>OY728144.1:580459794-581709794 GCA_963277665.1 Viscum album
AAGTTATAATCTATTTCATTTCCACATTAGCAACATTTTTTATAGATATGTGTGTTATTCATTTCTTTCCCTCCACAAATGTTGTTCAGGACTCAGAGATTCCTATTGAACCTTTCAATCAACCCTTACACTTAGAGAGTCATACAAGAGAAAATTTGGTGATCCCACATGGGTTTCAATAGTGTCACATGACTCTTTAAGGAGATATTTTCAGTTAATATCTCTTGGTAGTGATGTCAAGTCCTTACAAAATCATTCATGGAATTGAATTTTTATCAACAGTTGATGCTCAGACTGACTATTTTAGGCACATAGTGCGGTGTGTCAACAGTGATGGAACCAGGTTTTCCTTTTTTGGTGAAAAAGAAACACATACAACCTGGTATAGACTCACACATAGTAGGGTGTGTCCACTTACTCAATAGTTGACTAATATCATCCTTAGGGTCGTGGATGATATGATTTCTCAATTTCCTATTGTGGTGTCATAATATGAGGATGTATTCCCCGAAGATGTTTCAGGTTTACCTCCCTACAGGGAGATAGAATTTGATAATGATATACCAACTTGAATGGCATTGATATCTACACATACATATTAGATGTCTCCAATAGAGCTTCACGACCTTAGGGTACAATTAGAGGACTTATAGAAGAAAGGCATAGGGAGACCCAATGTTTCGCAATGGGAATCCTTGATTTTGTTTTCCAAGAAGGTAGACTAGTGTGTGGGGTTATGTGTGGATTACTGAAACCTAAACCAGGTGACCCTGAAGAACAAGTATCCCCTACAACTGACTGATGACCTCTTTGATCATTTGAATGGGGTGAGGTGATTCTCAAAGGTCGACCTCAGTTCAGGCTATCCCAAGCTATGAGTGTAGGATGAGGATATACCAAATATGGACTTAAGGTGTCATTATGGTCACTATGAGTACATTGTGATGTCATTTGGCATGAATAAATTCCCATCAATGTTCACGAGACTCATGAACTGAATATTTCATCCTTACTTAAACTAGTTCATAGTGTTGTTCTTAGATGACATACTAGTGTACTCAATGTCCATTGAGGAGCATGTGAGACACTTGAGGATGGTTCGGAACACACTCCACGAGAACCAAATCAATGGGAATCTGTAGAAGATTTAATTTTTGAATTTAGAGGTCAATTTTTTGGGACATGTCATCTTGGAGGATGGAGTTTCAGTGGATCCAATTAAGGTTGTGTAAGTTCCTACATGGGATCCACCCTAGAGTTTTACTGAGGTATAGATTTCCTTGGATTGGCAGGGTACTATCAAAGGTTTTTTCCGGACCTCTATATAGTGGAAACACCCTTAACTGCTTTCAAATGAATATAAAAGTTTTTCGTATGGTTAGAAAAGATGAATTAGTGCTTTCAGAAGCTAAGGTATAGGTTGAAGATCACTTCCGTATTGAGATTTATAGAGTAGGGAATCAAGTACTTGGTGTTCTATAATACATCAGGGACTGGTCTTGGTTGTGTCTTGATGCAGGGGAAAATAGTGATTGCCAATGGTTTGTGCCAGTTGGGACCATATGAGAATAATTATGCAAACCATGATTTTGAGTAAGCATCAGTAGTATTTGCATTGAAGATGTGGTGACAATACCGATGGGTGAGCTATTTATCATCTACTCTAATCAAAAAATTCTCAAGTATATATTCTTTAAAAATATTTGAACTCGAGAAATAGGAAATGGCTAGAATTTATTCCGAACTATGAATTTAAGATTGTCTATACTCCTGGGAAGGGGAATGTAATGGTAGATTCTCTCAGTAAGAGATCCAGTTGGAAATTTCTGAATAAGGCATTAGATAATTCAGCCTTGATGCAATTACTATTTATTGATTGATATATAGAAACTTATATTTAGTCGATGATTGTCACCTCTACACTCTTATAACAAGTCAAGGAGTCACAACTTGAAGACACCAAATGTGATACCCTATGTGCTAAGTCTTCTAAAAGGTGTTCTCTTGATGGATACTCGAATGGTGGGGATCATGTCGTTCTTTTCAGAGGGTGAACTATGGTACATGTGGCATTGCGGGAGGAGGTTCTGATGGAATTCCACATATCCCATTTGGTGATACATCCTAGTTTAAAAATATGAACTAGGACTTCTGACATCATTTTTGGTGGCTAGGGATAAAGAAGGGGATTGCATTGTTCATCTCCGGATGCCTCACTTGTCAGTAGGTGAAGGATGAGCACCTGGTTCTGGTGATTTTAGCCCAACTCCTTGAGGTTCCATAATTGAAGTGGGATAAGATATTTATGGAATTCATGATAGGTTTACCATGTTGGTCCAAGGGGCATGATTCCATATGTGCGATCATTGACCAACTCGCCATTTTGTCCTACTTTCTAGCTATCTAAGAGAATATGTTAGTATAGAGCTCGGGACACATCTAAATGAAAGAAATTTTTCGAATCCATGGTGTTACATTGATGATAGTTTCAGATTGTGAAGATATCATTACATACCGACTGTGGATGGGATTACAGGAGGTGTTTGGGACTCAGTTACACTTGAGCATAACATTTCACATACAAATGGATAGCCAGACTGAGCAGACCATTTAGGTTATGGAGGATATAATTTTGGAGTACATGATAGATTTTTTCCATTACTGGGAAGATGACCTACCACTAGTAGATTTTTCATACAACAACATTTATCACTCCACCATTTATATGGAACCATTAAATTCCTTTTATGGGTGACCCAATAGGTTTCCACTTTTCTAGACCGACCCATTATATTGAGCACTCATGCTTCCAGAGTTGTTACGAGCTACCATAGAGAATGTAAGGATCATCCAGGAGAAGATGAAGACTGAACAGAGCCAATAGAAGTATTTTGTTGATAGAATTTGAGGAAGGAGACCATTTGTTCCTTCAAGTTTCTCTTCGAAATGGATTACAAGGATTTAGGTATAGAAATAAGACATCTAATAGGTTCATCATTTCTTTAAAGGTTATGTGTAGAGTTTTCGTGGTGGCATACCATTTGGATCTTCCACCACAGATATTTCAGGTACACTATTTCTTCAATATGTATAAACTGAGGAGGTACATGCATGACCCATCATACGTCATCTATTGGGAAGAGATAAACATCAAGGATGGTATGACATTTGCTAAGTACCCAGTGGAATTTGATTTTCTACATGAGAGGATCCTTAGAGGAAGGTTGGTTCCCTTAGTACATGCTTGGTGGAAGCACAAGAATCTCCAGGAGAGTACATGGGAGAGGGAGGCTCAGATCGATGCTCAGTACCCTAATTTATTAGAGTATCCGATGATTTGGATTTTGATGAATTAAAGACCCAATGTTGGGAGAATGTAATGCATCATATTTTCCAAGTATTATTTTTAGATATTATATAGATTTATTTAATGACCAGGCTCTACGATGGCATGCAATTCTTGGGCCCTATGTGCCTGGAACAATTGTTCGAAAAATATTAAACTTTCTAATAGCACGTTCCCATAGTTCTCCTAAAAAAGTAGAATAAATCCTAAAAAAGTAACCAAATTAAAAATATCAGGGCACCATTGAGCTTAGAATAGCTGCTTTACCATAGGCATGACTTAACATTAGTCGAGGGGGGTCAACATTGAAAAACATTTCACAGGTCGTAACAGGGATAAAATAATTAAATAAAAAAATATTTTATTCTACATAATAAACTTTAATTTTTTAAATTTTCTTTTTGGAATTTAGGGTTATCAACAAAACACTATAATTATTTTGAGAGGTGGAGAAGAACTCCCTTGACAAACAGTGATGGATCATGGATCTAAGACCAACATGTATCTGATTCAAAGGAATATCGCCAACGACGATAAAGACGTAACAATCCTTCATCAATGAGTGATATGAATTGAGGTAGGGAGGTTATTTCATTGTGATATTTACACATTCTTGGTTTTCTTGATGAACGCGGGTCAATACACAAATAGATTTATCCATGGTTCGATTGTTATGGGATGGTGATAATTGTGGGGTTTATTAACGGGATAATATTTTACATTATTCTTCATTCTTCATTTTAATAAGAAGGAATTGGGGATGACATGAAAAAGGATGATGTTCATTAATTAGGTGTTCTTTTTTCATTCATTATCCTCAACTATTTGTATTCATCGCCATTGGACCCACGTGGTTAGGGTTCGTCTTTCCATGTGGATCTGAACATGATCAGACCCCCAGATTGGAGGCAACCTAATAACAGAGGTCGGTTCTGTGTGGAGCATGACCTGAGGAGTGCAGATCTATGACCATTTTAAAATATGGGAATCGAAGGTTGATCAGTGGTCCATGGAAGGTACCACTTGTGTGGGTCCAACATAGTGGTCCGACGAGGGGAGGTGGCGATTGGAGGTAGTGACCGAATTGATGGTGTGGAACGCGACGGGTAGCTGCATGTGGTGGATGTGGGACATGGGAGGCTATATGAACTGGTGGTGGAAGTTGTGTGGGATGTGGGTTAAGGGGTGCAATCGGGATAGGATGGCAAAGTGAAGAGGGCCAGGTGGGCTGAGCAAATTGGGTCTAGAGGAGAAGGACAAGAGCGAGTAGGCTGCGCCAGGGACGATGGTCTGAGCCAGGTGGGTCGGTCCAGGCCGAGTGTGATGGACCGAGGGGGGAAAGATGTTTATTTCAAACCAAACGGGTCGGACCCAGTGAAACTTGGTTGAATATAATCCATGTTCGACTACCATAGTCGACCGTGAGCCACGGTCAAACTGGATTCCATGGGACAGTAGTTTCAGGTGGTTGGTCGTGGTGGTTGATGGCCACGATAAGTGGACTTCCCGTGAGGCGGTCCATAAACCTAGTGGCCCCCTTCTAATAATTCAAAACACCATAAATTTTGAACAGAGCATATAATCGATGAGTCGTCTATGGAGTTGGGACCTAAGAGACCAGAAGATATTCTTTAGATAATGTGGGGAGATTATAGATGGACCAGTATAGGTTGAGGGGATTTTTTTGGTCCTCCCTCAAGGGTTCTATATGGAATTACATTCACATTATTGGATTGTAGTCCCCACTATAGGCTAAGTCCCATATAGAGTTATGGTATTCCTCTATTGCATTGAAGCAGATCCTCTTTCAACCCTAGTGGAGCATAGTGGATTTCGCATAGCCTTCGAGTGTAGGGAGTTGGTGCTCCGCCTAAAGGTCCACATTAGTAGGGTTAGTGGTATTCTCTGAGAAGGGTCCTCTATGTTACAAGACACATTAGTAGGGTTATTTTTATTCTATGGGAAGGGTCCCCTACATTGTGGGTTGATCTAGATTGGTTTAGTCGTATTCTCTAGGCCGGATACCCTCTATCTGTGTCAAAATCTTCCTTGACCAATGATTTCTCTTTGGGTGGAGGCCAAATGAGCTAAAAATCTTCATGAGTGTCTCTGATGATATCATGGATCGAGCAGTTAGATATCTCAGAATGAGTATTCTTCGTGTAGAATCCTATGGTTGTCAGTTGGTTAAGACCGCCCAATGATGTGGTTTTTCTCATGAGTATATACGGATATTCATTTCATATGTGCTATTGAAATATTACTATGTGGAGATTATTGGTATTTTAATTTATAGTACATTCTTTATGATTTTGGGGTTTCCTACTGAGTATTGTGTTACTCACCCCTACATGGTCTTTCGCCACACATGTCTTGTCTCATGCATATGATCGTCCCTTTGATAGAGTCCTTGGTGGACCAGGACTAGGAAATTCTTATAGATGACATACATATGAGGTTTTATTTTATGGATTCATACAATAGTCCTATACGATTTCCTTCAGGTTGTATCAGATTGGGTTTTTTTGCGAATGATTTTTAGGAACTTCTTTATTCACTTTCCTAGACTAGGGTGACGTGGGAAACATATAACTGTGTTTTTCTTGGACTTGCTTATAGAATATTTTCGGTGGTACATTATTATTTACCTATTTTCATTCAAGTACATTCACTATTGTACTCTAGATGTGGGAATTAGTAGTTTCTGTGAATTATTTACTTAGTAATTTCCATTTCAAAATTTTTGGATTGAAGATGTGTCTGTGCATACATGTACTTTATACGAATTCCTTTCATTTTTTTGATATGCCTACTTAGTGCCAGTCACCAGACCCTAGCCTTTTGGGGGGGATTTTGGTAGTCATAGCATGGGTGTGATGCTGGGGCTGGGTGTGCCTGGAATAATTGACTGAAAAATATTAAACGTTTTGGTAGCATGTGCACACATTTTTCATAAAAAAGTGGAATAAATCTTAAAAGACTTCCCGAATCAAAAATATGAGGGAAAAATTGAGTATGTAATGATATCTTTACCCTAGGTGTGAAGTAACTTTACTCGACATGGGTCAACTGTGAAAATGTTTCCATGGGACATAACAGGGATAAAATAATACTTGTAAAATCTGAGACATTACAACAATATGATTGCCATCGACATATCATAATTAAATTTTTGAGATTAACTCATTTAACAAGGAAAAAACATAAAAAATGTGATTTAACCATGTAATTCATGGGAGTACAACCATTAATGGTAGGCACACCCAATGGGGTGGCCAACGACCAAGCGAATGACCCATGGATGGTTTCTACTGTAATAATAGGTCTCATATGACATGGAAAACCATTTTAATTTATTTACTAAATAAATGAAGAGTCACCGAAAGTGTACGATATGTGGAAAAATATATTTTAATTTAATATCTGAGGAAATGGTGGGAAAAATCCTAGTCCACCTACCTCAATGTAGTATCACTCATCTAGTCTGTTATCATGGCTCGATTTTAATTATAATGGATGAAATCAAAGGATTCATCCAACACATTAAAAATAGTAAAAAATTATTTTTAACAAAATAGTAGAATGGTTAGAGGACTATACTTGAAAAATATTACATAGGATTGAAGAGTTGACAATTAAGGATTCGATGCTTCCAATGACGAGTGATTCATATGATGAACGAATGAGCAATTGAGATCCATAGCTTGTGGGAGAAGGGAACTTAGGCATGGGAGGAGAAGGATCAACCACTAGAGTGGGATAAAAAATTAAGGAAGGAAGTTCTAAAACCATTTAAGTAGAAATTGTTTTTTATTTCACCCATACTTATAATTACACATGGTTTGGCATCATTTTTGGCCAAATCGTGTGCCAAACATGCACTAGTTACATCAGAAAGAGGTAAATTGCAAGGTAAAGTGAATGTTTTCTACAACCATGTAAAAATACTCTATAAAAATTGTAGAGACCTGAGGCATAACGTAAATAGACATTACATTACTTTTACGGAATACTTAGTTCATAAAAAAAACACACACACAAGGACCGTAATAGTTTAGGGTCTTTGGAAACTCGGAATATAATCTTCTAATCGTGGTGAAAGATCTTCAACATCTCCCATAAAGATATTCTTTTTTTTAAACCAAAATAATTTCTTTATGTCTTGGGGAAAAGAAAACATAAAAGGGTGAGCTCAAATGCTCAGTAAGGGTAAACAAAAGAAATATCAATCACTTCATATTCATAAGAACATATCTTTTGGAAATCTTAACCTGCAAAAGAGATCATAATTTCATAACATTGGATAAATCATAGTAGTGAAATGTAATCCCAATAATCATAACTTAAAACATGAAACTTTGTGGCCTACACACATAATCATAGAGAATCATTTCTTATTAGTCAAGACTCATTTCCAAGACTATCTTAGTGGACAAAGTACATTTCTGAACCCAGTTACCCTCGTTTCAGTCCTGCTTCACTGAACTAGTATAACCTACCATTCCAGCCATGTCTATCTCATGAGATATAAAATCGTTACCCAATGCATTGGAGGGAGATATAGGTCCCATCCATCTCATAATGAAATCATTCTTTCATGTGCCACAAAATCATAAATCATACACCACAGCATAACCCATGAAATAAAATGGGATTCTTAATCATCATGCCATCATAACATAATCCATACAAAATTTATATCATTTCATCATAAGAAAATTGAAATAATTTAAATCATTGAGACTTTTTACTTGAAACATACACATGTGAAATAATGTCATCTTAGATGGAAAATAGTTTTGACAAAACACTTGAAATGAATTCTTGAGGAAAATTTCCTTTCTTCTTTAAAATCATTTTCTTTTCACAAAATTCCATGAAATTTTAAAAGATAAGGGTTTTGTTGAAAATAGTCATGAAATCTTGTAGAGGAAGCTTCTTGAAAATGAGGCGTTATGAAACTGTAAAAATCTGTTCACGCCGTACAAGTTAAAAATAACATTCTCCTCATACTTTTGTCGGAAAAGTCAAAAAGTACCTTATATGGTAACCAAAGGAAAGATTCCATTCATACAATGTGGTAAAAAGTCAATAAAGGGTAAAAATGACTTTAAACATCCATGGAAGAATGGTAAACATTTTATGAATGAATTTTTAGAAAACATGGTCATGGATGATAAACGTAACCCCAATAAATACTTACAAATATGCAATCTCGGATAAAAATGAGATTTGTAAAATTATCCCTTACCTTAGGTCCGATTTGCTTCGTAAGTGTCCGAACATCCTATATAATGATGTAAATAATATCATTGACTTATTACATAATCATATTAATTGTTATGATATCATATATGGTTCACTTATGACTTTATATTACCCGTTCTTTTGTAAATTCCATTTTAAAGAGCATTTTGGGTAAAATTGTTTCATTTGTCATCCGTGTTTTGACTTGTAATTATTCATATGATTACTTAGATCATGATTACTTAATTACAAAATATAAAACATGATTTATATATAATATATATTCAGAATATACATATATATAATAAATCAGTAAATGGAAAGAAATACACCGTTCATGGAGATGGTAGGCCGTACGTACGCAAGAACGCTGTTTTTGTTTCCTTATTGAGTTGAATGGAATTAAGTAGATGGAATAAATATATATACACATAAATCCAGTATCATTATTATGTCATATATTTCATGATTACTTATTATATATACTTTATAATCATTCATGAATGGTTAAAGTGGAGAATGAATCTCATCGCGTCGTGGAGACGGTAGTCCGTACATACGCACGAGCGATGATATCGTTCTCATGATCGTGGGACTGTATTGGAGTGTATGTATACTATTTAAGAATCAATAAAACTTTATAATAATCATATATAGTTATTATTTACATCATTATACCCATCCAAGTATGGTGGTTGTGGAAAATAGATTTCACCCCGGCGTGGAGATGGTATTCCGAACGTACGCACACGCGGTGATTTTGTTTTCCGTAGGATGGATAGATGGTGAAATAGATTTGTTTCATACTTATAATAAAATATCAGTATTTTAGTGATACTGATGTTATTACTTCATAATGAAACAACTAAATAAGAAGAAGCGGAAGAAGAAATAAAGATGAAAGAATCGGTAATGGAAATTACCTCTTCTTTGAAGTGCCTCTTTGAGACCTCATCTTAGGGCACTAAAATTGATATTTGAGGAAGGAAAGAAACTCTAGGATGTTTCTAGGTAATTTTATAAGATAATTTGGTATATTTTGTCCGAGCTTGAAATCTCAAAGAGTTGTGAGGAAGAGAGGGAGGGGGTGCCCTTTTATAAGGGAGGAGAGGGGCACCTTTGGAATAACAAAAAATATTATTTTATTAGAAAGCCAAATTCGGCTATAAATAGCTCCAAATTGATTTATTTCGATGCTAAGGTGGGTATTGGTCGAAATCCTCTCATCCAATAGAATTTAGACAAGTTTAGGTTCCTATTTAACCTTATCATTTATATTTAACTTTAAGTTAGATAATTTTACTTTTACCGTGTCTTCTTGTTTGCTTACACTATAAGGTTAATAAACATAATATATCAATCCAAAAAAACCCCAAGTTGTTAATTATTAATATATATAACCTTATCTAAGTCATTTGGCAGAACCTTAGATTTTTAGGAATAAAATAACAATTAATAATATAATATTTGTTTTAAAAACTATTTTATGTCAATCCTGGCACTATTTAGTAATCGATTTTTGTGAAACTCATAAAAGATTGATTAGTTAGAAAAAAGTTAATTAAATCAATAATAACATGTCCTATTAACATATAAAATTAGTTAAATTCATAAAAGGGTTAAATTATATTTATTTGGGTATTTATAACATCAATTATGTCAATATTTCACTAATAAGATAATTTCTGCATCATATTTGTGTCATAATAAATGATAATTATTTAATCCCTAAAAATTCTAAATAAATTCCTATGATGTAGATAATTGTATTATATTTCTGGAGACTATTAATGTTCGAATTTTCATGAAGTTTATCACTAATGTAAAATTATTATACTTATAAGATTTAAGAAAGTGTCATGTTGTCACATTCTTTGGTTTTAATAATAATTAACTTATTTTTATGGACAAAAGTCCATTTAATGAATTTAATCCGACCCTTAGGTGATATGGGTATACTTTTAGTCATCCAATAGGATTTTTCCAAGTGTTAGGGTAATTTTATAATTTTATATTTACCCTTAATTACCAGATTTACCTTTAACTGTGGTAAATAAAATTTACCGTAGTTACTATTCAGAATTCCCAAAAATAAAAAGTAGCCTATTAACATAATTTGGACCCACTGATTCCAAATATGGAATCCATTTTTTCAAATTCAAAACATAGAAGTTACAGAAATTAAATTAAAATTAATCCCGTTGTCGAAAGAAAACAGATTTTTCTTTAAAACATTGAAAAAGATTGAATTGATTTATCCTACGAATTCATGGTAGAATCAATGCTAATTACATAAATTATATTAAATGGTAAAAATATTTTCTATTTATACTTTAAAACCATTCAATATTATAATTTAACCATATAAATTATTGCGATGAAAAAAGTTTTTAATTAAAATATAGCGTGTTTTTACTATTCATCAAAATATGAAAGTTACCAGAATAATATGAAAAATTTTTCCAAAGTAAATTTTTATTTTATGATTCCAAAGAAGAATTTTATTTTGTCAAATTGAACTTACAAACATGTCAAAAACTAGATTTAAAGTGGGTGCGCCATCAACAGGCGGCAAAACTGCATTTTTTGAAAAATACTTATTTTTCCAGAAAAATTTATTTTGTTCTTATACCATGTTTTAGAAAATGTGTAAGACGAATAATAATGTTATAAGATTCAAAATTTAGTTAATACTATTCATAATGGCTAGTTCATAATAATATTATAATAATATATCGTTGTTTAGTAAAACCCGGTATTGCGTACAACACACGCTATCGAGGAAGGTCGTGATTGCGTGTAATGCAAGCCAAGTCAGGGTTGCGTGATGTGCAAGAATCCTTCGTTGCTTCGTATAACATAAACCAACCATATTTTATTTATACATTGAATATATATATATATATATATATATATATATACTCAAAGTTGCGTAGAATAACTATTATCAAAATTGTGTGTAACATGATCCAAGAATAGTGTTGCGTATACTGCAAGATAATACGGTGTTGCGTATAGCGCAAGGTAATCTTGGTGTAGCATACAACACAAGACATTAATTAAAAGAATATTTTTCATAAAATCTAGGGGTGTAACATTCTACCCCCCTTAAAATTAATTTCTCCCTTGAAATTCGTCGGGGTTATAAATGGTTTACTATTCGAATGTTTCTTTAATAGAAACTCACATCATAAAACGGAATACCAAAACCAATCTTTAAAAAAAAAAGTATGAAACATAATGGTTACCCAAATAAACTAATAACTGGGTTTCCACATAGGTGAAAATATGGATATGGAAGAGAAATCTAACCATCACGTTCTGATGGAGATTCGTAGAGAACATGGCTACGGAAAAGCCAGCAATCACAAAGACATAAATTTATGAGGATCTAAGGTACCATCTAATTCATCAGATATAATGGAACTAGGACAACATTTTGGGTTTTCAAGATCATTTCCCTAATGTTGATGAATTAAAAGAAATAATTGCATGATTTTGGTACAATCTCACTGTTTTTTTCATGAATTGAACAATTTCCACTTCATCCCTTAAAGAAATGAAGTTGAATTTTTTATTCGTGATGTGTTAGAAGATCATTTGATAGAATGATGGGTCATTCCATCTCTTTCAAACAAAAGGTTAGCAAAAGTTATAAGTCGAACTTATGGTTAGAGTAATCGTATATGGTTCCAAAAATGAACTTATACTTCATATATCATACCGCTTAATAAAATAAAACTAGTTTCTACTAAACAGGGACTTCTTGTACGCCAGTGGTAGGCGATAAAGGCCAGTCGCACTTCGGTTGTGGGTTTGATTCCCACAGCCTTGTCTGACGTGATGGGTTGTCGCCCGTCCTGCAGGTTTTCCTTTTTCTAAAGCTTTATTACGATAACATCCCATCAACAATATCAAAAAAGTTTTATCCTTAAACAATACTAACTTATGTCCCACATAATCCATTCCAATCTTTAGGCTTATCTAAAATACTACGGTCCAAGCTCATAGTATAAAGAAAATGATCACTTGAATGCCATCATTTATCACCCATATATCATAAGATATATCTTGTTGGTCAAATTACAAACATGTGAATACCTTAATCATGTATTCTCCTAAAGAATGAATACCCATTGAACCTTAGTGAAAACATGAATGCAGTCAAAAGTTAACTCTTTCCACATACCAAAATCCAAAAAATTTATATACTCAATCCATGATATAACCTTCTCCTTATATCAGTCTTGAGCTCATGAATACTATCAAACATTTAATTTTCTCCTTATCCCTTCATTATGAGCATATCATCTACATTCCAAAAATATCTGAATAGCCTTTCATGGATACTAGTACCATTAATCATACACTTTCAAAACTCAAGAAAAGACAATAGTGTAACAATACTTAGATGTCTCTTTATTCCATAGTACCATGAGATTACTTAAAATACATGTAATCATTCCACTACATTCTTAAACCATTGACCGAGCTTCAACAATTCTTTCATCTCACATATCATTTGTAGTCTCTTCATCATCATCAACATAAATACTACCCATATGACCATACAGATTCTCTTCATGAGACTTTCCCTTAGGGCCTTGGTTTGCATAATGCCCGTACATTCCACATTTAAAACATTTAACCATTGTTGATGTCGTAGAAATACCATTATCCTCATCCATGGTGTTAACTGAACCTTTTCTTTTGCACTTACTGGCTTTGTGTCCTTCTTTTCCACACCCAAATCATCTTCCAGTTCCTTTGAAACATTCTCCTTGATGCCTCTTCCCACATGATTTACATAGGGGAAATTGAACTTTCTTTCCTCTATGATCATCATGAAACTCCATCTTTCTCTTATTAGCTGAGTCTAGAAACTTAACAAATTTTACGTTATTGATCATATTATGAGATTTCTGATTTGGCATAATAATGATGTTTGGACTTCCAAATCCCATTTCATTTGGTTGCTCATGAAGAATATCATTCCATTGTCCATCATATCCTCCATTATCGTGAATCATCTTGTTTCCAGCCATTTTCTAAAACCCAAAAAGAATAGTGTGAGAGGGAAAAATCATAATAAAGGGGGAGTAACTTCAATATCTAACATCTTTGGTTTAATCTAATATCGTTACCATAGTTCTAGGACTATATCCTATACGTATTTTTATACTTAGGTACATCCTTAGACATACCTTAGAAATATCTCTAGGGATCTCACTAAAGTTATCGCATCCTAGTTTCCAAAGGTTGACTAAAACTTTCCTCTGATAACAACTGTAGAGACCCGAGGCTTAACGTACATAGAAATTACATTACTTTTGCGGAATACTTAGTACATAACAAAAACACACAAACAAGGACCGTAATAGTTTAGTGTCTTTGGAAACTCGAAATATAATCTTTTAATCGTGGTGAAATATCTTCAACATCTCCCATAAAGATATTCTTTTTTTTAAACCTAAATCCTTTCTTTATGTCCTGGGGAAAAGAAAACATAAAAGGGTGAGCTCAAATGCTCAGTAAAGGTAAACAAAAGAAATATCAATCATGTCATATTCATAAGAACATATCTTTTGGAAATCTTAACCTGCAAAAGAGATCATAATTTCATAACATGGGATAAATCATAGTAATGAAATGTAATCGCAATAATCATAACATAAAACATGAAACTTTGTGGCATACACACATAATCATAGAGAATCATTTCTTATTAGTCAAGACTCATTGCCAAGACTATCTTAGTGGACAAAGTCCATTTCTGAACCGAGTTACCCTCGTTTCAGTCCTGCTTCACTGAACCGGTATAACCTACCGTTCCAGCCATGTCTATCTCATGAGATATAAAATCTTTACCCAATGAATTGGAGGGAGGTATAGGTCCCACCCATCTCATAATGAAATCATTCTTTCGTGTGCCACAAAATCATAAATCATTCATCACAGCATAACCCATGAAATAAAATGGGATTCTTAAACATCATGCCATCATAACATAATCCATAAACAATTGATATCATTTCATCATAAGAAAATTGAAATCATTCAAATCATAGAGACATTTTACTTGAAACATAAACATGTGAAATAATGTCATCTTAGATGGAAAATAGTTTTGAAAAAACACTTGAAATGAATTCTTGAGGAAAATATCCTTTCTTCTTTAAAATCATTTTTTTTCACAAAATTCCTTGGAATTTTAAAAGATAAGGGTTTTGTTGAATATAGTCATGAAATCTTGTAGATTAAGCTTCTTGAAAATGAGGCGTTATGAAACCGTAAAAATCCGTTCACGCTGTATATGTTAAAAATAACATTCTCTTCATACTTTTGTCGGAAAAGTCAAAAATTACCTTATATGGTAACCAAAGGAAAGATTTCATTCATACAATGTGGTAAAAAGTCAATAAAGGGTAAAAATGACTTTAAAAATCCATCTAAGAATGGTAAACATTTTATGAATGCATTTTTAGAAAACATGGTCATGGATGAGAAACGTAACCCCAGTAAATACTTACAAATATGAAATCTCGGATGAAAATGAGATTTGTAAAATTATCCCTTACCATCGGTCCGATTTTCTTTGTAAGTGTCTGATCCTCCTATATAATGATTTAAATAATGTTATTGACTTATTACAGAATCATATTAATTGTTATGATATCATATATGGTTCACTTATGACTTTATATTACCCGTTCTTTTGTAAATTCCATGTTAAAGAGCATTTTGGGTAAAATTGTTTCATTTGTCGTCCGTGTTTTGACTTGTAATTTTCATATGATTAATTATATCATGATTTATTAATTCCAAAATATAAAACATGATTTAAATATAATATATATTCAGAATATACATATATATAATAAATCAGTAAATGGAAAGAAATACACCGTTCATGGAGATGGTAGGTCGTACGTACGCATGAACGCTGTTTTCGTTTCCTTATTGAGTTGAATGGAATTAAGTAGATGACATACATATATATAAAAATAATTCCAGTATCATTATTATGTCATATATTTCATTATTACTTATTATATATACTTTATAATCATTCATGAATGGTTAAAGTGGAGAATGAATCTCATCGCGTCATGGAGACGGTAGTCCGTACGTACGCACGAGCGATGATATCATTCTCATGATCGTGGGACTGTATTAGAGTGTATGTATACTATTTAAGAATCAATATCACTTTAGAAAAATCATATATAGTTATTATTTACACCATTATACCCATCCAAGTAAGGTGGTGGTGGAAAATAGATTTCACCACGACGTGGAACGGTATTCCGTAAGTACGCACGCGCGGTGATTTCGTTTTCCGTAGGATGGATAGATGGTTAAATAAGGTTGGTTAATATTTATAATAACATATCTTTATATTATTGATACTGATGTTATTACTTCATAATGAAAAATCTAAAGAAGAAAAAGCGGAAGAAGAAATAAAGATGAAAGAATCGGTAACGGAAATTACCTCTTCTTTGAAGTGCCTCTTTGAGACCTCCTCTTAGGGAACTAAAATTGGTCTTTGAGGAAGGCCAGAAACTCTATGATGTTGCTAGGGAAGTGGAGAAGAGAATTTTTCAGAGGTTTTCCGAGATTGAAGGCTCAAAGTGTTGTGAGGAAGAGAGGGAGGGGGTGCCCTTTTATAAGGGAGGAGAGGGGCACCTTTGGAATAACAAAAAATATTATTTTATTATAAATCCAAATTCGGTTTTAAATAGCTCCAAATTGATTTATTTCAAATCTAAGGTGGCGATGGGTCGAAATACTCTCATCCAATATAATTTAGACAAGTTTAGGTTCCTATTTTAACCTTATAATTTATATTTAACTTTAAGTTAGATAATTTTACTTTTACCGTGTCTTATTGTTTTCTTACACTATAAGGTTAATAAACTTACTATATAAAGCGAAACAAACCGAAAGTTGTATATTATTAATATATATAACATTATCTAAGTCATTTAGTAGAACCTTAGATTTTTAGGAATAAAATAAAAATTAATAATATAATATTTGTTTTAAAAACTATTTTATGTCAATTTTGATACTATTTAGTAATTGATTTTTGTGAAACTCATAACAGATTTATTAGTTAGAAAAAAGTTAATTAAATCAATAATAACATGTCATAGTAACATATAAAATTAGTGAAATTCATAAAATGTCTTAAATTACATTTATTTGGGTATTTATAACATCAATTATGTCAATATTTCATTAATAAGATAATTTCTGCATCATCTTTGTGTCATAATAAATGATAATTATTTAATCCTTAAAAATTCTAAATAAATTCCGATGATGTAGATAATTGTATTATATTTCTGGAGACTATTCATATTTGAAGTTTCATGAAGTTTATCACTAATGTAAAATTATTATACTTATAAGATTTAAGAAACTGACATGTTGTCACATTCATTGGTTTTAATAATAATTAACTTATTTTTATGGACAAAAGTCCATTAAATGAATCTAATCTGACCCTTAGGTGATATGGGTCGACTTTTAGTCATCCAATAGGATTTTTCCAAGTGTTAGGGTAATTGTATAATATTATATTTACCCTTAATTACCTGATTTACCTTTAACTATGGTAAATAAAATTTACCATAGTTACTATTCATAATTCCCGAAAATAAAAAGTAGCCTATTAACATAATTTGAACCCACTGATTCCAAATATGGAATCCATTTTTTGAAATTCAATACACAGAAGTTGCAGAAATTAAATTAAAATTAATCCCGTTGTCGAAAGAAAACGGGTTTTTCTTTAAAACATTACAAAAGATTGAATTGATTAAACCTACGAATTCAAGGTAGAATCAATTCTAATGACATACATTATATTAAATGGTAAAAATATTTTCAATTTATACTTTAAAAACATTCAATATTATAATTTAACCATATAAATTATTGCGATGAAAAAAGTTGTTTTTAATCAAAATATAGCGTGTTTTTATTATTCATCAAAATATGAAAGTTACCAGAATAATATGAAAAATTTATCCAAATTGAATTTTTATTTTATGATTCCAAAGAAGAATTTTATTTTATCAAATTTAACTTATAAACATGTCAAAAACAAGATTTAATGTGGGTGTGCCATCAAAAGGCGGCAAAACTGCATTTTTTGAAAAATACTTATTTTACCCGAAAAATTTATTTTGTTCTTATACCATGTTTTAGAAAATGTGTAAGACGAATAATAATTTTATAAGATTCAAAATTTAGTTAATCATATTCATAACGGCTAGTTCATAATAATATTATAATAATATATCGTTGTTTAGTAAAACCCGGTATTGCATACAACCCACGCTATCGAGGAAGGTCGTGATAACGTGTAATGTAAGCCAAGTCAGGGTTGCGTGATGTGCAAGAATCCTTCATTGTTTCGTATAACATAAACCAACCATATTTCATTTATACATTGAAAATATATATATATATACTCAATGTTGCGTAGAATAACTATTATCAAAATTGTGTGTAACACGATCCAAGAATAGTGTTGCGTATACTGCAAGCTAATACGGTGTTGCATATAGCGCAATGTAATCTAGGTATAGCATACAACACAAGACATTATTTACAAGAATATATTTCATAAAATCTCGGGGTGTTACAAAGATCTACCATTTTTTCACACGTTTTCACCAAAACGTGAAGAACCTCTTTCTCCACTGGACAAGGCCACACAAGTTTCCTTGGGGCCACATGATTTCATAAAAACCATGTGCCCATGACAATTTCCTCCGACATTGGGTTTTCAAGGCTGGATATAACAAAAACTCAATTGAAAACATTAGTGTCCCCTCAGTCATTTAACCATGTATAAAAATGATGCATTGAAGAGTTATAACTCTCAGAATTCAATTCAGAAGATCATTTTACAGAACACACCATCCACCAAAATACAAATCTTCAGAATCCCTTAGAATTTCATCCATCCCAAAAAATGGAATTCTACAATATCCCCACCTTAGAACAACCTTTGCTAAGATGTATTTGGAAATTAGAGATTACATCACTCAACATGCTTGGTTCATGAGGTCTCATTCAAATGGCCATTTTGCGTTTCCCAACAACCAACACACCATCATGTGTCACCTTTACCCATGGCATATAATCCATATAGACTTAAGTCGATGCTTTTTTCTGAGATGGATCTTTGTGACGAAGCTTAATTTAGTTCATCTAACATGAGATATCATCTTATTGAATGTTCAACTCTGAATCAAACCCATTTAAACTATTCATGTGGATATTTCCATGAACAGATGTTATCAATATATACTTTTACCACATCTTCCCTAATAAGGTAAATAAGTGGTTCCTCGCTAACTATGTATGAAAAGAGAGAGAGTTATCAATCCATACCAACCCGGGTCGACTACACTTGGAGAACCCAGCTTATATGGTCAGTTCATTTCAAAATCGGGACCAAATTCCTCTAGATGAAGGAATGTCAAGACTTCTTCGAGAATATTTATTGAACCCTGAAACCTTATTTTAGGGATTCCTCTAGCCAAAACACGCATTTAAATTTTCATTACCCTACATGTACATGGGTGTAATCTAAAACCATCTCACAAGGACCCTTTCCCCATTTAAACATCTCATCTGAGCTTGAATGAAGTTTAATTTCCCAAGGAATCATCAATAATAATCCATGGTGGTTATCTAAGGAAAATACCTTAATAATGTTTACTAAAGAGACATTTTTAACAAGCTGAACATAAAAATAAGAAGAAAACTGACTGAGTTCAAAGAAGAAAATGACCTGGAAGTCTAGTTTATGGAGAAATAGTTGGATTCCATGATTCAATACAAGGAATTACTACTTGGTGACATAGGGATCACTCAAGACTAACCACTACTTGAATAACAATCATTCTTCTGGAATGAAACATTGATTGAAACCATCCAAACAAGCCCAACAGATTCTAAAACATTAGTCCAGTGTAGTGACATTGCTCTCTCAGTGTACCCAGATGATTCCATGATAGGTTACATGGTCATCTGTAATCCAAGTGTACACTAAGAGGATAGTAATGATATCCAAAAAGGACATAATAAACATTCTCCATGTTAAAGAAAAACACTTGGTAAGGATATAATATTTTCTTAACCATCAATACAAAGAGAAGAATAGTCGAACCACCACTGGTTGAATTTCTCATAATATCTCAGCTACAACCACTGATGCATTTCCATTAACAAATCACTAGGCCCATACCAAATGATGAATCTCGTGATTTATCTAACCAAAATTCAAAAGTTCATCCCTAACCAAAGGAGTCTTAACAGGTCATGTGTATATCAAAGAACGACATCGTTGTGCTCTCGATCAAGCACTGACTTGAACAAAGGATTACCTGCCATAGAACATTTTATGGAGTCCAACCATTTTTAAAAGGTCTTATAGGTTGTTATCCCTATACATGGAACAATACATTGAACCATATTCAATGTGATGATCCCCACTATCATAGTTTCCTTAACATCATATTTAATAGAGGAAGAAATCTCATTCCACTGTACACACTCCATCAACCACTAACTATAGCCCAAGAGGTGTCCATCATGATTTAACATGCATTTAACTGAGAAGATGAATGTAACAGTACACTAAAACTAGAATGGATAGATTCACATTTATTCATACACGTGACTCTCAAATATATTTATATCTACACCCACCATAGAATTAGTCGTAAAATACTAAACCGCTAACCAGCGTGTCCAAAAACGGGTCCTCTTAGAACATCAAACCAATAATAAGGATGAGTTTCATTCTTCCTGAAACTCTATTCACTCTACTCCGACTATAATTCAATGCGTAAAAACATTAGAGTAAATGATCAACCCAGGTCTAAAACAATTAGATATAACATTTAACAAGATGATGGGTACTATGTATATCGATGCATACTACTTTGATATTATACGATAAGATGAAAGGTCCTTTTTACTATACATATGCTTATTGTTCATATGTATTCAAGTATGTGATGGTCCACACCGTGTATTAACTCAAGAGTCTCATTACTCATACGACTTCATAACATGATGAAAACATCCCAAGTCACTAAACACTAAAAATACAGAAGGGGAAGGGTCACATGACCTACTATGTGGAAAACCACTCCATAGGATGTATAACCTACTAGAATCTAGAATTTCTAGAAGATCAACCCCTTAATGAGGTTCAAAAAACTGAGTGACCACCCATCGTGACAAGGGTTTAGTTTTTAAGGATTGAGAGTCCTTTGAGGGATGACGAAACCCAAACAACAGCAAGTAAGAGAAATTGATCGTAAACATCTAGTAAAGACTTAAGGTTCTTGGGGAACTAACTACAGTGTGTTGGCCCCTTAGTAATTTTTCTTCTCCCTCAGAACGTGTTTTCTGGTTAGAAAAAACCCCCTTTGTGTGGTTTCTATTAGATTTATTTATGGAAAACAAACCACCAACAGTCCTTATCCATAAATACCTTCTTTCCAAAGGTAGTCATTCATTAGGTTTGGACCTATGATACTCAAGAACATACATTGGTCGAAGGGATGGGAGGTCGGACTAATCACACCCTTTTGTGGGGAATTATTTTCTTCTCTAGGAGTCTCTTATGGATTTAAGATATATCTTGTGAATCCTTATTAATTCACCTATTATAACATAGGGTTCCCTTGATAGTTTAAATCAGTTATTTGTATGTGTGAAATTTTTAATCATCTGTATGTATTCACAATTCATCTTTAATGGAGACATCCACATGTATTCAAGGATCTACATAAATGGTATCCTCTCACATAATATTTATATATTATTTTAACCATTGTTATGATAATACAGGTTTTTAAGATGCTCAGTGGGGAAATTTGGAATTTATTGTCATCCAGGGGGATGAATGTTTGTTTTGATGTTGGGATCATACCCACAAAGGGGATACCTACATATCCTTTTAAAAGGAATAATAAACCTTGTAGTTTGGTTTCTCTTAATGGGACACATCTTACATTTTATGTTCATGTGGTAAGGACCTAGTTGTACAGTTTAATGTCATATAGTAAGGAAATATATGTGAAAGGTTCTTAGTTAAATATTGGTGTGGGACTTATACCTAAGGAACCCAAGGAACCTGGAAAATATTTGAGTTTCCATGCTGGATTAGACCCTGTTGAGAATGTGGCCTAGAATGGACAAGGTTGATTCAGATTGTTGGGTTTTATCCTCTAGGAGGCTACCTACATATCTCATTTTGTTGAGAATCAAACCCACATAGTTTGGGTAGTCTTGTAGGGTTGTATGATCCTTTGAGAGAAATATGTTGTGGCTTACTCCTAAGGACGATTCCCGGATTAAGGGAGATAGGTTTGAGTTTCTGAAGAGGATAACTAGTGAGCTCAATTTGTAGTGAAGTCTTCATATGTATCACAATTATAAAGGGAGTCAGATTTCTCATATTTCAAGAAGGTTTGGATTCCTGAAGAGGATATCCAATGATTTCACGACCTGGTGAAGGATTCCTACATATCCCAATTATGGTGAAAATCAGAGTTCATATAGTTCAAGAAAGTTTGGATTCCTAAATAGGATATCCAGTGAACTCAGTCCTTGGTTAAGGATTCCTACATATCCCAATTATGGTAGGAATCAGAGTTCTTGTAGTTCAGGAAGAGTTGGATTGTGTGGATGTTGTAATCATCACAGTTCTCTAATCCCATGTGATTCATGATCTTTGTGAGAAATGAAAGGATTTTGAAGATTATACAATGAAAAAATATCTCTCTTTCGTAGATGGAGGGGGCGGTTTTATGGAGAAAAGGCCGAAGTAATAGTGGGAGAGGGCACAATGTCAAGAACCTTTCAATGTGTAATGACATTGGATGTTGTACGGACCAACTCTTGAAAGATTAGGCACTTACCTTAGTGGGAGTTCCCTTCTTGTATCCCATGATAGGAGAGAGATTTTTAAATTGTTTTAATGTAGAAGAAAGTGTGGCCCTCACTCTCCCTTTTGGGAACTAGATGATCAAAGATTTATTGATGATAAGGGATTGTCATGGCCCAAACCCTAATCCTCCAAATCATGAACTCCCCAATACTTTTCCTGGGAGAAAGGTCTATGTGACTATAGATATACAAACCCATAGACACTCCATTAATCTAAAACCCATTATAAAAAAGTGTGGGAAGCCTGTAACTACAGATATAAAAAACTAAATATGAGACACACTGATGTGCCTTTCCCAATGGTTTGAAAAGTTTGGAGGTTTTGTGGAGGCTTCAACTTAGTCCCGTTCTGGTAAGGGAATTGAGGAAGGAGATACCCTGTCATGAGTGTCTTTGAAGAGGTTTTACAAGATTATGTGTTGGCCCTGTGTGTAGCTATATAGCATAGCTATACTACATAGGTATGTCATGTAGGTACACCACATATGTGTATTGAGAAAGTGTTCCATGAAGGTCCTAGTGATGACTAAAAAAGTGCTTAACACAGGAGAAACAATCCTATTCAAGCTTAAAAAATCTAAAATGATTTCAAAACTTGATTATCCCATACAATTCTTGATTCACTTGTGTATTTAGAGAGATACCTGATAATATTTGAGGGATCTGGGTGAAAGAGATACACAATGGGAGCTTAAATAGTTATTTCAACTTTTTCAGTTGTCAAATGAGGATCCCAAGCGTCCTTTTTTTGGCAACAAGGAGAGCTTGTCGAAAGGAGTTCATCAACATAGGCCAGCTTTATAGCTCCTCTATCTAGGGTTATAGAAAACATATTGGCATATAGCATTGCCGCGTAGGTCCTCTGCATAGTTCAATTGTGTATCTCCTTAGAGCATGTATATATAAATGTTTTATGCCTTTTAATTCTTTTATATTCGTCTTTAGACATTGAAATATCAGGAGGAAGTATTCATAATATTTTAATTTTACTATGGAGTGTCAACAACCCCCCCCCCCCACCTTAGGATTGGATCTGATTAGAAAGAGGGTCAAGTGATGAGGTAAGATCATGGGGAAAAGACTATGGAGTAAATTATGAACCACATAGGTTTTTGGTGTAGCTATATTGCATAGGTTTTTTGTGTCTCTAAATCACATAGGTTTTCCATGTAGGTCGTTGATGTCTATAAATATCTCCCTTTATTTGTGATTTTCTTCACTCAGGATCTTATATTTTCTGCTCTTGTTGGGTAGCTCACTCATCCAGCCTTGCCGTGTTGTGATATCACGTGGGTCCCTTGAAATTTTCTCAAGGTGAAACCATTTGAGAGATAAAGCTACGTAGAATGATTTCATAAAATGAATTTCACTAGAATCTTTTTAGAAGGACCCACTCAAATGACCTTTTCGAAGGACCTATAGAGTAAATTTCCATGGCCAAAATTTTAAATTCCATTAAGTTAAAATTTGAATTTTCATAAGTAAAAATTCTAACCTAATAGGGAAACTTTGGTAACTATTTGGTATGAAATCGCTATCTTGATGACCAAAACTAAGGAAGTGAAGTCTCATCAAAACTAGATGATGGAAATTATAAGACTATACTATTATGATGTTGTTGAGAGTACTCTCCTTGGACTACTATTAGGCTTAATTCCATACCAATGGGAATATCCACAAATTCATTATCTGTCACTATACGGACAATGGATTTTTCAAGATTCCCACATTATGGATATTAAGATATACTTTCCAGAGAATTATTTTCTCTAATATTTCAATTTTCATTTAATGAAAATTACCGCAAAGGGTATGCATGTTTATGAGGGAACAATCCATATTGGATGCATTCTACACCATAGTGGTTGTACCTATTATATAAAAGATCATGTTTTAGATCCTTGGATGAATTTTTATGAATCATATGTTAGTGTTTCACAAAAATATCAATCTAATGGTTTGATGGAAGACTCAGATCTTCGTTCTGAAGGAGGAGTTAAATTTGAATGGATGTGGGCATTTTGGGTATGTCAAACTTGTGAAGAATTCCGGAAATAACTATTAGATGTAGACATTTATGAAGCTGTCTTGATGGGATAAACATATGATTACAAAAATTAATTCATCCCTGAATTAGTGATCTGATGGAGTCCGCAAACAAATACTTTTCACTTGATGCATAGTGAGGTTGGAATCAATCAATGGGATATGTACCAAATATCTGGGGTTCCTATTATCTGGGAGATGTATGATGAGTTCATTAAACCAGTAAAAACATGGGGTTATGTAACTAGGACACCACCATTGGCTCATGAATTATTAAAAACTGATGAGGATTTTCCAAAATATAAGAAAGATATTCATACAAGAGTGTGGACGGTAGATTTTTTAGAACTAACAGTAGAGAAAGGTCCCACTTGTGGATGTCTTACTATTTTTTCATCTATATATAATCACAAAATTCTTGGCACATATTGGCCCACATTGGAGGGATGTGACTACAAGAACTAGGGATATAAATTCAAATATGATACAGATGCAAAGTTACACTTATCCTGCTTTGTTTCCTTATGGCCAAGTATTTAGTTTCTTCCAGTTTTTGAGGGAAACTATATTGGGTTAGCAACTCCTTTATTGGAAATTAATAATTATTCCTTGATACATTTTTATAATGGGAAGACTCTACTTAGACTTGTAGGGCCATTCCAAGTGTTGTGGGGATGAATTGCGATACAGTTTTCTTCATATTCAGTGCTAAATTCGGTTAGATTCCCCAATGGTTTATTTTCCCCATTTTTCCCGAAACTCTCTGGTATTCAGTCTTTGAAAAAGAGACCATATTTTGTTCTAAGGGCATTGAATTCAACATTAGAATTTAGATTCTTCCCTTTTGGTAACCCACCAAGTAGAACATTTATTGATGCTGGTGAGAAAGAAAATTATTATATGAGCTCTTATATGATGGTATTTAAGGACAACATGTTATCCACTAGGATTGATGGTGAAATTATATGTGAGGCATATATCCCTTATAGGTTTTCTCACAAGTTCATATGTATTCAAAAATCAATAATTTTCCCTCCCACATATTTTAGACTTATAAAACATCCAATGGTAGTGAGACAAATGTGGATTTTGGTGGCTTTAGAGACATCGAAATTATCAATTACATTACCTCTATCAGATGCATCAATTGGATTGGAAGAAGAATATTCCAAATCTTGTGCTTCTTCATACCCTCAAGGAGCTTTAACAGAAAATATATATTAGGTGGCGTCCACGAAGACTCTTGTGTGTAGAAATCATGGTAAGCGGTCTAAATCCATAGATGATGCATAGGATTTAGATGCTTCAGAAGCTTCGAAACATATCAACATAAGATATTATATGAATACTACCTCCATGGAAACAATACCCCTATCACCGAGGTGATCAAGACTCCGTTATCAAAAATAGATTTTCATCCCATCAACTAACATTTAAGAAGAAAATGGGAGGCCTTCATAGGCTCTCTAATCAGAGGTTGTTGAGTTTTCTCCACATCCAACCATATTGAAACTGAATTATGTGTGTCCTTCAGTTATTCAATTTTTAGAGAGCTAGACTCATGAACTTAGGGATGCATGGTCATTCCTCCGAAATGGAATTCAAATACTAGATGTGGGTGACATTAAAGTAAATTATGATTGTCATCTAGATTATACACTAGATGAAGTATGAGAGTATATTGACGAGATATAGACCTTTATATAAGAAACTGATGCCCAATTTACTACATCAAAACTAGTATCTAGTATAATAGAACCAGGGATACATGTAGAGGTAATTGTTCAACCTGATGTGGAATGAGACATTTATGTTAATATTGAGAATATATTTCCCTTTTCTTTGGTTTCAATTATGCCTCATCATTCACTA
This sequence comes from Viscum album, assembly GCA_963277665.1. Classification (NCBI taxonomy): domain Eukaryota; kingdom Viridiplantae; phylum Streptophyta; class Magnoliopsida; order Santalales; family Viscaceae; genus Viscum; species Viscum album. The sequence goes on from OY728144.1 coordinate 580,486,295, forward strand.
TCATTAATATTGATGAGATTTCATTTTACATCATGAAATTAAGGAAAGAACCTTAGGATAGGTTCTTGGGTTGGAAATGTATGGAACTATAGGTTATGCAATTGAAATATTAGATGATCTAGACTAGTATCCAGAACAATTATCCCGGAATGAAAAACATGACTGGGGTAATAGAGACAGACAATACTCAGCCACAACCTCAAATTTCTAATTCCAAAATTATTATTTCAATTTCTTCACAATCTTATGAAAAGAAACCCAAGATAGCATTGATATTGGTATAAAGTTTATGTTAAAGAAGTAAGTATTTGTACTATCCCCTGATATTATGAATTTCTTGATACACCTTCGTGACCTTGTTCATCCTGTCATGGGATTTTGATATCTCTCTTCTCTTAAGGGAATAAAAATAGTTCCTTTATGAATGGAGAAGGTAACCCTATGATAATCACATATTCATGTTGATGAATCTATTAGGATAACAGTCGAAGTACCAAGAGTGAAAACTGAATCTATTACTATTTCTACATAGAGAGAGAAAGTTCATGGTAATGTCAAATACATTTCTCATGAATATTAAATTATTTTTTAATATTATTCTCTTTAAAAAATCTCATTTCATTTTCCCTTGCCAACGGATCCTAAAATAATCAATAATGATATTCGTATTACTCTAAAAGGATGGAACGATGATCCAAGGAAATTTGAAGAAGATACTAGTGTTGATCCTAACTTGGTAAGATTTGATTATGTTGCACCAGTTGAATAACTAATTGAACAAAATTTAATCAGATCCAATCGATTCCCTTAATCAAAAAATTAATATTCTATGTTAAATCATGGAGTTTGGGAACATCCATGAGTAATTGAATGGACGTATCTTCTCATTATTGCATTTTCCATACAAAATATTTCTTCTTTTACTTGGTACTTCTCATCAAATTTGAACTTATACAGCTTTGTGTGCAGAGAATTTTTCAAAGGCCCTACAATAATAGGATAGTACACTATATACTTCTTCTAATGAATCTGGAGAAATACCTAATGAGGACCCCATGATGAGAGATTCTCCAGATCCATCTATTCTAGAAACTGAGAAAACTCTAGAGGATGCCCCTCCCCAAGTAACAGTTGCTCAAATTTATAATGATGAGAAGACTGGTGATGAATCTAATCAATTAGTATACTTATCATTGGGTAAATTTTATCACTGGTCTAGATCATGCTGCATTTATTCCATTATTCTTAAAGTAAAAATGATTCTAATTCACCATTTAGGGTTATCATCTCCCATAACTACATTGGAACGTGAAAATTCTATGTTGGATCATACATCAGTAGAAGGTGATGCATCCACTATTATGAGAGAAGTAAATCAAGGAACCTCTCTAAGTGATTTGTTTCTACATTACATTTTACCCCATGTTAGTGAATTGGATTCATATTTAGATATGCAGTTTTCTCTTGACATGTCACGTAAAAATAAATGGAATAAAATTTGGAAGATAATTACTGAGAATCCATTAGATGAGCTGCTGTCACATTTTAGAAAACTCCAAGAACTATTTCACATATTGGGATTTGGTGGATTTTATTATCGCCCATTCTAAAATTCAATGAAAGAGACCGTTCGCCGACAGGATCATGATCATATGATGTAGAAAGATATTGAAAAGTCCAAATAACATATTAATATAGAGATCTTCCAATCCATAGTAGCTGAGTCAGAGGATGGCCATAACAAGAGGTTAATAGAAATTAGCCAACAAATTAAGGAAGCGAAGAAGGAGGTGATTCATCTTCAACAACAAATGGATGTTGTTCATAACAAGCCTGGGAAATTGAACCAAAAATTGGGAGAAACCTAGTTGGAAGGGATACCCACCATTTCAATAGTCAAAGAATCAATTCATCATGTTAAGGAGGATGATGTTTCTTAACTGACTCAAATTCAATAAGTGGGTGATAAGGCTCATGAAGTTGTTCAATAAATGAAGAGTCATGCCGAGAGTTTCTTTTAATACAAGATAGAGAGGCTCAATTCTATGGAGTTTCCTAGGATTTTACCATATTAATGAATTGAGTTTTGTCTACAATCATATATATCATCATTCTTGATTTCTTTCTATAATTTTAATATTAAAGGATATTTTTTTTACAACATCAAATATTTTTGTCAAATAATCAAAATTGCAATAATAATAATGGAATGCGTGCTCTTTTTTAAACCTATGCCAATGGGCCTAGTGAGTGTATTTTTATTTTTTCTAGGGTTATATAGGAAACCCCCAAAGCATTGTATCTTTTCTCCTTTTATTTCTCATTATTTCCTAAACCATACATAATGTAGGCTTAGTGAGCTGAGACTCAACTTTTTCAAAGGGTTACCTTTGAAGGGATTTTCTTTAAACCTGATGAGTGTTATGTCTCTATTTAATGGAAGTTTAAAGTTAGGAATGTCAGACTAATAAGACTTTCATTTATGATCGAATATATTTAACCCTAAATTTTTAAATTAGATCGCAAAAAAAGCTTCGTGACTATGAATTTCTCCAATATTCTATAGATAAATCCAAGGGGAATCATTAGTCATGATTTTATTATGGTAACCATATCTAATACATGAGGTATAAACATAAAGATTCATTTTACAAGAATGAAGTTACCATTGCTTGATAAACCCGTTATAGGGGTTTTATTATATAGGCCCAACTGGGGAATTTACTGTATAGCCAAACAGTGGAATATTTTGAAAAAATGCCTGTTATGTTGGAAAATTTTATGCATGTCCGCTGGTGGCACGTACTACATAGTCAGATAAAATAGATCTAAAAAATTAAGCATTTTACTATTGATTGAAAAGGGAAAATAAGATTTTGGTGACTCAAGACCATAGTGGGTGGTTTCTACCAGGGGAAGATATTTAAGAATAAAGGTCCATCTATAACTACATAGGTTAGGAATGGGGAAACCAATCCTACAAATTATTTGTGTGAAGAATGGTTAAAATTGTTCAAAAATTGGATTTCTGACATTGTGTATGTAACGCCCCGACCCTAGTTACCCAGAGTCCGTGCATTATTACATAACATTGGAATGATCACAAGAAAGATCAAATCTCGAAAGACCGATTGGTTTAGTAGCCTTGGAAACACTAGGTATATTCATAAGTTTTACATTACATCATAAATTGAACAACTACTACAACAACATAATGTATCCACAGTCTACACTATTATCCCCTCATAATATCCCTGCAGGTCATTCATAACTTACTTCTTCACATCCTGGGAAAAATAAAACATAGAAAAGGGGTGAGCTCAAATGCCCAGTAAGGATAACAATATAGTGGAAACTTTCATAAATGAGAATAAACATTTAAGGCAATGTATAACTAAAACAACAGCCTTTCAAACATAAACATTCAACATTGTATGGCAGAAATAAAATGAAATAATGCCATTTACTCATTCACATGGATAATCTACTAATCGAATAATCACATGCAAAATCACTAACCACTTTCATAATGTTGGAATGCATAATACCAGACTATCATAACCACATAGCCAAGGCCTCATGCCAAGACTACAAATAAGATTTTGTCAAGGCCTTGTGCCAAGACACAAGTTTGTCTCATGAGACCTACCGATGCATCGAGGAGCTATAGCGGGCTCCACCCATCACTTACTAAGTCCAATGCATTCCCATATGAAAAGGTTTAAACATAACATAAACATTCGTATTAAAACTAGCATACGAAATGTCAATAATTTCACCATAAACTATGAATGGTATAAAAATAGCACATCCACAGTCAAACATATCACAAAACCTTAAATACAATATAGAAGTTTTGTATCATAATAAATCAACTTCAAATAATCTTAAAATCCATCAAAGGATGTTGACATAGATGAAATCAAAATTATTTTTAAAGAAATATCTCCTTTTATTTTGAAATCATTAAAGATCCATATAAAATAAAACATTTTCTTTGAAAATATTCTTATAATCTTGTAAGGTAAGCTTTGAAGATTTTATAACGGCGGAAAATAGCCGCACCCGCCGTATAAGTTAAAAAAAACATTCTTACCTTAATTCTGTCGAAAAGGTTAAAAAGGACCCTGTTTTGAAAACGACGGAAAGATTCCTTGATAAACCTCTTATAACAAGTCACCCAAGGGTATAAATGACTTTAACCCATATTCTTGTAAATAATAAAAAATGTTTTGAAATACATTTTTAAGAAAACATGGATGTGGATGATAAAGAGATCCCAGTAGATTATTACATATAAACAACCTCGGATAATGAAGAGATTGTTAAATAACCCTGACCAATTTGGTAACTTATGAAACATACAACCCATGAAAGAGGTATCATACAATGAATATGTAAATACACATAAATTAGAGTGTATTACACAAAGAATATAATTATGGGCAGTACATACACCACACAAAAGGTGATGGTGGCAATATGGTATGAATCTCACGGGAATAAGGAGTGAGATGAAAACCCCTTACCTTGTACTTTTTCTTGGTTAGGGTAGGTTAACCTCCTGTATAATGGTGAAATAATTGTTATTAAATTATACAAGAATCATATACATTAATATGATATCATATATGATCTTTTAATATTGATTTGATAATAATATCTTAGTATTATCGTTGTTTCGGGTGTTAACTTACTTGTTTTCTTTCATATGTTTTGTTACGTAAGACATGTTTGTAAAGGATAGGTTGTATACTATTCATATCCAGAATGATATCAAGTCCTTAAACATCATTTTTAAATCACTAAATGATAATTATACTTTAATGGTTATGATGGAGAATGAATCTCATCGCGTTCGTGGAGACGGTAGTCCGTACGTACGCACGAGAAACAATATCATTCTTTTGATATTAAAATAATATATAAATGGATGGTATATCATATATACAGAATCATTAACATGTTATATTTATTATTTACATGAGTTACACATCATTATTATACCCATCCAAATAATAATATATTGAATAACAATTACACCACGACGTGGAGACGGTAAGCCGTACGTACGCACGTATGGTGACATGTTATTCAAAAGGTGGATAGAATACTGAATGTGGTTGTACCATATTTATAATAACATCACAGTATATATATGATACTGGATTTATTATTTTATAGTGGTAACAACAAAGGAAGAAGAAGTGGAAGAAGAAATGAACTTGGAAAAGGGTGGTGAAATCATTACCTCTTCTTCGGGTTCTTCCTTTAGATTTGATCAAAAGGGCTCCATAGGTTGGCTTTCTGATCAAACTAAGGCCCCTATGTTTTATTGAGGGAAGTTGGGAGAGTATTTGGGCAGATTTTGGACGAACCAAAAGGCTTTGAAGGTGTGAAGAAATGAGAAGGAGGAGTGCCCTTTTATAAGAGGGGTGAGGGGCACCTTTGGAAAAGCTAGAAATATTAATTTATAATAAATTCATATTCGGTTTCTAATGGCTAAAAAGTTTACTATTCAAATGTTAAGGTGGGTATGGGTCGAAAAAAACTCAACCAATAGAATTTAGACAGGTTTGGGTACTTATATTAACCTTATCTTTAAGTATTAACTCTAAGTTAATTAGTTTCACTTTTACAATGTCTCTTTGTATTTTTATATAATATGGTTAATAAACTTACTATATACATCCAAGAGACCCCCAAGTGGTCCATTAATGATTAACCTATCATTATATAAGTCTCTTGGCCGAACCTTAGATTTTTAGGAATTTAATATCAATTAATAATATAATATTTGTTTTAAGAACTCTTTTATGTCAATTTTGACACTATTCAATAGTTTATTTTTGTGAAACTCATAACAGATTGATTACTTCGAACAAAGTCAATTAAATAAATCCTAATATATCATATTATCCTATAAAATTAGTTTAATTCATTAAAAGTTTCATATTATATTTATTTGGGTATTTATAATATCAATTATTTTCATTTTTCACTATTATAGTAATTACTTCATCATCATTGTGTCATAAATAAAATAACTTATTTAATGTATAAAAATTATTAATAAAATATCATTATGTAGGAAATCTTTTTATCTTTCTAATGAATATTTATAATCTAAAATCCAACATATATAACCCTATGTAACAATTGTTTTTCTAAAAGATATATGCCGGTGTCATTTTTGTATTCATTTTAACTTAATTAAAATAAAGTGTCATTATCAGTTACAAGTGGATCCATGGGGTCCCCAAATCGACCCAAAGATGCCCATGGTAGACCATGTATCAACCAATAGGGTTAAGACACGTTTTAGGGTAATTTAGTATTATTATAATATTATTTTGTAACCCTTATTTACCGGATTTACCCTTAACCATGGTAAATAAAATATTTACCGCAGTAATTATTAAAAATGTCTAAAAATAAAAGTTACCTATTTACATAATTTTAACATCCTGATTCCAAATATGGAATCCATTTTCCTAAATTCAAAACACAGAAGTGGCAGAAATTAATTTAAAATTAATTCCCGCTATCAAAACAAAAAGCGTGTTTTTAAGAGATAATAACTATCAAAAGATTGACACTTGTTTATGTTCAGTTTAATTGTAAAATTATGTCCAATGACCAAAATTATATTAAATGGTAAAAATATATTCTAAATATACTTTAAAACTACTAAAATTCATAATTTATCACTATTAATTATTTTGATTAAAAAAGTTGTTTTTAATTAAAATTTAGTAATTTTCACTATTCATCAAAATATGAAAGTTAACCAAAAAGTACCAAAATTTCACCTTAGGATAAATTTGATATTCCGAATCCAGAAATGAAGTCCATTTTAAAATATAAAATATATATAATTTCGAAAAGTAGGTATTACAATTCATAACGGCTAGTTTGATTGGTTGTGGTGTGTGTTAAAACTCAAGGTTGTGTACAACCCACGCTACTGTATTATTCAAAGAAAGCGTACCGTGGAAGCTTGGGATGTTTCATTTTAAATTTTTGATGTCCCCATTTAGTCAAAAAGTTTAAAATATTGTATTTAAAAAGGGTTCACTATTAAAAGTTGATAAAAGTGCAATACTGAAAATGAATTTGTTCTTGCATTATATCTAAGAAACTTATAATATGGATTCTAAAATTATAAGGATTATATAAAGTTTAAAATTTAGATAATACTATTCATAACCTCTTTTGAATGGATTTTTGGTAAGTCATGGTGCAATTGAACTCGGTGTTGCGTGTAGTGCAAGTTATTGAATTATTTTGAAGAAATAACACATTATGAATTCTTGGGGTGTTATAGTGTAGTGCAGTTTCATGTCACGCTTCAAGGATATTAAGCTGTGCAGTTTCACGTAATGATACAAAAAATTAGGGGGATTTATTTAAGGTCTACTTCTCTATCTAACGGTTTTTTGAGTATCTAATTCCTTCAAAATTTATATGGAAACATTCCACCATGTTCAGGTATGGAATGTAGGAACTGTATACTATGATTTGGGAATTTTTGAATGCAAAGAATGGTATGTGGAAAGGGATAAAGGAATTAGAGTAAGTCCTTTCCAATAATTAAGTTACCATTTTTTGAAAAATCCTTTAATGATGTTTATATAATGTAGGTCCAACTAGAGAATATGCCACATAGCCAAATAGTGGAATCTTTTGACTAATAGGCCTGTTATGTAGGCGAATTTTATGCAAGTCCACTGGGAGCACGTACTACATAGTCTGAAAAAAAAGACCTCTAATTTTTTTCACATTCTATTACTACAAGACAAATAATTTTTTTGTAGATTCATATTTTACACCGCACAGAGTTCAGTTTATAGAAAAAGGTACCTAGATACAGAAAGAGTATTTCAAATTATGATTTCCAAGTAATTATAGGAACGTGATTTCTATGAAGGTATGACCCATATGTAAGAGGTATGGAATCTGTAGTTTTAGGTCATACAACTAAGACCTAAATATAATGGAAATAGTAGATGATATATGGTGAAATGATCCATAGTTATTTCAACATGTTTTGAAAACATGGAAAGAAAAATATATAAACCACGATCTTAGAGATTTTCAGATAAAGAGAAATGTAATGGAAAAAATATGCATGGGTGACCACTTTAAGATACTGATTCTTGTACATTGTCATAAAATTTGGAATGGGATAGAAGATTCTTTTACCAATAACAATGTTACCATTAGTTGAAAAGACCATTATGTGGGTGGTATTATGCCGAGCTGACTAGGGAATTTGTTTCATAGCCAAATAATGGGATCTTTTGATTGACAAACCTGTTATGTAGGAATATAATACAAGTCCACCTTGGGGAACATTCTACCTAATCAAGCAAAAGAGCTCTCATGAATTACAAATTCTACTACCAAAAACTGTAAGAAATATTATGTAGATATGAAAGTATTATAGATTAAGAGTGTAAAATACCAAAGGGGGTAATTCTTAATGCACATGATAAATATTCGAAATAATACTGACTGTGAGTTTTGCGTCCCTTACATAGATCTGACTCATATGTAAAATGGGGACATTTTTTTTGTTTCCTTGGAGTGATCTCTAAGGGATGACTCAAAATAAATACTCTCAAATAGTTTTCTAATTATATGTGGAAGAGAGATAAAAATTTATCTTATGGTTGGGACTGGGATCTAAGGACTAGTTTTCAATAGGTATCTCAATGGGATGAGAATCACGATGGATGTAGTTGTTTGGGTAATTTGTAGTTTTGTGTCATGAATCAAGGACATTATGTTGTGAAGTTTAGAGTAATGTAGTGAGAACATTATGATGTGCAGTTTTGATTCATTCAGTAAGGAATTTATGCTGTGCAGTTTAGAGTCATGTAGTGAGTACATTATATTGTGTTGTTTATAGTCATGCATCCAGGACATTATGTGGTAAAGTTTAGAGTCAGGCAGTGAGAATATTATGTTATGTTTTATAGAGTAATGCAACGAGGACATGAAGTGATTCGGACTTGAAAAATAATATTTTGGCTAGACTAAGGAATTGAGCCCAAGTGTCACTATGTATCACATATGGAGGAGAACCAAGCCAAACATAGTTCTTGAAACATTCCCTATGCAAGTTTGATTCTTACATATAGGGAATAAAAAAAGTGGGTTTGGGTTTTGGTTGGGCTCAAGATTTCAAATCTAGGTGTCTCTACCTATCCCATTGAAATGAGAATCAATCCAATGATAGTTTTTGATAAAATTGTTTCCTACACCAATTGAGTTTGATATGAAAGACAAGGGATTCTATCACATTCTAGAATAATGGTTAAATTTAAAACACAAGATGGTATGTAGATCAACCCATATATACTGGAAGAGTACTCTTTAACAATTTGGTTCATATACAAGAAGAAATAGGGAAATAAATTTCATTTTGGTTGCAACTGGGCCCAAGATTGGAGATCTATGCATCTCTACGTATCTCCTTGAAATGAGAATCAAGCCACACATATATCTTGAAATGAGGTCTCTATGTAGATTTATTCAAACATTGGGTGAAATGGAACTCATGTGACACTATGGAGTAACAATGATGTGAATAATGTTTTCACATAGAAGCTACTCAATATTTTAAGAACCATAGGGAATACCAATTTTTAGTATCTTATAGCATTTCTTAACTTTAAATGAAGAAGAGATTAACCGTATAGTTTAATGTAGTGTAGCAAGGACAAATGATGTCATGCATTTTAACATCGTGCGATGAGGTAAAAAATGATATGCATTTTAACGTTATGTATCATGGATGCATATGGGTTTGTTAAGATTAATGTCTTGAAACTAGGTCATTGTGTCGTGCAGTTTAGAGTCATACAACAAGGACATTAGGATGTCTAATTACAGAAGGTACTTATTCAAGAATATTTTATTGGTTAGAGTTTTTAATAAGTTCTCAATCCATTGAGATTAGGGAATAATCTCCATTAGAGTAGAACTTACATACAGATAATGGTGCTTTCCACTTTGGCTCAAGATTTGGAGGCTACTTCTCTTGTATCAATGGAGTCCTGAGAACAAATACCAATTCTCCTTAAATAAATTAGTGGAGGAGAATTTTCTTGTTAAAATCTCATGCTATTGTATTCGGAAAGACTTCCAAATTATGAAATGTACATAACATTTTTTCTTCTAATCATTCCATATCGTCAAATCATTTTTGAGACTATCCATTTGTAGATAACTGATCACATATTGAAACTCGGAGTGAAGTCAATTGAATTTCAATAGGAAAATCCACTTTTGTTCTATATACCAAAAAATATGGAGGTGCCTTAGTGGCTGTAAAGGTAGTAGTTTGATAATCCCATAACTCTTTCAAATGTTTATCAAGTAAAGATGACTTGTCTTTATCATCAATTTTATGGAGTATATTTTATAGGTCCTTATTGAAAACCTCTTTATTTCCATTGACCACTGCATGATAGTGAGATGAATGGTTGTATTTAATATCATTTTCCTAATATAACCTCTTTACCTAAACATAACAGAAATTGGTGTCATTTTTCATTAATATGGTTTGCGGGACATCAAATATGGTACTTATATTAGCTTTGAAAAATCTAACAATGCTTTTGGCCATGAATTATTTTAGAGGTAATGCCTTATCCTGTTTAGAGAATAAATTAGTAGCAATAAAAATACACTTGAACTGCTTCTCCATAGCTAGAGGATAAGGCTCTACTGCATCCATTCCCCATGTAGAAAATTTCTAGGAGTATTTAGATGTATAATTAAACTCTAGGGGTTGATGAATACATATTTCATGCACTTTATAGAGAGGAAATTTATTGGTTAAATTTATTCAATCAAATGTTTTTGAGGCCAGAAGTACCCAAGCCTTCAGATTTGATTAGAAACCCTATTAGCAAACATGTGAGCACCACAAGATCAGGCATGTACTTATTTCATGATTTCCACATCTTCTTCTCCATTGATACATCTAAAAAGGTTTCCATCAAATCCTCATTACAAAGGATCTTATAGGGATCTTGGCTATCATAAAGAGTGAAATTGACCACTCATTTCTGAATTTTATTTTTATCAGTTGTATCATGTGGAAGTGCTCCATTTTGATGTTACTACATGATCAGTGTCATCCATCCCATAGTATGTCCATAAGGCTCAAAAATAGGTCTAATTTCCTTAATTTCCTCCATTGTAGTTTGAAAAAAGGTGAAACCACACAACGATGGGAAATACTAATGATTGTCTAATCTTGATTTGGATCTTCTAGGGTTTTGGCTGAATTATCCAATGCATCATCTTGGGAATTTTTTTGATTGAGAGACATATAAAAATGTTGTCCCTAAAGAAAATTCATCCATCAATCCTCTTAAATAATCACACAAAGGGATTAACTCTTCTTTCCTGATAGCATAATCCCCATTGATCTGTTTTATTACCAATTCTGAATCACCTTTCACATTCACGGGATTCAATTTTACTTGGAGTACCAATTCCAAGACAATAATGAGTGATTGATATTCTACCTAATAGTGGGTACTGTCTTCTGATAACAAAAATTAATATGTAAACACTTCCTTTTCTGAGAAGATAAGTACAATTCCTATCCCAAATTTTCTGATTTTAGGTTTTTTCATTCTCTTCCCTGTTGGACTTATGGAAGCATCATCAAAGTACATTTCCCATGTTTGGCGATTATCTTGAATAGAGAAGATTTATTCATCAGGAAGTTCAGTATTCAATGATATATACTCTGCAGATAGTTTTTTAGCAATGAATTCTGCCAAGTCTTGGCCTTTTATTGCTTTCTAAGGCACAAACTGGATATAGAACTATTACAAAAAAAATTCCCACCATTCTAGAAATCCTGTAAGCATAGAATGACAAAGGATAAATTTCATAGGGTTATTGTGAGATACCATGTGGGCCTTGTGATGTTTCAGGTAGCACCTCAGCTTATGAAATGTAAATATTAATTCTAGGAAGCAGTTCTTGATACATGAATATCATGTCTCTATGTCAAGGATGGTGTTACTGAGGGATTAAAGTCTATTTTTATTCCCAGTTTCATTCTTTTATGCAAGGAAGGCACCCTATGATCACTCTAAAGCGGATGCATATTTAATAAGAGGGTTTACTTCAATAATTAGCATTAATACTGGTGGACTCAAGAGATATTTCATGAGTGTATCAAATGCCTCTTGGAAGGCTTTTATCTATTTTTATGTAACTCCCTTCTTAATTAATCTTGTGAAGGATAAACACTTGCCTTCAAAATTGGCGATAAAGCACTGAATAATGTCAAGTTTCCTTGGTGTCATCTTAATTCCTTCAAATTTTGAGGATGTGGCATTCTAAGGATTTCTTGTGTCTTCTCAAGATCAACATAAATGCCACAATGGCATATAAAAAAACAAAGGCATTTTCCTGACGTTACCAAAAAATCACATTTCAAGGGATTCATCTTCAAATTATGTTTGAAAAAGTTCACTAAATATGGTCTCCCGATCAACCAGGTGATCAAAACATTTTCTAGATTTAACCACTAAATCATCCGCATAACATTCGACAGGATTTCTAAGTAAGAGTCTGAAGATATTGTGCATGGAATGTTGATATGTTCCACCTTATTTCTTTAAGAGAAAGGGCATTCCTCTATAGAAACATATTCCTTGAGGGACAATGATAACTAAAGATATCTATTCTTTTTTGTTATTCAAATTTGGTTTTACCCAGAGTACCCATACCTGAATGAGAAAGCTTCATATCAAGTTTTTGAAATAATCAAAAGTTCATGGGATTGGAACTGGAAAGTCGTCTTTGGAAAAATGCCGGTTAAGATCCCTAAAATCAATAAAAACACAGATTTTTCCATTCATATTTTTTATTAGAAAAATGTTGTCCAACCATTTTGGATATTGCATCTCCCTGATAAATTTAGCTTTTATAATATTTTCAACTTCAAAATCAATTTTATAGGCGTGATTTGGGTGTGTTCTTCTTATTTCCTGCTTAAATCCTTGATTCTCTTCTGAAAAACCCATATGATAAGTGGCCACATCAGGATTAAGGACTAGAATTTCTGTATAGTTCCAAGGAAATATATCTCTATGTTTCTTTAGAAATGAAGTATACATTTCTTTCTCTTCAGAAGATATGGTGGATCTAATTAGAGTAGGGTGTGTATCTTATTCTATACCCAGATTTATTTCTTTGAGATCATCCATAGTGGTAGAAACACCATTTTTAAATGCTGTAGGGGAATATTTAAGATATTCTTCTTTCTCTTCCTCACATGTCACTTCTTCTATTTCTATTTGAAGGGTAACTGATGAAATAAAACTTTTAGATCTATGAGAGGAGTCAATATTTGAGCATCCTAAGAATGAGGCAACCATTTCTAACCCAACTAATGATGAAGGGTCTTTTTGGAGCATTAAAGAGAGAATGATGGATTGGTAATCAACATCCTTTTCTGACATTATTAATGACACAACTTATTCTTTCATTATTGATAATGAAAAGAATTGATGAGGTTTAGTTGATGAGATGAATACGTCTCCATTTAAGCTTTCATCATTTCGTGGTAGATCAACAATTTATCCCTTGCCATTAGGCTCGATTCCCACAATTAATATTATAGAGGTCACTGTGCTTGGATTTGGGTATATCCTTTCAATTTGATTTATAGGAAATGTGTAATCTATAGTCATATGTTTGAATGGGTTAGCCGATATCTTTTCTATACCATTTAGAGTATTTATTATTATTAAACCTTTTTTCCACTGACCTCCTTCTACTTTTGTGATAGAATCCTACCTCAATATATTTTGATTCACACTTTTTTAATGGATCCTTATCACCATTCAATGTCCCAATTTTAAAATTTATGTAATACATGATACATTGGTCGTATGATGAAGGAATGGTCAAACATTGATATAGCCAAGACCTTCCAAGAAGAATGTTGAAGCATATGTCTTTTCAGACAACCATGAAATATGCATTAAACATAAGAACCCTAAACTAAGTTCTGAGTGTAATCTCGCCTAGAGGTTCTTGTTCATTCTTTTCATAACCTTGAAACATCTAAGTAGAAGGAGACAAGTAAAATTCGGTGAAAGCCAATCGGTGAAGTGTACAAATGGGAATGAGGTTTAATTTTGATCCATTATCAATCAAATATTGTTGGATGTCTATTTCATTAACCCTGCTTGATAGATACCAGGTCCTGATGTGTCCATGTATAATATCATCCTCATCTTCATCAATGAAGATATAACTACATGAAATTATGTAGGATCATTATCTATATGGTAAACATCAACAGTAACGACATCGGCTCCAACCTCTTGAGGAATTGACAAAGCATCAATAAGTGCTTCTCAGAGATATTTTGATAGATTCAAAGCATCCAGGATTGATAGCATGTCTGATACATGGGCTAGAAATTTCAAAACATCATACTTTTGGGCCAAAGGTCTACATTTTCCACTATAGAAATGTGTTTTTGTTGGTTCCTTAGATGTTGATGATCCTGCATTAGATGTACCATGTGTTGGGGAATAAGATAGAATTAAATATGGTTTTGGTAGATTATACTGACTAGGTCTATCTATTTTCTAATAGAGTGACTGTGTAACCTCTAATAGATATTCCAATATAATCATGCCGGGGTCAAATTTTTCATGTGTTGGATAATTTCCTTGTTCTTGCTAAGCCCACTAAAGGTTAATCCCATGAGTTTTGGCCACATAAATATTTAAAGCTGAGGTAAAGTTACAATATTGGTTTCTAGAATACCCACGTATTCCCCTATACTCTTAACCTTGGATTATTCCCATGGCTCCCCAGACAATTGTAGAGAATTCAAGTTCATAACCAGAATAATCACTTCCATAGGGGTCCGTTAAGTGGATAACGTTAACTGAACTGAAGATCAATTCTTCATATGATGAATATTCTTCTTGATAGGCCAATTCTTGTTGTATCATTTGGTTAGGAGGATTCGATGATTCTGAGACTTTTGTAATTAAATCTACCAAATTCATAGAAAACTTTTCCCATGACATGAGTTCTTCTTATTATGACTGATCTATATCTTTTTGATCATGTCTCTTCTTTGAAGATTTACCTTTAGAGGACTGATCTTTTTTTGAAGATAACTCTACTATAGTGTAAGTGGAAAGAGGTATAGTTAGATGTTTCAACTTTGTTCATATAATGACATGGTTTTGGTTGATCATTTTCCTAATCATCAAAACATCATACTTCTGTGCATTTTTTCTTTTGACTTCCTACCATCAGCCTTTTTCCTCTAGTTTGGAAGTAGTAACAAATAATACTTTGTTGGATGAACTTTTTAGTTTCACTTATCCAGAGAATACTATATTTATCACGACTTATTTGAAAACAAAATAATCCTGAATGGTATTCCCCAAAATTTAATGAAAGGGGTAACAATTTGGGACATCTTCGTCTCCTTCTTTATTTGGTTTCTTTGTCCTTGGAAACTAAATGAATTTTTTTACCAAGATGAAATGATGTAACTGGGAACATATTAATTTTAAAATGAATAGACTTTGTTCTTTAACTCCTCCAAATATCTCTTCCTTTTACCTTTTTGATCATATTGATGAGGAAGTCGTTGTTACTAATGCTTGAGAGGTGGAGCCCTTTGGTATGATGAAGGTTATGAAGTGAAGAAGGTATAAGTGTTAGTTTTAAAGTGACTATAGAATCCTCTAATATAAATTTAATATTTCCTAGAGATTATGGGATTACATGATATTTATATTTTATTTCAAAAATTTAATCCTCTACTTGTTGGGATACCGAAGAAAAGTATCAAAACCTTCCTGTGTATTTCACAGGGATTAATGGTGTGAGCAACTCATCACGTAGATTTTCTACACAAATTGGTAGAAACTCTTCTTTAGGGAGTGGTAGATTTATGGAATATGTTAATCCTTTCCATCAAGAAATGAAATCGTAAACTATTTCATTATCCATTTGTTTGAAATTTACAAGATAAAAAATTGTTGTTTTCGGTAACATTAAGCTGAATTGGAGAAGGAATTTCTGAAGGAGGTCATCCCATATAGTAATTGACTGAGACTACAAACTTGTATACAAGGAAAAGGATAGATCGAGTAGTGATTGCACAAAAAAACTGAACTTTACTGATTCTTGTTGGTGAGGGGTCCCCATTATGGGATCACAATGAAAAACAAATGTCATTAAGTGATTCTTTTGATCTACCAAACCATTAAAGATTGGAAATGTGGTATTCAAAACGTTTGGTAGTGGAGGGATCAGATCTACACATTCAGGGTAATATTTTTTTTCTGGTTATAGTGGTGAAATTTGTTCCTCCATATCTTCCAGTCGAGTCGTCGGTTCTTTAATTGTATTCATAAGAATTTGGGGAATATTTGGATGATCTGGGATCTGTATAGGTACAATAGTTGGAGCTTCAACTAGTGCAGCGAATGAAAATCCCACTAGTGTGGGTATTACTAATATATGTCTTGGATAACCCATAGGGATATGCCTATAAGTATGTGTTTGATCCTATCCTGAATTAATTATCCACATCTGTATACGCAACAAAACTCCTTTAATGAGGAGTTCCTCTAGGATGTGCAAGTTGAGGATCTTCTTGTGGATCATGTCTGGAAGAAATGTTTCTTTGAAGTAACTCTTCATTGAGTCCTTTCAACTCCTTCATCTCATCCTCTTGCTAGGAAAATATTTCTTTAATATGAAGAGATTGTCCATCTATAGTGGAAATGAGATACATGATCTGAATTTTACCTTGCCCCTTGTTAAACACCTATTGAAGGGGTGGATGTTGGTTACATGAGGAAATACATATATTCTGGGTAAGCCCCTAATTTTGGGTATGGACACCTCCTTCATTTACTTCAGTGTGTGCTGTATTATAAATAAGAATGTTGTCCTATGACTCCACTGAATGGGACTCATTTTTTGGATGATCTTTTGTAATGTTATTAAGGAAATTTATTGATGCATAATGTATTGACTGCATTCTGTTTGTTTCTCTATAAGATCATTTCCTTCTGTGTCCTCCATGAGACTTTGTTATCCTCTATGCAGAATTCATGGGAACTGTTTGACAGACAGTGACCTAAAGGGAATACTTGGATAGATTAGTTTTTTATTCACATTTTTCTTTATTCCCTAATCAAGAGAAACTTGACTTCATTTGAGTATAGGATTGTAGATGTGAAAAATCCTCCAACTCTACAAGCTGTAGCGATTCTTGTTATTCTTCATCAAACCTTCAAAATTTGTTTATTCAAATCAAATTTTGAGTAAAACAATCCCCCAGCCCTACAGGACGGGGTGGCTCCTGAACTGTTATGGAAGATATTAGTGAAGCTAATCCTCTAATATTACAACTCCATTTGTGTAGAAATAGACTCGCTCCTCGTAAACATGACGATTTCCTTCAATATCCAGAAATAATAAAATTTATTATTTCAAATATCTAAAATTGATCTATATCAAATATATAAATCAATATAAAATCCCCATTAATATCTTCTCTATATGAAAAATTATTTCTTTATGTAAAGAAAAAATATTAAACTACCCCTTTCTAAAAAACTTCTTTTATTTTCAAATTTCATGGGAAATTTTATACAAAAAATTATTTAAAATATAAGTTAAAATTTCCCCATTTAATTATAAAAATATCTTAAAAAAATGATTTATATATCACTTGACATACCATGGAGTGTGTTCATCTCAAAATGAAAGAGTTATGTTTGTTTTCACATTTGAATCCACAAACCATTGTAAGAAAATTCCACATCTCTTGAAAATACTTGAATTTCACCACTATAAAGCTTTATATCTAGATAATGATGTGGAATAATATTGGGACATAATGATATGTTTTTAAATTTTTTCATCTCCCTAGATAAAATTACTAGAAAAAAAACTCATAACCTCCAACCACACTTTTTTTTCAAAAACACTAACCCATCCGTGATTATTTGTTATCTCTTCAGGGAACGCAAAGAATTTCCCCAAAAAAGATATAAACCGTAATCTTTTAATTTCATTTAACCATAATAATCTTAGGTTTTTTTGAACCATTATTTACACCAAACAATTTTTTTCTATCATTATCATTTTTTTCTATTTTACTTTTGAATACTGATTCAAAATTCACTAGATCCACCACAACATAGTTTAATACATATCATTATTTTAATAACCAATATGAAGACCATGTAGATATATTCACCCACTAAAAATGTTTTTTTAATTCATAGTATTTTTTAGGACATAATACCTTGAACCATGGCATGGTTTTAGTGTTTATGGAAAACATTAACCATAGTGACCCCAAAATTCCTCTAAGAATCACATCACTTAATAAGATTAACTTATAATGGAAAACCAAGTAATTATAATAAATTGGACCATCTTTATTCAAAAAAACAACCCAATAATACTTCAATGATTTCTATATACAATATCCACATTTTAATTTGAGTAAAACACTTCACACTCTAACATCATACATCAAATTACATATTTTGAATGCTTTTATAACACTTCAAGTAGTTTAATCTATTAAAAACTTATCATACAATGTAACACCACACGATTCATCATAATATTTTGAAAAAAGAATAAACTGAAAAATATTTCGGCTAAAATACTTCATTACCAACATTTTTAGAAATCAATTAACACTGATTTCAACAGAAAACAATTTGAAGATAGTTTTTATTATCCATTTTAACTTTTATATATAATTCATTCATAAAATTCTATTGATTAATAACTTAATCACTAACCCAAAACCATTATTAAAACAAAACTCACCCACATTAAAACTCCATCATAAGGAAGAGTTATCCCTTTTGTCAATACATCAGTATAACCTTATCTCAGTGTAATTACACTCCTCTATAGAGATAAATTTTTTCACTTTGTTAATAATCAAAAAGATCACTTCATTTAAGTTTACAAGTTAGAAAACATATCTCAACAAATGAATTCACATGGGTTAAAAACCTTTAAATAAAAAAATTATTGAATAAAACGGTTAATTACTAAATTTGGAATGATAACCACCTTACAGGAATGGTTGTCCATTGTCCCACCCATATAAATGAATACATATAGATGAATTTAATGATTAAAAAATACTTATCAATGATTTATTTGGAATGTTCCTCCATTATAATATCCATAATTTGAAATTTATTATAAAACTACTCTCTCTTCTTTTATCCTTACTCAAATTCACCCATAATATAGCAATATTTGATCCCAATAGGATTTTCCCAAATTTGGAATTGTATTTTTACTATTATCTTTAACACTCAGGTTATCAAACTTGATTATAATAATAAAATTAACATTAACACCAATATCATAAAGTCATTTCTTTATCCAAAAGAGTGATTTACATGTTTTAGTGTTTACTATGTGTTAAACTTCTAAAATGACAAAAAAATAATATTTTTCTTCTTCATCAACCAAAATTTTTACAAATCACTAAGATAAAATAAATCACATTATGTATACTTCCTATAATCCATTTAACAATCCCAATAAATGTTCTTATATCTCAATAACTCCTTTTGTGATGTTTGCATATAAAGAATTAAAAAATTCTCTATTACTTTGACATATTGATGTATTCTTCTCAGTATAAGTAGCTATATTTATTTATGAAAACATTGATGACTAATATTAGGATGAGTAATAAACATAATATATTGTTTTGAAGATATTGTGTGAAATTTGATTCCACTGATTTTCCAATAATTTATCACATTAACCACATTTATTTATCATCTCATGATAACTTCTTCTGAATAGAGACACATTTAATCAAATCCTTGTAATCCTCCTTTAAAAATATTTTTAGCACTTAATTTTCATAATTAGATTAATAAATGTATTTTCCAAGCCATTATTTAATCACCATTATCCAAAGAATAACTATAAATTCAATAATAGTGAATATTTTTAACTTACTCAATAATAATTCTGATAACTCCTTCCATTTAACTTTATTAGATCCTATTAATATCACATCATATATATAGATAAGCATAATACAAATTGATAATCCACCTTCTTTCTATAGAGATTATGATTAACTCCTTCATGTCAAAATCTAGGATTAATCAAGTATTAATCAATTCTAAAGTACCAAGGTCTTGGTGGTTTATTATTCCTATAATGCTTCCTCCCCAAGGGAAACACTATTATACGTTCATCATGAATTATAAATCCATCCTATCAATTAATATAAAACTCCTCGTTAATGTGTCTATTAAAAAATACAAATTTTATATCTATTTGGAAACTTTGAATTTCATTTACATCAGTATAAAAAAACAAATGTATTTTTTTCTGTCTATCAATGGGAATCAAATCCTCATCGATATCATTTTATTCAATTTATGAGTACACTTTATAAAAAAATTCATGATTTTTTTAATCACTTTCCCATATTTATTTATATTAATATAAAATATAACTTGGTTCTATTAGAATTATTTACCCACATCCTAGAAACAATCTCCCAAATCATATGATTCTCAATTTGGTAACACTCTTCTTTTATATAATTGAGTCAAATCGCACACATAGAATCCATATAAAAACATTTAGGATTTTCTTGTTCAAATAGTGATGTTTGTTGTAGAAACTTAATTCTCTTAATTTGTACTAGAGCTATCTAATTGCTAATAATGTTAGTCTTAATAATTTCAACATAACTTCATGAATTTTTTATATATTATAAAATTGTTAGAATATTATCAAAAAATTTATATTATTGAGAATCAAAACTATCCCTTGTGATCCTCTTACATATATTAACTCAACAAAACATTATTCCCGAACTTTATAACTACTATATATAAGAAATTTCATTATAAAAACAGAGAAATATTAAAATAAAAAAGAAAACTGAAAATTTTTATTAAGGAATTTATATTCCTTTATCTTTGAAGAGTGTTCAAGAGAAATTCCTCCATCTCTAGGATTTTTTAAAATTCTAGAAAATTTTATTTTTATTGTGAATAAATAATTTACTCCTAAAAATAAAAAATATTTTGATTTTGGAGCTTCCCTATACCATATGCATATAGAATACTCTCCTCAGTCACTGATTTGTTTGTGGTAAAAATTAATGATAATTTTATTTCCTTCCGAAACATCTTTGGTAGTTATTTCTCAATGTTCATAGTTCAATACATGTTTTTAATTATCCAGTTACTCATTTCAACTATACCATTTTTTGATGAGTTCTTACTACTGGGGCTTGATTCCTTATCCCATTATTTGTCAAATAATCCTCTACATGGATATAATTAAAATTTATGTTATTATCATTTAATAATTTTAATATTTTCTATCCTAGAATCTTTTATTCCATACTCCTATATTTTTTATGCAGTTAAACAATTAGGATTTTGAGTTATCACCATCAAACTAGATATTTTTATATTTTTATCAATAAAAACATATATAATATCTTCTTTTATAAATATACCTTGATTATATTGACCCATATGGATAAATATACAATAATTGTAGTAATTATATAGAACCATTAACTTTTATCTTATAAGTACTCTGAATTACCATTCTCTTTTAGAAAACATCACACATAAAATTATCAAAGGGTTTTTATCATGTGGTGATGATTATTGTTCAGAAACATGTTTTTATTTTCCTTTTAGTAGAACCACATATTTTCATATCCCCTAATTAGGTAGATATTCGATTTTATGTGAATTCCTTATATCATAACTATGCCATCCCTTACTTGTATTGTACAAATCATCTTAGTTAAATTTATCTTATTAAATTAATTACACAATTATATTAGGCTAAGTAAATTGTAGAAAAAAAAATTAATAAATGAGACATCAAATTTCCTCATTTTTTCCATGTTTATACTTTCTTGAATCAATGATGATCACACCATCACTATTGTAAATCATTATTACACATTCAGGTCTATGTTTTATTCTTGTTATAATATCCTTATTTCTCATCATATAAGAAGTGTATCCACATGTAAGAATAAATTATCTAAATTGGTTTATTTATTATAAATTATTTTCTACTAAAATAACCCTAAAAGATATTTTATTCTTGAACCAGCCTCATTTGTTCATATATTTGGAGTTTAATATGAATATTACTCGTTTACATATGATTAATTCTCCTCATATTACAAATCTGAATGACTATTATTTTATTTTTCATGTAAAATAACTCATTATGCTTATGTAAACTAAAAATTGTAGTCTCCTATGGAATACTATTTTGTATCTTTGATGAGTATAACATGTCTCTATTTCCAAAACCATCACACAAAAAATAGCATCCATTAAAAATTAAGAATCTGATTTATACACATATTTTTTATTCCTATTATTCCTTGATTTCCCATTTTTCTGTGAAAGTTATATTTCCCCTATCTTCATAAAAAAAAATTATTCGTGGTGTATTATTTTGATCTTTAATTGGTTTTTTAGTTCTCTTTTGTTTTTCATCTATATCTATCATAATCTAAGACTGTATTCCTCTGGATTTTCCTCAAACATGATAACCTTATATTTTTTTATCAAAACCCACAAATCCCTTCCCTTCATGATATGATCTGTTTCATTAAATCAATCCTCAAACATTTTTATCTATTTTCCATGCCTCTCGTTGAACTTCTTCACAACCTATGTGAGAAAATTATAAAATATAATTCTAATAATATCAGTTCTTTATTGATCGTTTTATTTCACCTCATCTTGAAAATTTCTTATTTGATATACACAATTATATTAACCATTTCCATTATTGTGGTAGTAAATCCATCAATGATTGTGGATTTATTTACTCTTAGATATTAACCTGAACCTATTTTTAAGATTTCTATCATTTCAAATTTTACATTTCTATGTTTAGCCTTTAACTTATCTTTTTATTCTTATTGTTGCAGTATGTAGGGTTTACAGCCACATACTGCAACATTGTATTTATTTATCTTAGCCCCCAAAATATATATTTCTTTAATATATGCATAAAAATCCACATTATGGTATAAAATACACTCAAATTCAATATCTACAACATATATTTTATCCTAAATATTTGTTATTATGGAATTCCAACATTTGTAATAAATAAATCTTTTATTACTTGGTATAAAACTTAATAAAAGATAAGATCTTTTAAGGTTTAGTTTCATGGAAATTAGCAACATAATAGATAAATAAAATCAACATTTTTCAAAAAAAATTGAATGGATTCTTCATATTTTATCTAATGTTAATTTTATTATAACTCATATTTTGGGGAAAATACATCAAAATAAATGGGTGAGCATAAATCCCAATAAGGGATAAAAAAGGGAATTAGACATGAATGATCATCATGGGTAATAAATCAGGTATAAAATGATATAATAAATATAAATACATGACAACTAACTTTTAAATATGTCTATAACATAAAATTTATAAATTCATAAGCATATCACTAAGGTGTCATAAATCATAATTACCAATGTTATTCATCATGGTACCATAAAACATTTCACCTCTAAAAATTAATTATTTAACCAATGAATTGGATCTTTATCAAGTAATAATATTAAAATATCATAATCCATGTGTTCCACATTGATCATAACAAAATATTTTATCAATAAACAATGGATAATAAAGAATGGGTTTCATATAAAATCATTACATACATATGTTCTTAAATAATTGAACAATATAGAATTTGTACCCCATGACAAGGTAATATGTATTTTTACATATAAATACCAAAATAATTATATTATATTTATATCTAGTTTAATAAACATGGATAAATAAATGGTTGGTGTATTAATAATTCAATAATTTTTCATGTGAATTGATAAATTCAATAAATAAATTCAGAAACCTAAAAATATACAATATGTATTATGGAAAGAGAATAATGAGAGGGAATAAATAAATCCCATTGATAAAACATAATTTTTGATGTAATGGTATAAAAACAATTGTTTGCAAATAAAGTAATCCAACATTTAAAAGGAATACTATAATGATGTACTTTAGTGGAAAAGAAAAATATGAGAATCCTCTTACCTTAAAATCTGAGTTATTTCATCTTTTTTCCACCTCATGAATAATATACATATGTTTATTAAATCAACGAACCATAATTGAATTATGTTCATTGTTTCCACTATGTATTCATTGTAATAATTTAATTATATTTATGAAATTCCATCGCTAATGATGAAATGCTTTGATATGATATTTCATTTAAATTTTCCCATGTTTCATTGATGTAAGGATCTTGATTAATTTATATTTATAAATTATTAACAATAACTCTAGAAACATTGAAATAATTATATTTATACATTTTATGTAAAAAATAATTTATCATAAACATTAATAACAGTTGTGATACATAGATAGGTGGCAATGTCTTCATGGGTGTTTAACCGACAAATGGTGAGACATTATCAAAAGTGGAGGATGAGAATTATGAAATATGAATATTTATTAAATATGATAATTTTTATGGTAAAATAACTTAAAATAATTATAACATACTACTAAATTTATCTTATAAGAATTGGGATTTAAAGGTATTTGGATGAAGAGGAAGTGAATAAGAAAATGAGGGAAGAGTTGATAACTACTTAGTTTTTTCTCGGTGTTTCTTCTCTTGTACAACACTAAAATCCATTGATTCTTGGAGTTTTTTATCTCTACAAAAAACTTAATTATTATAGAGGGCTTGGGTGAGATTATTTGGTAAGAGTTTTAGAATTTTTAAGTGAGGGAGGATTTTTTTTCCAAGGGGAGGGAGTGTGGTTATTTATACTTGAGGGGGGTATTTTTTGAATAAAATATTGAATAAAATATAGTATTCATATAAACTTTTGGATAGTAACATTTCTAAAATGATGAGATATATATGAATTAAATGACTTTATTTTAAGGCTTTATAAAACCTTATAATCTGAATTTATTAGTTTCATCAAAATGAATGTAGAAAAAATGAAAAATTGTTATTTCAA
Source organism: Viscum album (assembly GCA_963277665.1). Lineage (NCBI taxonomy): Eukaryota > Viridiplantae > Streptophyta > Magnoliopsida > Santalales > Viscaceae > Viscum > Viscum album. Next base: position 580,511,412 of record OY728144.1, read on the forward strand.
TAAAATAGTTTTGAATTTAAACAATAGAAATTGATTTTTTAGGGTTAGAAATTATGTTTTTTTTAATTGATTAATTTATCTTATTAAATTTATTTCGGTCTAAAATAGCCATTTCAACATTTATTAATTCATTACATTATCATCATTATGTCATAAAATAAACGGTATTCCAAATACAATATCTTTACTATTCAAATCGAAATTGATATATTTCATAAAATTATATAAATATTGACCATAAATAATTTTGGAATAATTAATTTAAAAATGAAATTTAGTTTAAAAAATAATTTTATTCCATAGGTTATTTTAATTTTTAATATAAAAAATATGGGTTTTACAAAATAACATAAAATACAGTTTATTAAAAAAATTATCATTTTTTCTTTGAGTTTTTAATCATGATATTTATTTTATAATGTTATAATATTTAGTATTTCTTAAATTAATCATGATAAATATTTTTTATATCACACTTTACTATTTTGAGGTCAAATTACTATTCCAACAGCCACGTTACAATTTCCAATGGTCACATTACTATTCCTAATAGTCACATTACCTATTCCAATGATCACATTACTATTCGAATGGTTACATTACCTTATATAAAAAAAATTATTCCTTTTTTCATTATTCACATAAATTCCAATAAATTTTCTATACCCATTGTATAGAATTTCATGTAGTTTATGAATATTATGTTTTTTTTATATAGTGTTGTTCATTGGGGTGATGTTTCAAGAAGATTAGAGGGATCATTATTTTCCCATTATAGTTTTTCTATTTTTAATTTTCACCAATTGTAATGTTTAGAATTTTCATGGTTTTAGTTGTGGACAAATGTAAATATTTATATTAATTAAATAGAGTTTTTTTGATTCTACTATGTTATGTATGTATGTAACTCTATTTAATATAATATTAAAAAAATTGGAAAACATTATTACTAATAAAGTATTTGTAATTACATTCCTCCCCCTTTATAAATTCCATAAATGAAATTTCAACTCATATTCTTGGATGAGCATAGATGAGGGTACTTCTGTTTCATTGTTTCATATGGTCCACATGTGGCCTCTTCATATTTAGGATTTTTAACAATATTTTGACAAGGTGTGTTGACTTGTTGTATATAACTTTTTCCCTAAAATATAAGATCTTCACCAAATTTTCATCATAAGGGAGGTCATTCTATAATTGTTCCACCTCAAAAATTAGTACATGTAAGAGATTAGGTATTTACTTCTATATGAGAAATACATTGGACAAATCATGGACATGAGTCGTTTTTATTAGAAGTTATAACCGATAGACCAGATATTCTATGAAATCAAGGATATTAAATGGGATAATATACCTAGGGTTAAGCTTCACTTTCTTTCTAAATTTCATGACTCTCTTACATGGTGTTATAAAAAGGAAACAAAATTTTCCAAACTAAAAACTCAATGTCCCTTTGACGGTTGTCAACATAGATCTTCTGACCACTCTCAATAGATTTTATTTGTTGTTTTATGAAATTAACCTTTTCAATCATATCTTATACAATAATAGGTCCAATAAGATTTAATTCACCAACTTTATCCCAACATGTATGAGTTATACATTACTTCCAATATAGTTATTCATATATATCCATCTTAATACATGAGTGGAAGTTGTTGTTTTATGAGAATTAAACTAATGGGAAATATTGATCCAATCCACCATTAAATTTCATTTAGTAGGATCTCAGTATGTATTCATGTATCTGAATGGTCTTTTTATATTTTCCTTCTACTTGGGGGTGATAGGCCACAACAAAATTCAATTTTTAATCCAAATATTGTTGAAAACATCTCCATAATTTAGATGTATTCTTTTGATCATAAGAAAAAATGATAAATGTGGTAGCATATATAACCTTATCAATTTTTTTTGTTTATATCATGGAAATTTGGTCAATATTGAAATATTGTTGAATATCAAATAAGTGGGAAATTTTTGTGATTCAATAAACTACACTCATATCACATTATTTCCTTTTTTTTAAAGCAAAGACCTCTTTTAACTGGGTAGAGGGAGACCCATTACATAGCCCGAAGGCCCAGTGGGCTTGAAGCCCATTACATAGCCCGTAGGCCCAAATTTTTGGCCAAATTCCTATTCTGTGAATAGTAACCCGGCTGCTACAGTACCCGATACAGTAGCGCCACGACTACAGTACCCTGCCACCACTACAGTGCCCGCCGATCAACAGTACCGCCGCTGCTACAGTACCCGCTACAGTACTGCTACAGTACCCTGCGCCCAATGGGTTTTGAACCCCCATTTTTCATGTAGTATTACGGGGTGCTTACCAATAAGACAAACCCCAACTACACACATTATTTCCTTTTGATTTATTAGAGAAACTGTAGAAAAATTCCATATTTATGTTATCTTAATTATATGTTGGAATGGAAAATTGTTGTCTCATCCCCTTGGACTTAGTCCACACAAATTTACCTATTTTACATACCAATCATATTAAGATATACTCACTGATCTCCTTCTTCATGTTTTCCTACTAGATCTGCTCTCAAATATCATAGTACATCTTACTACTTTTAGGATGGATGATGAAATATGAGCAATATGCATTACCCAATAACTCATTCATTATATCAAATGATGGGGGAACATAAATTATACTTCTAAATAGAATGACACCATCTTATTCAATTTAGATCTCATGAATCCTTTCCCCCTTCATAATGTTCACATTATTTTGAAGCTCAAGATCATCCCTTTATCCCACCTTGATCATCTCTTGGATAGATTGTTGAGAATAATTTGGAAAAGGTATTATTTATTCATTACCATAATCATTTCCATGTCCATACTTTAGATACATATAATTAAAAGTTTTTCTCAATCCACATCATGGAAATAATAGTTGGTTTCTTCTTATAAGGGCATTAGGTACCTTATTCACCCTTCGGATATAGTAGTTAATAGTGAAATCAAAGTCTCTGGTTAGATCTAACAATATTCTCTTATAGTCGTTGATATCATTCTGTGTGAATATATACTTCAAAAATTGGTATTACCTGTTTATATCACATCTTCCTATGTAAATATAGTGTCTCCATATCTTTAGAGAAAATATGGCTATAACTGACTCTAGGTCCTATGTAGTATAGTTTTGTTTACGAGTTTTAAGTGTAACAATTCATAATAAAACAATTTCTCATCGTGAATGAGTATAAATTCCATTAATTTTAAGATTCATCACTAGAAATAAAAAAATCCTTCCCCATTAGATGTTAAAATTAGAATATGTGCACTAATAAATCTCTTCTTCAGTTCATGGAAATATTCTTCATACTCCATTCTCTAAATAAACATAACGAACTTTAGATTTAACTTTGTTAGTTGAATATAAATCCTTAAAAAGTTATTCCAAAACAATCTTTAGCATCCTGGTTGACTATGGAAACAACAAATATTGGTTATATAATTAGGATTTTTTTACTCCTCTAAAACCTTTTCTTGGTAGGATCAACTAAGATTCCATTAATAGTCGCAATGTTCCCCAAGAATGAATTATTTTGTAACTCGTACTCGTAATGTATGGATTTACCAAATAAATTATCCTTCCCTAGAGTTTTTAATATAACCCTTAGTTGATCCTACTGATCCTACCAAATTTCAGAATATATCATCATATCATCAATAAAGACCACCCAAAATTTATCAAGGTAATATTTAAATAATCTATTAATAAAATCCGTAAATATGGAAGGTGAATTAGTCAATCCATAAGAAATAATAACAAACTCATAATTCTCATATATTGGTTGGTAGTAAATATTTTTGATATGTTATTTCTTTACCCTTAATTGATGATACCTTGATTATTGGTCAGTGTTTTAAATGATATGAACCTCATGAAGTTGTTCGAACAAATCATCAATACTTGGAAGAAAGTATTTTTTTGTCATTATGACCCCATTAATTTCTCTATATTCAATTCATATCCTCATTGATCCACCCTTATTATTCATAGAGTGAAGAGGTTCCCCCAATGAGACATGCTTCAAATAATAAATCCTTTACTAAAAAGATCTTTAAGTTTCTCATGTAATTCCTCTAACTCTACATATGTCATTTTATATAGGGTCATCAATGTTGTCATGGATCCATGTTTATGTTCAATAGAGAACACTACCACTATATCAAGGGATTTCCAACTATCTCTTTATGACATTAATCAATTTATTATCATACAATGGGGTCATATTATATATTTAGACATTATATATCTTCTTTTCATTCCCCAATAATTTCCATAAAGAATGATATAAGTGGTTCATATATCAAAAGTTAAGGATGTGATTCCTCTAATTTAAAAATAACTCCATGTTGTCCATTTAAGAACACCAAAATTACCTTGATTCTTTAATTGATCTTGTCATAATTCTTTTAGATCCATTTCATCCCTAGTTTATAGTTGAATTCCACCATGGGAATGACTTCTAGACTCACTATAAGATTTAACACTATTTAGTAGAGACTAGAGTTTTCATTAAACTTTTATGATCAGTTAATTCCTATAATAGTTTTAATTTGTAACTCTAATTATATCAGTTCTGGGTTTGATTCTATGTTCTATTCAAACATAAATTATAGAAAATAATACATAAGAAAAATATTCAAATAATTTATCTTATTGTTTTGATATCATAATGAGTGTACCTACCACCACAATGATTGGAACCTATAATTAAAATATTGTGATTGCAAAAGAACAACCTAATTCTATTTTCCCATGCTAAGGTTGATAGTTGATACCTTATATTATATTTTGACAAGAACATTGATATTCAAAATATAAAATAATTAAACACATGAAAAATTGATTTTCTGGTTGTGCTTGCACTATCTTCCCACTAACAGTTTCATTGAGATGATGAGGATTCACCTCACGATGATAGTTATAAGCTATATAGCCGTATATTATATACATATAACACTTTACACACCCAATCAAGAAATTCCTCGAATGTCTCTTCCTATATTTTTTCACATGGGTAGTTGTATTTTTTTCTTCTTATTCTATGATAATTTTTTCCCTAAGTTTGGATTCATTTATCTCTTCATTTCATTCAGCCTATGTGACCAATACATCTCTCCAAACTCAATTTCAACCTACAAATCACTCTCCACTATCCCCTCATAGCTTTTTTAGTTTCAATATTCTAGATTACTCCCAATATAGGGTCTTATACAACCAAATAACCTATCAAACTTTCCCTTAGGATCCATAAAATATATTTAGTAGAGTCGATCAAGTATGGTAATCATTAAATAATTACTTTCCACTAATTCATTTTCTTTCTTCTTCAACTCTAAGAATTCATCCTCTAGTATTTCTCATCGAACATGGAAAATATTTATTAAAAAAAATATTATCTTGAAGTCTTCCCACAACATTGCATCAATCTCCCCCTCTTTGTTTCATGTTTTTAATTAGTGACCACCCTTGTTCAGCTTCTCTATCTAAGTAGTGAGCTAGTAAGTTGAAATTCTCTAGATCTGAAAAAATAAATCTAGATGGTTTTATTTATATAAATGAAATCTATTTTTTGAAATTAATTTATCATCATATCCACTTAAGGAATGCATTTGTTATTGCATGAAAGACTCAATTTCATTTTTTTCACATTGCGGTGATTCTGGCCACTCAATATGATTTGGGTTATTATTCATAACCCAAGATAGTTGAATAAGCATCCTCATAATGTATTCCTTTCTAGATTCCATCATATTCAGAATGACATCAATGCATAGTCCATTTCACTCATTATTTATGAATTTCCTCCTATTCCCTACCATTTATTAAAAATAAAAAAACCATAGGGAGAGATGTGTAACTTTTAGTAATATTGTTATTAAAAATTTAGTTCAATTAATAAAAACAACTTTTTTAATTAAATTATTCATAAATATCCCCTTATAACAATTGAATTATCTATATATATCCCTCACAATGGTTTATAAAAATAATCTTATTTACTAAAAATATCCTCTAATGATGTAAAACTAGGTGTGAGATAAGGCCCATTTTTTGTTAAATAGATGATGAATTATTCAAATCCAAACGCACTATTTTTAGGGTTATATCCCCTAGGTACAACAGGTCCATTGGCATATCCAATTGTAGTATCTATAAAAGTATTTTATTTCTTAGAAACCACTCACATAATACTTCACCAAAATTACAATAAGTTTTCCTATATATATATTTATCCCTGGGGTTCTTACTAGATTTTTATAGTCCAAATCTCCACAAATAACTAAACTATGTTCTGAAACTAACTTTGTAATCCTTCAATTTTTAATATATACAGATATAGTGACATGTTAAAATGCATAATAAGACACAAGATAATTTAAGGATTATCATATTTGAAATTAGAAACATAAAACATAAATAAAATAATTTTTTTTAATAAACGTTAAATTTTTTATTTATAGTTCCATCCTATGTAACTTTTGGTACATCTCATATCCTGAGGAAATACATCAAAATAAAGTGGTGATCATAAATCCTTTAAGGGATAAGAAAAGGTAATGGAACATTAATGATCATCATGGATAATAAATCAGGCATAACGTGAGATAATAAATAGAAGTACATTATTCAAAACATGTAAATGTAGATATAACATAATATTTAGAAATTCATATGCATATCACTAAGGTTTATCATCAAGGTGAAATAAATCATAATTTCTAATGTTATTCAATACTGTATCTGAAAACAAATCATATTAAGTGATTGATTCTTTACTGAATGCATTGGAGTGCTATCAAGGGACACACTTCACATGTTTTAATTAATGTGAGACTCACTGATCATAATGAAAAAATCGATAAATAACCCATGGAGAATAAAGAACATGCTTCATATATAATTATTTCATACAAAAGATCTTAAAGACTTGAACATTACATCATTTTTGACCCATGAAAAAAATGTGGGTTTTTTATTTATAAATAACCAAATAAATTAATTATATTCATATCTTGGTGAATAACCATTGATAAAACAAAAATTTTGGGTATTTGAATTACATGATTTTTTCATGTTAAAGAGTTATATTCAAGAAATGATTTCGGTAGTGTGGAAATATACAACATGGATTATTAAAAGGGTATAATTAGAGGTAACAAACGTCTCCCACTGATAAAAAAGTTATTTTGGATGTAATGGGATAAATAAAATGATATAGAAATAAATTAATAAAATATTTATAAGGATTACTACAAATAGGTTCTTGAATGTAAAAGAAGAGGAGGAGAACGCCCTTACCTTAAATCCCACTTTATATCAACAAATTTAAGCATACTGAATAATATATGTGGGTTTATTGAAAAATAAAACTATAAGTAAACTATGTTATGTTTTTTCACTATTTATCAACTATAATAATTGGATTTTATTTCTAAAATATAATCATTATAGTTGAAACTCTTTGATATTACATTTTCATTAAATTTTACCATATTCCTTAGATTTATTGATTCTTCTTTATTTCTATTTGTAATTTATTAATATTGACTCCAAAATATTATAAATACTTATATTTTTCCATTTTATATTATAAAAAATTTACTATAAACATTCATAACATTTTAGATACGCTTAGTGTTGGTAATGTATTTATGGATGGTTAACTGACTATTGACAATAGATTTTCAAAAGAGGAGGAATAGAATTGTGAAATATGAATACATTTTCAATATCATCATTTTAGGATGCTAAAACCATGAATATAACACTAACATACTATTTAATTTTTCTATGAATATTTGGGTTTGAATGTAATTGTTATGAAGAGTATGGGAAGTGGAAAGAGAGAGAAGAGTTGATAAAATCTTACTCTCTTCTCTGTGTTTCTTCTCTTGTACGACACTAAACTACCTTGATTAGATTTGGTTTTTTTAGAATTTCCCTAGGTATTCAAAGGGAATTGAGAGAGATTATTTTTTTGAGTTTTGGATTTGGTAAGTGATAGAGGAGTAATTTTCTAGGGGAAGATATAGGGGTTATTTATCCTTTAAGAGAGGGGTGTTTTTAGAATAAAATAGGGAATTAAATATAATATCAAGGTAACCATTTGAATAGAAACCATTATGAAATTATGAGATATATATATTATGTAACATTATTTTGTGGCAATTAAACACCATATAATCCTAATTTGTTATTTTAATCAAAAGGAAACTAGAAAAATGACAAATTGTAATTTTAATAAAATAATATTGACTTTAGAATTTGCAAAATGATTTTTCAGTTTTTAATTTTAACATATTGAAATTATCAATTTACCCATTTAAGTTGATTTTAGGCCTATTTAAATATTTTAAATTTTTTTAAATCTTCATTTCACCATAACCATGTTATAAAAAAAATTGGTTTTTGAAGACCAACATTTATACTATTCTGGTAATGCATTTCAAAAAACTACCAAAACATTACCCTTGGAAAATTTCGACGCAATGGATTAAAAATTGAAATTATTTTCTTTAAAATAATTTACATACATAGGTTATTCTAATTTTCAATATAATAACTATGATCTTTCAAAAATAACATAAAATGTTATTTATTTAAAAATATCTCATTTATCCTTTTATATTTTAATCTTGATATTTATTTTATGTCATTTAAATATTTCTATTTGTCTAAATTTGTCTAGGAAAATATTATTTATATAATATATTATTATTTTTAGATAAAATTACTTTTACAATGGTCAGGTTACTATTCTCAACGGTCATGTTACAATTCCAATGGTCAAATTAATATTCCAATAACTAAATTTCTATTTCATGGGTCACATTACCTCCTATAAATAACAATTATTTCCTTCATTAATTATTCACCAAAATTCATGTAAAGTTTCTATATTTATATTTTCTATTATGCCGATAGGTTTATTAATATTCTATTTATATTTCATTATGTTGGTCATCGGGGGATGATTCTTGCAAGTTTGATAGAACCATATTTTCCTATTTTAATTTTCCTATTTTTTATTTTTTCCCATTATAATGTTTTAAATTTTCAAGGCTTCAGTTGCAAATAAATATAATGATTTGTATTGACGAAATGAAGTGTTTTTTATTATACTATATTTTGTATGTGTATAATACTATATAATTTAATATAACAAAAAATTATTTTGGAAACAAATATTATTAATAAATTTTTTGTTGTTATAGTTTTTTCTATTATACCTATAAAAAATACTCCCTGAGTTCGTTTAAATAACTAATCACTTCCACTTATAATTCCTTTGACATTATGATCTCTTGTGAAAGTAAATTATTTTTCTAAAAGCAACTATTCATGATTTTTTTTAATATTCTCATATCTATATGATCTCTTCATATGCGTATCATCTTAATTTTAATCTTAAAAACATATATAATTATTTTATAACAGTGATCCAAGCCAATCCACATCAAATGAATATAATTCAATGATTTCTGTTGAAAGTTCATTTTTACATTTTTAGATTTATGGAAAAGAATGAAGTAGTCTTATAAACCTCCTTTTGTTTGAGCTCTTCCAAAATAGTTTCCTTTTTCACATTGAACATTAATTCTTGAGATTTATCTTTTTCTATAGGATCATTATCATCGGTCTTCATCAAATAAGTAGTAAACATTTTATACAAATCATTCTAAAATACATTTTCTCAATCATTTACCCTAATCACAGGGATGTTTGAATTGATTTTGAGTGGTAATGTTCTCATCATAATATTGAAACTCCCAAATAATTCACAATGTTGGCTCATTTCCTCTACAATTACATTCTTTTAATTTAAATGCATCATCAAATTCATTTTGGATGAATCATAAAATCATCATACCTATTCCATAGAACATATAATATTTTTTATACCATTGAATCATCATAATAAATATAAAATTTATAATATAAAATTATATAATTAACATGAAAACACCTTTTTAATCATATTAGATAACACTCCTTTCGAGAACCAACACAGATTACTAGGCTATCTCAAACCCGGGTGAGTCCTGACATGGCCAAAAGAGTGTTCCTGGTCCCCGTGGGCTAGAAAAAAGATGTATAGGCATAAATAACTACATTCGGGAATGGGTTTTACAAAAAATAACATACCCATGTTATAAGAATAATTTATAAATATTTCAATTCAAGACTACAATAATACAGATATAAAAGTAAGGAAAAACTAGTGTTTAAAAACCATTACTCCAAACCAAATCATAATGTAATACAAAAGAACCACAAATCAATGTGACTTATAGTAACCTATGGACACTTACAAAATACTAATGACCAAATACACTACCAACCTATGATGACATTCCTTTAACTATATCAAATCAAACAAGATCTACATTCACGTAATAGTGCATGCAAGGTGTGATAAAAACAATCCTAATAGGATCCCAAGATGTGTTTTATAATATAACTTTATAAAATAAACCAATTATGATCAGGTAAATAAAATAAAGGCATGAGAAAATTTTATACATGATTTATCATAAAACATAAAAAATCCCCCATACAATAATTTTTAGAACATACTAATAACCCTGTTTTCAGGGAATTCCCACAAACATTCCAAACATACAATTCGATGATAACAAATATAGATACTATTCCTCGATTCAAAATAGTTATCTGTTAGTTGGGATACTTGATCTATTATCATTATATTAGTCTACCTCATGTGGACATTTCCCTAGTAGAATATAACTAGGAGTAATAGTTCACTCATAGTAGTAGATCCAAGCCACAACTTAGGAAGCCCGGTGCACACATTACCCTAACAGAATTGGTCTATGGGGAAATAATCCATACTTGAGTAGAGATCTAAACCTCATTTTAGATGCCTAATTTTTTAACAATTTTAGATTCATTCAAAGTGAATTTCTTCATTTAAAATATACAAAACATTCTTTAAAATAATTTTTATCAGAAATTCCAAGGGAGTAATCTATTTTATTGAATGTTACCAAAACCATCATATTTCAAAATTCATTCCTTAAAACCAATTTATAAATTTATTTTCAAGATCAATACAAAAAAAAAGTTTTCAAACAAATTTAGAAACCAAATATTAGGAGTAAGAAAAAAAAATTTGAACAAAAAAGTCAATATCATGAAACCACCTACCTTGAAACACATGTAATATTATCACTCACATGGAATCCACATAGTAAGATAAAATAAAGACTCAACGGATAAATTGAAGTCCTTAAATTATTAATTAAAAATCAAGAATCTAAAAATTGTCACTTTCTAGAGTAAATATAATAAAAGGAATCACTTTCCCCCATAATTTATAAACAATAAAAAAGGGAATTGGGGATCCATTCAAGAACTGACAATTAAATAATAGATCAATAAATAATATGATTAAGAAATTGGATAAAACAAATTACCATGGATGTCATAGCATTTTTCCATGTATAAAAAGATGAGGAATGAGATTCGAGTTGAAAAGAAAATCAACTGACCACGAGTGCGCCATAGCTTCAATCGAAACATTGATCTATGAAGTAATTGATTTGGGATATCCAAATATGTACAAAAAGAATCCCAACGTTTTATTGGATCAAGATAATTTCAATGGAGGATTTTTAAGAAAATATTCATGGGGTTTGATGGTATAAAAATATGATATTTTCCCTACATTCTTATCCTAAATCGGTTACACCATTGAGCCAGTAGAGGCCCACAAACTGGTCGGTGTCCACTTCATAAATGTAGTAAGTACTGGCCATCCTACAGACCAGAAGGTGGCTACATTAGAAATGCAATGGGCACTATCAGACTTATCACTAGTCTGATTTCTATATTATATTGTTGTATCCACTTTTAATAACATTGAATGGACAATGGACCTCACAAGCTAGACAACAGACTACCTGTTGGTTTAATAGTTATTGGTTCACGTTAACCCCCCCCCCCACTTTGTGAGACAAAGCATCGACCACTCTAACAAGACTAAAAAACCATAAAAAATTATGGATTGTTAGAAAGAATAAGAAAATAAAAAGAGAATATGATTGTACTTGAAAATAATTTTGGGATCTTACAATTATCCCTACTATATTGCTTTCTTACCCCAAAAATCAATGTAATAGAATATTGACCAAAAAATATGTGAGTCTACCACTCCCTCATTTTAGAATCTCATTCCCAAGACTTATGATGTATGACTCATCATACCATAGAATGTGAACCAATGGTATACACATTCCATGTAGAATATTTAATTCAGAATTAATAACTCGCAATGGTTGTTCATTAAATAACTTATTAGGTTTTATTTCATGGTCTTCGCAACTCAGAATATGTGACTATTTTGGTTGAAACTTATTGATTTTGTACACATAGAAGTCTTTTTGGATCAAATACAACTAAGGATGTAAATCTAATAGCTATTTCACATCTATAAGTCATTTAATGTTCTCAAATGACCCCACATATATAGGTGTTAGATTCCTTTTTTTCCTTATGTGTTAGTGACCCAACTGGGGTGATAATTTTAAGAACACCTGGTTAGTGACTGAAAACTCCAAACGATGATCGTGGAGATATAAAAATGACTTGTACCTACTTTGATCCATCATTATAAACTAATGAATCAATGGGATATAATCATTGTATCATTGATCAAGTTTGGTCCTATCAAGGAAATGTCACCAATCTTATACCAACACAAAGGTTGACTATATGGGAAAATATATAATGCTTCAAAAGGTGAAATATTGATGGATAATTAGTGACTTTTCTTTTAAGAAAAATCATCCAAAACCATGTTTCTATCATAATATCCTATAAAATTCAATACATAGTCGCGTATAATATCTTCTAGAAATTTATTTGCCATATCTATATTCCCATAAGTCTTGGGATGATATTTTGTACTCACGATAACTTATGTTCACATTTCCCCATATAGTACGTTTCAAAATTGAGAGGTAAAATAAGGGTCTCTTTCTAATTAAATAATTATATGATCCCTATAAAACCTTATAATCTATTAAAAAAAGAATATTCCACATTACTACACTTTAGTAGTGTCATGAATCGATATGAAATGATATGACTTGGTTAACTGATCAATAACCACCCAGAGGGAATTGTTTTCAAGTGAAGTCTAACATAAGACAATAATAAATCTATGGAAATATCATTCCACTCCAATATTTTCATTAAGGGAGGCCAAAACAAACTAAAAGGATTTGGGTGCTCAGCCTTTAATATGTTGGCATGTGTATCATCAAGATATGATTTCTTCTATGTCATATTTCATACCAATTCACCAGAATGGATCCTTCATGTCATAAAAAATATTTATGGTTCCAAGATGGAAAACCCAAATAGAATTTTGATAATCCTTAAATATAGAATTCCTAATATTGGATATAACAACATTACACTATCTAAAAAAATAATTCCTTCCTAGGAGAGAGATCATTGAAAGATGGTCTACCACTAATTAAAGAATATCTAACATCTAGAACTCATAGTCATGTTGTTTCTCCTTGATAATCATCTCAAGGAGTGGGGAGGTAAAATGAACACTATCTGGAACATTACCAGTCCTCATATTCTTTACTACCAAGTGTATCTTAGAATAAATTTTTATCAAGTTTCACTCAAATTTTTCTTCCTTTATAGTATGATAAGGAAACTTCTATTTAGGGCTTCAAAAACATTATTTCCCTTTTCTAGAGTATAGAAAACATCAATGTCAATTGAATATAGGTATTTTACCTATCATCTCTTTCATATTTTAAAATATGTTTTTAAAAAATATTTAATGAAAACATTCAAGGTCAGGGTAAATTATAAACTTGTCCCCCAAAATACAGTGAATCTAATTCTTAATAGAATATACAATAGTTTTATGTTCAGAATCATTGGGGGGATAATTATTCTTATGAGGTCAAAGTGTACATGATATATATTCCACCACATGATCTCCCTGTATAAGCACATAACCCAAAACTATAATATAATAATTAATATTAACCATGTTTCCATGTCCAAACTCTAGCTGGGTCAGAATTATCACTGAGTGAAAAACACCACTTTAGCTCATTAAAATATTTTTGATACATCAAATCCAAAAATAAATCCACTCCCTTATGGGTGAACGTAATATAATGTGATGAAAGGTTTTGAGAAAATAATTATAAATATCTTATAATATCCTGAAATCCAAGGAATCTTTGATTCTTAAATAAATTTCATAGTTCTTCCCATGACATAAATTTTGTCACATTTTTAGGATCAACTCAGATGCTATGCTATAAGATAAATTATCCCCAAAAAAATTATCATATCCATAATTTACATTTTTTAAATATTAAATTTTGGTAATGATCCCTCAGGATCACCAGAACTTTTCTCATGTGAAACATATAATCCTATTCAGTCAAAGAGTACACTATAATTTCATCCAAAAACACTAAGACAAAAGGGTAAAGATACTAGTTGAAAATTTGATTCATCGGTTCCTTGAAAATAGTAATATATTTAGTTTGTTATAATAGAATCACAATGTACATAAAATGTCCATAACTTACCCTAAAGGTGTTCTTTAGAAAATATAAATCCTTTATTATCATATGGTGATAACTAGACAAGAAATAAGCCTTATATAACCATTTCCCCCTTTCAACTGATCAAAAAAATCATCAACGAATGGGAAGGAATATTTTTTATTAACTATTACTTGATTGAGAATTTAAACATCAAAGTATATATGGATAGATATGTCAACCTTCATGGCTGATATCATAAGGATATCCCATGGTGACACATTTGAGTGTAGAAATATCTTTGATCTCAAACCATCCAACTATACTTTCATATCATTAAAATCATTTAGATACATGTAGTAATATAAATTTGATATCTTCTAGCTTCTAAACACTAATTCAATTCATAACTCCACCTCTCCCTGGTGGAAATGAAGAAAAGTCATTTGGGAAAACTTTAAAAAAATTAAATGACAACTAGGGGAATCTCAACTATAAAATATTACTGACATATATTGGTCATGTATAAAGAATTAAACATACCATGATTGGGAATAGAAAGTACTGTCCAACTGGAATTTGGGTCCCATTCATCTTGAAATACATGAGAGTTCTAATTTGGGGTAAAACAGTAAATAGTCTAATGATAACAATATATTCATCATTTGGTAGGAACCAACTAATCAATTCGGATAATAACTTCAATGTGGTATAAGTAGAGAACTAGAAAATTCCAAAACAACTCAACATCACACATAATGAATGATAATATGGGACTTCCTAATACCTATCCCATTTTATTTCTAATAGGTTTCCCTAATTCCACAATGAATGAAATTAGTTATGACATAGGGTTTATAATATCTATCATATGATTCGATAAAAAGGAGTGAGAGGAACCTATATCAAATAAATAATTTTATATGGATAAGGAATGGGAAATGCTACCACTCATGGTTGTTGGACCTGCATCACATTTCATTAGACACTCCTCAACTGTGTGTAATAGCTTCATCCAGGAGGCTTATGTATGGAACCTTGTTTCTATAAAGAATACATATAAAACATATAACCTTATAGTTTCAATGATACTTTTGGTATATTTAGTAGAAGAAAATACTTGATATATCAACTTCATGTGTCCATGGAATCCACATGAGTTTTGTCGTTGGAGGCATGGTACAAAAGTGCTTCATGATCCCCGTATGACCACACTAATAAACATTCAGACCACTACCCCTTAATAATTGTGTACATAAAAAATTATGAGAAGAACCACCACTATTTCCTCCGTGAAACTCATTGTGATTCCTCTTACCTATAACTATAAACAATGGTAGGAGGGAAACCAACCTGACTTAATTTACCATCCAAGTTATATACACCATCAATTCCCTGTCCAGAATCTCGGCCTAAGTGGTGACATTTAAAATGAAGAAATATGATAGGATATTAATTCAAATACACATATTATTACTTCAAACATTCATCCTGTAATTATATACAACCCCATCTGAGAAAAGAGTGAGTGAAATGAATAGTTTCTTATTCAATCACTAGATTATTTCCTAGATCATTGTTGATACACTCTGGGGATTTAACCAAGGTCATAGACTATATATAGAATTTCACATCTAAAGTTTCCTTCCAATAATTCCACTTTAGACCCTATCACTTATTTTACAAAACCATAAAGTCCCACAGTCTTCTATGTAGGTTTATTAAGTGAGGAAGACTCATCTCTCCTAAAAAGGTTAGGGGTCATAGGAAAATGAAACATTATTTAAATATTCCATAACCAATATTCTTCCTCTTAGAGATCACTAATAAATTATATAGATGATTTTTAGGATGAAAAAACTCCTAATATTTTTTATTATCTTCATCCCTTCAAATTTCCTCCTCTCTAGCCTAATAGGGGTAGCTTCCACAATATCATCTATAGCTAAAACTATGTAAAAAACTTTTTTTATGAGATTATAATCAACTAGAGGGTTTCATTTCCATGAAACCTCAATAGAAACCTTCTCAATGATTCACTAAACATTTTCTAGGGGTATGTAACTACACATCAATTAACAAAGAGACACAAGAACATGAGATCCAATAATCAATTCCAATATAAAATAATAATGTTCAAATGGAATTATAATGTGTAATGGAAAATAAACATTGAGATCATAACACTATAAATCCAAAAAGAAACATTTCTATAATTCACATAGTAAATTAAGGTTCATCATGATGGGAGTTGACTAGGAACACACTCACAACATACCCCATAAGTATCCACAATTTGTTTCCTTTCTTCCAAGGAATCATAAAATTCATAATGTGAAGGTATATCGAAAAACCATTCTCTGATACCAATTTCTCATGAATCAAAAAAAAATTACCCAACTATATAGAACCCAATCTAGTCTTGGAAAGGCTATAAGGGTGTTCTCAATCCCCATTGGTTGGTAATAGGAGCCTAAGAATCAATTGCTATCTTTGGGAATGGGTTTACATAAAATAAAATAAATATTATATAATGAATAAAAGTTATTGTTGTATGCCAATAAAATTACAGAATTATAATGATACAGAATTAATAGAAAAAAAGGTGTATAAAAATATAATTATAAACCAAAACACAATGTACAAAAAAACCAAAATCCTTATGTGACATATAGTCACCTACATGATCTCACACCCAACTAATGAGAAACCCCACCACCACCAGGTCATCCTTTTCCTTTACCAACATCATACCAAACAAGATCCACGTATAATAGAATGTGTATATTGTGTGGGATAAAAACAAGCATAGTAGGATCGCACCATATTGTTTAATTGGAAAAAATTATAAAATAAACCAATTATTCTTAGGTAAAGAAAATCCATTTGAGAGATTCTATTCTAAAGAATTTAATATTAAATGTGGGAAATAAAATTTCTTCAAACTTTTTAACATAAACCAGTTACCTCATTTTCAATGAATTTATATAAAAATTAAAATCTTACATTTCAAAGATAATAAACATAGAAGTTTTTTTCGTGGTTCTCAATTGTTACAAGATAATAAGCATAATCATTCCATTATCACGATCAGTAGGAAACATGGTATACACATTAGCTAATGGGAAGAGTTTACTCCTGTAAATGGCTCTATACCATAACTTAGGAAACCTAGAGGACACATTACCATAGAAGTACTGGTCTATGTGGTAAAATTTCATCCATGAGGATAAATCCCTTCCCCAATAATGATCAAAAACATTTTTTCCATTTTATAATCATTCATATAGAATTTCATATTTGGAAACATACAAAACCATCTTAAAACCATTTTTATAAACAACACATATATAGAAATAAATTTTAATAAACATTACCAAACACCCAAAATTTCGTAATTCATTCCTTTTAAACCATTTAAAAATACATTTTCAAGATAAAGATATAAACAATGTTTTAAAACCATTTTAGAAACCAAATTCAAGGAATAAAATAATTTTTTTAAGAATAATTCCTATTCATGAATCCAACTACATTGAAAGACTTGAAATATAAATTTTTTCAAGAAATCCCCAAGATAGAGTGAACTGAAGACTCAAGTTATCAAGGGAGAACCCCAAACTATATATTCCCAATAATGAATCTCCAAATTGTCTCTTTATAGAAAAATAAATAAAAATTGAATCACTTACTAACTTAATTATAAAAAATATGCACCAAGGGGATTAGATATCTGGTCATGAACAACCAATTTTTTGATAGTTCAATAAATAATATGATTAGGAATCCTGATCCAAAAAATCCTTCTTTTTCATGGTCTTTTACTAGAAAAAATAATAATAGAAATGATATATACTATCAAAATGGAGATCAATATACCAAGAGAGGACCACATGTTTGATTTTCACTTTGTTTATCCATGGAATTTAGTTGGGATATCAAACTGTATCCAAAGAGTGTCCCTATGTTTTAATAGATCAATATGATTTTAGGGGAGGTTAAATAAAATAAAAGTGATATTTAATAGTATAAATGATATTATCAGTACATTTTTAGCCTAGATCACTACCAACATTGATTAGGTGGAGGCCCACCAGTAAGACAGTGGACACTCCAGAAATATTGTAGTTACAGTTCAGCCTATTGGCTCATTAGTGGACCACCTTTATCTTTAATAGTTATAGGTTTAGGTCCAAACCTCCATGAATCCATGAGATACAACTTAAACCCCTCTAAAGAACATAAAATAACAAAAAATAATTAGGGACGTTAAAAATAAAGAAGAAAACAAAAGGCATTGATGGTAGTACCAAAATAATCAACATAAGGATGTTACAACTCCAACTTGATTATTTTTTCCTTTGGGGTCAGAATCTATATCCTTATCATCAATTATTTATAGAGATCTATTTTCAATATCTACCATGATTCCAAGAAAGATAGGTGTGTACGCATCGATAGATAATGGTAAAAAGTGTTCTTTTATCTTATTATCCCAAATTTTGAAGTTGTTACCATCAATGATTGGAATTCTGTTATAATTGCCTACCTCTACCGGTCTTCCAAAGTGAAAAAAACATTCAAATTAAACCTTACACTTTGATACCACTTGTTAGGTCAATTTTATAAAGGATAACTTATGGGGTAAATCTGTGTACATTGATTGAATATTTCTCTTTCCAATGATATTGTTTGAAAATTAGTCAAAATGCATTATCTCTCGCTAAAAAATATATATAATAAATTATTAAAAAGAATGACTTGTTTCATATAGTTTTCCCTTATTATAATACCTCTACAAATAATACACTTGATAATGTTATATTCCTAAAAAGTTCATTATAATCATATTAATTGTTTTAAAAACAATGATATGACTCATAATCCATCTATTTTTCAAATAATCAAAAAATAAAAAATGACTACTCTATCTATGAATAAAATCACATCTCTTTCTCAAGTAAAAACTTTTATATTAATGGAATAAAATAATTTATAACAACTCTGTTAGTGTAGCAATATACTCTTTACTCATAAACATGATGATAGCCTTTAATTTCATATAATTATAAACATTGTAATTCCTTATATCTTGAACAGATCTATAGATAATCTCTCAATTTTTCTCTAAACATACTTCTTCTACTTCCTTGTGTAATAATTTAATTATCAATCTAGAGAGAAAATCACCAAAATATAAATCATTAAATAATTATTTAATATTTTAATTTCAATTGAAAATTCATCCAAAAATATTATAAAATTAAATTCCTACTCTACCTATATAAATCTCAAAACACCCCTCTTTAGAAAAGAAATTTGATACTGAGATTTATATATAACATGACCCTATATAACATGTTTTCATCTCACTTTAACATGTTTATCTTTGGTCTTTCCCATGAATCTAAATATTTTTTCAATCCAGTCCCACATCTACTAAAACTATAACAGGTTTAAAACATCACATTATCATATTTTAGTAATTTGATGATGTAACTTTATGCCACCATGAAATATTTTTCATTCCATATTTCCCAAAAATTAATAAATAATTAAATGAAAATAGATTTTTATATATCACCATTTTGTTCAAAACCAAAACATTTTTTCCTCCTTATGGAACATAGGAATTTTTATAAACATTATTCCATACATTGAGCTTCAATATTCCTTAAAATAGGATCATCCAACCTATTTTCGAAACCATGATTTTAAAAAGACAATATTTCAATAATAATCCCATTTTTCATTCTAATTTAAAACCCTCATTCAGAAACCATGAGTTCCAACATACTGTAGTGTAATCCATATCGTTTTTTTTCATAACCTTTAAGAGAACCACGATGAAAACATTACTTCCAGTAGTTTCTTTTCAAAATGTGGTAAGTAATGTGATAATCAGACAAACCACAGTGTGGTTTTTGTATTTAATAAAAAAATCAACTAAAGTAAGTACAAAATTCTTCCAAAATTTACATCAGTCATATGATGAATCTATAATGAAAAATATATTATGGTATAGAAGTTGAAACATCCTTTTCCAATAAAAAAAATCCCAAAAACAATCCGATTATTTTTTCTAAAAATATTATACTTTTGAGGTTTGTTAACATTGGAAAAGGGTGATTATAAAATTTCCTCTCCATTGAGTAGTCCATTATATGTGAATGAAAATATTCTAAAAATTCATACATCCAAATTTAAGAATTATTTTTGATACAACCAAAAGTAATTTTTGATGATTAAGGTACCAAAAATTTATCAAAATATCTCATTGGATATATATTGTAATTTTTTAAATGTAAATATGTAAAGTCCCAACAATGAGAGTAGTTCATCAAGTGTATGAAAACACAAATCAATATTCCCAAATAAAAAATGTCAAAATAATTGGAAGCCTTGTTTGAAATATGAACTACTAGTATACCTCTGGAAAGACAATCTATAAGATGAAACTTTATATATCCCACATGTCTTATTTGATTTTAATGTTTTGGGTTGGATAAAAAACATGTAAGAAAACTTTATCTAGTGTAAATTACCTCTATACTATTTTTAGAACTATTAAAGACAAAAATATGAGTTTTATAATCAAAATTAGCAGTTGAAGTAATAAAGAAATGGAAAAACATTCAACAATAATAAAGTTACCCAAAGTGATCATTAAGAATAACAATTTTCTCATCCCATATCTCAATAATATCATCCTATAAAACAACATAAAAGTCAAACCCATCCCTAATTTTTGAATAAATCTCAAGAAACTAAAATATAATTTAAATAATTGGTCATTAAACCCATTGGGTAAAATAAGTGTTACTTCACTTGGGTTGAGAAAATATTAAAACATTTGGGACTATATTAAGTAACCATTAGAATTTTATCTATAAAATATAAAATCACCTTAAAAAATATCAATAACACATTTTAAATGTCCTCATAATAAAATAAAATTAAATTTATATGTTCTAATAGAATATTATTAGTTTGTGGCACTAAAAAGTGGAGGTTAATTAAATGATGGTGCATCATAGAGAAATTAAACAAAGAAATCCAATGATAATGATAAAAATAAGAAAACATAAGAGATGAATAAATATTCAATGATGAAATTAAGTAAATATGATATCATAGGTGGAAAATAGAGATGAAATTATGAGGAAGATAACCAAAGTAAAACAATACAGGCCATATATTCCATTAATATAGATAATGAGGTAAGGAAAATTTTAAGAATTATATTAAAAATTATTTGAGATCTTTAAGAAATTTCATATAAATATATCAATTTTTTGATACTCTCTACCAAAGTTTAGCATATAAAAATTTAGAAAAGGAGTACCTATCATATATGAATAAAATTTAATGTTTGGGAGTGTTACACCAATGTTAATAGTGCTCAAATATATTTTTAAATTGAAATACAAATAAAGTCACAAGATTGTATAATTATATCAATTGTCAGCACAATTGGTTAATGAGATTTTGCAATGTCACTATGTGATTTATAATTAAATATAGATATAATTCCTTTCAGTATAATTATGTATTTAGTATTAAATGAGTTAAATATAAAAAGGGTTATATTAAAACATATTTACTTATTAATTAAAAACCTATTTGGAGTGTTTGAATATATTTTGCTGAAATTGGGGAGATTTATCTTTACTATTGAATTTATAATGCTGTAAATAAAAGAATAAATTGGATCAATGTTGATCAAGGGATGATCATTCCTAGTGAATATGTGATAAAATATCAATTTCCATAATATTAAACCCTAATTCATTGTTGGTGATGAATAAATAAAATCAAAACTCAGTTGATTTGTATATAAAAATAAGAAAAAGTGAAAGACAATAGAGTAAATATGTAGAGACCCAAAGCATAACGTACATGGACATTACATTACTTTTTCTGAATAATTAATACATAACAAAAAAACACACAAGGACCGTAATAGTTTAGTGTCTTTGGAAACTCGGAATATAAACAACTAATCAGGTTGAAAGATCTTCAACATCTACCATAACAATCTTCCCCTTTTTTTCCTTACCTAAAACCTTTCTCTATATCCTGGGAAAAATAATACATAAAAAGGGAGAGCTCAAATTCTCAGTAAGGGCAAACATAGAGAACATAAAACCATCCATAAACTTTTGAAAGCAAAAACATGAACATGAAATCTAAACATTAAAACCTTGAGCAAAGACGTAAATCTAGGAAGTATGTAAGGCATATTTCATAATGGAACATAAATCATGATAAAATAGAATGGCAGTAAAACATGTTATTGTGGCAACCATTCAGCACGTGTTATGACTTCCATAGTAGCCAAAGCATTGCTGCCAAGACCATCTTAGTGGAAAAAGTCGCTTTCTGAATCGAGTTCACTCCTCATTTCAGTCCTGTAACACTGAACCAGATTAACTTACCATTCCAGCCATGTCTATCTCATGAGATATAAATCTAAACCCAATGCATTGGAGGGAGATATAGGTCCCACCCATCTCATATTGAAATCATTCTTACTTGTGCCATGAAATAAACATAAATCATTCATCATAACCCAAAAAATAAAATGGGTTTCATAAACATCATCCAATCATCACATAATCCATATAAAACAAATGGATATTTCATCATTTGAAAAGTTAAACCATGTAAATCATAGAGACATTATACTTAAAACATACACATATTAAATAATGTCATCTTAAATGGAAAATGATTTTTATAAAACACTTGAAATGAATTCCTGAGGAAAATATCCTTTCTTCTTTAAAATCATTTTATTTTCACAAAATTCCATGCAATTTTAAAAGAAAATTATTTTGATGAAAATATTCATAAAATCGTGTATAGTAGGCTTCATGAAAATGACGTATTATGAAACTGTAAAAATCCGTTCACGCCATATAAGTTAAAAATAACATTCTCCTCATACTTTTGTCGAAAAAGTAAAAAATTACCTCATATGGTAAAAAAAAGAAAGATTCCTTACATACCATGTAGTAAAAGTCAAAATGGGTAAAAAAACTTTAAACATACATGAAAATGCTTTTATAAAACATGGACATGGATGATATAAATAACCCTAGTAAAAACTTAGGAATAAGCAATCTCGGATAAAAATGAGATTTGAAAAATTAACCCTTACCTTAGGTCTGATATGCTTCATATGGATCAAAAACTCTTGTATAATGATTTAAATAATGTCATTGACTTATTAAAGAATCATATTCATTATTATGATATCATATATGGTTCACTAATGACTTTATATTACCCTTTCTTTTGTAAATTCCATGTTAAAGAGTGTTTTGGGTAAAATCGTTTCATTTGTCGTCAGTGTTTTCACTTGTAATTATTCATATGATTACATAGATCATGATTAATTAATTCGAGAATATAAAACATGTTTTATATATAATATATATTCAGAATATACATATATATATAATAGATCGATAAGTGGAATGAAATACACCGTTCACAGAGACGGTTGGTCGTACGTACGCATGAACGCTGTTTTCATTTCCTTATTGAATTGAATGGAATTAAGTATATGACATACATATACATATACAAAAATTCAGTAGCATTATTATGTCAAATATTTCATGATTACTTATTATATATACTTTATAATCATTCTTGAATTGTTAACATGGAAAATGAATCTCATCACGTCGTGGAGACGGTAATCTGTACGTACGCACGAGCGATGATATTGTTCCCATATTTATTGAATCGAATTGGAGGTAATGATCTAATATATTAGAATCATTATTATGTTATAATAATCATATTTATTTGTTCTTTACGCCATTATACCCATCCAAGTAAGGTGGTGGTGGAAAAACAGATTACACCACGGCGTGGAGACGGTATTCCGTACGTACGCACGCATGGGGATTTCTTTTTTCGTAGGATAGATAGATGGTGGAAAAGGGTTGTTTAATATTTATAATAAAATATCAGTATATTAGTGATAATTATTTTATTACAATATAATGAAACAACTAAAGAAGAGGAGGTAGAAGAAGAAATAAATTTGAAAGAATCGGTAACAGATATTACCTCTTTTTCGATACGCCTCTTTGAAACCTCCTCTTAGGGCACTAAGATTGGTCTTTGAAGTAGACCAGAACCTATAGAATTTTTCTAGGGATGTGGGTAAGTTAAATGGGCAGGGTTTGGCCGAGCTTAAAGGCTCAAATTGGTGTGAGGAGGAGAGGGAGGAGGTTCCCTTTATATGGGAGGAGAGGGGAACCTTTGGAAATATTTGAAATATTAGTTTATATTAAATCCCAACACCACTTAGAAACATCCAAAATGACTCATATCCAAATATTAGATTATATTGGGTTGTAATATCATCAAAAAATAAAATTTATACATGTTTGGAATTTATTTTAAACATTATCAACTTGATTTATCTTCATTTAATCAATTTAATTTTATTAGTGGTAATAACATTTTGAATTTTAAATTATAACAACTAATTACATATTTTTTTTGAATTGTCCATAATTGGATAAGTTATAACATTTTAGACCATATAAATTTAAATTTATAATTTTTAAATGTTTTTGTGATTTTTAAACAATTCAATAATATGTTATTTTTATAAAATAACAATAGTGTCAATTTTGACACTATTCATTTATTTGAATTTAAATAAAATATATGTAGAAGATATGTTCAAACTAAAAGCGTTATTAGATTCATAAAAGGTCATATGTGTCTATGAAATTAGTGTAGCACATTAAATAGTTAATATAATATTTATTTGGTGTTTTTTAAAACCATTTATTTGGTTTATCTCTTAATAAAATAATTACTAGAACATTTGTGTATAATTATTTAATATACTTATTTGTTGCATAAAAATTAAAAATAAAATCCTAAGATGACGACAAATCTATTACCTTTCACAATAATACTTTTACTAGAATTTATCATCTTAAAATCACAATATGTAAATTGTTATATTTATTAAATTATGAAGTTGACAACTTTGGCATCATTTAAAATAAAATAAGATAAGTTTCATAATCGCCTTAATAAGTTTTCAAATGGTCCACAATTTGTCCAGTGTATTATTAGGGTTTATATATACAATAATAATAATTTTTGTGCAGATTTTTGGGCATTTTGATATGTATTACTATTTCAATAAAAACTATATTATTGATTTTTCACTAAATAAATAATTTCTGCATCATTAATGTATATGATAATAAGGTAATTAAATAACTCTTAAAAATTAAAAATAAATTAACATGAAAAATAAAAACTTTTTAGATTTCAAATTAGTATTTATAACCGAATTTATATTCTGTATAAACTTATATTAAAAATAGTTTAATTATTAAAGGTGAGTGAGACATATTTCAGTTTCCTTTTAATAAAATAAACTAAAGGTCTTAATCACCTTCAAGTGGGTTATAATGGATTCCATTTCAACCCAAATATGAATTAGGACAAATTATAATCATAAAATTGTATTAAGACAAGTATTAGGATAATTTTATAATATTATATTTACCCTTAATTACCCAATTTACCTTTTACTATGGTAAATAAAATTTACCGTTGTTACTATTCATAAAGCCCAAAAATAAAAAGTAGTCTATTAATATAATTTGTACCCGCTGATTCTAAATATGGAATCCATTTTTCCAAATTCAATACACTGAAGTTGCAGAAATTAAATTAAAATTAATCGTGTTATCGAAAGAAAAAAGGTTTTTGTTTAAAACATTGCAAAAGATTGAATTTATTTAACCTACGAATTCAGTGTAAAATCAAGGCTAAGGACATACATTATATTAAATGGTAAAAATATATTCTATTTATACTTTTAAACCATTTAATATTATAATTTAACCACATAAGTTATTATGATGAAAAAAGTTGTTTTTAATTAAAATATAGCGTGTTTTTACTATTCATTAAAATGTGAAAGTTATCATAATAATATAAAAAATTTATCCAAGGTAAAATATTATATCCTAATTCAAAATAATAATTTTATTTTTTAAAATTGAACTTATAAACATGTCAAAAACTATATTTAAATCGGGTGAGCCATTAAAAGGCGACAAAACTACATTTTTTGAAAAATACTTACTTTACCAGAAAAATTTATTTTGTTCTTATACCATGTTCTAGAAAATGTGTAAGATGAAATAATAATGTTATAACATTCAAAATTTAGTTAATACTATTCATAACGGCTAGTTCATAATAATATTATAATAATATATCGTTGTTTAGTAAAACCCGGTATTGCATACAACACACGCTGTCGAGGAAGGTCGTGATTGCGTGTAATGCAAGCCAAGTCAGGGTTGCGTGTAGTGCATGACTCCTTTGTTGTTTTGTATAACAAAATAAATTGAAAATATGTATATATATACTCAATGTTGCGTAGACTAACTACTATCAAACATACATGAAATTGTGTGTAACACGATCCAAGATTAGTGTTGCGTATACTGCAAGCTAAAATGGTATTGCGTATAGCGCAAGATAACCTTGGTGTAGCGTACAACGGAAGATATGAAAGATATTAAAAAGAATATATCTTATAAAATCTCTGGTTGTTACACTCTACCCCCCTTAAAATGAATTTCTCCCTCGAAATTCGTTGGGGTTATACATGGTCTTCTACTTGAAAGTTTCTTCAATTGCAATAGACATCGTAAAATGAAATACCAAAACTTAACTTTAAAAACTAAAGTATGAAATGTAACGGCTACCCAAATTAACTAATCACTGGGTTTCCACATAGGAGAACATAGTTGAAAATATGGATATGGAAGAAAAATATAACCATCAAGTTCTGATGGAGAGTGGTAGGGGACATTTCTATGAAAAAGCCAACAATCACAAAGCCATAAATTTGTGATGATCTAAGGTACCATCTGATTCATCGGATATAAGAGCACTAGGACAACATTTTTGGTTTTCAATATGATTTCCCTAAAGTTGAAAATTATTAATTAGAATAAATACTTGCATGATTTTGGTACAATCTCACTGTTGTTCGTTCTTTGAACAATTTTCCACTTCATCTCTTAAAGAAATGAAGTTGAATTTGTTATCCAGGAAGTGTTAATAGATCATGTGATATAATGATGGGTCATTCCATCTGTTTCAAACAAAAGGTTAGAAAAAGTTATCAAATATGCATAAGTCCATCTATTGTGAGGTTAATCATACATGATTCCAAAAATGAACTTATATTTCATATATCATACCGCTTAATAAAATAAAACTAGTTTCTACTAACCAAGGACTTCCTGTAGGCCAATGGTAGGCGATAAAGGCCTATCGCACTTCGGTTGTGGGTTAGATTCCCACAGCATTGTCCGACGCGATGGGATGTCGCTCGTCCCGCAGGTTTTCCTTTTTCTAAAACTACAATCCTATAACATCCCATCAATAATATCAAAAAAAGTTCTATCCTTAAACAATAATAATTTATGTCCAACATAATCCATTCCAATCTTTAGTCTTATCCAAAATACATATGTCCAATCTCATAGTATAAAGAAAATGATTACTTGAAATGTCCTCAACCAAGCATGTGAAAACCATCATTTATCCCCCATATATCTTGTTGGTCACATTCCAATCATGTGAATACCTTAATCATGTATTCTCTTGAAAAATGAATACCCATTAAACCATAGTGAAAACATAAATGTTGTAAAAAGTTAAATCTTTCCACAAACCAAAATCCAAAAATTATATATACTCAAACAATGATATCACTTAGTCCTTATATCAATCATGATCTCATGAATACAATCAAACATCTCATTATCTTATTATCCCTTCATTATGCGCATATCATCTACTTTCCAAAAATATCTAAATAACCTTCCATGGTTACCAATACCATTCAACATATACTTTCAAATACTTTAAGAAAAACAATAGTGTAACAATCATTAGATGATTCTTTATTCCATAGTGCCACACATTATTCTTTAAAAACATTCAATCATTCCTCTAATTTCGTAAACAACTGACCAAGCTTCATCATTTCTTTCATCTCATATTTTATTTTTAGTCTCTTCATCATCATCCACATAAATACTACTCATATGACCATGCTGATTCTCTTCATGAGATTTTCCATTAGGGCATTGGTTTGAATAATGCCCATACATTCCACATTTAAAACATCTAATCATTGTTGATGTCGTAGCAATACCATTATCCTTTTCCATGGTGTTAACTGAACCATTTCCTTTGCACTTACTGGATTTGTGTCCTTCTTTTCCACACCCAGAGCATCTTCCAGTTCCTTTGAAACAATCCTCCCGATGCCTCTTCCCACATGATTTACATGAGGGAAATTGAACTTTCTTTCCTCTATGATCATCATGAAACTCTATCTTTCTCTTATTATCTGAGTCAGGAAACATACCAAAGTTGAGATTATTGATCGTATTATGAGATTTATGATTAGGCATAATAACGATGTTTGGACTTCCAAATCCAATTTCATTTGGTTGCTCATGAAAAATATCATTCCATTGTCCGTCATATCATCCATTATCTTGAGTCTTCCTGTTTCCAGCCATTTTCTAAAACCCAAAAAGAATAGTGTGAGAGGAAAAAATCATGCTAGGGAAAACAACATAGTAAAGGGGGAGTACCCTCAATATCTATCATCTTAGGTAAAATTCTAAGATCGTTACCGTAGTTTTAGGACTATATATTATACGTATACTTATCATCAGGGACATCCCTAGACATACCTTAGAACTATCTCTAGGGATCTCACTAACATTTTCGCATCCTAGTTTCCAAAGGTTGACTAAACCTTTCCACTGATACCAACTGTAGAGACCCAAACCTTGACGTATATGGTCATTACATTACTTTTCCAGAATACTTAATACATAAAAAAACACACACACAGACCGTAATAGTTTAGTGTCTTTGGAAACTCGGAATATAAACAACAAATCATGTTGAAAGATCTTCAACATCTCCCATAACGCTCTTCCCTTTTTTGTTTCCTTACCTAAAACCTTTATTTATTTACTGGGGAAAATAAAACATAAAACGGGTGAGCTCAAATGCTCAGTAAGGGAAAACATAGAGAACATAAAACTATCCATAAACATTTGAAAGCAAAAACTTGAACATGAAATCTAAACATTAAAACCTTGAGCAATGATATAAATCTTGGAAGTATGTAAGGCATATTTCCTAAAGGAACATCAATCACGATAAAATAGAATTTGAATAAAACATGTTATTGTGGAAACCATTCAACACATGTTATGATTTCCATAGTATCTAAGGCATTGCTGCCAAGACCATCTAAGTGGACAATTACCCTTTTTGAATCGAGTTCACTCCTCGTTTTAGTCCTGTAACACTGAACTATATTAAATTACCATTTCAGCCATGTCTATATAATGAGATATAAATATTTACCCAATGCATTGGAAGGAGATATAGGTCCCTCCCATCTCATATTGAAATCATTCTTACTTGTGCCACGAAATAAACATAAATCATTCATCATAACCAAAAGAATAAAATGGGTTTCATAAACATCATCCAATCATCACATAATCCATATAAAACAAATGGATATTTCATCATAAGAAAAGTGAAACCATGTAAATAATAGAGACATTATACTTGAAACATACACATATGAAATAATGACATCTTAGATGGAAAATGATTTTTATAAAACACTTGAAATGAATTCTTGTGGAAAATATCATTTCTTCTTCAAAATCATTTTCTTTTCACAAAATTTCATGAAATTTTAAAAGAAATGTATATTTATGAAAATAGTCATAAAATCTTGTAGAGTAAGCTTCATAAAAATGAGGCATTATGAAACCGTAAAAATCTGTTCACACCGTATAAGTTAAAAATAACATTCTCCTCGTACTTTTTTCGGAAAAGTAAAAAAGTACCTCGTATGGTAAAAAAAAGAAATATTCCTTACATACTATGTAGTAAAAGTCAAAAATGGGTAAAAAGGACTATAAACATACATGAAAACAATTTTATAAAACATGGACATGAATGATAGAAATAACCCCAGTAAATACATACGAATAAGCAATCTTGGATAAAAATGAGATTAGAAAAATTATCCCTTACCTTAGGTCCGATATGCTTCATATGGATCCGAACCTCCTATATAATGATTTAAATAATGTCATTGACTTATTACAGAATCATATTCATTGTTATGATATCATATATGGTTCACTTATGACTTTATATTACCCTTTCTTTTGTAAATTCCATGTTAAAGAGCATTTTGGGTAAAATCGTTTCATTTGTCATCTGTGTTTTCACTTGTAACTGTTCATATGATTACTTAGATAATGATTAATTAATTAAATAATATAAAACATGATTTATATATAATATATATTCAGAATATACATATATATAATAGATCTATAAATGGAATTAAATACACCGTTTATGGAGACGGTAGGCCGTACGTACGCAAGAACGTTATTTTCATTTCCTTATTGAATTGAATGGAATTAAATATATGACATACATATATATATACATAAATCCAGTAGCATTATTATTTTATATATTTCATGATTAATTATTATATATACTTTATAATCATTCTTGAATTTTTAACATGGAAAATGAATCTCATCATGTCGTGGAGACGGTAATCCATACGTACGCACGAGCGATGATATCATTCCCATATTTATTGAATCGAATTGGAGAGAATGATATAATATATTAGAATCAGTATGATGTTATAATAATCATATGTATTTATTCTTTACACCATTATACCCATCCAATTAAGGTGGTGGTGGAAAAATAGATTACACTACGGCGTGGAGACGGTATTCCGTACCTACGCACGCGCGGTGATTTCATTTTCTGTAGGATAGATAGATGGTGAAATAGGGTTGTTTCATATTTATAATAATATATCAGTATATTACTGATACTTATTTTATTAAAATATAATGAAACAACTATAGAAGGGGAGGTAGAAGAAGAAATAAATTTGAAAGAATCGGTAACAGATATTACCTCTTCTTCGATACGCCTCTTTGAAACCTCCTCTTAGGGCACTATGATTGTTCCTTGAAGTAGAACAGGTCCTATAGGATGTTTCAAGGGAAGTTGGGAAGAGAAATGGTCAGGGGTTGTCCGAGATTAAAGGCCCAAATTGGTGTGAGGAGGAGAGGGAGGAGGTGCCTTTTTATAAGGGAGGAGAGGGGCACCTTAGGAAATATAAGAAATATTAGTTTATATTAAATCCCAACCCCACTTAGAAACTTCCAAAATTACTCATATCCGAAGATTAGATGAGATAGGGTTTTAATATCATCAAACAATAAAATTTATACATGTTAGGAATTTATTTTAAACATTATCAACTTGATTTATCATTATTTAATCAATTTAATTTTATTTGTGGTAATAATATTTTAAATTTTAAATTACAACAAATAATTACATATTTATTGTGAATTTTCCATAATTGGATATTTTATAACATTTTAGACCATATAAAGTTAAATTTATAATTTTTAAATATTTTTGTGATTTTTAAACAATTTTATAATATGATATTGTTATAAAATAACAATAGTGTCAATTTTGACACTATTCATTTATTTGAATTTAAATAAAATATATACAGAAGATATGTTCAAACTAAAAGCAGTAATAGATTAATAAAAGGTCATATGTGTCTATAAAATTACTGTATCACATTAAATAGTTCATATAATATTTATTTTAATATTTTTAAATTCATTTATTTGGTTTATCTCTTAAAAAAATAATTACTTAAACATTTGTGTATAATTATTTAATATACTTATTTATTTAATAAAAATTAAAAATAATATCCTATGATTAAGATAAATCTATTAAAATTCACAATAATACTTTTACTCAAATTTATCATCTTAAAATCACAATAGGTAAATTGTTTTATTTATTAAATTATAAAGTTGACAACTTTGGTATTATTTAAAATAAAATAATATAAATGTCATAATCCCCTTAATAAGAATACAAATGGTCAACAATTCAGCCAGTGGATTATTAGGGTTTATATATACACTAATAATAATTTTTGTGCAGATTTTTGGGCCTTTTGATATGTATTACTATTTCAATAAAAAACTATATTATTGATTTTTCACTAAATAAATAATTTCTGCATCATTAATGTATAAGATAATAAGGTAATTAAATAACTCTTAAAAATTACAAATAAATTACCATGAAAAGGAAAAACGTTTTATCTTTCAAATTAGTATTTATAACTGAATTTATATTCTGTATAAACTTATATTAACAATACTTTAATTATTAAAGTTGAGTGAGACATATTTCACTTTCCTTTAAATAAAATAAACTAAAGGTCTTAATCACCTCCAAGTGGGTTCTAATGGAGTCCATTCTGACCCAAATATGGCTTAGGACAAATTATAATCATCCAATTGTATTAAGACATGTATTAGGATAATTTTATAATATTATATTTACCCTTAATTACCCAATTTAACTTTTACTATGGTAAATAAAATTTACCGTTATTACTATTCATAAAGCCCAAAAATAAAAAGTAGTCTATTAATATAATTTGGACCCACTGATTCCAAATATGGAATCCATTTTTCCAAATTGAACACATAGAAGTTGCAGAAATTAAATTAAAATTATTCCCATTGTCGAAAGAAAACGGGTTTTTGTTTAAAACATTGCAAAAGATTGAATTTATTTAACCTACGAATTCAATGTAAAAGCAAGGCT
Organism: Viscum album; assembly: GCA_963277665.1. Taxonomy (NCBI): domain Eukaryota; kingdom Viridiplantae; phylum Streptophyta; class Magnoliopsida; order Santalales; family Viscaceae; genus Viscum; species Viscum album. Next base: position 580,544,829 of record OY728144.1, read on the forward strand.
AATGACATACATTATTTTTGGTCGGAGTGGACACTAAAGAGGGGGGGGGGGGTTAATTGAGTTCTAATTAAAATTTCTGTTAAGAATATTTTCTAGTTAAAAATACCCCGATTTATAAAATAAGTTAAACTATAGTGAATTTATACAGATTGTAAATGTTCACTTAGCTTCTCAAAGATTGATTAGATCTCAGTTAGTTTAACCACAAGATCAAACTAACTTTTGAAACTAATCTACCGATTTACAATAAGTGTAAACACTTGCTAATTTAACTATCAAAGTAGATTCAAAATAATTTTGTATTTTAAAGTAATAGTAGTGGAATAAATATGATATATGTCATATACATTAAACTTAAATAAAGGATGCACAACAGATATAACTAGAGGTTCAGTCTCAAGCCGAGACTTAGTCCTCTCAAATATATATATAAATTTGATGCACACCCTGGATCGGGGTTAACAACAGTTTTACAAAAACTATCCAGGTCCAAGACCTCTACCACTGTTATTCGTGGGAAACAAAACAACAGCAAACTAGCTGTTCAAGTCACACGCGACCTTTACCACTATCTCAGTGGGCGATAAAATATGTAAGCTTTTCAGTGAGGATTTACAGATCCTCCAGTTAAAGTTCAGGAGATAGTGTGTCAGTTAAAATACACCAGATGACACACACTGCTCGAAAATTAAATAATGAATCACAGAGCAGAGATATAGAGTTTAGAAATGGCTCTAGTGATTGTCAATGTAGCTCTGAACTCATTGGATTGAGTGGGAATGTTTCAGTGTCCTTCTCTGGTTTTTCTGTTGAAAAACAGAGTGTCGTAGTTCAGTTTGTGTTCTACAGTCTCTTGATTTGTCGTGTATTCTTCAGAAATGTAGGATTTCATGTATGGAACTTCTTTGAGAATCATGAAATGTGTTCTTCACAGTTGTGCTCCGGATGTTTCTTCTGTTCAGTACAGAGATCGCATGTATTGTAGTATATGTGTCGAGACATGTCAAGCGTGCACATTCTCTAATGCAGCTCAATCTTTTTTATATTCCACGAGTTCTGGCAGTAGGAATGATTCACTTCTCATAGGTACGAGATGCGGTTTCCGGTCAAGCCAACAACTAACATTAAATAACATTAATTTCATTAAAAACAACAAATATTACCGTTAGAATGATTTAAAATAATATTGACAAAAGCTTAAGAAACGATGTCACAGTGATCATGGAAACGGTGTCTGGTCATGGTGTCTGGTCATGGTGTCTGGTCACGGTGAGTCCTTCACGGTGTCTGTGTCACGGTGTCTGGTCACGTTGTCTGGTCACGGTGTCTGGGTCATGGTGTCTGGGTCACGGTGTTTGGGTCACGGTGAGTCCATACTTAGACGAATATCTGTATTTGGACTAAGATAGTGATATGCAGAATATGGGTTAAGGTTAATCGTTAGAGATAATATATAAGAGAATTGTGATCATGCATAAGACTTGTAGAGAGTAATTAACATCCATAAGATTTGTTATTATAAAAACATGATGTGCACCTATTGTTGAGTTTGAAGAGCAATAGCAAGATGTGCACTGAAGATCAAGATTAATTAACAGTAATGAGATTTGTGATCATTAAAATATGATTAACACATGAGGAGTCCAACAATTATATTAAATGGTAAAAATATATTCTAATTATACTTTAAAACCATTCAATATTATAATTTAACCACATAAGTTATTACGATGAAAAAAAGTTGTTTTTGATTAAAATATAACATATTTTTACTATTCATTAAAATGTGAAAGTTATCAGAATAATATGAAAAATTTATCCATGGTATAATTTTATATCCTGATTCCAAATAATAATTTTATTTTGTAAAATTGAACTTATATACATGTCAAAAACTAGATTTAAAGCAGGTGCGCCATCAAAAGGCGGCAAAACATCATTTTTTGAAAAATACTTACTTTACCCGAAAAATTTATTTTGTTCTTATACGATGTTCTAGAAAATGTGTAAGTTGAAATAACATTGTTATAAAATTAAAAATTTAGTTAATACTATTCATAATGGCTAGTTTATAATAATATTATAATAATATATCATTGTTTAGTAAAACCCGGTATTGCGTACAACACACACTATAGAGGAAGGTCGTGATTGCGTGTAATGCAAGCCAAGTCAGGGTTGAGTGTAGTGCACGACTCCTTTGTTGTTGCGTATAACAAAATACATTCAACATATGTATATATATACTCAATGTTGTGTAGAATAACTACTATCAAACAAACATGAAATTGTGTCTAACATGATCCAAGATTAGTTTTGCATATTCTGCAAGCTAAAACGGTGTTGTGTATAGCACAAGATAATATTGGTGTAGCATACACCAGAAGATATGGGAGAAATTAAAAAGATTATATCTTATAAAATCTTGTGTTGTTACAAAATACCATACTGAAATAATCTAAGATCATGATGATTCCTAAAAAAAGAAAAATGAAATCTGGATTATAGAAATGGAATAAAATGTTTATGAAATTGATGAATCTGAATCCCCAACCATAATTTATATATAATATTCTCAAAGAGATAATTTTAGAAAAGATAAAAATAAGTAGATCAGGGTATGTATTATTGAAAATTACTATTACAATTTATTCTTTTCAATACTTTAAGGGATGCTTTATAACTCAAGAGTTAAATCAATAGAAAAAGTGGAAATAATTAATAAGAACAATTTTAATCAGAATTGGAAAAAATGTAATACTATGATATAACATTGGAAAAATCTTGTTATTTTTCAAATATCTATATGAAAATACCTCATCTTGTTCTTCCACAACACAAATAAATCAATTTATATTGAGATTTATAATTTAAATTAAGTAGTTTCTATAAGTTAATCCCTGATAGTATCATGTAAATTTACATTGCTGAATTTAATTCTTATGAAATGTATGATATGTTTTTTACTTGATATTTGTTCTTTTAGTGAATCATTGGGTGAAGCCTAAATATTTCATCGAAATCCATCCAAATATAGTATTTATTGATGAAAAATATAACTCATCACTTGGATATAAATATTTTAGTATAAGAAGAGGGAAATGAACTTTTTTAGAGGATAAAAACCCATGAGCTGATTAATGCTGGAAAACATGATTATTTTTAACTTGAAACCTTCACACTAAACTATGAATTTAATAAAACCCTAATCTCATGTTGCATATCCTATGTTAACAAGGTATGAACCATAATTTCCCAAGTTAAAACATATCATGTTGATATAACATTCCACTTATATCATGTTGGTTTGTATCTAAACATATTATTTCTAAGGAGAACTATCCAAAATACATTTCATTTCTCACAATTCATGTTATTCTAGGTAAATCCAACATTTTCTATTCAAATAATAACCTAGATTTATGGTGAATTACCAATCTAGAATTTGCTGATGTGACCCTATTCTGTTTTTAGGCCAAAATATCACGTTAAACTTGTTATAGTTGTCTAGATCATGTTTAATTATGTAAAAATAAATATTTCTTATACAATTAATGGTTTGTTCCATGATTTTTTTAATATTTAATGTCTGGTAGTATCAATACCAATAAAATTCCAAAATAAAACCCAGGAAAAAACCATGATGTGGTTATTTTTAATTTCTTATGCCCAATTTAAAATTTAGATTTTTCAGAATAATTAATTCTAAAAACCATAACACGTCTAAATTTAACACCTCATGAATTAATTGAAAAATAAAACCCAAAACTTATGACTAAAATTCAAAAACAATTTAATGTTATCGAAAACAATGTTTTTTACATTAAAATAATTTTAAAAAATTAGAATGCAACCCTTTCACTTATTTTCAGGATAGAGTCTTTGGAGGAGCCTACTGAGTATACTTATATAGTCACCCTGATTGGAATGGATGATCACAATTCATAAAATGGTGTTGGGATAAATAAATGAATACCATAATAAAAACCAACATAACAAATATCTTCCTTCAATAACATTGGGGTTGTCGATGAGGGTCCTAGGGAATCATTCCTCTAGGCCAGGAGCCCGGGGGATTAAGGCTACCTACCTAAAATTCAAAGGTACTATAGAAGAGATTACCAATTATAGTAGATCTATCCAGTAGTACTGATAGTAGGTAATGTATCTATGTAATGTTTAATAACTTCGGAAATTTAGTAGTGTCTACTATTATGTGTATTTGATATTTTATCAATCCAGGTAATTATATAACTGAATTAATTCATGAGATCATCTCAAATAAAGAATTAATTTAATTAGATTATGTTTCTTATGATCTTCTCCCAAAAATAGTGATTTTTTTAATTCTCCATGTACATGGGGATTCTTCCCAATCAACATAAATCGCTAATTTTTATTATTTCTCTTATTATTGTTTTTCTTTTTCTCCCATTTTCTTTTTTTATATAATATTATATCATTAGAACTCTATGCGTTTCCACAAAAACTGGCATCTGAGCTTTAATTCAAAAGATCAAGGTTGTTTTTTTCATGTTTAGTGATGGTTCCGGCGTAAATGGTAATGATCGATCATTTTGATGTACCTAGAATTTTTTATGGGGAATACTTATCAAGTATTATCTTTATCATAAGAAGATAAACCTACCAATTTTTGGTATAAAATCAAATGATATGTATAAGGCCAAGTGGGGGTACCAATATCTATAATTTTTAGAATTTTTATATATTACATTGGATAGTAATTTGATTTGAATTTTATAATAAATATAATTACACATTTATTGATTAAAGAACAACCAAATATGTATAAGAAGCACTCTTCACTGAATAAATTGTACCTGATGATATTTTTATACAACGTGAACATGATTTTAAGGGAATACTGTTTCCAATCACATCAATTAATTTTCCACTAACAAAATTCAGTTCATATCAGTGGGAGTTATTCTAGATGAGGGGGATATAAGCACTGGTTTTATTATCTTTATTGGTATATCGTTGAGAGCTTTCTAAAATAATCAGGAGTAGTTCTTGAAGCATTATAAAATTTAAATTCAATGTTGTGCAAGATCTAATACTAGTGAAAAATTTGAATAAGAGAGTTGGACATATTCTCTAGATCATATAAACACATGGAAGGAAGATAATGATATATATAGTGTGATCATTAAAATTTATGATTAGAATCATGGGGAATATTTTATGATATGGTTAAGATATTTAGCCCTACCTATGAGAAGTTTATAAAGAAAATTCATGTCAATAATGAGTATAGGGATATTTATAATGTATCTGAAAAAAATTAAACAAGAATAACAATTTAAGGGACTACTAATGTTTTTATGTTGACTGTTTATGGTCGTATGGAGTCTTATATTTTAGAATATGGGGAATCATTTCATTCTCTATTGAAGAAAATTTTCCAAAATATTTATGTTTTCTTGGATTTTAGAGATGTACATATTAATGATGATAAACCCTTATAGATAAATAAAAATGGTGTTTCATGTATAAAGCCCACCATTATTAGTTTGATTGTTTTGGGTAATGTATGTTATATTCGTGGGTTATGAAGAATACTTATTTATATTAGGTAACAGTATGATGTAGGATTTAGAAATATGTTCTCTTGGGGTGCATAGAAAATTACCAAGGAATTTATTTCCATAGATCATGTATTAAAGAATGAAACTCTATAAATTATGGAATAATATTTCTTGGAAAATATTGAAACAAAAAATTTTATCAGATATTCAGAATTATGGAAATAATTATTAATCCATATGAGTGAAAATTTAGAAAAGGTATTGAAAAATGAGGTATTTTATTAGATATGAAATTAGTGGATGTTATTCTATGTGAAGACATTATATTTAGAAAGAAAAAGAAGGTGTCTTTTTTGAATAGTTTCCAAACATTGAAGGATATAGATCTATACCTGGTTTACAATTATGTTTTGGGATCTCCACAAGTACATTTCATCAAAGGTTCACTATATTATGTGAAATTTATATATGACTCAAAAAGGTGGTTTTCCATATTATTTTTAAAAATAATATCTAATGTTTTAACAATATTTTATAAGTGAAATACTTTTGTAGAAAATGAGTTGTGATAAAATCTGGATTACTTGTGGTCTAACTATATAAAAGAATATGATTGAAATTTGTTGAAAAAATTGTGTACTAAAAATGGAATTTAGTGGAACACAACTCATTCAGGTTCACCATAATAAAATTAGGTTATAGAGTGGATAAATAATTATTTGAATGAATGTTATAAAAGTATAATGATGCACGTAGGTCTACGCAATATATTTTATGAGGAGTTAGTGAATATGATAGTGAATCTTATAAATGGTAGTATATCGATGGAAATGGTGGGGAAACATTCTAAGGAGCACTAGAAAAAGAAAATCGATAAGAATATCTCATTTATGAGTCTTTGGTTGTTTGGTATTTGTATATATATATTCTGATTCAAGGGATAAAGTTAATGAAAAGTTCAAAACATTATTTTTTATTGGATATTGTGATAAATAGTTTGGATATTACTTTAAGGATAATGAGAGTAATAAGGTAATTAAATAATGAAATTTGATATTAAAATATGGTTTCATATACATTGGTTTTTATGTTTTTGAATCTAATAGTTGGAATAGTTAATCAGGGTTCTGGGAGAAAGTAGAGCATGAAGGTGTACATAAGAATGTGACACTAAGACCCGTACAGCCAAATCATTAAATAGAGTTAAGGATATAAAACTTGGGCTGATGGCCTATACAGAGGCACTAATCATTCCTAAAATATTGGTTATTAACTGGTTATGGAGATCCAAGATTCACCAAAGAGTCCATGTGGTTATAGGATTTCAGCATGTGGGAGATGGCTATGAATGAGGATATATCTTCTTTACATTATAAAATAATTTATTAGTTAACTAAATTAGCATAATGATGAAGGGAATTTTAGAAAAATGGGTTTATCATATCAAAAACCAATAAGATGGTAAAATGAGATACAAGGAAAAGATGACATTAAAAGGATTTCCAGAGAATAATGGTGTGGATTTCACAAAAAAAATTATCACCTATATATAGAATGATCAATATTCAAGAAGATATTAGTATTATTATATAAAAGGATATATATCATATATATCTTGGTGTGATGAATCTTTTCTTTCATTGAGATCTTCAGGAATAAATCAATTTGTGGAATTTAGAAGTATTTGTGGATTTGAGAATGAAAAAACTATTGTTAAATTTCATGAACAAAAATCATGTCACCCCTCTATCAGATGCCCAATGTGATCCATAACATAACTAAGGCACGATCCTCATCATCCTTTAGTTGAAATAGTCATTGTTGGCATAACTTTTAATCAGTTTTAATATTTTCAACCATACTATTATTTAACTAATAGTAAAAATTGAAATAAAATTTCAAAAATACCCATGTATAATTTGGTTTCCCATACCAAATCTGATGGGAAAAGAAAACATAGATATATCAATTCAAATAATTTAAATAATGTAAACCCTCACCCACCCACAAGATCCCTCACTTGCTTCTAGCTCTGAGTCCTACTCTGACAACCAAATATGTAATGTACCACAAATAAATTAAATAAAAAAAGTAAAGGTCCTACATAAAAATTGAGATAAATAAAAAAATAAACACATAAATACCTAATAAAAATATAATATGTGACTCGAGGCCATGCTCAAACCAAACTGGAATATGATTTATAGAACCAAATCTAGACAATGTAATGTCACTAGTTTTAAAAACACTAATTTCAGTGAGTAGGATCTGAGATCAATATCCCAATAAGTTATCCCCAATGATTTAGGATTTTCTTACCCAAAATAAACAACAGAATCTATTTTGAAAACATAATATTAAATAGTTTTTCAGTTTTATAAGAAAAGTTAGTGTAACATTATCAATTCTTTATAAATTTATATTTATTTTTCCATAAAATGAAATAATAACCTAAAAGAAATTTCACCGGCCTATGACACAAATTTTTTGAAGAACCAATTTGAAAACAACTTAGCAAACTTATTTCGAATCATCACTTTTTAATGCTTTTTAGAAACAATTTACAGTATTAAAAAAATCTAATAGCAATGATAATAATGGGACATTCCATAATGGATGGGTAATAAATATGAGGCCAAAAAGAATATAGAATAGTTAATATTAGGAAATATAAAACTAGTAATCATGGGAAATATACAATAAATTTAGAATAATAGAAAAAATACTTTAAATCAGGAAAAATAAAATAACCTAGGTTATCTAAGGTTATTTCCCCCCTATATCCTCATATCATCTCGTTATCTAATAGTTATGCAATTCAATGTGTGTGATTACCATTAAGGTAATCTTTCCATTGACTAATGCCCAGGTTCCACTCAACCACAAAACCACATCTAACACCACTAGGGAGTTAACACCTTGGGCTAGTGGTTTAGTGACAACCATCGTTGGCACTATGACCTTTATCCATGTCTAAGATATTTTTTAGTGAGGTGTAATCCAATTTCATACTTAATAAATTATCCTATATTAGATACCTGAACTCACATTTTATTTCCATTTCAAAAATATCACATTCCATTTGAAGGGTTTCAATTTCCAAATTCAAACCATTTATATCAAAAATATTGAGAAAATTTCTTGTAAAAACATTTTATTTTTCAAACCAATGAAAAATATTTTAATGAAAAATGAGATATATAATCAATCATAAAATATATCACTAAATACATTTGAGACATTAATCCACATAGCTTTTGGGGAAAATTTCATGAATTTTAAAGACTATTTACTCAAAGTGTGAATTGAGCCTTAAAATTATACTTTATGAAACACTCATATTTGAAAACTCATTTTAAAAACAAATTCAAATATATAGATGATATTTCAAAACATAATTTTTTCAACATTATTCACATGTAAATTTTTTTTTATATATATAAACCTCTCAGTGCACATATTCACATATTCTCATTTGAATATATGAACATGAATGTATATATATACCAATACATATGTGTAAAGTAAATAAACATTACAAGAGGAATTTAGAACATTATGAATAAACAAATGATAAAAAATAGAAACAATAAACCTTAATAAAACTTCTTAAATCAGGGAGGCCTCATTAATTAATACCTTAAACTCAATAAGCATAAAAATAAATTCCTAAAAAACCATAATTCATTTTAAACAACCCAATTTCCCTTCTAAAATCACCATATATATTTCATCATACAAAACTGAAACTTAATCATTAATCGCATACCAAAACCATTGAAAATTCCCTAAGAACTCATTTGAAAATAAATTTTAAAAACGTAAAATAATTTAGAAACATGTGTATTTAAATTAAAATGAACCAAATATTAATTTTATTTATAAATAAATCCATTTTAAAAACCCAATCGTATGCGGTATGTTAGGTAAAATAAAAAAAATCCAACGGATTACACAAATTACAAGATTCCTTTAAAAAATGAGAGTAGAAGGATTAAATAACCCATCATAGAATAAAGATTAATTTACCATGATTAATTATAACTCAAAATAAACCTTAGGTTTTGGTTGTGGTATGCGCAACAATATGGGAGAAAAAAAATTAGAGATGGAAGGGAGGAAGAGTAATAAGGAGAATAAAAATCCTTACCCAGATTGATTATCCTTTGAGATCTTAAGAAAACCCAAGTGGAAATGAGAAAGGTATAGTACATGTTAGTGGGGTGAACTGTAGACTTATTGTGATTCAAATATTTTACGGTGAGTGGTGAGTCACATTGGAGGGGTAAATTAGGAGGGTGAATTTGTTTTAATTTTCTAAAAACAATTTAGAGACCTGTGTAATGACCCAAGATTTTGAACCCTTTAAAATATATGCTATGATTGAGAAATTCTATAACATGACTCACCCAATGTAAATAAATGAAAAAAATATTAGGAATACATTACTAATTAAGCTATAATAAACACTAATATAGTAAACCATTAATAGTTATTACCTTTAGAAGGTAAATAATTAATATAAGTTATTATTGAATAAGTTATTTTCAATAAAAGAAATTTTATTTATATAATTTATTTTTTAAAATATAAATTTAGAAATTTTAGGATTTATGTTTCATAAATTAAAATTTATTTTCAAATTTCCACAAATTTTATTTAACAAAGTGTGTATTTTTTATATTATCAAAAAATGGTGGTTTAAGTGAATACTGAAAATACTAATTTTTCTAATATCATCCCTTTTATATGAATAAATATTTTTTCATAACTATTTATATACAATTATATATTATAAATTAAAATTAATTATTTTAAAATACTATATTTAATTTATAAAACAGTGGTCAACATTTTGAAAATTTATGTATCCTTTTAAATGAAAACAATTTTTTTATTATTTTGTTTCATTAATTATAAAATTTTTAAATGCATTTTTATATTTATTTTTTGAAAATAAGTAATACTTTTATAAGAAATATTATTTTAAATTCATTTTAATAATTTAATTTATAAATTTTATCTCATCATAATTGCGTTTTATTAAAATAAGTTTTTTTAAATGGGTTTTTGCGCGTTACTTGTACTTTTGAAAAAAGTAATTTTCTCAACTCATAGATAGATACATTTTATAAAATGAATAATATATATGAAAAAAATAATTTTCATATTATTTAATCTAGATAATTTCTTTTTATTTTTTAAATTAGATTGTTAGGATTAATTCTAATGACCATGATAATGGTGAAACAATTATTTTATTATTATTGTTTTGTTAATATCATGGGATTTATATCAAAAAATTAAATTTTAAATCATTAAAATAATTTATCTAATATTATTAATAAAATAATAAATAATAATATGAAAACAAATTTTTTTATTAATCAATAATAAGTAATATTCAAAATCCATAATTGTAAAAATGTATTTTTTCTACAAAAATAGTTTTCACACATTAGTTTTTAAAATTTATAGATTATTTCCAAAATATTTCTAAATTGATTTAGATGAAATATTGAATAAATTTTGATCTATAAAACAAAAGAAAATTCATATGGGTTATTTTATATTTTTAATAAAAAATAAAATACCTTAGTTAAAAACTAGTTACCTATTTTGAAAGTAAGAATAAAATGTTAATACTTATTGGTAAAACCCCTATAACACATTTGAAACATGGTTGGAAACATGTTTTTGAGCCTTTTTATTCCCAACCATACCCCAAAATCCACTTTTAGATTTTTTGAGTAATTGAACCTTGAATAGTATCCGGGAACTATAAAAAATCAAGAGTGTTTCAAAAATTTCTCTTTCATCTCTAATAAATAGGGGATCACTTACAAACTTTAAAAAACACATATAATTTAAATTAATCCCATAAAATAAACCATTTTACTTGCTGAGTTAACCTATCCCACAAAAATAATCCCCTAGTCACTCATAGTTATCCTAAGACCTTCAATTTTAAGAGGACTTCTGTGAAAAAATAAAGTATCCAACATAAATATTATCTCATTTTTTTGTATTTCTTCTTTATCATACTCTTATGAATACATTTTCAGAATAATAATATTATGAATTAAGTATCATTATTATTCTTATTTTTCTTATATTAATAGTAAAACTCATAGTTATTTATTTGCATCAACAAAGAAATAGTAAAGTAACATTAATCGTGTATGTGTCTTTGTGAACTACCACCTCTATGAGGAATCATTTTTTCATTTTCCTTCTAGTTTTTCATTATTTATAAAAAAATAGAAAATATGGTTGATATCATTAAAAACTTAAAATTTTATCCTTAATATTATTATATCATTATATTATGTCCAAAGAAAAACCACGTTATTCATACTCTCCAATTGATTTAAAATTTGTTCAAGTTTGGGTCAATTTAACCACATGTGTGAACAATGCTTTAAAATATGATTATTTCTAACTATAGAAACATGACAACTAGTGTTTTATAATTTATTAAGAAAATAAATTAATATTATATGTTTTTTATGATTTATTTTATGTATTTTACTTGTTATTGAAGTAATATTTTCAATTGAAAAAATTACCAAAATAAGTTGTTATCAATTAGATTTTCATATACCACAACCTAAAAACAAATAGAATGAAATAAAAACATGTTAAATCAATATAATTTAATAATTTAAAAATATTTAGTGTTATTTCAATAACTTTGTATCAAATTATTTTTAATGATATAAACATTATTAAACATGAAGAAAATAGATAATGTTATTCACACTAGATGGCCATAATATACAATAATTAATTAATGTACTCCTGATTAATAATTATTAGTAAGTATTATAAAATGGAAATTTTTATGATTATGTTTCTTAAATAGTTTATTAGGTTATATATTTTCTTACATGAGGCTATATTTTCACTAACTATGCAAGGAAAGATGCTATGAATGTTTTCATATCAAATTCCACTCTTTGAGACATGTTTTTCAGTATGCACCTAATTAATATTTTTCAGGGTATATAATTCCTATTTGATATATAATATCACAAATTATATTTTTATAAACCTATTTTAAATCAAATTAAAATCCCTCTTTATCATGGGTTTGGATTAAAATGTTACTCAAACTGTAAGGGTTTCCTTGTGTCAAATTTGACAGTTGAGAAATATATGTTATAAACCCATGATTGTTTTTAAATGGACTAAATTATTAATTATGGTAATTTTTATCATTTGTATCTAATATTTTAAAATATTTAATTTTTTATTTAATTCTATACCTCTCATGGATCTTTCATTCAAAAACTATAGAGGTTTTAAGGGTTTTTCTGACTCAATTTATTATTGATTGGGCCATAGCATTTTATTCAGGAATAAAAATTTCAATATTTATTTTATACTAACTTTTCCTATATTTTATTATCTATTTCTATTCTTTCTATGGTGAAATTACTTCTCATTATAAATAAAAAAATATCTGATAAAATATTTTCCAAAATAAAAGTTCATGGTTGGTAAGAATAACCCCCATTCTTGCTAATGGATATTTCATTTCATGTCCATATTTTCCTTCCTTCCAATGTTATCGTATATTTTATAAATTATAAAATGAATAATTTTATATTATTTTTATAATTATTTAATTTTTTCAAAATTAAATTTTAGTACTATTTCTTTTACGATCCATGTTGGGTCGTCATCCAAAACGGTGCTCGACCCAGTATGTGGCATGGCCTGAAGGGTGTTCTTGATCCCCATGGGCTAGAAAAAATTACCTCAGTATCATCAATAAAACATGGGAATGTCATACGAAATTTTAAAATAAAAAATTGACCAGAAAATATATAAACTGTAACTAAAAATAAGCAAACAAACATAACATACAATGTTTTTTAGATATGAGTTATAACTTAAAAAAATAAAAATACTACAAAAAAAGGAAAACAAGATCTATCCCTAAAACCACCACATTATGAGAGGGGAATCACCCTCAAGACACATCCATCAACCCACAAAAAAAATAGACCTCTAACAACTAAATCCACCATATCCAAATGCATTTCCTTTACCAGAGTCAAACATAACCAAGTCTACCTAAACCCAAAGGATTAAGTAGGGTTTGATCCAAAACCAAGTAGGATTCTACCCAATAAAAGACTCCATGCTGTAGACATTATAAGATAAATAAACTTTCATTTTTTATAAATGAAATCCAAGATACAATTTTATGGGATAAAATTTTAAGGAAAACCATGTTTACTTTTTAATTAACCACAATATTTATTGTATACCAATAGTAAGTGTGATATCACCATAGAGAACTAGTATTGAGAGAACCCTCTAGGAACTAGCTAGAAATGGGACACTAGAAACATCATATCTCATTGAATAGTGGTATAGAATCCGGGATAACAACTATCACATTCACAAGCCGCTAGTAGGGGAACCCATGGGCCAAGTAGTCTCCAATCATTACAATATTTAGTTAGTTTTGTAATGTCAATACTACAGGATAAAATCAGGACAAACCACTTCTGAATCATCTAGCTTACTAATCTTATTCCACCCACCTAGTCACCTAGTTTTCCCTTTGTTATCAAGCATGTTCCACAATTCATACAACACATCACTTTCACATTATTCAAGCTTAAAAAATGAAACACACACAAAATGACACCACTTCCACACCAAAAATACTTTTTAAAATCTTACGCACACCAAAACCATATCATCACATGATCCACATTAGTTGCATAATTTTATAACCATCTTTCATAATTTATAAAACATCATCAAGGGAAAGAACAAGGGGTTTCACAAGAAATAAACCCAATTTCTTATATAAATCCCATTTTCAAAATAAATTCATATTTACTACTTTCAAAAACACATTTCACACCACACTCATAAATCATATAAAATTTAAAAATAATCATTAAATCATAATAAATTCATTAAATAATTTTTAAGAATGGAATTACCTAACTTGGGTGTATAAGCTTCCAGAATCCAGTGCGAAAATCTTACCACACCACAATCGAAACTTCAAGAAGAAAGATCAAAAATTAGATATCAATATTAAACCCACACAATCAAGATATAACCCTAAAATTGGCACCCATACTATTAGAGAATAGAAACCCCAATGAAAGAGGGAAGAAACTAAGAATAAAGAAGGAATCAAAAAGATAAGACACTTACATTAAGATCAATATGAAAATCACACCAAATATCCCAAAAAAAGGTGCTCCAAGGGAGGGTAAAGGAGAGGGAGGAACTCCAATGGTGAAGAATCCAAAAGGGGGAGATAAACTAGAGTTTGAATTTAAAAATAAACAAGATAGAAACATAAAAATAAAATTTTAATGATATGGACATGTTGAACAGTTAGTATGCTCAATTTGACAAATTTTGTGTCGACTGTGCTTCCTTAATTATCCTAGAAGAACCTACCCCATAGTTAACCTACACGGACTAAATAACCATGTACATGCCATGTTGTAGCTTCTACCTCAATCTAGCCACCTACCGCATTGGTTCCTAGGATTAGGTGCATGATATAGTTAATTGTGCACTGGTTGTGAGGTTGTAGCTGCCTCACCCATCCACTTATGGCACATATACTTGGACAGGGCTGGACGGTTACTACTAAACATGTTGCAACCATATGTCACACCCTATCCACCCAAAATTTCTAACATTTCTCCAAAACTAAAAGGAAACTCCACGAGTAAAATGGTAGACCGAATGTAAATAGAAAAATACCTGAAAAGAAAATCAGGGATGGGGAAATTATCCTCACCATTAAAACATTCCACCCCCAGAAATTCAACTCAATCCTTGATGAGAAAATAAGAAATGGTTTTTCTATTCATGACACGAATGATTCTCCCATGTCTCATGTGTATCTGTATTTTTCTTCCAAAGAACACAGACCAATGGAATAGATTTTTTTTGCAGCACTTTCTCTTGGGAATCCACTACCAGAATTGGTCATTCAAAAATAGATAAGTTGGGCTCTATATCCAATTCTTCCTAATTTGGAACATGAGATGGGTCTGTATTATACTTCTTCAATTGGGAAACATGAAATATGTTATTAATTGTTATCAATTGAGAGGGAAAACATAACATTTATATCACCTTTCCAATATTCTGAGTGATCTTGAAAAGTCTTATATACCTTATCATTAACTTTCCTTGAATTCCCAAATGACAATGACCCAAACAAGGATCCATCTTCAAGAACACCCAGTCACTGACAAAAAACTCAAGATCATTGCACATCTGATTGTCATTATATTTTTTTTATCTCTGAGAAATTAATAACTGATGCCTAATCAACATATCCTTCTTATAAGTCTCTTGCACTAAACTCACTCTCAACCATGAGTTATCACCCACATCACCCCAAAATAATGGTGATTGGCGTGGCCAACCATATATAACCTCAAAAGAAGTGATTTGAATAGAGGACTAGTAGATGTAATTATAATAAAACTCGACCAATCCTAAATGGTTGTCTAAATATCCTCTGAAATCGAAGACACATGCCTGAAGCATGTCTTCCAGGATTTGGTTTTCCCACTCAATATAACAGTCCATTTGAAGATGGAATTCCACAATCATTATTAATTGCAACAACAATGCCTTTTATAGGCCTTCCTGGAATTGATAGGTAAAACATGGGACTCTATCAGAAACAATTACTTATGGAACACTATGAAGCGTTACCACCTCTCAAATATAAAACCATCCCAATTCTTCTACCTTGGCTGAATCATTGATTAGAATGAAATGAGTTGATTGGGTTAACTGATCAATTAAATCCCAAATGGAGTTCCTTCCCCATGGTTTATGAGTAAATTCAATAACAAATTCCGTGGAGACATCGTCTCACTTCCATATAGGAATGGGTAACAGTTGAAGAAAACTAGAGTTCCTTTGATACTAAGATTTTACCTATTGACGTGTATATAATCTCGACACGAAGTTAGAAATATCATGCCTCATGTTTTTTCACCATGACTACATATTAACATCATAGTACTTCTTTGTAGATCATGGATGAACAACGTACTAAGACTGGTGGATATACTCCATCACCACCTTCCCCAGAGACAACAACACCTCTGAACATGCATTGAAACATTGAACACCCTTAAGAGACAAGGACCAATCATGAGGTGTCTCCCCACTATGAATAAACTATGTAGACTACTATAATAACTCATAACCAAACTACTCCAACTGAAATAGCTCTAGAAGAGAAGGATCCAACTGAACACTAGATAAGATTGTACCTCTACTGTTCTCTTTGTTTGAAATGCGCAGTTGGGAAAAATAACTATTAAGATCCACTCATCACTAGAATTCCCCAATGCACGGAATAACACATTTCTTCTCAAGGTTTCCGCCAAAACATTACCCTTTACTGGGTTATAAATTATATCAATTTCAAACCCCTAATGATGCTCAACAGAACTGCCTCAATATCAGATCTATTGTAAGAAAATATAGTCCAGGATCTTATGATCAGAGTAAAAATGAAATTTATCCCTGAGAATATAATGACACCACATCCTCAGGGCATGAATCACTACTGCTAACACTATGTCATGGGTTGGGTAGTTATTTTCATGTGTCCAGAGTTTGAAAGGTCTATATGACACCACATGATCATCTTTCAGAAGAACACATATAATGCCCATATTTGAAGCATAACAATACAAAATATATCCCTTTACTAAATCGGGAACGATCAATATAGGTGTGGTAGTCAACCACCACTTAAGCTCCTCAAAGTACTCCTAATACTCTAGGATCTATTCAAACTTCACTACTTTATGGGTATGTGATGTCATGGAAAAATAAAGACAAGATAAATCATGAACAGACCCCCAGTAATAACTAGAATGGATAAGAAAACTTCTAATCTCAAGTGAATTATTCAGCAACTCCATGACATAACTTTAATGATTTTCTCAGGTCCACCAAAACCCCTTTCTCTAAGATGAATTTGATATTAATTTCCACTTCCCTGATCCAAAAAGTTCACTTTGAAAACATTTCATAGAGGCGATGATCCCACAAAGAGCACAAAATGATCCTTAAATGATGATCATTCTCTTCCTTAGATCCATAAAAAACTAGGATTTTATCCGCAAACTGTAGAGACCCAAAGCCTGACGTACATGGAAATTGAATTAATTTTGCGGAATACTTAACACATGAAATAAACAGATGCCCAAAGACCGAATTAGTTTAGTGCCTTTGGAAACTCGGAACGTAATCTTCTAATCATGGTGAAAGATCTTCAACGTCTCCCATAAAGATCTTCCTCGTTTTGGTTTTCATACCTAAAACCTTTCTTTATATCCTGGGGAAAAGAAAACATAAAAAGGGTGAGCTCAAATGCTCAGTAAGGGTAAACATAGAGAACATAAAATAATCAATAAACATTTGAATGCAAAAACTTGAACATAAAATCTAAACATCAAAATCTTGAGCAAAAAACATAAATCTTGGAAGTACGTAAGGAATATATCCTAAAAGAACATCAATCATGATAAAATAGCATGGTAATAAAACATGTGATTGTGGAAACCATTAAGCACATGATATTATTCCCATAGTATCCAAGGTATTGCTTCCAAGACCATCTTAGTAGACAACGTCCCTTTCTGAATCGAGTTCACTCCTCGTTCCAATCCTGTATTACTGAACCAAATTAACTTACCGTTCCTGAAATTTCTATCTCATGAGATATAAATCATTACCCAATGCATTGGAGGGAGATATAGGTCCCACCCATCTCATAATGAAATCATTATTTCGTGTGCCACAAAATCATAAATCATATATCATAGCATAACCCATGTAAAAGAATGAGATTCTTAAACATCATGCCATCATAATATAATACATATAAAAAAATGGATATAATTTCATCATAAGAAGAATCAAACCATGTAAATAATGGAGACATTATACTTGAAACATAAACATATTAAATAATGTCATTTTAGATTGAAAAATAGTTTAGATAAAACACTTGAAATGAATTTTTGTCGAAAATATCCTTTCTTCTTCAATATCATTTTCTTTTCACAAAATTCCCTAAAATTTTAAAAGAAAAGGGTTTTGTTCAAAATAATCATGAAATCATGTATAAGTAGCTTCATGAAAATGAGGTGTTATGAAACCGTAAAAATCTGTTCATGACATATAAGTTAAAAATAACATTCTCCTCGTACTTTTGTCGAAAAAGTCAAAAAGTTCCTCATATGGTAAAAAAAAAGAAATATTCCTTCCATAACATGTGGTAAAAGTCCAAAATGGGTAAAAAGGACATTAAAAATACATGAATTTTTTTTAGAAAACATGGACATGGATGACAACAATAACCCCAGTAAATAATTACAAATAAATAATCTCAGATAAAAAAGATATTGGAATAATTATCCCTTACCATAGGTCTGATATTCTTCATACATATCCGAACCTCCTTTGTAATTATTTATATAATTTCATTGACTTATTACAGAATCATATTCATTGTTATGATATCATATATGGTTCACTTATGACTTTATATTACCCGTTCTTTTGTAAGTTCCATGTTAAAGCAGCGTTTTGGGTAAAATCGTTTTATTTATCGTACGTGTTTGGACTTGTTGTTCATGATATTATTACTTATATCCTGATTTAGTTAATTACATAATTTAAAACATGATTTATATATAATATATATTCAACATGTATATATATGTGATAGATTGATAAATGGAATGAAATACACTGTTTATGGAGATGGTAGGCCGTACGTACGCATGAACGTTGTTTTCGTTTCCTTATTGAATTGAATGGAATTAAGTAGATGAAATACATATATATGTATAAATAAATCCCGTATCATTATTATGTCATATATTTCAGGATTACTTATTATATATACTTTATAATCATTCATGAATGGTTAACATGGAGAATGAATCTCATCGCGTCGTGGAGACGGTATTCCGTACGTACACACGAGCGATGATATCATTACCATGATTGTGGAATTGTATTGAAGTGTATATATAATATTTCAGAATCAATATCAATTTACAATAATCATATATAGTTATTTATTTACACCATTATACCCATCCACGTAAGGTAGTGGTCGAAAACAGATTACACCACGGCGTGGAGACGGTAATCCGTACGTACGCATGCATGGTGATTTCGTTTACTATAGGATGAATAGAAGGTGAAATAGGGTTGTTTCATATTTATAATAACATATCATTATATAAGTAATACTGATGTTATTAATTTATATTGATAAAACTAAAGAAGAATAATTAGAAGAAGAAAGAGAATCGGAAGAAGAGATTACCTCTTCTTCGACGCACCTCATTTAAGCCTTCACTTAAGGAAGTAGAGTTGGTCTTTTGAGAAGGCCAGAACCTCCGGAATGTTTATAGGGAAGTTTAGAAGAGAAATGGGAAGGGTTTGGCCAAGCGTCAATGCTCAAAAGGGTTGCAAGTGAAGAGGGAAGGGGTTCCCTTTTTATAAGGGAGGAGAGAGGCACCTTAGGAAAACTTAAAATATTATTTTATAATAAAGTCATATTCGGTTTTTAATAGCTCCAAATTGATTTATTTCTATGTTAATGTGGGTATGGGTCTAAATCCTCTCGAACAATAGGTTTTAGACAGTTTTGGGTCATTATATTAACCTTATCTTTTAGTTTTAACTCTTAGTTAATTAGATTGATATTTACCACGTCACTTTGTATTTTTATATTATATAGTTAATAAACTTACCATATACGTCAAAGCGACCCCCAAGTGGTCCATTAATAATAAACATATCATTATATAAGTATCTTGACTGATCCTTAGATTTTTAGAAATATAATAACAATTATTAATATAATATTTAAAAAAAACTATTTTATGTCAATTTTGACACTATTTGGTAAGGGATTTTTTGTGAAAATCATAACAGCATTAATAGTTCTAAAAATGTTAATTAATTAAATAATAACATGTCATATTAACCTATAAAATTAGTGTAATTCATAAAAAATCTCAGATTACATTTATTTGGGTATTTATAACATCACTTATTTTAATATTTCATTATTTAGGTAATTAGAGCATCACCATTGTGTCATAAATAACATAAGTTATTTAATGTATAAAAGTTATAAATAAAATACCATTAGGTAGGAAATAGTTTTATCTTTCTAATGAATATTTATATTGGAATTTATCTTATGTTTGACCATGTTCTAAAAATTATTTAGTTATTAAACTTTGATTTTAACTATTTTAACCCTTCTTTAAATAAATTAATAATAAATGTCCTAATCTAATCCAAGTGGACCTAAATGGTCATAATTTATTCCTAAGGTTGTTTTTGGTCGAATTAAACTTATCCAATAGAATTAGGACATGTGTTAGGTTAATAATAATACCATGTTTACCCTTAATTACCCTATTTACATTTAACCATGGTAAATAAAGGTAAAAAAGTTACTATTCACCAAAAATTATTTTCATCTCATTGAACCAAATTTTCGTCCTTGAGATTTGTAACACTCGAGACTTTTATGAGAAATATTTTGTTTTTATATTATATAAATCATCAAAGGAATCTTTCACTACAAAAAACACTAGCTTGGCTGGGTTTACACGCAACCTCGGCCTTCCTCGATAGCTTGCGTCGTACGCAATACCAAGTTTCACAAAACAACGATATGCGATTAAATTATTATTAAAACTAGCCGTTATGAATAGTAATAACCAATTTTTGAAATTTTGTAAATTTTATTTTTCAAAATGGACTTCATTTTTGCATTCCGAATATCAAAATTAGCTTAGGGTGAAATTTTGGTACTTTTCGGATAACTTTTATATTCTGATGAATAGTGAAAATTATTAAATTTTAAATAGAAACAACTTTTTTAATCGAAATAATTAATAGTGATAAATTATTAATTTGAGTGGTTTTAAATTATATTTATAATATATTTTTACAATTTAATACAACGTTCTTCATTGGATGTAATTTCTCATTTAAACCAGACATAAACAAGTGTCAATCTTTTGATAGTTATTATCTCTTAAAAACACGCTATTTGTCTTAACGACGGGAATTAATTTTTAAATTAGTTAATGTAATTTATATGTTTTGAATTTGGTAAAATAGACATCATTTTTGAATTCATAATATCAAATATAGCTTAGGCCCAATTTTTGGTATTTTTCTGAAAACTTTCAATTTTTGATGAATAGTGAAGCCACTAAGTGGTAGTTAAAAAAACTGAATTTTTCATAAAACTTAATTTTACCGCTTCTGTGAGTAGAATTTCGAAAATCCGAGAGGCGCAGTTGATATCAGTAAGTAAAATGTGGTTCAATGAGATGAAATTAATTTTTTGGTGAACAATAACTTCTTACTTTTTTTAACCACGGTTAAAAGTAAATAGGGTAGTTAAGGGTAAAAATGATATTATTATTACCCTAACACATATCCTAATTCTATTGGATAAGTATAATTCGACCAAAAACAACCTTATGAATACAATATGACCATTTATGCCCACTTGGAATAGATTAGGACATTTATTATTAATTTATTTAAAGGAGGGTTAAAATAGTTAAAATCAAAGTTTAATAAGTAAATAATTTTTAATATGGGGTTATACATAAGATAAATTAGACTATAAATATTCATTATAAAGATAAAAACATTTCCTACATAATGGTATTTTATTTTTAATTTTTAAAAATTAAATAATTTAATTTATATATGACACAATGATGATGCAGTAATTATCTTATTAATGAAATATTGACATAATTGATGTTATAAATACCCAAATAAATGTAATTTGAGACTTTTTATGAATTAAAATAATTATCTAGGTTAATATGACTTGTTAGTATTGATTAAATTAACTTTTTTCGAAATAATCATTCTTTTATGATTTTCACAAAAATCAATTACTAAATAGTGTCAAAATTGACATAAAATAGTTATAAAACAAATATTATATTATTAATTGTTCTTTTATTCCTAAAAATATAATTTTCGGCCACATGACTTAGATAAGGTTATATATATTGATAATAAACAACTTGGGGTTCGTTTGGCTTGTTATAGTAAGTTTAGTAACCTTATAGTGTAAGAACACATGAAGACACGATAAAAGTAAAATTATTTAACTTAATGACAAATCTAAATGATAAGGTTAAAATAGGAACCTAAACCTGTCAAAATTCTATTGGATGAAATTATTTCGACCTATAACCACCTTATCTTTGAAATATATCAATTGGGAGCTATTAAAAACCGAATTTGACTTTATAATAAAATAATATTTTTGGTTATTCCAAAGGTGCCCCTCTCCTCCCTTATAAAAGGGCAGCTCCTCCCTCTCTTCCTCACACCACATTGAGCCTTCAAGATCGGCCAAACCCTGTCAATATCTTTTCCCCACTTCCCTAGAAACATCCTAGAGGTCATTTTCTTCATCAAAGACCAATTTTAGTGCCCTAAGAGGAGGTCTCCAAGAGGCGCTTCAAAGAAGAGGTAATGCACGTTACCGATTCTTTCATCTTTATTTCTTCTTCCACTTATTCTTAATTAGTTGTTTCATTATGAAGTAATAAAATCAGTATCACTCATATACAGATATGTCATTATATTTATGAAACAACCCTATTTCACCAAATATCCATCCTACGGAAAACGAAATCACCGCGCGTGCGTACGTACGGAATACCGTCTCCACGCCGTGGTGTATTATATTTTCCATCACCACATTACTTGGATGGGTATAATGGTGTACATAATGACTATATATGATTATTTTAAAGAGATATTGATTCTGAAATAGTATACATACACTCCAATACAATTCCATGATCATTGGAACGATATCATCGCTCGTGCGTACGTACGGAATACCGCCTCCACGATGTGATGCAACTCGTTATACATGCTATTCATTGCATAATGATTATATAAATGATTTGAATGAATGAATATGATATATATTACACTAATACCATTATGGAAATGAGGTATCTATAACCAAAAAGGAAAAATAAGAATTTATTCGACAAAACACGCATAAGAACAAAAAGCAATAAACACCCGAATAGCAAGTAGTAATTAAATATTACTAATAAGAAGCTAAGAATATGACCATATATGATATCATAAAAATAAGTATGATTCTTTAATAAGTTAATAACATAATTTAAATCATTATACAGGAGGTTCTGACACTTGCGAAGCAAATCGGACCTAAGGTAAGGGAAATATCACAATCTCATTTTTATCCGAGATTGTTTATACTTTGGAATTTACTAGGGTGTATTTTATCATCCACATACATGTATCCTCAATATGTAATGTTATTTCCATCCATCTAAAATTGTTTAAATCCAATTTTACCCTTGGGTGAGTTTTTAGTAAATGATATGAATGGAATCTTTTGTCGTTTTTCGTACGAGGTACTTTTTGACTTTTCTGACAAAAGTACGAGAAGAATGTTTTTTTAACTTATACAGAATGAATGGATTTTTAAAATATTATTTCCAAGAATCTTCCTTTACAAGTTTTCAAGTTTATTTTTAATCAGCTTCTTTTAGTTTAAAATTGTATGACATGTTAAGAAAGGAAAATGTTTTTGAAGTAGAAAGGATATTTTTCTCAAGAATAGAGTTCAAGTGTTTTATCAAAATTATTTTCCATCTAAGATAATATAGGGTTCTGTTTCTATCCCTATTATTACATTGATTTTAATATGTTGTGATGGAATTTTTTTTATTAATTCCTTTATCTTATATGAATTGTTTTATGATGTCATGTTGTTTAAGAATCCCATTTTTATTACATGGGTTATGCAATGATGTATGATTTATGATTTTGTGGAACAGATATGAATGGTATCATTATGAGATGGGTGGGACCTATATCTCCCTCCAATGCATTGGGTAAAGATTTTATATCTCATGAGATAGACATGGCTGGAACGGCAGGTTAAACTGGTTCAGTGAAACAGGACTGAAACGAGGAGTGAACTTGGTTCAGAAATGAACTTTGTCCCCTAAGATAGTCTTGGAAATGAGTCTTGACTAATAAGAAATGATTCTCTATGATTATGTGTGTATGCCACGAAACTTCATGTTTTATGTTATGATTATTGTGATTACATTTCACTTCTATGATTTATCCCATGTTATGATCTCTTTTGCAGGATAAGATTTTCAAAATGTTATGTTCTTATAAATATGATATGTTTGATATTTCTTTTGTTTACACTTACTGAGAATTTGAGCTCACCCTTTTGTATGTTTTCTTTCCCTAGGTCAGGAAGAAGGTTATTAAGTATGACATGCCAAAAGGGTCTATAGATATGATGAAATAAATGGGAGACATTGTAGATGCTTTATGAACCAGTTGTTTATGTTCTCAGTTTCTAAAGACACTATACCTATACGGTCCATTCATGGTTTTGTTATATGTTGTAATAAGTATGCTTCAATTTTGAATTAATAACAATGTATGTAAAATATGGGACGTTATAGTTGGTATCAGAGGAAAGGTATAGTCAACCTTTGGAAACAAGGATGTGAAAGCCTTAGTAAGAACCCTAAGGATAATTATAAGAATAGAACACAATCTTATTGTTTTAGAAATGACCATGAATAACCTAGGATAAGACCTTAAGTGTGAAATTTTATTCTTGATTATGTATTTTTCCTATTATAATTAGTGTTGCTCACACTATTCTTCTTGGTTTTAGTCAATGGCTGGAACCCGAAGGAACTGTGTTAATACGGAATGTGACGGGCAATGAAATGATTGTCCCCCTGAGCGACCAAACATTTTGGGAGATGGAATGCAAAATATTGTAGCCATGCTCACACAACATTCTAAAGCTATGAATCGTGCAGGACTTCCAAACGAGCAATGTAAGGAGCAACATTTTGATGAATCCTTCATGAGGCAGCGTCCACCTTCATTCAGCGGGTCTACTGATCCATTAATTGCTAAACAATGGATTAGTACTACTGAAATGATATTTTCAGTTCTTCAATGTTCTGAACATGATAAAGTCATCCTAGCAGTGTATCGTTTGGAAGGAGATTCTGATCAATGGTGGAATCTTATTAAGAATATGAGGCAAAGGGATGAAATTGATTCCATGGAATTAGACGAGTTCAAGAACTTATTTTTCAATAATTACTTCCCTCGTATTCTCCGAACAAAGATAGAGAAAGAGTTTCTTGAAATAAAACCAAAGGATGATGAATCTGTTGGTACATATGAAGAAAATTTTACAAGACTTTCAAGGTACGCTTCTGGTATTATTATCCAACCTGAGAGTAAGATCGATCGATTCTTTAGTGTCTTAAAACCAAGTCTTTGAAGGGCGTTAGCCATAAGGGACTTCAATAACTACGAGGAAATCGTTCGATGTGCTCTTAAAGTCGAGATGGATATTGGAGTAACCCATCAGTCATATGGGTTTGATAAGAAGAGGAAAATGGAATTCGAAGGAAAATCTAAAGAGCACACTGAAAATAAGATGGGCTTTCCCTTATGCTCAAAGTGTGGAAAGAAACATGGAGGGAGTTGTCATAATGGGACAAGTAAATGTTTCAAATGTGGAAAGGAAGGTCATCAACCATTTGAATGCCGTAATGATTGGAATAAGATGTCTAATGATGCAAACAAAGGAAGGGACACACAGAATGAACCTACTACATTTCAATGTTTCAAGTGCAAGGAGATGGGGCATTATTCCAATAAATGCCCTAATCCAAGGGTTGTTGATGATGATCGACATCAATAAAATCTTAAGGCTAAAGACAAAGGAAAGTCACATGCAATTTCTATCAGCGATGTGGAGTACAATAACGATGTGGTGAAAGGTACACTTACCATCCACTCTAAAGTAGAAAATATTTTATTTGATTCTGGATCCACCCACTCTTTTATTTTTGAGGAATTTTCTAAGAGTATCGCCGTATTACCTCAACAATTAGATGTTGAGTTAGCAGTGACAACACCTAATGGCACAACAGTCACATCAAAAGTTTATAATTCTTCCATGATTGAAGTTTGTGGGAAAGTGCTTCCTAAAAATCTTGTGATCCTTCCTATAGTGGAATTTTATGTGATTCTTGGCATGGATTGGATTTCTTTATATGGATCTCATATCAATTTCCAAATAAGGGAAGTCACATTTCACATTCCAGATCAATCTATGATTGTCTATCAATGCAAGGATGAACATAACCTTCCTGTGGAAATTTCTTCCATATTATGGGTCTTGATTCCACTGAATGAAGGTTATTTATCTCAAATGGTTGGTGAGAAACTCACAGTTAAGAATATTCCCATTGTACGGGAGTTTGATGATGTCTTTCCGGAGGAATTTCCGGGTCTTCCACCAAATCGCGAAGTTGAGTTTTCAAGGTATGGACACTATGAATTTATAGTGATTCCATTTGGTCTTACTAATGCCCCTGCTATCTTCATGGATCTGATGAATAGAGTTTTTAGAGACTATCTTGATCAATTTGTGGTAGTCTTTATAGATGATATTCTTGTCTATTCAAAGGGAAAGCAAGAACATGAAGATCACTTGAGAATTATATTGAAGACCCTGAGAAAGGAGAAGATTTATGCCAAATTTACCAAGTGAGAATTTTGGCTTAAAAAATTTGCATTTTTGGGTCACATAATCTCAAAAGAGGGGATATCTGTGGATCCAGCAAAAACAGAGGTTATCGAAAGATGGTCGTGACCAACAATAGTAACTGAGATCCGATGTTTTCTTGGTTTGGCTGGATATTACTGACGTTTTGAGAAAGATTTTTCACGATAATCTAATCCACTCACCAAGTTGACTCGGAAAGGAGTTAAGTTTGTTTGGAAGGAAGAATGTGAATAGAATTTCAAGGAGTTAAAAAGAAGGTTATACAGTGCACTTGTGCTCACACTGCCTTGTAGTAGAGAAAGGTTTGTACTCTATAGTGATGCATCCAAGAAGGGATTGGGGTGTGTTCTTATGAAAAATGATATGGTGATAGCTTATGCCTCACGACAATTGAAAATCCATGAGCAAAATTACCCAACTCATGATTTGGAGTTAGCTGCGGTAATCTTTGCATTAAAGATTTGGAGGAATTGTCTTTATGGTGAAAGGTGTGACATTTATACTGATCATAAAAGTTTAAAGTATATTTTCACGCAAAAGGACCTGAATATGCGCCAAAGAAGATGGTTGGAACTGATTAAGGATTACGACTGCTCAATTCATTACCACCATAGGAAAGCAAACAAGGTGGCAGATGCATTAAGTCAACAAGACCATGCTAGCTTATCCATGATGAGGATCACAAAAGATCCTATATTTATGGATTTACAAAGGATGGATCTTGGAATTATAATGGAAGGGGGAAAATAATATCTTTATCAAATGAATGTTCAACCATCTATACATGTGAAGATTAAAGAGGCATAGAAAGAAGATGTGTAGTTAAAAAAGAAGGTGAGAAATATTCCTGAATTCAACCTTGATTGTGATGGGATAATAAAGTTCAGGAATCAGGTTTGTGTTCCTCCCATCCCAGAATTAAAGAAGGAGCTACTGGATGAGGTTCATAGTTCTTCATTCTCTATTCATCCTGGAAGCATGAGGATGTATAGGAACCTGAAAGAGTACTTCTGGTGGGATGGCATGAAAAGAGATGTTGCTGAATATGTCTCTCGATGCTTGGTTTGTCAGCAAGTTAAAGCTGAGAGACAGAAGTCTAAGGGGATGTTACAACCATTACCCATACCCGAATGGAAATGGGAAAACATCACTATGGACTTTGTCACAGGACTTCCTAAAACATACAAAGGCAATAATGCTATCTGGGTCATAGTTGATAGTCTTACAAAATCTGCACACTTCATTGCTGTTAGAGAGGATTTCTCTTTGGATCAGCTTGCCAGGATATATGTAAAGGAAGTGGTAATATTGAATGGAGTACCACTTTATATTACATCTGATTGGGATCTGAGATTTACCTCTAAGTTCTGGTGAAGTCTTCAGCATACTCTGGATACAGAGTTGAGTTTCAGCACTGCTTATCATCCTCAGACAGATAGTCAGTCTGAGAGAACAATTCAAACTCTAGAAGATATGTTGAGAGCTTGCTCTATCGATTTCAAAGGTGGTTGGGATCAACACCTATCTTTGGTGGAATTTTCTTATAATAATAGCTTTCACTCAAGTATTCAGATAAATCCTTATGAAGCTCTCTATGGAAAGAAATGAAGGACTCCAACTTGCTGGGATGAAGTTGGGGAAAGAAAGCTATTAGTACATGATCTTGTGGATGAGATGGCAGAAAAGGTCCGATCTATTCAACAACAATAAGAGCATCTTAGAGTTGACAGAAAAGTTATGCCGACAACCGAAGAAAAAACCTAGAGTTTGAATTGGGTGATAAAGTGTTCTTACGAATATCTCCCTGGAAGAGGGTCATGAGATTTGGAAAGAAGGGGAAGTTGATCCCTGGATATATCGGTCCTTTCGAAATAATGGATCGTGTTGGAAAAGTAGCTTACCAATTGCAGCTTCCACCGAATCTATATCAATTTCACGATGTGTTTCATGTATCTCTCATGATAAAGTACATACCTGGTCCTTCACATTTACTCTGCTCCGAAGTTGTACCGCTGGAGCAAGATCTTTCTTATGAAGAACAGCTGATAGAGATTCTGGATCGTAGCGAAAAAGCCCTACGAAACAAGACCACTCGCTTGGTGAAAGTTTTATGGAGGAACCACCAATTAGAAGAAGATACATGGGAGCTTCAGGATATTATTAGGGAGAGGTATCCTCATCTTTTTGTTACAAAGTGACGAATTTCGAGGGCGAAATTTATTTTAAGGGCGGTAGAATGTAACACCCGAGACTTTTATGAGAAATATTTTGTTTTTATGTTATATAAATCATCAAAGGAATATTTCACTACACACAACACTAGCTTGGCTTTCTTTACACCCAACCACGGCCTTCCTCGATAGCTTGCGCCGTACGTAATACCGAGTTTCACTAAACAACGATATGCGATTAAAATATTATTAAAACTAGCCGTTATGACTAGTAATAACCACTTTTTGAAATTTTGTAAATTTTATTTTTCAAAATGGACTTCATTTTTGGATTCGGAATATTGAAATTAGATTAGGGTGAAATTTTTGTACTTTTCGGATAACTTTCATATTCTGATGAATAGTGAAAATTATTAAATTTTAATTAAAAACAACTTTTTTAATTGAAATAATTAATAGTGATAAATTATTAATTTGAGTGGTTTTAAAGTATATTTAGGATATATTTTTTCAATTTAATACAATATTGTTCATTGGATTTAATTTCACATTTAAACCAGACATAAACAAGTGTCAATCTTTTGATAGTTATTATCTCTTAAAAACACGTTATTTGTCTTAACGACGGGAATTAATTTTTAAATTAGTTAATGTAACTGATATGTTTTGAATTTGGTAAAATAAGAATCATTTTTTAATTTATAATATCAAATATATCTTATGCCTAATGTTTGGTATTTTTCAGAAAACTTTCAATTTTTGATGAATAGTGAAACCACTAAGTGGTAGTTAAAAAAACTGAATTTTTCATAAAACTTAATTTTACCACTTCTGTGAGTGGAATTTAAAAAATCTGAGAAACACGATTGATATCAGTAAGTAAAATGTGGTTCAATGAGATGAAAATAATTTTTTGGTGAACAATCACTTTTTACTTTTTTTACCACGATTAAAAGTAAATAGGGTAGTTAAGGGTAAAAATGATATTATTATTACCCTAACACATGTCCTAATTCTATTGGATAAGTATAATTCGACCAAAAACAACCTTATGAATAAAATATGACCATTTAGGCCCACTTGGATTAGATTAGGACATTTATTATTAATTTATTTAAAGAAGGGTTAAAATAGTTAAAATAAATGTTTAATAAGTAAAGCATTTTTAATATGGGGTTATACATAAGATAAATTCGACTATAAATATTAATTAGAAAGCTAAAAACATTTCCTACATAATGGTATTTTATTTGTAATTTTTAGACATTAAATAATTTATATTATTTATGACACAACGAAGATGCAGTAATTATCTTTTTAATGAAATATTGACATAATTGATGATATAAATACCAAAATAAATGTAATTTGAGACTTTTTATCAATTAAACTAATTTTCTAGTTTAATATGAAATGTTATTATTTATTAAATTAACATTGTTAGAACTAATTATTCTGTTATGATTTTCACAAAAATCAATTACTAAATAGTGTCAAAATTTACATAAAATAGTTTTTAAAACAAATATTATATTAATAATTCTTATTTTATTCGTAAAAATCTAATGTTCGGCCAAATGACGTATATAAGGTTATATATATTGCTAATAAACAACTTGGGATTCGTTTGTCTTGTTATAGTAAGTTTATTAACCTTATAGTGTAAGAACAGAAGAAGACACGGTAAAAGTAAAATTATTTAACTTAATGTTAAATCTAAATGATAAGGTTAAAATAGGAACCTAAAATTGTCTAAATTATATTGGATGAGATTATTGCGACCTATACCCACCTTATATTCGAAATATATCAATTTTGAGCTATTAAAAACCGAATTTTACTTTATAATAAAGTAATATTTTTAGTTACTCAAAAGGTGCCCCACTCCTCCCTTATAAAAGGGCACCTCCTCCCTCTCTTCCTCACACCACTTTGAGCCTTCATGCTTGGCCAACCGCTTAAAATATCTCCTCTCCATTTCCCTATAAACATCCTAGAGGTCCTGGTCTTCTTCAAAGACCAATTTTAGTGCCCTAAGAGGAGATCTCAAAGAGGCGCTTCAAAGAAGAGGTAATGCCCGTTACCGATTCTTTCATCTTTATTTCTTCCTCCACTTCTTATTCATTAGTTGTTTCATTATGAAGTAATAACAGCAGTACCACTCATATATTGATATTTTATTATATGTATGAAACAACCCTATTTCACCATATATCCATCCTACGGAAAATGAAATCACCGCGCGTGCGTACGTACGGAATACCGTCTTCACGCCGTCGTGTAATCTATTTTCCACCACCACTTTACTTGGATGGGTATAATGGTGTAAATAATGACAATATATGATTATTTTAAAGTGATATTGATTCTTAAATAGTATACATACACTCCAATACAATTAAACGATCATTAGAATGATATCATCGCTCGTGCGTACGTACGGAATACCGTCTCCACGATGTGATGCGACTCGTTATACATGATCTTAGTTGCATAATGATTATATAAATGAATTGAGTGAATTAATATAATATATATTACACTAATACCATTCTGTAAAATAGGTATATATAACCTAAAAAGAAAAATAAGAATTTATTCGACAAAACACGCATAAGAACAAAAAGTAATAAACACCCGAATAACAAGTAGTAATGAAATATTACTAATAAGAAGCTAATAATATGACCATATATGATATCATAAAAATAAGTATGATTCTAGAATAAGTCAATAACATTATTGAAATCATTTTAGAGGAGGTTCAGACACTTACGAAGCAAATCGGACCTAAGGTAAGGGAAATATCGCAATCTCATTTTTATCCGAGATTATTTATACTTTGGAATTTACTGGGGTGTAATTTATCATCCACATCCATGTTTCCTCAATATTTAATGTTATTTCCATCCATCTACAATTTTTTAAATCTAATTTCACCCTTCGGTGAGTTTTTAGTCAAATATATGAATGGAATCTTTTGTCGTTTTTCGTACGAGGTACTTTTTGACTATTCCGACAAAAGTACGAGAAGAATGTTTTTTTAACATACACGGCATGAATTGATTTTTAAAACATTATTTCCAAGAATATTCCTTTACAAGTTTTCAAGTTTATTTTTAATCATCTTCTTTTAGTTTAAAATTGTATGACATGTTAAGAAAGGAAAATGTTTTTGATGTAGAAAGGATATTTTCCTCAAGAATGGAGTTCAAGTGTTTTATCAAAATTATTTTCTATCTAAGATAATATAGGGTTCTGTTTCTATCCCTATTATTAAATTGATTTGATTATGTTGTGATAGAATTATTTTTATGAATTCCTTTATCTTATATGAATTGTTTTATGATGTCATGTTGTTTAGGAATCCCATTTTTATTACATGGGTTTTGAAATGAGGTATGATTTATGATTTTGTGGCACACATATGAATGGTATCATTATGAGATGGGTGGGACCTATATCTACCTCCAATGCATTGGGTAAAGATTTTATATCTCATGAGATAGACATGGCTGGAATGGCAGGTTAAACCGGTTCAGTGAAATAGGACTGAAACGAGGAGTGAACTTGGTTCAGAAATGGACTCTGTCCACTAAGATAGTCTTGGTAATGAGTCTTGACTAATAAGAAATGATTCTCTATGATTATGTGTGTATTCCACGAAGCTTAATGTTTTATGTTATGATTATTGGGATTAAATTTCACTTCTATTATTTATCCCATGTTATGATCTCTTTTGCAGGATAAGAGTTTTAAAATGTTATGTTCTTATAAATATGATATGTTTGATATTTCTTTTGTTTACCATTACTGGGCATTTGAGCTCACCCTTCTGTATGTTTTCTTTCCCCAGGTAAGTAATAAGGTGATTAAGTATGATATTCCAAAAGGGACTACAGATATGATGAAATAAATGAGAGACAGTGTAGACGCATTATGAACCAGTTGTTTATGTTCCCAGTTTCTAAAGACACTATACCTATACGGTCCTTTCATGGTTTTTTTATATGTTGTAATAAGTATGCTTCAATTTTGAAGTAATAACAATGCATGTAAAGTATGGGTCATTATAAGATTAACCGTGTCTCTTGGAGTTTCGAAATTCCACTGATAGAAGCGGTAAAATTATGTTTTATGTGAATTTCCAAATTCTCCTAGGAGGTGGGTAAAAGACGGTGAAAAGTTCAATAAAGTTTTTATATATCTAAAATTATTATAAAATTCCTCTGATGAATTAAATTGAACTTATATAGGTATTATGTATCAATTTTGACCTAAAATAAATTTAAATAAAATAAATAATTATTTATATAAAAATTCGGTTTTTAAATAGTAACCCTGTGTTTTCATAATTCATCAAAAATTAAATGTTTTCAGAAAAATACCAAAAATTCACCCTAGGCTAATTTCAAAAATCCGAATCCAAAAATGAAGTCCATTTTGAAAAATAAAATTTCAAAAAGTGGGTATTACTATTCATAACGGCTATTTTATATGATATATCGTTGTTTAATGAAACTAGGTATTGCGTGCAACACACGCTATCGGGGAAGGTCGTGATTGCGTGTAATGAAAACCAAGTCAGGGTTGAATGCAGTGCAATATTCTTTTGTTGTTGCGTATAATAGAATCCAACCATATTTCATTTATTCATTGAATATATATATATATATATACACTCAATGTTGCATACAATAACTTCAAATGAACTTGAAATTGTGTGTAACACGATCCAAGAATAGTGTGGCGTATACTGCAAGCTAAAATGGTGTTACATATAGCGCAAGATAATCTTGGTGTAGCATACAACACAAGACATCAAATAAATTAAAAAGAATACTTCTCATAAAATCTTGGGGTGTTACATTCTACCCCCTTTTAAAATGAATTTCACCCTTGAAATTCGTCGGGTTATAAATGGTTTACTACTTGAATGTTTTAAAAGTAACCCACATCGTAAAATGGAATACCAAAACTTATATTTAAAAACTAAAGTATAAAACATAATGATTATCCAAATTAACTAATCAATGGGTTTCCACATATAAGAACATAGGTAAAAATATGGATATGGAAGAGAAATCTAACCATCAAGTTCTGATGGAAAGTGGTAGAGAACATGGATATGAAAAATCCAACAATCGCGAAGCCATAAATTTGTGATGATCTAAGGTACCATCTGATTAATTGGATATAAGGGCACTAGGACAACATTTTTGGTTTTCAAGATCATTTCCCTAAAGTTTAAGAATTTTTGAATTAAAAGAAATACTTACTTAAAGAAATGATGTTGAATTTGTCTTCCATGAAGTGTTAGCAGATCATGTGATAGAATGACGGGTCATTCCATCGTTCTCAAGAGAATGGTTAGAAAAAGTTATTCAATATACATAAGTCCATATATAGAGATATTAAATGTGTATGGCTCCAAGAATGGACTTATACTTCATATATCAGACCGCTTATTAATAAAACTAGTTTCTACTAACCAGGGACTTCCAGTAGGCCAGTGGTAGGTGATAAAGGCCTTTCGCACCTTGGTTGTCGGTTCGATCCCCGCAACATTGTCCGACGCGACGGGTTGTCTCCCGTCCTGTAGGTTGTCCTTTTTCTAAAACAATACTATTATAACAAAAAGATCTAGCCTCTAACAATACTATCTGATGTCTGACATAATCCATTCCAGTCTTTAGACATATCCAAAATACATCTGTCCAATCTCATAGTATAAATAAAATGATTACTAGAAATGTCATTAACCAAGCATGTGAATACCATCATTTATCCCCATATATCATAAGATATATCTTGTTGGTCACATTCAAAACATTTGAAGGCCTTAATCATGTATTCTCTTGAAAAATTAATACCTATTGAACCTTTGTGAAAACATGAAGGTAGTTTAAATTTAACACTTTTCACATACCAAAATCCCAAAAAATCTATATACTCAAACCATGATATCACTTAGTCCTTATATTAATCATGATCTCATGAATACTATCAAACATATTATTTTATCCTTATCCATTCATTATGTGCATATCATATTATTTCCAAAAATATCTAAATAACCTTTCATGGTTACCAGTACCATTCAACATATACTTTCAAATACTTTAGGAATAATAATAGTGTAACAATCCTTAGATGATTCTTTATTCCATAGTACGATACATTATTCTTGATAAACATACAATCATTCCAGTATGGAAGTGGAGAATATAAATGGGCAGGTTTTGGCCGAGCTTTAAGGCCCAAAAGGGTTGGAAGTGAAGAGGGAAGGGGTGCCCTTTTTATAAGGGAGGGGAGGGGCACCTTAGAAAAACTTAAAATATTATTTTATAATAAAGTCATATTAGGTTTTTAATAGCTCCAAATTTATTTATTTAAATGACATGGTGGGAATGGGTCTAAATCCTCTCAACCAATATGTTTTAGACAGGTTTGGGTCATTATATTAACATTATCTTTTAGTTTAAACTCTTAGTAATTAGATTTACATTTACTACGTCACTTGGTATTTTTAAATGATATAGTTAATAAACATACCATATACATCCAAGAGACCCCCAAGTGGTCAATTAATAATACAAATATAATGATATAAGTATCTTGGCCGAACCTTAGATTTTATGAATATAATAACAATTAATAATATAATATTTGTTTTAAAAACTAATTTATTTCAATTTTGACACTATTGGGTAATGGATTTTTGTGAAAATCATAAAAGCTTGATTAGCTTGAAAAATGTTAATGAATTAATTAATAACATGTCATATTAACCTAAAAAATTAGTGGAATTCATAAAAAGTCTCAAATTATATTTATATGGGTATTTATAACATCAATTAATTTAATATTTCATTATTTAGGTAATTACTGCATCACCATTGTGTCATAAATAACTTAAATTATTTAATCTCTAAAAATTATCAATAAAATACCATCAGGTAGAAAATATTTTAACTTTCTAATGAATATTTATATTCTAATTTATCTTATGTATAACCCTATATTAAAATTGATTTACTTATTAAACATTCATTTTATCTATTTTAACCCTTCTTTAAATAAATTAATAATATATGTCCTAATCTAATCCATGTGGACCTAAATGGTCATTGTTTATTCCTAAGGTTGTTTTTGGTCGAATTACACTTATCCAATAGAATTAGGACATGTTTTAGGGTAATAATAATACCATTTTACCCTTAATTACCCTATTTACTTTTAACCGTGGTAAATAAAAGTAAAAAAGTTACGTTTCACCAAAAATTATTTTCATCTCATTGAACCACATTTTAGTCCTTGAGATTAACCGTGTCTCTCAGATTTTCGAAATTATACTCACAGAACCGGTAAAATTATCTTTTATGTGAATTTCCAAATTCTCCTAGGAGGTGGGTAAAAGACGGTGAAAAGTTCAATAAAATTTTTATATGTCTAAAATTATTATAAAATGACTCTAATGAATTACATTGAACATATATAGGTATTATGTATCAATTTTGACCTAAAATAAATTTAAATAAAATAAATAATTATTTATATAAAATGTCAGTTTTTAAATAGTAACCCCGTGTTTTAACTATTCATCAAAAATTGAAAGTTTTCTGAAAAATTCTGAAAATTCACCTGAGGCAAATTTCGATATTTTGAATCAAAAAAATGAAGTCCATTTTAAAAAATAAAATTTCAAAAAGTGGGTATTACTATTTATAATGGCTAGTTTATATAATATATCGTGGTTTAAAAAAACTCGGCATTGCGCACAACACATGCTATCGGGGAAGGTTGTGATTGCGTGTAATGCAAGCCAAGTCATGGTTGCGTATAGTGAAATATTCTTTTATTGTTGCATATAATAGAATCCAACCATATTGCATTTATTCATTGAATATATATATATATATATACACTCAATGTTTCGAACAATAAATTCAAATGAACTTGAAATTGTGTGTAACATAATCCAAGAATAGTGTTGCGTATACTGCAAGCTAAAATGGTGTTGCGTATAGAGCAAGATAACCTTGGTGTAGCATACAACACAAGACATAAAATAAATTAAAAATAATACTTCTCAAAAAATATTGGGGTGTTACAAAAACACTACAAAAAAGGAGTCGAGATATTGTTGGAATACCCTATTCATACTTACTATGAATTCTGATGGATCATTCGTCAATCCTAAAATAATAACCAAGAACTCGATGTGGACTTACCAGCTTTTGAAAGCTGTTTTGGGATATTCGCCTCTCTACGCCTGACTTGGTGGTAACCAGAATGAAATTATATCTTAGAGAACAAATTTTCCCATTTCAATTCATCAAAAAAGTCATCAATTCGGGGTAAATGATACATGTTCTTAATGGTTACCTTATTCAGCTTCTGGTAGTCAATACACAACCAGAGAGACCCAAAAACCTTCTTCACAAATAAAACTGGGGAAACCCAAGGAGAGATGCTTGGGAGAATGAACCCTTTGGATTCCAAATCATCTTTCTATATCATTAATTCACTCAACTCGATAGGTTCCATATGATATGAGGGAATAGATATAAGTTGTGTCCCCGACGCCAAATGAATAGATTTATCCACATCCTACCCCAGGGTTAAACCTAAAATTTCATCTAGAAGTACCTATGAGAACTCATCCACTAATGGAAGTAATCCACCCTCAGTAGGAACACCACAATCCTCCAACATGAGCAAGGATAACTGAAATATAAGATTACCCAACTCTTGGAGTGGGGGTCTAGCTTGAGATGATCAAGGATCCTACTCTCAATGAAAAATTTGAGTATTCCCATCAGGTTCCATGAATCATATTTGCCAACTATAATAATCCATATGTGATTATAACAGCAACATCTAATCCATTATAATGATTACATAAAAAATATCATATCCAAGACTTGGAAATATCATTCTAGTTCAACCCCTGAAATGGAGAGTTAAAAGATGGAAACATGAGACCTTGATCGGTCTTCCAACCCAACGGTGTTACCAACTCCATCGAAAAATTCATAAGCTCGGTTGGAAAGTTAAAAAAAGTAAAAATATGGTAAGATATAAAAGAAAAGTAAGCACCAGAATAAAACAAAATAGTTTTTATGGAATATTTAATCAGAATGGTAAGTCTAATTGTCGAGGGCCCTACATCTGATCCCGCTGGTGCTTAATCCACATAATGAAAATGTCTAGTCTCTGCCTATGCCAGAACATGAACATCGACAAGTGGTGTAACACCCCGATATTTTATGAGATATATTTATTTTAATTTAATTGATGTATTCGATTATACAGTACACCAAGATTAGCTTGTACTATACGCAACATCGTATTAGCTTGTAGTATACAGAACACTATTCTTAGCTCGTGTTACACACAATTTCAAGTTCGTTTTGTGGAAATTATTCTATGCAACATTAAGTATAGATTTTGTTTAATGTATAAATGAAATAAGTTTTGATTATGTTATACACAACACCAAATGGATCTTGCACTACACGCGGCTCTAACATGGCTTACATTACATGCAATCATGACCTTCCTTGATAGCGTGTGAAGTACGCAATACCGGCTTTCACAAAACAATTATATGTTATTAAAATATTATATAAACTAGCCGTTATGAACAGTAATACCCACTTTTTTAAATTTTATAAATTTTATCTATCAAAATGGACTTCATGTTTGGATTCAGAATATTGAAATTATCCTAGTGTGAATTTTTGGAATTTTTCTAAAAACATTCAATTTTTGATAAATAGTGAAAAAATACTGAGTTATAGACTGAATTTTTATTTAAATAATTATTTATTTTATTTTAGGTCAAAATATATACATAATACCTATATATGTTCAATTTAATTCATTGGAGTCGTTTTATAATAATTTTAGATATATAAAAATTTTATTGAACTTTTCACCGTCTTTTACCCACCTCCTAGGAGAATTTTCAAATTTAAATAAAACATAATTTTACCAATTCTGTGAGTGGAATTTCAAAAATCTGAGAGACACGGTTAATATCATCGAGTAAAATGTGGTTCAATAAGGTAAAAATATTTTTTGGTGAATAGTAACTTTTTACTTTTATTTACCACAGTTAAAGGTAAATAGAGTAATTAAAGGTAAAAATGATATTATTATTACCCTAACACATGTCCTAATTCTATTGGATAAGTGTAATTCGACCAAAAACAACCTTAGGAATAATCTATTACTATTTAGGTCTACTTGGATTAGATTAGAACATTTATTATTATTTTATTTTAAGAAGAGTTAAAATAGTTAAAATCAAGGTTTAATAACTAAAACATTTTTAATATAGGGTTATACACTAGATCAATTCGAATATAAATATTCATTGTAAATCTAAAAATACTTCCTACATAATGATATTTTATTTATAATTTTTAGACATTAACTAAATTAATTTATTTATGACACAATGGTGACCTAGTAATTACCTTATTAATGAAATATTAACATAATTGATATTATAAATACCCAAATAAATGTAACAAGGTATGTTTTATGAATTAAACTAATTTTATAGGTTAATATAACATATTATAGTTGTCTAGATGAATTTTCTTGGAAGTAATGATGCTCTTATGAATTTAGAGAAAACAAAATACCAAATAGTCTCAAAATTGACAAAAAAGAGTTTTTAAAACAAATATAATATTAATAACTTATATTATATTCCTAAAAATATAAGGATTGTCAAAAAGACTTATATAATAATTTATATGACATTAATGATCCAATTGGGGTTTTATTGGCCGTTTATAGTAATTTTATTAACTATATAGTGTAAGAATACATGAAGACTTGGTAAAAGTTAAATTATTTAAATTAGAGTTAAATCTAAATGA
The DNA here is from genome assembly GCA_963277665.1 of Viscum album. Lineage (NCBI taxonomy): Eukaryota > Viridiplantae > Streptophyta > Magnoliopsida > Santalales > Viscaceae > Viscum > Viscum album. Next base: position 580,585,174 of record OY728144.1, read on the forward strand.
TAAGGTTAAAATGGTATCCTAAACTTGTCTAAAACCTTTTTTTAGAGGATTCCAACTCATACCAACCCTAGCCTCGAAATAAGTCACTTTGGAGCCATTATAAACTGAATATGAATTTATTATAAAATAATAGTTCAAGTTCTTCCAAAGGTGCCCCTCACCCCTCTTATAAAAGGGCACTTCCTCCCTCTCCTCTTCACACAAATGTGAGCCTTCAAGATCGGCCAAAACCTACCCATTTTACTTCTACACTTTCATATAAACCTACTAGATGTCCTGGTCTTCTTCAAATACCAACTTTAGTTCCCTAAGGGGAGGTTAAGTTGAGGCACGTCAAAGAGGAGGTAATCTCTTGTACCGATTCATTCAAGTTTCATTATTCTTCTACTTACTCTTAATTAGTTTTTTAAATATAAATTAATGACATCAATATGACTAATATAATGATATGTTAATATAAATATTAAACAACTCCATTTTACTTTCTTTATATCCTACGAAAAACAAAATCACCGCGCGTGCGTACGTACCGAATATCGTCTCCACGCCGTCATGTAATCAGTTTTTCCACCACCACGTTACATGGATGGGTATAATGGTGTAAAGAATAACTATATATATTTATTATAACATCATACAGATTTTAAAATATAATATCATCCCCTCCAATCCCATTCAATAATTATGGTAATGATATCATTGCTCGTGCATACGTACGGATTACCGTCTCCACGACGCAATGAGATTCATTTTCCATATTAACCATTCAAGAATGATTATAAAGTATATATAATGAATAATAATGATATATATGACATAATAATTCTACTGGATTTATATATATATTTGTGTGTGTGTGTCATCTACTTACTTCCATTCAAGTCAATAAGGAAAGAAAAACAGCATTCATACGTACGTACGGCCTACCATCTCCATAAACGGGGTGTTTCATTTCATTTATCTATCTATTATATATATATACTGAATATATATCATATATAAATCATTTAATATATTATGGAAGTATGTAAATCATGATATATGTAATAATAATATCAAGAACAACAATTCCAAACACATACGATAAGTGAAACGATTTTACCCAAAACACTACTTTAACAAGGAATTGAAAAAAGAACGGGAAATATGAAGTCATAAGTGAATCATATAGGATATCATAAATATTATTATGGTTCTGTTACAATTTAATAATATGTTTAAACCCACTATATAGGAGTTTTGGACACGTATGGAAGAAATTGGACCTAAGGTAAGGGATAATTTTTCAATCTCATTTTTATTCGAGATTGCTTATACGTAAGTATTTACTAGGGTTATGTTTTTCATCCATGTCCATAAAAATGATTTTAATAATGTGTTTAATATTCATTAATTTATGTTTAAAGTCATGTTTACCCCTATTTTACTTTTTCTTTTTGTTATGGAAGGAATGTTTCTTTTGTTTACCATTCGTGGTACTTTTTGACTTTTTTCTTAAAAGTACGAGGAGAATGTTTTTTATCTTATACTACATGAACGGATTTTTACGGTTTCATAACACCTTATTTCCATGTATCTTACTCTACAAGATTTCATGACTATTTTCAAGGAAATACTTTTATTATAAAATTTCAAGGCATTTTGTGAATAGAAAATGATTTTGAAGAAGAAAGGATATTTTCCTCAAGAATTCATTTCAAGTGTTTTATCAAAACCATTTTCCATATAAGATGAAATTATTTCATATGTGTATGTTTCAAGTATAATGTCTCTATTATTTTCATGGATTGATTTTTATTATGATGAAATTATATATATTTTTTTCTATGGATTATTTTATGATGGGATTATGTTTATGAAACCCATTTTATTCTTTGGGTTATTATGAATGATTTATGTTTATGTTGTGGAACAAGTAAGAATGATTTCATTATGAGATACGTGAGACCTATACCTCCCTCCAATTCATTGGGTAAAGATTTATATCTCATGATATCGACGTGGCTGGAACGACAAGTTAATATGGTTCAGTGATACAGGACTGGAATGAGGAGTGAACTCGATTCAGTAAGAGACTTTGTCCACTATGATGGTCTTGGAAGCAATGCATTGGCTACTATGGAAATCATAACTTATGCTTAATGGTTGCCTCAATTACATGTTTTATTCCCATTCTATTTTATCATGTTTAATGTTCCTTTTTTATCTATGTCTTATGCACTGCCAACATTTATGTCATTACTCATGATTTTGATGTTTTATGTTCATGTTCTTATGTTCAAGTGTTTAGGGATTGTTTTATGTTCTCCATGTTTTCCCTTACTAAGCATTTTATCTCATCCTTTTTATGTTTTATTTTTTCCAGGATATAAAGAATGGTTTTAGGTAAGAAAACCGAAGGGGAAGATCTTTATAGGAGATGTTGAAGATCTTTCACCCTGATTAGAAGATTATGTTCCATGTTTCCAAAGACACTAAACAATTACGGTCTTTGAGTGTTGGTTTTTGCTATGTATTAAGTATTCCTCAAAAGTAATGTAATGCCCATGTATGTCAAGCTTGGGTCTCTATAGTTGGTATCAGAGGGAAGGTTTAGTTAACCTTTGGAACCTAGGATGTGAAATCATTAGTGAAATCCCTAGAGATATTTCTAAGGTCTATCTAGGGATGTCTCTAAGGTTAAGTGTAAGTATAGGTTATAGTCCTAGAATTATAGTAATGATCTTAGAATTAAACCTAATATTTTATATATTGAAGGTACTCCCCCTTTATTATGTTGTTTTCCTAGCATTATTTTTTCCTCTCACAATGTTCTTTTTGGGTTTTAGATGATGGCTAGAACCCGAAGGAACCGTGTTGATCAATTTAATGAAAAATGCAATGATTTTCCTCCGGAATAATCAAATGTGATGGGAGATGGAGTGAAAAATCTTATTTCTATACTATAGAAGCTATGAATTATTCTGGACTTCTAAATAAGCATAGAATGGAACAATATTTTATTGATCCCTTTATGAGGCAACAACCACCTTCTATCTGTGGGTCTTCTGATCCACTTGTTGCTGAACAATGGATCAGTACCATTGAAATGATATTTTCCATACTTAGATGTTTGGAACATGAAAAATTCATTATAGATGTTTCCCATTTAGATGGTGAAGCAGACCAGTGGTAGACACTAATTAAGAATACAGGGGCCCAAGATGAAATTGAATCCATGGAATGGGATAAGTTCAAGAACATGTTTTCAATAAGTACTTCCCTCATATTCTTCGAACAGAGATGGAAAAAGAGTTCCTTGAGCTTAAGTAAAAGGATGTTGAATCTGTTGGTATATACGAGGTGAATTTTACAGGGCTTTTAATGTATGAATCTGGATTTATCATCCAACCAGAATGTAAAGTTGATCGATTCTTTAGTGGCTTAAAACCAAGTCTTTGAAGTGAATTATCTATCATAGACATCAATTGGAATGAAGAAATTGTGCGTTGTGCTATCAAGGTAGAACTGGAAGTTGTTATTACATATCCATCTCATGGTTTTGAAAAAAACGAAAGATGGAGTTCAAGGAAAAATCTCAGACCAATGGTGAAAAGAAGGTGAATTTTTCTTTATGCTCAATTTTTGGAAAGAAGCATGGTGGAGATTGTTTATAATGTACTAGAAAATGTTTCAAGTGTGGAAAAGAATGTCATCGAGCAGCTGAGTGCCAAAGTAATGGTAAAAAGGTTTCAAATGACATGAATAGGGAAACGACTACAGAGAATTCTCCACCAACACATAAATGATTCAAGTGCAAGGAAATGGAGAATTATGCTAATAAATGCCCTAATCCAAGGGTTAATGATGATCGACGTGAGAAACCTATTAATGAATAGGACATAGGGAAGTCACATGCGATCACTATTTGTAATGTTGAGTATTAAAATGATGTTGTGGAATGGTTAAGTGTTTATGTAATGGGATATCAAAATAGTATCATAGAATCTCATTTATAGTATTGTGGAATTTGAGAATATCTATGTATTGGTTTTAAATAATTGTATAGTACCAGTAACCATGAAAAGTGATAGAAATATTTTTGGAAAGCAGATGATATGCGCATAATGATGGGATAAGGAGAAAATGAAATGTTTGATAGTATTAATGAGCTCATTACTGATGTAAAGACAGAGTTATATCATGGTTTGAGTATATAGAAATTTTGGGATTTTGGTATGTGGAAAGAGTTAACTTTTGGCAGCATTCATGTTTTCACTAATGTTCAGTGGGTATTCATTCTTCAATAGAATACATGATTAAGCTATTAAAATGTTTGGAATGTGACCAACATGATAAATATTATGATATATGGGGGATAAATGATGGTATACACATTCTTGGTTGATGACAATTCTAGTAATCATTTTCTTTATACTATGAGCTTGGATAGATGTATTTTGGGTAAGCCTAAACATTTGAAACGGATTACGTTGGACATGAGGTAATATTGTTTAAGGATATAGCCTTTTTTCGATATTATTTCTGGAATGTTAAAGGACAACCTGCAAGACGAGCGACAACTCGTCGCGTCGGACAAGGTTGCGGGAATCAAACCCACAACCGATGTGTGACAGGCCTTTATCGCCTACCTCTAGCCTACAATAAGTCCCTGGTTAATAGAAACTAATTTTATTTCATTAACCGGTATGATAGATGAAGTATAAGTCTATTTTTGGAACCATATACGATTAATCTCACCATAGATGGACTTATGTATATTTAATAACTTTCACTGACCTTTTGTTTGAGACAAATATTATGACCTCTCATTCTATCACATGATCTTCTAACACTTCAAGAATGACAAATTCAACTTCATTTATTTAATGGGTTAAGTGGAATTTGCTCAAGGAATGACCAACAGTGAGATTGTACCAAAATAAATTAAGTATTTTTTATAATTCCATTTTTTTCAACTTTTGGGAAATCATTTTGAAAACCAAAAATGTTTTCCTAGATGGTAGCTTAGATCATCAAAAATAGATGGCACTGTGATTGTTGGCTTCTTCATATCCATGTTCTCTACCACTCTCCATCAGAACTTTTTGGTTAGATTTTTCTTCCATATCTATATTTTCACCTATGTTCTTCTATGTGGAAACCCAGTGATGAGTTAATTTGGGTAACCGTTACATTTCATAAGTTAGTTTTTAATGTTATGATTTTTTATTCCTTTTTATGATGTGGTTTTCTATTAATGAAACTTTCAAATAGTAAACCATTTATAACCCTGATGAATTTCGAGGGAGAAATTCATTTTAAGGGGGGTAGAATGTTACACCCCGAGATTTTATGAGATATATTGTTTTTAATTTCTTTGATGTCTTCTATTGTACACTACACCAATATTAGCTTATACTATACGCAACACCATATTAGCTTGCAGTATACACAACACTATTCTTGGCTCGTGTTACACACAATTTCAAGTTCATTTTGTGGGAATTATTCTACGCAACATTAAGTATAGATTTTTTTTAATGTATAAATGAAATAAGTTTTGATTATGTTATATGAAACACCAAAGGGAGAATTCACTACACACAACCCTGACATGGCTTGAATTACATGCAATCATGACCTTCCTTGATAGCATGTGTAGTACGCAATACTGGGTTTCACTAAACAATGATATGTTATTAAAATATTATATAAACTAGCCGTTATGAATAGTAATACCCACTTTTTGAAATTTTATTAATTTTATATTTCAAAATGGACTTCATAATTGGATTTGGAATATCAAAATTAGCCTAGGGTGAATTTTTGGTATTTTTCTGAAAACATTCAATTATTTATGAATAGTGAAAAAACACTGAGTTGTAGTTGAAAATCGATTTTTTATTTAAATAATTATTTATTTTATTTTAGGTCAAAATTGATACATAATAGATATATAAGTTCAATTTAATTCATTGGAGTCATTTTATAATAATTTTAGATATATAAAAATTTTATTGAACTTTTCACCGTCTTTTACCCACCTCCTATGAAAATTTTCAAATTTATATAAAACATAAATTTACGTATTCTTTGAGTATAATTTTGAAAATATGAGAGACACAGTTAATATCAAGGAGTAAAATGTGGGTCAATATGATAAAATTATTTTTTGGTGAATAGTAACTTTTTACTTTTATTTACCACTGTTAAAAGTAAATAGGGTAATTAAGGGTAAAAATGATATTATTATTACCCTAAAACATGTATAATTCTATTTGATAAGTGTAATTCGACCAAAAACAACCTTAGGAATAAACTATTACCCTTTACGTCCACTTGGATTAGAATACGACATTTATTATTATTTTATTTAAAAAAGAGTTAAAATAGTTAAAATCAAAGTTTAATAACTTAAAAATTTTTAATATAGGGGTATACATAAGATATATTCTACTATAAATATTAATTATAAATTTAAAACTATTTCCTAAATAATGGTATTTTATTTATAATTTTTAGATATTAAATAATTAAATTTATTTATGACACAATGGTGATGCAATAATTACCTTATTAATGGAATATTAACATAATTGATATTATAAATACCCAAATAAATGTAATTTAAGACTTTATTTTAATTAAAATAATTTTCTAGGTTAATATAACATATTAGGATTGGTTATATTACTTTTTTTCGAAGTAATAATGCTATTATGAATTTAGAGAAGACAAAATACTAAATAATGTCAAAATTGACTTAAAAGACATTTTAAAAAAAATATTATATTATTAATTGATATTCAATTCCTAAAAATCTAAGGTTCCGAAAAAAGACTTATATAATAATATGTATGATAGTAAGGAACCAATTGGGGTTTGATTGACAGTTTATAGTAAGTGTATTAACTATATAGTGTAAGAATACAAGAAGACATGGTAAAAGTTAAATTATATAACTTAGAGTTAAATCTAAATTATAATGATAAAATGGTAACCTAAACTTGTATGAAACCTATTGGTTTTGAGTATTTCGACCCAACCCCACCCTAGCCTTCAAATGAGTCACTTTGGAGTCATTATAAACCGAATATGAATTTATTATAAAATAATATTTTATGTTTTTCTTAAGGTGCCCCTCACCCCTCTTATAAAAGGGCACCTCCCCCCTCTCATCTTCACACAAATTTAAGCCTTCAAGCTCGGCTAAACCCTTACCATTAAATGTCTCCACTTACATAGATACCTAATAGTGGTACTGGTCTTATTCAGAGACTAACTTTAGTTCCCTAAGAGGAGGTTAAGTGGAGGCACGTCGAAGACGAGGTAATCTCCTCTACTGATTCTTTCATGTTTCTTTATTCTCCTACTTCCTATTATTTAGTTTTTTCATTATAAATTAAAGACATCAGTATAACTAATATACTGTTATGTTATTATAAATATGAAACAACACCATTTCACCTTCTATCCATCCAATGGAAAACGAAATCACCTCGTGTGCGTACGTACAGAATATCGTCTCCACGTCGTGGTGTAATATATTTTTCCACCACCACCTGACTTGGATGGTTATAATGGTGTAAATAATAACTATATATGGTTATTACAACATCAAATGATTCTGAGATATTATATCATCCACTCCAATACCATTCAATAATTATGGGAATGATATCATTGCTCGTGCGTACGTACGGATTACCGTCTCCACGACGCGATGAGATTCATTATCCATATTAACAATTCAAGAATTATTATAAAGTCTATATAATGAATAATAATGATATATATTACATAATAATGATAATGGATTTATGTGTATATATATATATATTTCATCTACTTACTTCCATTCAAGTCAATAAGGAAAGAAAAACAGTGTTCATGCGTACGTAAGGCCTACCGTCTCCATGAAGGGTGTGTTTTATTTCATTTATCTATCTATTATATATATATATAATAAATATATATGAAATATAAATCATGTAATACATTATGGAAGTAAGTTAATCATGATATGAGTAATAATAATATCAAGAACAACAAGTCCAAACACGTACGATAAATGAAACGATTTTACCCAAAACACTGCTTTAACATGGAATTGACAAAAGAACAGGTAATATAAAGTAATAAGTGAATAATATATGATATCATAAATATTATTATGGTTCTGTAAAAAGTTAATAATATGTTTAAACCCACTATACAGGAGTTTAGGACATGTAGGGAAGAAATTGGACCTAAGGTAAGGGATAGTTTTTCAATCCCATTTTTATTCGAGATTGCTTATACGTGAGTATTTACTGTGGTTATATTTTTCATCCATGTCCATAAAAATGTTTTTGATAAAGTGTTTAATATTCTTCCATGTAGGTTTAAATTAATTTTTACCCCTCTTAGACATTTACTTTGTGTTATGGAAGGAATGGTTTTTTGTTTACGATACGTGGTACTTTTTGACTTTTCTGGTAAAATTATGAGAAGAACGTTTTTTAACATATACGGCATGAACAGATTTTCACAGTTTCATAACGCCTTATTTTCATGAAGCTTATTCTACATGATTTCATGAATATTTTCAACTAAATCCTTTTCTTTTAAAATTTCATGGCATTTTGTAAAAATAAAATTATTTTCAAGAAGAATGGATATTTTCCTCAAGAATTAATTTCAGGTGTTTTATCAAAACCATTTTCCATCTAAGATGACATTGTTTCATATGTGTATGTCTCATGTATAATGTATATATTATTTACATGGATTTATTTTTCTTATGATAAAACGATATCTATTTGTTTTATATGGATTATGTTATGATGGGATGATTTTTATGAAACCCATTTCATTCTTTGGGTTTTGATTAATGATTTATGTTTATGTTGTGGCACAAGTAAGAATGATTTCATTATGAGATGGGTGGGACCTATCTCTCCCTCCAATGCATTGGGTAATGATTTTTGTCTCATGAGATAGACATGGCTGTAATGGAATGTTAATCTAGTTCAGAGATACAGGACTGGAACGAGGAGTGAACTTGATTCAGTAAGGGACTTTGTCCACTATGATGGTCTTGGCAGAAATGTCTTGGCTACCACAAAAATCATAACATGTGCTTAATGATTGCCACAATTACAAGTTTTATTCCCATGCTATTTTATCATGGTTAATGTTCCTTTTTGAACTATGCCTTATACACTACCAAGATTTATGTCATTACTCATGATTTTGATGTTTTATGTTCATGATCTTACGTTCAAATGTTTAGGGATTGTTTTATGTTCTCCATGTTTACCCTTACTGAGCATTTGAGCTCACCCTTTTTATGTTTTCTTTTCACTAGGATATAAAGAATGGTTTTAGGTAAGAAAACCAAGGGGGGATATTTTTATGGGAGATGTTGAAGATATTTCACCATGATTAGAAGATTATGTTATGAGTTTCCAAAGACACTAAACTATTACAGTCCTTGAGTGTTTGTTTTTTTATGTATTAAATATTCCTCAAAATTAATGTAATGTCCATGTACGTTAATATTGGATCTCTACAAGTGGCCCTACCACAATCTGACTGTATTTAGGATAAGATATAGTCCTACTACAACAACCACGGAAATGAGATCCCACTATCCTAGATGGATATGACTTGGAAGACGTACCCTTAGAAGTTATAGATCACACCCCACTCTGATATGGGTTCACCACCATGAAAAAATGATAATGGTATCCTATATCTCCACATCGATGAAAAGGTTTGGAAAGGTATGTACATAAAAGAGATGTTTGACCTACCCTCTCACACCGGTGGCACACAACTGACCATGCATCGGAAGCCACACATGAAGACTGCAAGGAAAGATGGTCTGAACTAACACTTCTCTTTTTACCTTGCTCATCTTGCTTCCTATTCCTCTCAGATGCACTGCTTCTACCCATAGATGATATAGCCCCAGAGGAACCAGTCCTACCCTTTTAGTCGATCTCTACCAGACAATCTTAATTGAAAAATTTAGCACAGTTTTTTATAATGAATAGGAAGACTCGAGAATAAATATTTAGTTGTAAACCCTTTTTGAACCAATGAGCCTTTATCTTTTCATTTGAATCTATTTTGGGTGTATACAAAACTAACTTGGAAAAATAGTTGGTGTAATCCATTACTGACTATTCACCTAGAATGAGATCCATAAAATCCATGGATCTAGCATAGTCCAAGACCTGAGGGAAATAATGGTCACTGAAAATAGCCTTAAAGTGCATCCATCTCATCTTCTCATGCTTCCCCATTTGGACCTCTGATTCCCACCACCTATGATTGGTAACTTCCAGTATAAATGAGGCACATTTTACCCTAAATTCCTCAGGAGTTTCAATGAATTCAAACATCCATTCTATCCTCTCAAGCTACTTCTTCACTTCTTGAGGCGCTATCATACCTTGTAAGGAAGGAGGTTTGTTCGTAAAGAAATCCTAGGATTTGTCCTTCCTAGGACCAACTTTAGCATCCCTAACTGAATTAGGGATAGGATCCACTTTCTATCCCATACCCTGAACAGCTCGAAGCACAACTTCCACTAACCTCTGATCAAGAGTTGAGGGAGAACACTCTTTAGCTTCTTCCTATGGTTTCATGTGAATTCTCCACTAAGGCATGTTGCTACAAAAGGAAACAATGAAAAACAAACCATCAATACCACAACTCTACGACAACAAAGTGACCCAACAACTTCACCCCAACACAATGTCTAAATAAGGCCAACATCTTTCACATCCCACCTGAAGGAGATGCCAAAAAAATACCAACATACCATAGTGACTCAATATCTATCATGAGGTGTGCTATCCAGGCACTCCACTTGCAACCCTAACTCCAAGCCATGAAATTTCCTAGAAACATTATATCTAGACTCACCCCAAATAACATGATCCAAAGGAGATTAACTGGATCTGATTCCATTTTCCCATTAACAAAGTATAGTCATCTTCCAAACCGGTGCCTGACCCAGTATGTCGCATAGCCTGAAGGGCGTTCCAAAAATCCAAGGTCTTTAAACAAGTTCACTAGTATCATCAATAAAACATGGGAATGATTTACTCGATTATACAATAATAAAATGACCAACTAATATATAAACCAAAACTGAAAATCAGTAACCAATTCAAGCATACAGAGTTTTCCATATTCGAGTTACAACTTTCAAAAAACCACAATAGCTACAACAAAAAGAAAAAAAATATCTATCCTCAATAACCCACATGATGAGAGGATCATCTCCCTTAATCCATCACCATCAACCCACAAACAATAGACCTCTAAAAACCAGTTCTACCATCTTGAAACTCCATTCCTTTATCTAATTCAAACCTAACCACGTATACTTACTCCCAAAGGTTTAAGTAGGGTGTGATCCAAATATTAGTAGGATTTTATCCAATAAAAGTATCCATTCTAAAAAAATATAAAATGAATAAACATTCATCTTTTATAAAAAAATTATAGATACAATTTTATTGAATATTTTTAAATAAAACCGTGTTCTCTTTTTAAATAACAACAATGTATACCTTATGTTGACGGAAAGTGAGATATCACCATAGAGAACTAGTCATTATAGAAACATATAGGCACGAACAAGAAATGGGACACTAGGTACATCGTATCTCGGTGAAGGTTGGTATAGATTCCATGAACAAAGATTCCTCGTGCATGAGCCACTAATAGGGGAATGCACATGGGCCTAGTAGTCTATAATCATCACAATACTATGTTAGTATGGTAGCATCAATCCTGCTAGATTAAATTAGGATGAACCACATCCAAATAATCAAGCGTACTAGTCCTAGTTTACCCACCTAGTCACCCATTTTTTTGTTTCTTCCAAAATATGTTCCACATGTCACACAACACAACACTCTCACATTATTCTAGCCAAACAATGTAACCCAAACAATATGCCATAACTTGCACAACCAAACTCATATTTTAAAATACAACGCACACCAAAACCACCCCAATAAATGATTATCATCACATGTATAATTTAATAACCATATTTTATAATTTATAGAAAATCATCAAGGAACACAACAATGGGTTTCATAAGAAACACACAAAATTTTTAATAAAAAATTATTTTTTAATTAATTTCAAATCAAAACCATTAAAAAATTATTTTTTCATCACAAAAATAAACCAGAGAATGTATAAAAATAATCAAGAAATAAAAATCAATTTTTCAAATTATATTTATGCATGGAATCACCTACCTTGGGTGTCGAATGTTCTAGAATCTAGTTTGAAACTCAAACTGCACCTCAAAAATACCCTCGGGGAGAAATATTAAACTCTAGACATCAAGATTAAACCCAATGAATCATGATATAACCCTAAAACGAGCACCCAACCCACTTGAGAAGATAAAAACCCATTGAAATAGGGAATAAACCCTAGAATATAGAAGGAATCAAGGAGAGAGGAAACTTACTTGAATATCTTGTGGGAAATTACACGAAATCGCTCATAAAAATAGAGCTCCAATATAAGGGAAAGGAGGAGGAAACACGCATTGGATGAGGAATCCTTAAGTGTGAGATAGAGTAGTGTTTTGGGGTTAAATATTGAGGATAGAGAACCTTAAAATTAAATTTTAATGACCTAGAGAGGACACCTTGTTAGTCTATATGGTTTGATAATCTATGTGGTGATCGTGCTGCCTTTACTATCCATGAAAAACCTATAGCACGGTTAACCTGCACGGTGTGACTAACCATGTGTGGGTTATGTGGTAGCTACTGCCTTAAACCAGAAACCTACCATATGGGTTCCTAGGCTGAGGCACAAGGTCTAGCTATCTGTACACTGGTTGTGAAGTAGTTCTTGCCTCACCTAGCCACCTACTGCACAATTACCTGGGTAGGGGTGCACTTTTACTACTAACTGTGCACCACACACTTTATACCCAAAATTTTACACTTTTTTCCAAAAAATAATAGGAAACCCCGTGGTTAAAAAGATAGAGAAAAAGTAAATAGAAAAATACCTCAACAAAATCACATATGTGACACTTTTAATGATGTGTATTTTCAACAAGGTTATTTGAAAATTTTAAAATGGGTTTTCCATCCTTAAAAAAACATGATTTATAATCCGGTCCAACTTTTATTTTTATAACCATGGTGTCTTTCTCAACATTTAATTATTTAAAAAAAATTAAAAGTCCTCAAACTATTTTTTACTTACTTTTACAAAAAAACTTATGAGATTTTGAAGTTTACGTTATTAAAGAATCACTTTAAAAGTAAAATATTTGAAAGTTTTTTCACTTCCTTTTTTGAATACATCATGAATTTTTCAACTTTTTATTGTTAAAAATTATTTTTATTATTAACTGTTTTAAATGTATTTTAAATTCTCCTTTTGGAAAAAATTATTTTTTTCCATGTTTTCATTAATAAATATTCATTTCAAAAGTAATTGTTATAAAACAATCACCTCCCCTTTTTGAAAACATCATATCTCTGAAGTCCCCATTATTAAATATTATTTTAAAAATAAATTTTTTCATATTATTTTAACCTCCCCCTTTTGAAAAATTTATAAATTTTTAAGTATTAATTATTAGTAATTATTTTGAAAATAATTTTCAAATAATTTTCACATATATTTGTCTTCCAGGATGTATTTCCCACGAAGCGATGTTTTGATAATAACATATATGTATTATTTTGTGAAACCTTTTAGAAAGTGATATTATTATGTATATACTTTGATTTATTGTATTTATGTTATGTGATAATTTTAAGAAACCGATTATATTCCCATATATAAATTAATATTTGTTTATGATTGATTTTATGATGCACACATATGTATGGATGAAGATGGGTGGGGTCCTATATCCCCATATAGTGCATTGGTTTAAGATTATATATCTAGAGATAAATATACATGGACATAATGAGTTTTTTCACATAAGTATGAGAATAATTTCTTTTCTCACAAGAGTTTCCATATTCTTTTAGTTATGCCACACATTTATGTTTTTTATCAATTTTTTCCACATTTCCATGTTTTCATAATGCATTTCATTTGAATGAAATTCCATTATTTTAATATTATGAATTATTTTTATAGAATTTTACACTTTTATATCAGGATCACTTATTATATGGATATTAAGATGCGTTTTAAACATATCATATCTTTTATGTTTCCATAATGATATTTTTATGATCTTATGTAACTCTATCATGGTTTATGGTTATCATATAAAGTCATTTGAACATTTATTGTGATATTTATTTCTCCCTCATGTTTTTATTCATGTAATGGTAAATTTAACATTAATGATTGTTTGATCTCATACCTTTCTAATGTTTCAAATACCCATGTTATGGAGATCATCATATCATGTCAGTGGTCTAGAAAATTGTACTAAGAAGCATGATTGTGGATAAATGTTCAAAAAACAAAAACAAATAAAATACTTATATAGATATTTAATAAGACACTAAACCATTCATCCTTTGGGTTATGTGATTATTTTTTAAATGTATTATTCAATTCCTAGGATTACTATACTATTTATGTCATGATTAGAATGGGTCAATATATCATGGGTGTGTCTCAAAGTTTTTTAACGATTTACCCATTCTATGTGCCAATAATTCATCATTTATGGGATAGATAGGATACTTGAATGGTTGGATCATATGGTTAAGAAAAAAACTATCCATTTGTAATAGATTCTTCCTAGTATAAACACCTCTCATACGATCACCACATGGATAACACTAACTCTTTACTAATTGTTTGGTATTCCAGAATTCCTAAAATTTCAAAAAGGTAAAGGAATGGCCCCCAAAACTCAAGATTAATATGTAATAAAACAAATAAATAAAGATAACAAAATAAAATTGGGTCATAGTGTGGCATATAAACTCAATAAAATTTTATATTAGTTGAATCAAACTCATGTGGTGGAATAAAGAGTTTGATTCATTCATGAGTAAAAAATCATACAAATTATGTATCATAGACCAATGCTATAATATCAGCTATTTTTTTGATTGATAAATTCTAATGATTTATAATTTGAATGGAATTATTATTACAAGATCACACAAATATATTGTTAATGAACTAAAGTGGTTAATAGTTGAGGAGTTCGTGATGAAAGAACATGGTGAGACAAGAATGATTTTGGGGATGGAGATCAGTAGAGATTATGTAGTTGGAACCTTGATGTTATCATTGGATGACTATATTAGAATGATATTGTATAGGTTTAGTATGCTTGAAGAAAAACAAATTTCAATTCCCCTTTTAGTAAATTTTAATTTGTTAAAGGATGAATTCCCAAAGATAGAAGAAGTGGTTAAGTACATGGAAAAACATGTTCTTATGTGTTATCTTTTAGATTGTAGATATATGTCATGGTTTGTACTCAATTTGATATTTCACATGAATTTGGAGTTATTAATAGGTACATGTATAATCTACGAGGAAAACATTTGGGAGTTTTTAGGTGTATATTGATGTTTTTTAATTGAGGTAATGGTGCATCTTTATTCATTGATACGGAAAATCATTATAGGGGTATATGAATACTAATATCGAATGTGACATTGATCATGGGGTACCATAGGTTTTGTGTTAACCTATATAAGAACTTTTATAAATTAAATGTATTTAATATGGATGGTGGTGGAATTATCCACCACAGAAGTAGATTATATTTTCTACACAGAAATAGGGAATAATATAGTTTAGTTGATAATGTTTTTGGAGGATCCGGATAAAATGTGTGAATAAAATGTATTAAAATATGATTGTAAGAGTTTTATACATATTATAGAGTACCCAATGTATCTTTTTAGGAAAATAATATTCATTTTATGTATAGATTTATCAAATGATTGATATAGAATGGGTGGTTGTCATCACAAAATATTCGAAGAACCAATATTCTAGTAGACACGATGAAAAAGTTAATGTTGCTTAAAAATTTGGGGAATTAATGTGCCTATGTTGTTCTTTATTGATAAATGATGGTTGAGAGGAAAAATATGGATCATATTATAGGATCATAGAAGCGATAAAACTATTCTTTCATGATTCACCGACATTAAATTGATGCTTTAACGGTAAACCCCATTGTTTGGGTTAAGAATTGTAGAAGATTGTATTAATTTTGTTTTTTACAATTTAATCATGTAACGAGTTTTGTTTTCCAGTATAGGTTCTATGTGGGATATTATTAGAAGGGTGGATCCAGATCAATTAGATAATTTCAGAAAATATATTGTAGGTCATTATTTTATTAGAGCAGACCAATTTTTGAAGTGTTAACGGATGATGTTTACGGTGGGTAATATATCCATGTAGATTTTTCTGATATGGGAAATGTGAAAAAATAAACCCAATGAATATATGGAGATAAAATAACATAGAAATATTAGTTCCAAATTTCATAATTAGTACATGCTCAGTCTAGGGTTTTTGTACTTTTTGTTTGTGAACTATAATCATCTATAGAAAATAGTTAAATTGTTCTAACTCTCTGTGGAAAGAGGTACTCTTCCTATGCTACATAAATCTTAGTGTTATCAAAATAATTATTATTTGTGTTATCTCTGATTCTTCCTTTTAATTTTTTTTATAATTATCTACTATTAGAGCACTAATAACTTCCATAACAACCCTCATATTATATATCTTGATTTTA
Source organism: Viscum album (assembly GCA_963277665.1). Taxonomy (NCBI): domain Eukaryota; kingdom Viridiplantae; phylum Streptophyta; class Magnoliopsida; order Santalales; family Viscaceae; genus Viscum; species Viscum album. The sequence goes on from OY728144.1 coordinate 580,601,888, forward strand.
GATATTTACAGGATGGAGTTAGTGATCATGGTAGGGATTGATAACTCCTGGTTATTATGTTGGAGATAGTCTAAAAACCCTAGGATTTTCTTTTGGTATTAATTTTTGAAACATATTGTTTATGTATGTAATTACATTTATAATTAATAATTCAATTTTTATATTATATGTTAAGATAATGTTTATTGTTTTTTACCTTTTATTCCTCAAAATTGTTGGGGAAATCACTCAATTAGATATGTTTTTTACCCTTTATTATAGTCTCTAACACATGTACTATTGGAGGTAGGATTCCGGGTTATAATCATCTTCACTTCCAACCCATGAGGTGTTGCAATGGGGATGAGTTATGATAAAAGTGATGAAGTTCCAAGTGTTAGATATGTGTTGTATCTGGGTAGTTGATAAGTTGGGGGCTATAGATTACTAATCTAAACCATATGTAGTATACTTTATCATTTAAATTTACTTTCAAGAATTACTTTTTTAAATATGATATTTTTACTTAAATTTAAATTTTACTTATTATATCTATATATTATGGATTACAATAATTTTTTTTGCATTCTATTTGAGATTTCTTTTATTTATTTCCACTACACTACAAATTTTAGTCCTTCTGGATTTTGATAAATTATTTATAATATATAATTTTTATTGATGTTATGTTTTATCATAGTTTAAAATCATTAATTCCCCCTCTTCAAAATAATTTATTTTTTATAAAAACTATTTATTGTAAATATTTATTTATTATTTTATAAATTTATTAACCCATTTTTACACATAATAAAATGGTTGTTGATTGATTCCTTTATTTATCTAACATTTTTAATTCAGTAAATATTATATTACTATTAATTTAATGAAAATTTCAATTTTAATTCAATTATAAATTTAATTTCTATTTTTTTATATAACTATAATATTATATTTTGGGTTATTTAATTAAAAAAATCAAATTTATAGAAAATAATTTTTAAATTCATCCCACTTAACCCCACGTGGTGAACAAGTCTAGGATAACCCCAGCCCAAACCAACCCACTAGTATGAGTGAGAATGGGATTTCAATTATTATCCTAAGTGGTTAAATTCTAAAAATTATATGACATTAATAAGAATAAAATGTTTTAGTTCAGAGATCTCATATATTTAGTGGGAAAACTCAAACTGAATCAAACCAAAAAAGGTTTGTTTAATTTAATCCAGTATTTACAAAACAAATTACAAAATTAAACATTCTTATATTTATAAAGGATTTATTTTTGGGTCAATTTTCACAAAAAACATCTTTGGAAAATAAATTTCAAATAAATCACTGAATTAATAAAAAATAAAAATATTTTAAAATATTATAATTAATATTTAGATTTTAATTCATATATTCATTTTTATATAATTGGGGGACATACTTTAATTAAAAGAATCTACATTATACAGATGATTTTTATGAAAATGAAAATCCATAAAATAATTGAAAAAATTAAATAAAAAATGACTAATTTTATGTTATTTTTATTTTTTGTACTTAAACATACATTATGAAAAACTATAGGCTAAATATTCATTGGAGTAAAAAATTTCATGGATATTTATTTTTTAAAATCATATTTCAAAGCTTAAAAATATGTTTTTCACCATTTTAGTGTCATAGGGACTCGCTTATATAAATTATATCTACTGACCATGCTAAAATATAGTGGATAACTATGGATTAATGAAATTGGATGGTAATCGATGGAGACCAATGAGGCACATGTTGATGTTTATCTCCATAGGTGTATATTGTACCCCATTACTTCAGTAGTGGTATGAGTTTACTGTGAATCCCCTTATATTTTTATGGTTGATCATCACATTATAATAGTACTCAATAGAGATTGGTCCATAATGAACTTTGGTTAAAAGTTATTATAATAAATGAGATTCCATTATTGTTCTATAATAATGATTCTATAATGTTTATAGAAGACATAAAGGGACATATGTATATTTTTAATTTAGTTTCTCATCCCAATGATAATTTATTTTTCAAGAATAATGTTACCTCTTCGAAAAATGATTCTTACCCATTTCGGTTGGATAGTGACATTTCATAGAAATATATATCCATTTGATTTAATCATGTTATTAAGATCACGCATGATTGTGTCAATTGTCTAGATTGAATATAATGTATGGATATAAATTTCCATTAGATCATTCTTGGTCATATGTGTGGACTGGATCGTATATGTTAGAGTAAAATTGAAACCGGGGGATGAATTCCCTTTTTAAAAAAATTTATTATGATGCTAAAAAATAAATGATATTATCAGGTGAGAAATCTATTAAGGAGTTAAAAAATAAAAGAAAATAAATCATTTTGGAATTTAATACCTTAAATGATGTGGAAAATAAATTGTGGAAATTAAAAATGAACACTCTGAAAATGGATTTAGTAAATATCTCAAAAATGAGGCTCTATGTATTATATCATCATGAAGGCTTCATATTGTTATATTGATCCCACTGTTTTTATGGAAACAATGAACTATAAGAGGATGAAAGGAGTCCCATGGTTTTAATGGAATCTAGTATCCCAGAAAAAAGACCCTTTGTTTTATTATAAACCTAGAACCAAGATCACCCCCCTTTAATAGTGGTGAGAACCTAAATAAGAAGATGGAAAAGATATAGATTTATTTTCAAACATCCTTTATAACTCACTCATATCTCCCTATAATATTTATAAGAATATGAAATACTGATATAGAGGGAGAGAGAGAGAGGAGGAGGTAAAAATACCCTTTAATAATTACAATAAGGGAAAAATGTCTCAATAAGAAAATGTAAAATAAATTGGAATGAAGAAGTTCATTCCTGATTTACTTTGATGAATCAAAGTTGGCTTCGAGATCTCCCTCAAAAGTTCCTCATGAATCAATCTAGAATCCTTTTTTGTAAATTAAGTGCATATATGTTAATAGTTGAGATCTAATCCCCCCTTAGTGTCTATTTATAGGCTTCATAGAAGCTATATGGGTATAGGTTCATGTTAAGGAATTAATTAGCTAAGTTAGTGATTTTACAAAAAGCATTAATTCCCATTTCACTGATCTATAACAACAACCCCAAAAATTTTCTTGATTCCATCAGCTATACAATGAAATTATTATAGATTCCCATGTTTCTATAGAATTCATTGAGTAGTAGGTTAGCTCCATCCAAAAGTTGGTGATCTTGAACATGTTATATGAGGTTCTATTACATCTTCTGGCAGGTCAGTGCCTATATACTGAGTTGCTAGTTAGTCCAAGCCAGAAAGGTCTTTAAGGAAACCCTTTGTACTTCATTTTATGCCTTCAATTTGTTTGATGATTCCTTAGGATTATTCCTAAACACTATAAAATTAATCACTAATAATAATGTTTAGAAAACACCATAACCGTTTTTATTATAAATACACAATATAGGTTCAACAATATATCCCATTTGATGAGTCTTAAACTCAATGTGGACACTTCTCTCCCAAAGGATGGGCCTGTTGCTCTCGGCATCCTGGCTCAAAATCATCTGGGGTAGATCATTGCAGCAAAATATGAACCACATCATGCATTCTGGGAACCTGCAGTTGCTGAGGCCTATGTCATTCTTGCAGAGATGATGCTTGATGTGGAATGTGGACGGGATGATATCAACATCGAGTCGTACTGCCTTTCAGTTATCAATGCCATTAACCACAATTACGATGGACTTCAGGCCTTTGGCATCATCTTCAGGAGAATCTTCTCGTTGTGCCAAATATTCTCTTGCTGCACCTTCTCCTTTTCCAAAAGGGAAAGAAAATAATGTGGCCTATCAGCTGGCGGCCTCAGGCCCCTTTGATGTCAACCAGCTATGGCTAGACAACTTCCCTTCTTGGATTTGCTTATGTACTGCTGCTGATATTCATCATTAATATTATCCTCTTTTCTTTTCAAAAAAAATATACCCCTTTCGATGATCACAAACACTCACTTAAGATTAAAATAAAAAATAAAAGAATAATATATATATAAAGAATAAATATTAAATGATAATAGGGAATGGATAAAAGATTTATAAATACCATTTTCAATGAAAGTATATTTCTACCCTTTGAGACAAGGTCTTTCTAATCCTTTGATATTACTACATTATGAAAGATTCATCCTCCTCCATTTTTAAAAAAAATCTTCCAATATATTAGAACATTCTACCCCCAAAACATTAAATCCCCCCGCCTCATTATGATTATGAAATAGTATTATAAAAACAATTGGTAAGATAAATAAAAGATAAAACATCTATGAGATGGTCAAAGTTTTCATAAAAACATTATTTGGAAAAAAAACTTAAAAATATTTTTTACAAACATTAATATAAAATATTTCCATAAACAATCATGATTTGAAAGCAAATAAAAGAATATAAAAGAAAAATAATTACATGAATTCCATTAAAAACAAACCCCTAATATAATTAAAATATTCACAAGCTAGGAATTTTGTAAAGAGATGTTCTAATTAAAGATATGGGATAATATATTCTGAAAAATATCTACTTTTTTAAAGTGATCTCTTAAAAAGTGAGGTATAATATCAATGTAAAAAGTAATTACATACAAAATATGATTTATAGACCAGAATATGAAACTAGAACTAACACAATTAACTATAACATGGAGAAGTTTATCCAAAAATAAAATATAGTTTGTTTCATCAATATAAGATTCATGAACAAACTCCTTGTGACTATATATTTTTCTTCATCTATAGAAAGAGAAACAAAATATTTCTTTTTAATACTCCAAAATATTAAGGCATTATCAAGAAGGTAACAAATCCCACAAATATGTTTCCAATATACTTGACATATCCAAGAATCAGAGTTAGAAAAACATGAATGATTAGAAGAGGATCCTTTTCGATTTTCTAAACCTTGATTTCTAATACAATTTAGAAAAAAGAAAAATATTTTTATGATATTTTAAATTTTTTACATTATTATTTCCCATTAAATGGGAACAAGAAAAAACACTAAACATATTGTATGTCTTTGTTATATTAATGTAATGAAAAAGACCAATCATACTATAAGAAAAATTATTTTCAACCGATTTTCCATCTTTATCCAATGTTAGATTTCAAGATATACTCATAGTTTTATTAATATCCTTATCTAAATACATTCCAAAAATATTTATAATGGAATTAGAGTATTTATTTTGACTTATAAAAGTACAATCTTCATTTTAAGATATTTTAAAACTAAAAAATTATTTTAACTCACCTGTAAAACTCATTTCAAATTATTGCTTCATAATATTAAAAAATTTATTATAAAGAGAAAAAATGTTTATCAAAAAAATATATCCTCGAAATAGATTTGAACAATTAAAATATCACTAGAAAACAATTTTTAAAATAATTACAAATAATCCTTCAACATTTTAAGATCATTTTAAAAAAAATGGTTAACATTTTATACCATTTTTAAGGGATTTTTTTAAACCATATAAATAAATTTTTAACATGAAAATTGGATTTCAAGCATTTCAATTTTCATAAATAGGTTCTTGTTCAACAAAAACATATATAAAAATGAAAAAAATTAAAAATAAATTTTAACATACATATGAAAACAAAAAAATATATATGGGTTGTGAATTCCAAAAATATTATTATCGAATCTATCATATAAATGATTGTGAATGTTTCTCTATAATTAATTCCTTCTTCTTGATTTAGACATTGTCTATGTGTCTAGAATTGATATGTTCCGTGTTACCTTTCTAATTTAATTTGTTTCTAAAAACACATTTTCTACCAATAATAGGATTATCATTATGTCATTTAACAAATGTCAAAACATTATTCCATTGAAAGTCGAATTACTCTTCTCACATAGAAAAAAAATCCAACTTTCATCGTCAATATACTAATAATGGTTTTTAGGTTCTTGAAAAGATGTAAAATAATGATTCTAAACTTCATTTAAGGCAGAACATCTAGTACAAGTGCCATCTTATAAATTATATATGACATTTTACAGAGGATGATCTTTAGTAACCATCCTTATGGGAGCATGTTGTGTGGTGCCAGTGTGGTATGGGATTGATTAGTTTATTTTTTTCTCAAAGTATGTTCTTTGGAATTTTTAAAATATTTAGGCAATATTCTAGAAGTGGAGTCATCTTCGTTGGGATATTTAGGATAAAGTGGATCATTAAAATTAAAAGTTTCAATGTTAGCCACATCTTCTCAAATGGATGATGTTTTAGGATAATTTTCATTGAATTTGATATAAATTGATTATTGAAAGGTTTTGGTTGTTTTATTAAAGACTCGACTGGATTTTCTTGAGTTTGACTACCTAATAAATATTCCATTATTGGATTTTGGATCAAATATTCCTATGTTTTCTTTACTTTTTTAATATAACATTCACAAACAAAAACATTGAAAAATCTATCTTTGGGAATTTATTTTCCAAAGATCATAAGGGGATTTATTAGGAATGTTCGTACAAGAACATGGTATATGATTAAAGAATATGTATTTCCCCCCTTATTCTAAAAGTATTGAGGGAGTGTGAAATAATTCAATAGGGGTCATGATATTTGTTGAATATCTCTATTTCATCTGTCAACAACCATTACTACGGGAAAAAGTGGTTTTTGTGACGGGTTATTGGCGACAGGAATAAATCTCGGGGCAAATAGTCCGTTGAAGAGGTTATTGGCAACGGGAAAATCAACCCATTGTGAAAATTTTGGCGCGGTTTTGCACGGTTGGCGCATCAAACCACGCAAAAGGGTATTCGTGATGGGGAGGGACCAACCCGTCGCAAATAACGGGAGGTGGTAAAAACTAGTTGTGACGGGAGATCCCCCGTCACAACTAGTTTGACCCCCGGAGGTTATTGGCGATGGGTCCTGTCGCTAATAATTGGCGGCATAAAAACCTATTTACGACGGGTTGTTGTCCCATCACAAACAGTGTGTCGGCAGGTTACCTTTTGCGATGAGACCCGCAACAAATAACCTTTTAACCCCCGGTATTAATTAATGCAGCCGAAGGTATTTGTGATGGAACCCGTCGCAAAAAAATATTATTAGCGACAGGCTTCCCATTGCAAATACTCTCGTCACAACTAATCTACCCTATATGTACCCCCATCCAGTTTTCTTTCCTCCTCCTCAATTCCTTATTTCTCTATTTATCTAAACTCTAATTTTAGAGTGAAATTTTTTCAGGGTTATTTTTTTACGAAGAAATTGTAAAGTCGTCTACAATTATAAGAGATCAAGTTTAAAGCTATTTATGTTTTATTTATTTTATTATTTTTTCAATTCTTTACGTTAATTTTAATTATTGTTGATTAGTTTTAAATAAGATAGATTAAAATTATGTTGACCTCGTCATTTATTTGTAATAATAAAATTAAATTATTATTACTAATTATTAGTAATTAGTTGTAATTAATAATTTATTAATGATAATTTGTAATGTATATAAATAATTAGCGGTAATTAGTAATTAGTAGCTTTATTTTGAAGTAATTAATATTAATCAACATTAATTAGTAATAATTAGGAAAAAATAGTAATAAATATTTACAATAATAAATACTAAGAATTAGTAATAAATAATAATAATTAGTAATGAATACAAATAAAGGTTAATAAATACAAATAATTGGTAATAAATACTAATAATTAGTAATAAATACTAATAAATAGTAAAACATAGTAAAAAATAGTAATTTTTAGTATTTATTACTAATAAATAGTAATAATTAGTAATAAATAGTAATAATTAGTAATAATTAGTAATAATTAGTACTAATTAGTAATAATTAGTAATAAATAGTCATAAATAGTACTAAATAGTAATAAACAGTAATAAAAAGTAATAATCAGTAATAATTAATAATAATTAGTAATAATTAGTAATAATTAGTAATAATTAGTAATAATTAGTAATAATTAGTAATAATTAGTAATAATTAGTAATAATTAGTAATAATTAGTAATAATTATTAATAATTATTAATAATTAGTAATAATTAGTAAAAATTAGTAATAATTAGTAATAATTTGTAATAATTAGTAACAATTAGAAATAATTACTAATACTTTGTAATAATATGTAATAATGTGTAAAAATTAAGAATAGTTAGCAATAGTTAGGAATAATTAGCAATAATTATCAAAAAGTAAGAAAAATTAGTAATAATTAGTAATAATTAGAAATAATTAGCAATAAATACCAATAATTAGTAATAATTAGCAATAAATACCAATAATTAGTAATAATTAGTAATGAATACTAATAATTTAGCAAAAATTAACAATAATTATCCTTAATTAGCAATAATTACCAATAATTACAAATAATTAGGAATAATTAGAAACAATTACCAATAATCAGATGTAAATAGGAATAATTAAAAATAATTAGAAAAAAATACCAATAATTACCAATAATTACCAACAATTAGAAATAATTAGAAATAAATAGAAATAATTACCAATAATTACCAATAATTACCAATAATTACCAATAATTAGCAATAATTACCAATAATTTGAAATAAATATGAATAATTACTAATAATTAGAAATAATTACCAATAATTAGAAATAAAGAGAAATAATTAGTAATAATTACTAATAGATGTGAATAATTAGAAATAAATAAGAATAATTACCTATAATTACCAGTAAATTGGAATAATTAGCAATAATTACCAACAAATAGGATTAATTATAAATAATTACCAATAAATAGGATTAATTAGCAATAATTACCATTAAATAGGAACAATTAGAAATAATTACAAATAAATAGGATTAATTAGAAATAATTACCAATAAATTGGATTTATTAACATTAATTACCAATATAAATGAATAATTAGCATTAATTACCAATAATTAGGAATAATTATAAATAATTATGAATATTTATCAACAATTAGAAATAATTAAGAATAATTAAAAATAATTAAGAATAAAATCAATTTTAATAAATTATAATAACATGGAACAACTTCCAGTGGATTGACGGTGCTCTTTTTTCTCGATGACTCTTCTCTTTTTAACTCTCGTTAACTCAAAACATTATGAAAAGTATGCTTCTACGTATGTATATCCAATATTGTATGTATTAATTTGAATATGCATTTGTAGGAATGAATTTTTCATAATTTTTTCAAGCATTGACTGTTTCCAGACGATGATTCATCAACGAAAAGGGGTCCCTTTTGTCCGACGGCTCATTTACTTGCACATTTCTCACACTGAAATCATAATGAAGAATCTGGTCTGAGTTACCTTATACATTCTTGTATGCACATGAATTAATATTCATACCTCCGAGCAGATTCTTCATTATGATTTTAGTGTGAGAAAGTTGGAACTAAATGAGCCATCAATCAAAAGAGTATCCATCAATCCACTTGAAACAGTGTCTCCCATAATTAATGGTGATTATTAACAAGTAGTTATAATTATTTATCTTCTTTTTTTGGTTAGTTTTTTTTCTAATATCAAATTATTCATAAACATTAACGATTTTATATTTTATAGTAAAATATGGAATAAGGAAGTCGATAATAGTCATTAATAGATTACTATTCTTGGATAAATCAGTGTAGAAATCCAAACTATTTGCGTTTAAATCCTATATATATTGTGGGTGATGTAGCTTTCTTATTATTTTCATCATCAAAACTATAATGTGTTGCAAAAGGCACAATTATGTTTCCTTGTAAAAAAATTACTCTGAGAACATTTGACACATTTGACAAGGTTGGCGGGCATCTCTTGCAGTTTGTTTTTCTACTAGATTATGTTTTTTGGTATCAACACGGTGAACCCAGTTCCAATGAAAATATAAATAACTTCATTTCAGATCCATTGTGGTTATAAAATTTTGTACATGATGTTGCAGGTCTATCTGTTCAAAAAAACAAAAACTTAGGATGATATTGATTTAACTCCTGGGTTGGAACCATTTGAATTTTCTGAGTTATTAAGGTCTAATAAGGACGCATTATATCCTAGTTGCAAGATAAGAAAATTAAAAGGGGTTGAAAAATTTATATCTATTAAATCAGAAAATGAAATGTCAAACAAATGTTTTGATCAGATATTTTCTTTGGTTAAAACACTATTTCTTGAAGGAAATGTATTGCCTGCAAATTACTATGAGAGCAGGCGGCTGGTTTGTAATCTGGGCCTTCATTATCAAAAGATTCATTCATGTGAAAATGATTGAATTATATATTCTGGTGAAATTGATTCATTGGATAGTTCTCCCAAATGTGGACAATCGAGGTATAATAAAGCTCAACTAGGGAATTCTGGAACAATTCGTGTAAAACAGTTGAGATATTTCCCACTTACACCCATGTTGCAACATTTATTTATGTCTCAGAACACAATGTTAATGATGTCATGGAACAAAACCAAGATTTCAACTGATAAAAGCATGGATTATCTATCTGATGGTGATTCATGGAAACATTTTACCCGGCTGCATCTGTATTTTTCTTTAGAAGCCCGAAACATGCGATTGGGTATTTCTAATGATGGTTTTTGTCTGTATGGTTCTTATGGTATTCTATATTCATGTTGGAAACTCTTTATAACTCCGTACAATTTACCTACATGGATGTTGATGAAGGAGCCCTATATCATTTTTACATTATTAATCACAGGACATCTGAAAAAGAACATTGATGTTTATCTTAAACCATTGATTTATGAGTTAAAAAAATTGTGGAGTAATGGTGTTAATACATATGATATTTCTTCAAAATAGAATTTCATATTTGAAGATGCATTGATGTGGACAATTAGTGACTTCTCAGAACATGGCATTGTATCTGGATGGATTACACATTGTCTGAAATCATGTCCTTATTGTATAGAAGATAATAGAGCCTTTATGCTCGTCAATGGAGAAAACCAAGGTATTTGTCCTATCATCTTAGATTTTATTCAACTGATCATCCTTTTTAGAGGAAGAAATCCCATTTCCAAAAAGGAACAATTTGAAGGGATGAACCACCAAAAATTATCTCAGGTACAGAGTTAAAATCAATTTTATTTTAATTACCTCCCATAAAATTTGGGCCAACTATAAACCAACAGAAAATTCATGGCTTTGGGAAAGAACATAATTGGATAAAACAAGGCATTTTTTGGGATCTTCCATATTGGTCTAATTAGTTGGTCTGCCACATGTTAGATGTCATGAATATTGTGAAGAACTATTTTAATAATTTATTTCATACATTTTTGGATACACCAGGTAAGACCAAGGATAATGTAAAGGCACGATTAGATATTGCCAAAATATATAGATGACTGGAACATGTACTGTTTCAAAATGTCAGATCACAGAGGTTAATGAAGCCAAAAGCATTTTATACACTGTCCAAAGAGAGATGCTTATTATTTGGTCACTGGATTTCATATTTGAGACTTCCAGATGACTATACTTCTAATTTGGGAAGATGTGTTAAGAATAGTCATATTAGCAGATTAAAAAGTTATAATTGTCATGTTACAATGGAAAGACTTATGCTGATTGGATATAGAGGTTTGTTGAATTCTATGACTTGGGATTTTATAACAGACATATAATATTTTTTCGAGACATTTGTGTGGTGATAGAAGACTATGATTCACTAAGAAAACTGGAATAAGATGTTGTTGTAATTATATGTGTAAACTACAAAAAATCATCCCGCCGACTTTATTTGACTCAATGGGACATATGATATTACATTTTCCACATGAAGATAAATGTGAATGTCCAGTACAGTTTCATTGGATGTACCCATTCGATATATGCATGAATAAATTGAAGAAAAAAGTACATAACAAAGCATCAGTTGAAGGCTCAATTGTTGAAGTTTATTTTCAAGAAGAAATTTCTTTTTTTTTTCTCATTATTTTGAGTATAAATATCCTTTAAAACAAAACTACATGGGATGGAACAAGGCAAATGTTGATGATAAAACAGAATATAAATTTTCATTTTTTAATCAGCCAGAGCTTGGCTTCGGTGGAATTCAAGAACGATGGCTTTCAGATGATGAACATCACAGAGCTCATACATATGTTTTTCTCAACTGTGAAGATGTGACATAATTTGTATTGTGAGGGGTTCTATGACATATTCTATAATTTATGTTATAGTAAGTATACTCATTTTATTTGTATGTTATATGATAATCATATCAAGTAATAGCTTCCAAAAATTACAGTAGCTTCTCTTGAAGAACACCGACAAAAAAAATATCAAATGTTTCAAAAACAGGTAACATAAATTATCGATGGTCTAACATATCAATTACGTTTATTATTTATTATATTTTTAATTGTTTTAAAAATATTTTCATGTCTCGACAAACGGATAAAATTGATAAGTGACTCTGTATATTGACTAACCCACCATCCAAAATGGTTAAATATTATTATTCATATGTAGTGAATGGTTTTTGATTTCAAACACTGGTTTACGGGGACTAAAAAACAATGAAAAATGGAGTTTTCTGGAGAGGATCGCATCATAGAGAAATTGAAGTTGACTATTATGGCATACTTGATGAAATTATTGAACTGTGTTATCTAGATAAGCATTAAATGACATTGTTTAGTTACTGGTGTTTGGATACTAAGAGAAGATTTCTTGTTCATCTGATTCATGGAATCATCAATATTAAATAAAAAATGTATTATTGCAGTAAATGAACCATTTTTACTGGATCAACAAGAACATCGTATATATTACACAAAGTATTGTGCTACTTCAAGAGACCGGAGTGATTGGTGGAGCATAATAAAAAAAATCTTGGGAAAATCAGTTTACTCAAACATAATCTGGTTCCAATGAAGTACAAGGAATTGAAATTATTCAAGAGAATACTCAAAATCCATCTTTTTCACAAAGAGACTTGAATATTCATGATGACACCCCATAATTAAGGGTCGATTGTGATGATGATGTTAATGATGTTAAAAATGAATTTGAAATGGAAAGAGATGATCAAAATTGAAACTCATATGGATATTGATGGTGCCGATGATGAGTATGAAGGCATTGACATCGTTAGATATAAAGATGTTGATGAAGGTGAACATTAACACACTACAATGTTGGTTATAATCATAACTAATATATATCTATATGTAATAGTTATTTTCAACTATCTTTTGACAACAATAATTATGTGTTTCATATGGACCCTGATATATTGTGTTATTTAGAGGAGGATGAGCTACCTTTGGATGAGGAGGATTTGGGATTATCTGACCCTTATACTACTGGCAGTTCTAGGGGTACACAGAGGGGGATAAGTATTGTGAGACTGATGACTCCTTACCCTACCCCCAAGCGATATTCACATCTTGGATTCGATCCCCACAGGTAAATTTATGGTAACCTATGTATTTTAGTTAGCTTTCATTAATTTATTTATATACTAATTGATTGATTATTTGATCTTTTTTCACAGTTTTGTGCATGTAGCTGTTGGAAAGGGGAGTGCTATCTTGCGCAATTATTTTTCTTATCCATGGATCACATGGGAACAAATTCCCTTTGATGTGCAGCTTGGAATGTTCAATCATTGGCTAGTACGTAAATAAATATTATTTATTTAGAAATTTATTAAATTAATAAATTGATATTGTAAATTATTTGTAGGGTTAATGTTATCACATCGATGATATCATGTGTGACGCTATTAACGAGGCATGGGAGGTGTCTATGCATGATCATTTCCATCACTTTTTACACAATTTAAGAAGGAAACCTACTAAAAAAGAAATATTGGAAGTATTTGATGAGTTATGTAGAGTCCACCGACCAAAGTACATTTCATCTCACATTTGGGATGGATTACGTTCAAACTGGTTGAGTGGTGGATTTCAGAGGAGATATTCATTCGGCCAGAAGAACTGGGGTAGGGAGGAGGTAACACATCGAGCAGGTAGCCATACATTCTGTACGCATAGAGAGAATCTAGAAAGTATATTTTTTAAACAATTTATATTACATGAAATATATATAGTTTATTTTATATTCATATTGGCAGTTGATCATCCCAATATTATGGAGTACGATGTGTATCAGAGAATGTACAGTGATCTAGCCACTGGAGATATTAGAGGTGATCGCCAGTGTCATATTGTGGTCAGTATGTTTTTCTGTTTGATAATTAACTGAATATAATATTTTCACTAATTTAATTTCAAATTGAAACTGAAGGAGTCATATGATGTCATTACCTCTTAGACACGGGTGGACAGTCAGGCCGAGATGACTGATAAGACTAGTTTCCACCATTTCGATGAGGCTACATGGATGTAGGAGACACAGTATGCCTTCGAGAAGGGCCGAGTAGTGCGTATCATCTCTCATTTCACTCCTAGGACTTATTATGGTACTGTTGTGATATCGACATCCAACTCTAGAGGAGCTCATGGAGAGGAATCAACTTTTGTCTCATAGTATCAGGAGTAGTTGCGAGTTCAAACTGAGCTTATAGAGAGTTTATAGAAGCATCATGAAGAGATGCGTCTGCAGCAGCAGCATGAGGAGGACATGCATTGATGGAAGCAGTAGTAGCATGAAAATATGGATTACATGTGCCATCTGACATGTAGTTTAGGGACGGAGTTTCCTCCACCATATCTTCCGACTCCTCCAGATCCTCCAGAAGACTATCCCCCTAGTGTTTTTTTTGTTCTGTTAAAAACATCTGAAATTAGCATTTGTTATAATATGAACTATTTAGAGTTTTTGTCTTTTATGGTGGTGCGAATATTTCATAATTTAATTTACTTTTATTAATTTTAATATTTTAATATTTTATTTATTATTATTATTATTATATTTTTTAATGTTTGTTTATTTTTCTAATAAAAAAATAATATTTTGTGATTTTTTATATTTTTTTGTGAATATTGAGAATTTTAATATTTTTTTATTATTTTAATTATATTAATATTATTCTTTCATTAATCATAATTTTATTAATTTTTTTATTAAGTATTTGGGAGAGGGCCTTTTTCAATGGGTCCCCATCGCAAATAGAATATATATATATATATATATATATATATATATATATATATTAAAACTTATTTTTGATGGGTTACTTTGCTGTCACAAATAATGTTTTTTGCGACGGGCCGGTCGTAAAAGGTTTAGATATATATAACATATATAAATAGAGACCTATTTATTACAGGATGATGGGCCCATCACAATAGGTTCTTGTAAATATAATGTATTTAATCGGAGATCTATTTTCAACAGGAAGCAGTCCCGTCCCAAATAGTATTTTTTTGTGACAGTCCCTTCTCAAAATATACTAGTTGCGACGCCGTTTTCTGAAATGGGATATTTTTGATGGGACCCGACCACAAAATAGTTTTTGAGATGGGATACTGTCGCAAATAGCCCATTTATAAAATCCAAAAGTACATTAGTGCTTGTTTTGTTGAGGTGTTTAAGGAGTGGATAAATTATAAATATATCCTCATGAAGAACACATTTCATTGAACTTTTTACTATAAATGTATCCCCTATAAACAATTAAAATTGAAATTATTTTCCCCCTCTTTTAATATTTTATCTTCTTGGTAAATCTTATGAATAATTTCCAAGACTTTTTTTGGGTTCTTATAAAAAACACAGGTTGATATTTTAGAATCAATAAAAATGGTAAAGAATTAGGATTTTACTCTAAGAATTCCAAATTGAGTTGGTAGAAAAATATCAATATTAAAATAAAAAATCTTTTTGTAGGTTAATAATTATTTTTAGGTTTGTGAATATTTTATGTTTCTTACCATTTTCCAAAGGATCACAGAAATGTTGTCATCAAAATGTAATTTTGGTAAATATCATACTAGATTATGTTGGTTTAGATTAATGAGTGTCTATGTGTGTGTGTGCTATAGTGACCAATGCATCTATTCCAAGGTCAATTTGAACAATATTTAATTGTAATACATTATAAAAAATTCTAAGAGATATATTTTTAATCTATAATATAAATTTTTTTAAAAAATCAGTAAAACAAATTCCTTTCAAAGCTAATACTATGTAAAAAAAATTTAAAAAAATATTATAAAACCATTTTCACAAAATTATAAAATTTATATAATGTTTTTATAAAAATTGATGAATGAAACATAATTTATAATAATAAAAGATAATAAATATATTCTAACTATACGGATGCTTTTAATTCATGAATTATCAAAGAAGTTCATATATCCTCAATTGAGTTTTTCATTTCGATTAAATTTATAGGTCTCAACAAATATGTATCAAGAGAATCCACTATCCCAATAACATTTTTATTTTTGTTATTTTTGATTTAAAACTTTTACTACAATATTAATAGTCTTAACTTTTTGGTACCTATATTTTAGGTGTATAAATAACAGTTTAGAAGGATTCTTATACCCAATTTTTTTTTGAAAATAATTTTTGAGATGATATATGGGATGAAATATGGATAATTTTTTTCCTACATAAAAATTTTGTTTGTAATTATTTTAATGAATTATGTTCATCGTGTCATAAGAATAATTAATTTTTTTTGTGAAATCCCTTTTTAAAAAGTAGCCCTTTTTGAAGAAATACAATTATTAGAAAAACTAAATCCAAGTTTATTATTTTCACAATTTCTTAAACCACATATATTATTTATATTATTTTAACTTTAGTGAAATTTTATAGAAAATATTTGACATCATCGATATTGTATTATTACTCATGCATGTTTTTTGATCATTTGATTTTTTTACAATTTGTTTTTTTATTATGGGTTGATGATTTTAATCAATAAAATAAATATAGTTATTTTAATTTCTTTTCATGTTGAAGTTAGTTTTAAAAAATATTCGTCATGTTGGTTATGTGAATATTTTATATCTTTATATCTTAGGTGATTGGAATTATAATATGAAGAATAATAATTTGAATATGAGTAAGAAGAAAAGTACGAGTTTAGATCATCTCTAACAATGACTTGATTTAAGAGACACTTGCATCATTGACCACATGATGTTCTTTTGGGGAGGTAATTATTATGTGCACTCTTGGTTTAAGCCTTGAAGGATTTCACTTTTTATTGTTTTTCTACATAATTTTTATTTTAATGAAGAGTCATTTTGGTGTTATTGTGCCTTATTTTTGCATTAAAATCACACCACATCTTTTTCACATTATTCGTCTTCCTTTTGGAATGTTTGTAGGATTTATTTCTTTTACAGAATCTGTTCATATTCTAATATATATAATTAATTTCATCACCACCATAAGATCCTTTATTCATTACTTTATAATTAATAATCTTTTTCTCAATTGAAATCATTGAATTCCTTTCAATATTGTAACTTTTTTGGGAAATCATATGTCATGAAAGATGTGACTAACTACTCAACAAGAATATTCTTCATGTCCTTCACTTATAATAATCTTCTCACATTTGGTTCCCAATTTCTTTGTAGAACCCAAATTATTTTCTTAACTAAAGGTTTTCAGTATGAGTATCTCCAAGAGACATTATTCCATTACATAAGATAGTAAATCACAAAATATTATCAGTGATAGATATATTAGGATGCAAAATAAATATTTCAAAAACATTCCCATACCAATCAATACAAGAATCATTAATGTTATTTATTTTTTTATGAGTAACGTCACCCAGTTTCCAAATTTCATGTGTTTTTTTTGAAGTAGATAAACGGTAAACCCCATTTTGGTTTAATCTGTAATGGAATTCATTCATAGCTATTCCATCTATTTATAAATAATATATATCTTTAGTTGACATTTTATCATATTTTTCAATAGTAGTAATATAATAATTATTAGAAATTTTCTATATGGGATAATCAATATATCTAAGAAATGTCAATGTAATTTGATTCCAATAACTATAGTTTAAATAATAAAAAAACGTGGATTACCCCTAGATTTACCTTTAGGAGAATTATGGGTGTTCAAAAAAAAATTCCATTTAAAACGATCAATCATTGAAATTAGGTATGAATTTGAAAACAATAATTAATTCTTGAAATCAAGGTTTTTTTGAAAAAACATAATGATCTGCATTGATAGCAAATATAAGTACGAGAAAAATGGCTAGAGGGATGGGTGGATTTACCGTTAATAACAATTTTAAAATGATCCTATAAAATAAAATTGATTATAATGGGAATAATTTATTTAATAATATAACAATCATTGTAAAATAAAGGTATAATAAACAAAATCCTTATGTTATTTGAAAATTGAAAATAAATAATTTGATAAAGGATTTACTAATAGAAAAAAAAAGAAAAAGCTAAATATAATCCCATCAAGAAGTCATGAGAGGGTTATATGTATCCCTTAGTTTTAAAAGAAACCAAAAACTAAAATAATAATAAAAGAATCTGTTGGTTTTAATAGAAACCAAGAACTAAAAAATGATCCTTGGTTTTAATGGAAAAACCCTTGAAACATCACTTTAATGATGGTGATCACCTAATAAAGAATATGAAGAATATATATTCTTATTTTTATAAACCCTTTACAAGGCACTCAAATATCTTTAGAAGATTTAGAATAATATTAATTATTGAGTGAGAGAGAGTAATGAAAGGAAAAATAAATGAATTTAAGAATTGAACTAAGATAAAAAAATGGATTTATCCGAAAATTAAAAGGAAATTAGGTGGAAGAAGATGAACCTCAGTTTCTATTAATTAATGAAAGTTTTCATGGATATATCTTAAAAAATTTCATTGTGGATTGACCAAAATTCACTAATTTAAAAGTATTTTGCATGAATTTTCATTATTAAGATCCAATAATCCACTTTTGTCCATTCATAGGCTACATAGGAGATGGTGGGGTGTTGGAATGATTAAAGTCCTTATTGAGATAAATCAAGGAATTTAGGTCAAGTATTAAACGGAATTTGAATGATCTAGATCAAAGAAACCATCTAGCCTCATGATTCCACTAGCGAGATGATGACATTGTTATAGTTTCCCAAGTTTCTCAAAACTCTGATGAGTAGACTATGAGCATCATTGACTATCCATCGAGCTTGAATGAGTTACAGGAGGTTCTTTCACCTCTAATGGTTATAAAATTTATTTATACCAGGTAATCGATTTGTGTATTCTAGGAAGGTATTCATGTTATCCCTCTATATTTATTTGATGAATTTTATTGGTTTGATGATTCCTTAGGAAGATATCTAAACACTATAATAACAAGAACTTGAAAACAAATTCTAGAAAATACTATTATTGGTTTTGATCATGAAATCACATTAAAGGTTAAACATATCACACATTTAAAATGTCCCATTGGACAATAGATCTCAAAATAGGTCACCCATTTGGTATTGGTCTTGATTTTATGCTATAAAAATTAAATTCTCCTCAAATTGCTTTACACTTATGAATCATGTAATGTGAAAAATTTTCCATAATAGCACCACATTGTCTGATCACATGTACATGTGTGTATAGTTTGGTGAACCATCTCATTGTATGATTTTATCTTAGCACTTTTCATTTAAAATAATTATAAGCTGCTCCCCAATATAAGATGGCCCCTTATCCTCCCATTTTTCTATGTGGGAATTTTTCTCCTTATATACCCATTTAAAATAAAATAAATTCAAATTTTAAATATAAAAAAATATAATAATATCCTAATTTATTATAAAATTTAAAATACACATTGATTTTAAATATTATTCATCATACTCACGTATAAAATATTTTCTAAAATAATGACATCTCACAATTGTTACCATTACATAGTAATGAAAAATCATGATTGAATAAAGAAACAAGTGTTCACTTCCTTCAATATGTATTTCATATTATTGAAATGATTCAATAATCATAGATATATTCAAATTTAGTATATCTTAATTTAATTGTAAACATCATTATAGAAATTATCCACTTATCATGTTAGTATTGTTATAGAGAAATTCTTATATACTTATTAGAGTTTCCCCACTCCTAAATTCACAAATATGGAAAAAAAGTATTACCAGGTTTCAAAACATGTTTGGTATCGTTAGTTTATTAATAAATTTTAAAATTCAGAATATTTTCCTTTTGTACAAAAAACATCATCCCTTATATAAAATATAATTAGGTTCTTACTTCGCACATAAGATGTAATTTCATACATTAAACATTAACATTAAATTTGATCAGAAGTAAATTTTAGGTCTAATAATTTGTCAATATTTGATAGACAATAAACTCAAACCGTAGAAAGTTTTGTACAGAAAATATATTTAATGTACCCTTGTTATTGGATCTGTTAAATTGGTGCTCAATCTAACAATGTTAACAGTTATGATAGAATCTTCTATGAACTAATGTATATAGTTGTGTTTTAGAAAAAAAAAATCATGATTTCCTATTATTATTAATCTTATATTCCCTATCCAATATTACTTAATAAATTTCATGGGTAATTAAATGGATGACACTACGAAGTGGGGTTTAATCGATGTCACAATTGTTTTATAATTTTCTTTAAATTAACCTATGTGACATGTTACGGTTGAGATTCATTTATCATTTGAAACATATCACCACCCGAATGTAATGGATGTAATTAGAAATTTAAGAGCACAAAGGGTTTGTAAAAGGTTCTATCCCAATGTGGGTATCTACTCCATGAAACATTTAGGTTCATTTTGAGACACTGATTAATCATGAAATGTGATTAAAAATCTATCTTTAGATATCTTAGTCTTCCAAATATTATTTATATTTAATCCCTTAATTTTATAAAATATTCCATCCAAAATTAAAATATCATCTTATATTCTACAGTATTACAAAATAAAAATTATAAAATCATCCCTTTAAGACCTTAGGATATTTAGTATAAATACAATCTTCTTTATTCAAGATATTATATATATATATATAACATGAAAAAGGAGTAGAGGATTTTTTTCTTTATACTTACTCACATTTCTCTTCCACAAATTCTCATCTCTAATTCCAATATAATTTTCTTCTAATTATTATTATAAATATTAAAATATTTTTTCAATATTTGTATTTGGAAACAACCATGTATCTCAGAAGATGATCCTCTAATTTTAAAACTAATTAAAATAATGACCATAAATTCCCCCCAGCATTGATCATTATATATACTTTCAATCAATCATATAAGAAATCCCAAAATTATCATTTGACGACCCACTTAAATTTCTCATTTAATTAACCCTTCATTTTTTTCATCATTTATCCTTCTTTATTAAGATTCTATATAATCTAGAATCAATATATTTATCCATAAATGTATGAAAAAATACAAAAAGACCCTTATAGTATGAATCTCCATCTCATGGGATAAACTTATTCTTTAAAATATCTTATCTTGATTCATGGATATAATATCTATGTTTAAGGTATAGGGGTAAAAAATTAAATCATATTGGATGGGGATTTAAATATTTTATCATTAAATTGACTTAACTAGATCATCTCCAATGATGCATAGATCGGTGAAAAGGATGATGATATCACTTGAATTAATTAATCAAAAAACTAGATCAAATAAATAACTCATTGGATTTAAAGGAGGGTTTGGAAACTGCTCTTCATAAAGGACCATTTCTTAAAGGAACCTACATAGAATCCTTCTATTTCATCCACATGTTCTTCAATATTCTACAATAATTATGATCATCTTTATTTGGGCGCTAGTGTAGCAATTTGATATAGACTTATATTTCTTGATGGTCACCTTTATGTTGATCCTTCAATCTGTAAATAAGAACGTTGACCAAGATCTTATCTCTCTATAATTTGGGAGAGAATATATAGGATCCCTTTAATTCATGTAATGAATAGTATACAAAATGAGAGTCTATTATCTTTATATAATGAGGTAAGAAAACAAAAAAATAGATCCTCAACCCCCTAGTATGGATTATATCATAAATAATCCAAAAACAACATGTTATGACATAATGTTTCATAAATGTAATTTATATTATTATCATATATTTATTATATAGAAAAAATATTTCCTGATAAAATCCATACATTTAACTCCACTCATTTTTCTCATAATTATTAAAAAACATTGAATAATAAAACAATGTTTTTTCATTAAATAATATCTCATGTATTAACTTAAGTAATAGTAAATTCATTAAATAAATGAATCAAACTCCAATTATTCTATAATCGAATAATAATGCTTTTTTTATTTCTTGGTGACTATATATTCTTGGACATCTCTCACATCCCTTGTTGATGCCCACCGTGTCTTATAATCTTATTTATTATAACAGTCCAAACTCTTCGATCCTCCTATTGTGTGACCCTCTAGGACCAAATCTCAATTTTATTTAGTACTAATCATAGATCAAGAGTGGATTCTAGTTACCCATAAAGGATCCAAATTATAAAATGAATAGTCATAGAAATTACAACCTTGAATGAACACATATTTTTTAACATGATCTCTTTATCACATGATATATCTTAATGAAGGACATACACTACATTACATCATCCTTTCTAACTTTATTATTTATTTAAAATACTAGATGGAATTACCTTCTTCTACCATGGAAATTGATCTATTGAAGTTACTACCATCATGATCAACTAGACCTATGATATAAATTCCTCTCAAAAGAATTTTGTTTTCTTTCCCGAATGGTCCGAAGGCCTTATTTTTATTTTATTATAGATAATCCACCTTTTATATGTATAATGGGAACTCACACATGACCCGTAGGCACAAGGCATAAGGCCCGACATAACCCGAAGGCCCAGAGGCATACCATGCCCATTACCTGACCCGTAGGCCCAGTCCACTAAAACTGCCCCTACCCAGTGTCTTTCATCATTGATCTCCTTATCTCTCCACCTTACATTGCTGATCGGCTAAAATTGCCCCGTACAAATATGCACAGTGCCTGGTCCTGATGGCGGCTTCCATACCCTCTCATTCTTCCAATCCAGTTAGCTCTGCATCTGGTGGATGCTACTCCTGTTGCTCTGATCATCTTCTGGGACCTTTCCCAAACATAAAGGCCCTGATTATGGACTTTAATTGATGTACAAGATCTAATTATATACATTGATAATGATCTCAAGTCAAGAGATCAATAAACATGCTCATAAATAAGAACTACCAATGAAAAATAAACATGTTTTATTTTCTATTAGAGTTTTAGTCCCCATGTCATAATTTACTTGAGATCACCAATTTAAAACATCATGAGAAGGAGTCTCAATGCATATGAGCCCCCATAAAATGATAGTCACAAAAAATCATAGTCTTATTATAATTATGTTTCTAGACCATAAGACATAAGTATAAGGTTACATTCATGGCATATTTAGGTTTTCATTATATCATTGGAGATGATATAAGCTTTTAAAGGGATAAATAATCTATAGAAATTACCATGTAAATAATGGACTCCATAATATCAACAAATATTATGATATGTGTGCATTATATATAACTCATTGTATACATGATATTGTAATGAAAAGTATCATTCAAGATAGGTCTAGGAAACACAATTTTACAACACTCCAACATATACCATAGATAACTTGATCCTTATTTTTTTTATATTTCACAAGATAAGATCATGTTTCTGTTGAGTTATAGATTTAGTCATTGGGTCATCCATGTCTATGCTTCATGTCAATTCTGTTATCTATGTCTTTAACTCATTGAGTATGATTCCTTAAGAGATGTTATCTTTAAGTATATTTGTTTTTCCTTCTATCTAAAACTGAAATCTTAGTTAGTATCACTGTATTAATATTATAATAATTTATATTATTATAATACCTTACTTATTAGGTGGAATTACAAGAACTGGAACCAATATTTTCATAATTTAAACTACTTCTTCAGATACATCATAATCTATAAAGCACTAATAATTTATAGATATGGATACCACTATCTTGAATGATCTTATCTTACTCATTAACATATCCTAACCATGATGTTAAGTTATATTGATCCAGATGAAGACTAGTTTATACCCCCTTATAATTAGTTTCCATTCCTATCCAGGTTTTAGGATTAAATCCCTTCTACTCTCTCAAGTATAATGGGATAGAACTAACTAATTCTTGTGAAGTTATCCTATATTTATTTGCTATTTTCCTACCATAATGTAAATGATGGGAATATCATATCTAGTACATAGAAACAAATTTTTGATAGGTCCATAAGAAAATCTTATAGAATTCTACTCACCACATTAATCTCCTCATATATCTTATATGTTTCTTATTGAGATGATTTATTCCATGTGATATTAGAAATGATTATACCTCAAATTTTTCCAACTAGTATTTTGTAATACAATGTTATTATATGTACCCTGACATAGTCTACGAAACCCATATGATCAACCTTAGTATATATTTATCTCTAAAACATAGGTTTATAAATTAAATAAATGTTTATATAGTGACTTTAACTTCTTTTCTTAACTTACCATTAGACTAATAACATTTTCCCATTGGTTGGTACTATATTTCCTTGGAATACTATGGTAGTCACACTAACCTCTTGTAGACACATTTTGAAAATTAATTTTAAATTAATATTCTACGATCTTGTTTTATAAATCAATCCAAAACTATATTTCATTAACATTCAATCCTTATTTACATTATATGGTTCCATAAAATCTTTTTGGTTGAATCGTAAAAGCACTTTCAAAGAAATGTGGTCTTGAAATCCAATGTTGAATATAATGATCCTAGAAATTAGCTATAAAAATTATAATTATAATGGATTTATGAATGATGACATCATATAACCAATAAATACATATTGGTACAACTATTATAAAACTAATGTATAGCCTCTCTTTAATACTCACCAATGTCTTAACATCAATTAAATAAGCTACCAAATATATACTTGTTTTTTGTAATAGAATATATTTCCTAAATATAAACTTGTAAATCATAGTTTATTTATATTTACTACATCCTTATAGAATCGATTATTATCACTGAATAATGTATCACACACAGTGGTGAATAAAAAACTATCACAATGGTTTTAACCAACATATGAAGTCTAAGTCACTAGAATATTCCTTTTCTATGACATATTATGGAACATGTTTCTATTCCAACCACTAGTGTGTCTTCATCATTAACTATATGTATGTGAATTTATTTCTCCCTCTATTTCAAATAGATATGTTTACCATTTTATAGAAATATATTCCATCACTAAACAATAACTTTTCTATAATAGGTATTTATATAATATTCTATATGAACATTGAGATACTAACTGATATATCCTTTTTGTTTTTCTTAATTCATTTTTTTATATATTCTTAACAAACTCCTTGCATATAAATACATGTAGTTTATGACATAATGGACTGATATCATACTATTATTAACATTATATACATTTTTAACTATATTTGGAATATGGTTATGGGATAGTGATGTTATTTTAGAATCATTTATTGAATTTAATAGATGTTTCTATAATGTATATGAGTCTCAACATTGACACTCCTTTTACTTACCTCATGACTCTGATGTGTTTAACAAAATGTGAATTTATGAAGTACTCTACCCTATATCTTAATGATAAATGTTTTCATGTAATAATCATTATCAACCCTCTATAAATACAACAAATCATTGATGTGTATAAGGAAATGTGAGTTTATAAGTAAATATACTCTATATTTTATGAACAATGATGGTTTGGTAAGATACTCTTTAGCACACAGGCGTGTAGTAACTGAAATATTTTAACCATGAATACTATGTACTTCAATTTTACATTTCATAAAACTTTTAAGGTAATATCATGAATTATATGAGTTTACCTCTATCTTCTAAATAGAATAATTCATGCTCTATAGTTGAACTAATTCTAAACTCTTTGTGCCTTACCATTATTTATTAAGGTTTATTTTTCCAAAACAAAATAAGTAAACATGTTAATAATACATGTGGTATTTAACTCCAAAGATTCTAAAAGCATATTGCTTATATCCTTTCTAACTATAGTTTTTTACATGATAAATAATCATCATGAAAAAACTAGGTATTTCTGAGTCTTATATTTTATATTTATCAGTTATTTGAAATTATTTTATAATTTATAAAAAATTAGTTGAGTATGAGACAACACAAAAAATATTCTTTCCAAAATAAGAATAATATATCCTTGTGTAAAAAAGAAACCTAAAATAAATGTTTTAGTAATACATAATAATATTTTAAATATAATTAATAAGATTTAAAATTAAAATTTGTCTACTTCTCACCACTGACTTAGGAATCACCCTTTCTCATCCACATGGAAAATTCACATTATTTCTTATAATTTTCAATTATTACATGATTATTTTATTTAAATAAACATATTTTAAGGGAATATATTATTTAATATGATATAAGTATAATATAAATATCATATGAAATTATGGGTATAATTAATTTGCATCTTCAACATTATTTTACTTCTATTTATTTCATTCTATATTTAATAGAAATATCTCAATACATAGGAAGAAAATAACTATCTATATTAGGACATTCCTCTTCTATAAAATATTACTTTGTAAAGGTTCTTTTGGGGTCACACTTTTCATTGTAATTTTTACCATTCCTATCAATTTTTTCACCATAATAACTACATATTGACCTTCCTTTAAAGTCTAATTTGATTATAGAATATTACCAAATATATCATGAAGAATTTTTCTCCATATTGTTATTTTTATGACCTTAAAAAATTAGGATAATATGGTGATAAGTATATTATAACGGGTTGTATTTAGTGATCATAATGTACCTTCCAATTTACACTTTTTTGTGTAATCATCTTCTCGTTCATATCTTTATTCACTTTATCCTCAAAAACATATTGTATATGAGACAACATGTGAAACAATCCAATTACAAATATTGATTCTAAAATTCATTATAAATTGATTATAGAATTACAATGTAAACATAAAATGTGATATCCATGTTTCTATTGTAAGTATCTCTCTCAACCATTATTCCTAAGGTGGGTCAATAGGTAGTAGGGACTTCATCACATATAATATCCTATATCGTAGTACTTTGTATAAGGGCCTGTAATAATCATAGAAATTCAAAACTGTTGGAAAATTTATTTTTCAAAAATTTATTATAATAAATTATGGTATTATGACTATTCTTCTACAAAATAAAATATCAACAGATTAGTACTTTTAATTAATTAATGATTAGTCATTATTGTTTAATTAAATAATTAATTGACTCTCACTATTTTATTGAAACATAGTATCCCTTACTACTAGTTTCAATATATCCATTCGTAAGTTTTTTATATTACGAAGGATCCCTAAAACATATCCTCATATTCCAAGCTATGTCTATTCCACTACTTATAGAGATTTAATGTAGGTGTTTGACTAAAAAACCACAATAACTCAATGCTCCTCTAATTCTTGAGTAAAGCCTCGACAATGATAAATCATAAACTTCTTTTAAACTACTATTTTTATTTAAATTGGAAACAGTATAGCCATTGATACTTCATTTATACTTTAATTAGTTTAGTCAAACCATCACTTTTATAAGAAATTACTAGTAGTAAGATGAACCCTTAACTACGGTGGATAAGTATCGCTTATACCATGTTTTTTTCAAATTTAAAAAATAGAAGGAATTATGACTTACTATTTGTTTGAGGATTTTTATTATTTCTCAATGAATGAAATAATTTTCTCTTAGATATGAATGTACAATGTGATCTCACTCACAACCTGACTATGATGCAAATATGAAACATTAATTTTATTTTTATTTATTTAAATATATAAAATTTATTTTGTTTTCTATGTGTCTTAATAAACATAAATATTCACAAAACAATAATAAACTATGCATATATTAATTTAAAAAAACCACAGATCTTGATCATTTACTATTAGGTGATCCATTAAAACTAAATGGATAAAATGTGACCTTACGTATGAATAAATGAATTGTATATAGCTAATATTAAAGCCACATCCTTTTCCAATGTGTCTAAATAATGTCTGGAATATTGCCTCATATCAATGAGGAATGTGTCTTATAGTATCCTTGTTATTATGTGTATACACTTAGGAATTTTCAAAATACATGAAAAAAATACTGATGGACACACATTCCCTTATACATAAAAAGTTCAGAAAGATGATGTGAAAACACCTAATCAAAAACGAAATTAATAAATAAATACATCACTTTTGATAAATTAATTAAAATAAATAAAATAAAATAAAATAAACTCCATAATTATATTGGGCCTTCATGGCTTAATATAATTTCACATGTATTATACACATGGTATAAAATGAAATATTCCATAAATTATAATCAAGGATGGTTTAAATGAATTAAAAGAATTTTATTAGATTTTAATTCACAAAATATTAATCACAAAATCCCATAAAAATTTTAATGCATTACTTTTTTTTAATTTTTTGAGATTTTTTAAGAATATTTATACACCTGGACACCTCAAAACCTTAATAAAAGTGGTCTTGGGCCTTTTCTAGACCTGTAATGGGTTGGGTAGATCATGAAAAGTTCTAACTGACATGGACTAGGATGGGACAACTTGGATGGGCTACAAGTTGATTGAATGTTGGCACCCTACACAACTGTGTGTGGGGCTAGAGGTGGAGGGGGTGATGGCGCCCGTAGCTACCAATACACAATAAGAAAAGATTTTCTGACAAATTCACCCACCCCAAGGATGGGTGTTCTAAAATAGGCCACCGAAACTATTTTGGGTGTCTTTTTAAGTCAACATTGGGGTGGTTATGCTACCCCTTCAAACGTTTTTCCACTTTTATTGGTTGTACCGGTGTCATCCCCTTCCAATTGATGTTATTGGGGTGCGCATTGGAAGAAAACGAACCAAGGTTTTAAAAATTTTATCAATGCATCAACATAACTAAGTACTATTCAATGATATGCAACAAATTATGAAATATTACAATATCATATGAAGAAAATAAGAATTACATTAAAACAAATAAATACCTCATTAAATTTTAATATTCACTTGACAACCGCTTGTTTCCAGTAACCACTACTCAAAGGAAATAATGATTGATCCCTCAATATTTCCTACATATTCACTGATAGTGTTTGAGAATTTAAATCATTAATATATGTGTTCTATCATGAGGATTAGACAAAGCCCTTGACATCCTAACCACCACTGCACCAATGATCTTTTGATTAGTAAAGAAGAACATAGATTGGTTCCTTAGATCATGAGATTATATCTATAGCATGGTGGAGAGACGATATAGGAGCTGAAAAATTAATGTAATGAAAATTAAAATAAATGAGAGCCTCCTCTTCCTTATATAGTGGCATACAAAATACCCAAAAATGGATCCCTGACCCCGGATATGCATTACCCCCTAAAAAAGGTGTAAATGACATGTTATGGTAAACTAACTATGTTATAAATATCATTTCTATTTTTATCACGTATGTTTAATATAATAAGTATATTACATGATATAAAAGATCAATTTAACTTGACTCGTTGTTCTAACGAATATTAAATGAACCTTTAATTTTAAAATAATATTCATTCATTAAATGTTTTCCCATGTATTTACATAAATACAAGTAAATATTGTTAATAAATTAATTAAAATATGGTTATTATATACTCTACTAATAATGAATTTATTTCATGGAGATCATATGTTCTCAGACATCTCTCAGAACCTATGGTAGGGCCCACCACAACTTATACTCTTATTCATTAGAATAGGATGGAATTTTGAATACGCTTAGTGTGTGACCCTCTATAACCATATCTCAATAGTAGTGAGTACTACTCAAAGACCAAGAGTGGATTCAGGAGACCCATAAAGCCCCCTAATTGTATAAGGAATATTCATATAAATGACAACCTACTTCTAACATAAATAGTGTAATATAATATCTTTGTCCCATAAAATATCATAAATCAGAATGCAATCCTTGTTTCATTATCCTTTCTCACTTTATTGGTCATTGTCCATACTATATGGTCATACCTTCTTCTATCATGGAAATTGATTTAGTAATGTTACACCCATCCAGATAAAATAGGATTGAGATATCACTTCTATTTAGATGGAAAAATTATTTCTCAATCATTCAATCAATGTATTACCATTAATAATAAGCCCAGTGAAAGCTACCTCACCACATCATAAATTTCATGGTTTTATATTTAATTAATTTATGTGATCAAGTTGTGTACATTGATAATGTTATCATGTTGGTATACCAATACACCTTCTCTTAAATAGGAACTAGCAATGACACCATAAACATGTGGTGTTCTTATTGGTTTGTTAGTCCACATAATTTCATATACATTATATCACCATGTGTGAACCTCATGATAAGAATTTTTAATGCTTATGAGACCCCCAATTATGTGATACAATGAATTGATCGATGGGATATTTTATACCACAACATTTTAAAATATCACCATGATGTTGGGTTATTTTGTATGTATTGCAACATAATGTATGGGTCCATTCAATGTGTCATGAACCAAGCTAGGATGTCATCCAACCTGACACCTGACCAAATCTATAGAATATCCTGAATGGCATTACCAATCCCCATGGACTAAAAACAAGTTCATGTGTATCAACAATAATCACTGGGAATGATTTCACCCATTTAATAATCATAAACAACCATCAATAATAAATATCAAAATAAATTACTAGTGCAATGAAATGAGGTACAATGACTTTCAGAATCCATATATACAATGCTAACCAAAACCCCAAAGTACTAAAATAGAATGGGAACAATAATACTATACCAAAAAAACTCCACATGTAAAGAAGTGATTTATCCTCAAGCAACCACCACCAACCCTACAAGACATGGAACTCTATAAATTGAATACATCATCTCCACTATGATATTTTATTCCATTACCTGATTCATATATAAAAAATTCTATATACACCCAAGGATGTATGTAGGGTGTGAGAGAATCATAGTAGGATTCCACCCAAAAGAAAAGATTTCATGCTATAACATTATAATATAAATCAACATTCACATTTCTATAAGAAATTTTGACATACTTTTCAAGAAACATTTTTACAAAACCATTTTCAAGGGTAGCATTTTTAGCGGAAAACACTTTCTCAAAAAAATCGATCTTTAAATAAAGTAAACAAGAATTTATATTGCATATTGATGGATAAAAAAACATCATATAAGTATCTTTTTACAAGAAATAACCCTAGGTAAATTTTTATAGGTAACTCAAACAAGTGTAACTCCATGAACATCATACCTTAGTAATCAAAATACTCAAACCCAACTACCAATAGTGTTCCCTTACAAGAGCCACTAGAGGGGATCTCATCCGAAGTTATAGTGGTCTAATAACATTCCCACACATGAGACACTAGAGAGGATCCCATACATAGTTCAAGTGGTATCTGATCATATCACATGTTTAGTTAGTATTGCATTTGTCCATCCTGTTAGATGAATTCGTGCCTCAGCCACTTCCGAATCAACTATCGTACTAGTTCTAGTTCATTCACCAAGATAGCCAGGATTTCCCTTTGTTTTACACATGCATTCCAATCATCACGAGAACACAAGGAACTCACCACCTTCTATAAACAAAATAATTTCCATTTCACATGAACTATGAAAACCATTTGGGAATATACTAGGTATCAAATTCATGAAATCACTTTGGAAACATAACCAGAAGAACACATATGAAATATAACTACTTCCATGGGCCAATCCCCTCTTCAAATTGGCACATAAACCAAATTCCCTATTAAAACATACTTCCCATCATATACACAATTCAAAAATCACATTATAGGTGAAAAAAAGGTATCCATCATGCCACCAAATTAATTCCTCTTAAAAACCCCATTTTCAGCACATTCTCACATCAAAGGAATTTGAAAAAAAAAATTCTTTCACTCAATTAATATAACATTTTCAAGAAACAAAACAATGAAGCATACAAAAAAACACATCCATTTTCCTTTATAAAATTTATTTTATCACATTTTCATTTCTATTCCCTTCAAAAATATATTTCGTACCATATAATAAATCCTTATAATATAATTATGCAACCAAGAAATCATATTAAACCCATAAAATAATGTAAAAGTATTAAACCACCTACCTCACACTTTGAAACATATAAAAATTGATGTAAAACCACAACATCACCACCAAAAGACCCTATAAAGGAAATACCCAAAAATAATCATCAATATTTCCCCCAATAACACAAGATAAAACTGTACTTAGGTAAACCCCTCTGCTATAAATTTTTACTCAATAAAGAGGGAAGAAAAACCCTAAAAATAAGGAGAAATCAAGGGGAGGATGACTTACTTGATGATTCCTAGAAGAATCAGTGTCAAAAACACCAAAGGAATGATGCCCAATGAGTCTAGAAAAGTTGAAGGAGGAACCGATTTATTAATATCCCGGGTTGGGGTGGATGGGAGGATAATTAATGTTAAATAAAAACAGGGAAAAAAGGTAAATTTCCATTTTTAATGACATTGACAAGGTGAATGGTTTTATCACACCTTTTCCAAACCATGTGGAAACTGTGAACCCCTCACTCTCTGAGAGGCACATGAACAAATGGATTATTGTAATTTTGGCAGTGACGGAAATGATTCAACATAATAGTGTAATCGAGTGCAGACAACGACACGGATAGTGGTGTTAGAGATGATAGCGGTGATGGATGACACGATGATGTTCAGGTCTAGTGAAGGTATTTTCTCCTGCACAATGGTCATAATTTTGGGAGAGTCTCTAGGTAGACATGTGATGATAAGGGTGAGGAATTTTGAAATTTGAATGTGTTGGATTGTTGGAAGGTGACAATGGCAGTTTTGGATCTGGGTTTTTCTAAAGCATTTTTTGATATGAATTTTTAATTTGGTATTCTATAATTTTCTTGATAGGTTTGAATCTAGTGTTTTTTAGGAATTACACATACACTATAATATTTTTATTTGAAAATAAAAAAAATATGGATCATGTTTGTTAAGAGGTGCCTACCACATTATTAGCATAAATAGTTTGAAAAATCATGCACTAACCATGTGGTCTTTACTTTCCAAAATGAATAAATGTTGCACAGTTTCCTCGAAAAGGGTTCATGGTTTCCCCAAACCATAGACCAACTGTGTGCCATCTTTGTCCAAGTCCAAATTCATAATTCTTCCCAAGAACACATGGGGAACCCAATGGATGAGAGTGATATTAAAACTAATCAATATAACACCTCAAAATGAAAACTCAAACGTGAAAATTTTCCTTGCCATGAAAACTCTCCATCCCTGGAAAGTCAACTAAAATATTGATCAAATAATCGAAATTAATTCTCCTCTCCAACCAAATAAATTCACTAAAAATCCTGATCCTCATCACTACCATACTTCCAATAAACTATAACCAATGGAATGGACTTATCATGATGAACTTTCTCTTGAGAATCCACAATCCACACTGACAATTCAAACACAGAAAAATCAGGCCCAACTCTAACTCTTCTAAATTCATCACATGGGATGGATCCATATGGTACTTTTAATTGAGAGAAATAGAACACATCATGAATTTAAATTAACTAATATAGAAAGTATATCTTATATGACCCCATACCAATACTCTTAGTAATCTCAAAAGGTATGACATACCTCAATGTTAGATCCCCTTTCGTACCCTAACGGTGATGACCCAAGCATGGTTCCACTTTTAGGAACACCTAGTCACCCACAAAAAACTCCAAATCTCTATGGATATGGTCATAAAAATACATGTAATGACCTCAAGGTGTCAAAAAGTGATGCATGATCAATATAATATTCTCAAAAGTCTCTTACACAATTTTCAGTCCCAACAACAAGGTCTCACCCACCTCAAACCAACACAAGGGTGAAAAACATGCTCGGCCATAAAGCGCCTCAAAAGGAGCCATCTGAATCTAGGATTCCTAACTATTGTTATATAAAAACAGAACCAATCCAAAATGGAAATCCCATGAACCTCTAAAATCTATCACACATTCTCGGATCACATCTTCCGAAATCTAATTTTCCCACTCTATCTAACCATCTGTTTGATGTTACTCCTACAAAAATGGGTAAGGGAAGTGCTACCTTTTATCGGTGCTGAGAAAAAAGAACTGATAAAGGAACCCTATATCAGTACTAAAATTTTAGCGTGGATAGAGGGATTATTTAACAGTAATTCTCTAGCACTGATAATGAAGCCCTTTTCAGCGCTAGAAAAGAGAGGATAAAGAATCCCTCTATCAGTGCTAAACTTTTAGGACCTATAAAGGGTACCCATTATCTACACTAAAAAAGTTCTGCTAAATCCTCCATTTATTAGAAATAAAATATTATCACTGATAAAGGCAGACTTTATCAGCTCTTTTTTGTACTGATAAAGGTAGCCTTTATCAGTGATTTTTAGCACTGATAAAACCGTAGTCCCATATTTTATAAAAGCGGGTGCACAGTGTCCACTGTTTATTGTGCCCTCAAACTCTCATGGTACTATACCCCTATGAAAACTCTCCTCCCGCCCGATATTCTTGTTGTGGGACCTCCACCTCTATCCCCACACCTTATCCTCCCCCTCAAACCCCTTTCGCGAAAACTCCTCCCTGCACACCCTATTTCTCCTCTTCTCTGCTCGACCCCAATCCCCGCGAACCCTACTCCTCCATTTCTCAATTTTTGGATGCTCCTCCCAGCACCTCCCCATCTGGTAGTCATGCCTTCCCCTCCCAACATATCACAGAAGGCTCCCTGACTACTCGACGCTTCTTCTCTCCGTCCATCACTGGTGTGATCTGCTCAAGGTAAATCTCACACTTCTCCTTTTAGGTTTATTTTTGGTCGATAGGTTTTGAAGTGTAATTTTTGTTACTTCATAAAGTGGTTTTGTTATGGTGTAAATATCACTAGGTTATTCCTATATAGATATGTCCCTAGATTAATCTGATATACTCCCTTTTGGGTTTATCTTATGTGATCTTAGATGTGCTGTGAGGGGTGGTAATTTGGTGTGATGTTATTAAGTTGTTTTAAGTTCATCATTAATGATATTTTTGGTTAATCATCCATACGGGGTATTATAGAATGATTTTCCCTTCTACGGTATGGAAACTTGGGTGGTAATTTTCTATGTTATGTCTATTTGAGTTTTATTTCACTATACTACCTTCTATTACATCGTGGTCTGGTTTAACATTCTCTGAGTTAGAGGGAGAAGGCTGAGGATCACACTGTGATCCTAGATAGTTTGAGTGCCATGAAATGGTTTAATTGTTTGTTTCATGGGCCTTATTATATTAATATCAATTTTAATGTGGTTTTAACCTATAGATTCAGGGCAGAACATGCCATGGTTTTTGGATCATATCTTTATTATGGAATGGTGACCTTTTTCACATCATTATACTTTAATTTTATATAATGGTTACAAATTTAGTACTTATATCAAATTATTTGTTTTTTAAAAACAATTCCTAGAACCCTAGGTGATTAGTGATGTATATTTGGATATATTTATCTACCCTTTGATTGGTTTTCTTCTAAAATTTTATGAGATCATCCTCTTTAAAATATAAGGTGAATTTATTTTCTCTTCTTCTTGATTCTCTTCTTGAAATGTATTCTTAGAAATGATGGGACAACAATGTTGATTCTGTTTTTCTGTTTTTTTTTGTTATGGTTTTAATGGTAAACGGTCATACATAGGCCTTTTAGATTACCCTCATGTGTAAAGTCTTGTTTTATTTGAGTATTCTTCTCATTCTTATGAAATATTTGTTAAATCATTAGTTGAGGTTGGGGATATGAAATTTACCCTTCTATAATATGTGTAAATTGTGGAATTATCAAGTTATTTTGTTTCCATTGGATTGATAGTAAGGATTAACCCAAATACTATAATGAATTACACTTAATGAAATTAAAGTGAAAAGGGAGTTTTGCATGTGATTTATGAAGTTCCATAATATTTCTTATATATTTATACATTTATTGGTGTTGTTGCTAAGTGATTTATTCTTGTTGTTGTGAAATAAATTTCTTACTACAAATAATATGTTATGATCACTTTTCAAAATTGTATAGTCACTTATCGTAGGTAATGAAATGGTTGTATAGAAATCTATAATTAAAGTGTTATATTTAAAGTATAAATTCTAATTTAATGTGAAAAAGTTTTTAAGGGGGGGGGGGTTAGAGTGAATTTCTTATATGTTTTCCCTTTCATGATACTATGTAGGGGGTATTTATCACTATGATAATAAGGGTCATGGTTGATTGATGTGGTTGGGATCCTGAGGTGTGGTAATTAATATGGTAGTGATGGATGTATTATTGTATGGTTATGATAGCAATGGTATGGCTATTTATGTATAAAATAAGTGGTTTGCAGATTTTAGAATGTGTTTAGTTGTATTTTAAGTCATGAAAATTTAGTAGTTATTAGGTTGTGTTATAGTTTCTTTTTGTCATGGAATATGGTTGGAATAAATGAAAATAGTAATGGTTGATGGGTTGGAAATGATAAATGATGGTTTGTTAAATGATTAATGATAATTATTGGAATAATTATGTTTAATAAACGGTTAAAGATATAATAAATATTATTAATGATTAATAAATGGATTATAGTGGGTAGTGATTTAATGATTGGTTTCAGATTAAAATGGTTAACAATTGAAATGAATATGGTAATAAAAATATAAGAAATTATAATGTTAAATGAAATGAGAAGTTGGTAATGTTGATATGGATGATAATTTGATTTTTTGGGGATTATGTGTGGCATTATAATTGAAGTGGTTATTAGAGGGTGGTAGTAACAAGTAAATGGTTAACGTGGGTATTTGCCTTGTTATTTTGGTGTAAACCCTTAAGAAATATTTATGTGTGACTATATACTTATTATATTTTCTTATTATTTCTTATGAACCACCACTTGAGTCGAGTAACCTGATTGAAATCTATATGGGTACTTTGATATTTTATTTTAGATACCTTTTTTATGTATGAAATTCACATGAATTATGGATTGGGTTTTTTGTTATATTATTTGGATTTGATTGGTGGTCTATCTTTGTTCTTCAGAATTATGAGGGAAACACCACCCATTTCTTTATTTTATACCCTCAATGCTAGTCTCCAACCTATGTACTATTAGAGGTAGGGTCTATGAATTACACTTATTTTCACTTCCATTTTAGGAGTGGTTCCTAGTGGTGGAGTGTTATGATAGTGTGGTATTAGAGATTTATTTAGGAGTTAAGATGGAGTTTGGAATTAGCCCCTCACGAGGACTAAATGGGATGATAGGTGAATAATATTTGTTAAAATATTCATATGGAATAAAATGGGAGACTATCTATGAGACAAGCGATTATCCCCCTGTGATTTAAATTAAGTAACTTTCGTTTACCAAAAATATTACGCATGATGATACTGAATGTATGGTAGAGACCTAGGGTGGTAGATATATCCTAAATAATTATTCTTGTATTTGGAAGTCTTTTTCTGTTTATTTGAACCATAAATACTAATATTTGAGATTCAAATAGGATGGAGATAAATAAAGATTGGATGGATACAAATCATTTGACAATATATTATAAGAACAGAGTGAAAGAGTTTATCAAGTTTGTAAAGGATCAGCCAAAAGATCCTTCTCAAATCCTTTTTATATGTTTACATTGTTTTTATTCTAGACTAATTACTCCATTGGGGTTGGAAAAACATTTTATATGTTACGGAATAGATCAGAGTTATAAATGTTAAAATAAACATGGAGAAAAGGAGAATGTAGCTACTAACTAGGTTAAAACTGCATTTTATGGATCATCAGATATTATGGATAATAAAGAAGACCGTATGGAGGATGTGCTTACAAATTTCAATGATTATGAAGATCATATTGAGGAAATGACAAGGAAATTTGAAGATGAACTCGGTGATTTCCCAAAAATGTTTGAGAAGTTAAAGAGTTTTGAAAAGAATCCATTGTATGTTGGTTGCACTAAATATATAGCCTTGTCAGTTTTAATGAAGTTGTATAAATTGAAATTTGGAAATGGATGGAGTGATGTCAGTTTTACGGAACTACTTGCTCTCTTGAATGACATGCTCCCGGAAGATAATGAGCTCCAAAGCTAGACATATGAAGCTAAACGAATGTTATGCTCGATGGGTATGATTTCTGAAAAAATACATTCCTGCCCAAAAGACTGTATATTTTTTCACAAGGACAACAAATCACATACAGAATTTCCAAAGTGTGGTGATTCTTGATACAAGAAAGATGAATCCAGTCCTATGAATGTTGTACAGTACTTTCCATTCATTCCAAAGATTAGATGTCTATATGGAAGTGAAGAAATGGAAAGACAATTTTTGTGTCATGTAGATAAAGGAAATAAATATGGGAAATTACATCATCTGGATGACTCTCCTCAATGGAAGAAAATTGATCATGAGTATCTAAAATTTGGAAAAGAGCCAATAAACTTTCATCTTGCATTATCTACAGATGGAGTGAATCCTTTTGGTTTTCAAACCAGAACACACAGTACATGGCCTGTTATGTTGGTAAATTATAACATGCCACCTTGGTTATGCATGAAGCAGAAATTCATCATGTTATCTATGATTATATTAGGACCAAAACAACTAGGTAGTGATATTGATGTTTATTTGGATTCTTTGATCGAGTATTTGAAGTTATTATGGGATTCAGGTGTTATGTTGTATGATTCTTATAAAAGTAAATACTTCACCTTGAGAGCAATGTTGTATGGGATGATAAATGATTTCCATGCTTATAGAAATTTGTCAGGCTATATAAGTAAAGGAACCCAAGGGTGTCCCATTTGCGAAGAAGATACAGAATCAATTTGGTTGAAACATTCATCCAAATTTGTGTTTCTATGACATACCAAATTTCTACCTTGGCGGCACAAGTACCAATCTTGGATGACATCATTAAATGGATGTTCAGAACAATTCACAACACCATCTCCACTAACAACTGATCAGCTATTTGAGAAAGTAAAAGATGTGAACACTGATTTTGGTAAACCAATTTTGAAAAACCTTATGAAAATTGATTAGAAAAAGAGATTAGTTATTTTAATTAACATACTAGAATTGTTTGTAAGTCAAAAAATTTCTTTATGTGATTCATGTGGAAAAAATGTATATGACAGTGTTATCGGAACGTTTTTGAATGCCCCTGGAAAAACAAATGATGGAATTAAGGCAAGTTTGGACATGATTTTCATTGTAATATGAGAAGAGTTGGCACCCGTGAAGAGTGAAAATAAAATGTTTCTTCCTCCAACTACTTACACTCTTTCTAGGGAGGAGAGATGTCAGTTTTACAACTTCTTAAATGATGTAAAGGTTCCAGAGGGGTATTCAACAAATATCAATAAAATTGTGTCAATGAATGATTTGAAGTTAAAAGGTTTGAAATCAAATTAATGCCATGTTTTGATGCATTATTTAATTCCTATATCTTTACGTTGAATTTTTTCCAAGAATGTCCGTCCTACGTTAACCAAACTTTGTTTCTTTTTCAAAGATATATGTAGAAAAGTTTAATACTCGATGAAATTTCCAACTATGGAAAAAGAATGTTTTGTCATATTATGTGAATTAGAAAGGTTCTTCCCACCAACATTATTTGATATGATGGTTCATATGATGATTCACATGGTGAGAGAGATTCGACTTTGTGGTCATGTGCACTGAGGATGTATGTACCTCATTGAATGGTATATGAAGATTTTGAAAGGGTGTGTCAAAAATTAAATTTGGCCAGAGGGTTTTATAGTGAAGAAATATATTGTTGAGGAATCCATTGAATTCTATACTGAATACCTTTCTGATGTGGAAAGCATTGGTATCCTGAAATCTCGTCACACTTGATATATTGAGGATGAGGCAATTTCTGGAAGAGATGTTGTGACAATAAGTATTACAGATCGGGAGCAGGACCACATTTAAGTTTTTCATAACAGTCGAAATGTTAATCCATATATTGAAACTACCAAAAAATTATTAGGCAGTAGAATCCATCAAAAGCTGAAAAATATCAAATACACATAATCACTAGTTTATAGGATGGTTTCAGGACTATATTTTTAAAGAGTTAGATGAAAATCCAAATTCAATTTTAGAAATACTTCGATGGCTAGCTGCTAGACCAAGTGTGTATGTATTATCTTACAATGGTTATGTATTTAATCATTATACATTCTATACATATGAACATGATAAATATAGTACCATGAAAAATAGTGGATTTACACTTGTGGCTGAAGCGATGAATGTTTCTCGTAGTAAGGACATAAATCCAATCTATGAAAATATTTCATACTTTGGAATTATCAAACAAATATGGGAGTTGGATTATACGGCATTCCAATGGCCGATTTTTCAATGCAAATTGGTTGATAACAATAGTGGTGTTAAAATAGATGAATGGGAATTTGTGAAAGTTGATTTTAGTAAAGAAGGGTACAAAGACAAAAAAATTTATAATGGCATCACAGTAGGTACAAGATTTTTTTGTTCCAGATCCCGCAAACCGAAAGTGGCCAATTGTTATGTTATCGTCCAAAACTACTGAATGTTCTGAAGAAAATTCTGTTAAGGGTGATTATTTCAGTGTTATATCACAATCATTTCGTAGTGGTCCCAATGTAGATGATGTTTTTTTAAGATATATGAGACCACAATGAAGAGATTTGGATAATCGATAGAGGTGTCAAATCCCTTCATCCTTTGAAGAAAAGAAAGAGAGTTCAATAAATATGTTATATTTTGTTTGTAATATAGATCTTGTTATCTCATGTTATTATCTTATCATTACTGAATTTATGTAATCTAAATGAACTATTCAACCACTTTTGCCGATAATGACTTCTTCGCGTTCTGGTGCTCCTAACCTTGAGGCTGAACAAGTATCTCAAGTTGTTGTTGTTGCTGCAGCTCCTTCTGTTGTGGCTTCTCACGGCATAGAGAAACAATAAGTTTCTGAACCTTTTGTAGCTCCTATTTTTTATGTCCAACAACCATAAACACATGTCGTTGCTACCATTTCAGATGAACATATATAGGATGTCGATATCGATGAAATATTTGGGGATGAAGGACCGGTGTCACAAAAAACACAGGTGAATCATAGTTTGATGGTGTTAGCCAATGTTTTTAAGGTGAAAATCAAATCCATCAAATTTGATGTCAGATGGAATGCATGAGGCCAACATTTTAATCCCAAAAAGTTTATTTTTATTAGTTACATTGGAATTGTCACTCAGAAAAGCATGCTGATTGACATAGATTCATGGCACCATGTTGTGTCCAGGTTGAAGGATGTGATCTGGGAAGAAATTTCGCTAACATTATGATATTATTTCTTTAATTTACTAGAAAATAAAATAATGAAATGGTGTCTTACTCTTCTCAATCTCTTGTAGAGTACATTTATAGTAGATGATTCATGCAAGAATTATGTACTAAGGTCTGTAGGAAGGATTCATCTAGGTTTTCAAACTATTTTAACAAAATGTCACCTTAATGATTCCAAAGGTAAAATAAACCCACACCCACCCCTTGTCTACGCTCACCTGATATCCCAAGAATCATGGGATGAATTTATTGGCTGTCGTGGGGATGAGAAGTTTCAGGTACATTGTGGGTTATAATACGTTGTTTGAGGATACGTGTATTAATCATTGTGATTGGAAATATTTCATTTATGAAATAGAAACTCTGTACTGAAAATAAGGAATGTGCATCAAAACCAACATACCCCTATCGTAAAGCAGGGATGAGGTATGCTTCACTAGAAAAGAAAATGATATGTATTTTAAATTCACAGTAATATTGTTAGGTTCCAAGAAACAAAATCATAATTATCTTTCTATATTTATATGTAGATTTATGCTTCTAAAACCAAAGAAACTTCCATCCCACGTCATGTGCTATGGAAGTAGGAACATGTGAATAAGGAAGGGAATCTAGTAGATGAAAACACACAAAAAGTGTGGAAAATATGTGTAAGTATAACACAATGATAAAAATATTTTTTTTAAATTTCTATTACATAAAAATAATTAGTTATTTTCCTATATCAAATAGTCACTGGAATCAGCTTCTCCTATAGCGAATGCAGACCTATTATCGACGACATTGAAGTTTCCAGAACAATACGATCATGTCAGAGGTGTGGGGTTTGGGGTGACACCCCGAGTATATTTTGAGAAAAAAATAAATGGATGATAGAGATGAAAAATTGAAACAAATGAGTGAAATACTAGCAACTCTTGAAGAACTTTTTCAGTGGCAGGGAGAGTTACTATCAACCTTTATGGGTGGGAAGCACGGAGAAAACATAAATCAAGAACAACGAGTTCTTAAAGATCCCACCACACCCCCACCAGATTTAAAGTGAGCCATTCCACTCAAAGAGTTTTCATAGCCATGGTAATCAATATTCTAATAATTGTTCCTATGAAATGTGAATCATAAAAACACTAATACTTTTCTTATACCGATCTTTTATAGGGTGATAATGACTGTGATTTATATCTGTCAACACCCACCTATCACCTTGTAGCAAGGGCTACAGTGTTCAACATCCCAGAGGACAAGATTTATAATAGAGCACTTCTGAAAGATCATTCGAAAGTGACGATTACTATAGCACATCAGCCAAATGCAGAGCTACCTAATCCACATGATGATGATGATATTCATACGATCGAAAAGGATATTGGGGCATTCATTACATGGTCGTCACAACTTGTAAGAGTACATGGGGACAAAGAGGTATTTATTTCCTTTTTTTCTAGGTAAACCATTATCAATTAATGAAAAAAGGGTCTAAACCAATGAATGTTAATATAGTCAGTGAAAGGGAAGGGGGTGAAAAGAAATTTTGGCTCAAAAGAATCTAAAGGATCGACCAACCGATCCTAAAGAACTACTTAAATCAAAATAACACCACCTATTCCCTATCCACATTTACTAGCACTGAAGACTCATGTGGATATGAAGTTAAGAGGTGGCAGTAGTCCTATAGTGGTTTTCGAAAAGAATATATAAGGAGAGGAACGTCAAGATTTTGTTTTTACTAAAAATGTAAATGAGATCCTTGAAAATGGTTGGCTAAGCATCACAGTTTTAAATTTATATATGAGGTACGTTTTCATGAATTAATTTTCTAAAAGCTCATATAATGTGAAAATTATGACTAAATTCATTTTATATTATTGACAAATGTATATATGAAAAATAGTTGAATGAATTTCCACATGATCCAAAATTCAGACGCGTTAGTCCTCATACCACATCAACACATCTAACAAAATTAGAGCCATCAAAAAAGATGAAATAGTGAACGACTTGCGGAAAACATTTGAAATCAAGATTAAAGATGACAGACTCTTCCTAGTACCAACCATGTAGGGGTAAAACTCTACGATTAAAGCATATCAATTATATTTTCACTTATTTTATTACTTATTCCTTTATTTGTTTTTTGGAAACATTGGCTGTTAATTGCAGTGAACTTGGATACTCCAAAGATTTATTTTTTGGATTCAAGGAAATAATATCCAAAAAACCGACCACACATGATGGAGTTTGTGGATATGTAAGACACTACATCCTACGTTTTAGGTCTAAAAATCATGTAATATAATTTATATAATCTTTTACTGAGGATTATGTTATGAGAAGGAAGTGTATCATTATCGTCTAAAAAATAATGAGGACAGGGGATAAGCATAACTAGGAGAGCAAGTACAACGTTTAGAAAAATATCAGGGTATATAAACTACAATTTCACTATCCAATAACATATCAACACAA
The DNA here is from genome assembly GCA_963277665.1 of Viscum album. NCBI lineage: Eukaryota > Viridiplantae > Streptophyta > Magnoliopsida > Santalales > Viscaceae > Viscum > Viscum album. The sequence goes on from OY728144.1 coordinate 580,645,984, forward strand.
GTTACTTATTCTCCTAATGATCAAATTTTTTGTAGTGCCCAAAATAAACAAACGACAATGATTTTGGTTATTATGTTGGTAAATTTATAAAAGAGATCGCTTTTTATCAACAAACTAGCATCCCTAAACAGATATTTTCAAAAACAACTACTATTTCATTTAATTTATTAAATATTTCTTTATTTATATATTTCACAATACTACTCTGACTACTAAAAAGCCACATACTAACAAGACGATATAGATTTGTTCGTAATCGCATGGGCCGCATACCTGATGGAAGATTGTACACAAATAGAATGAAGATCTGACTTGGGGATGTATACAATTGGCTGTCATTTTTGAGAGGGGTTAAGGGGATCAAAAGATGAAATTTTGTTGTATGTAAATGTTCATTTGAAATTTTTAATTTTTATTAAATAAAATAACCTTCCTCCAATTAGTAATTTTCCAATTTTAATAGATGAAATTCACCAGCAACATTCAAGAATGATGAACCACTTTTCTTTGGGCTTTGGATAATAAAAACATGTAAAATATCCAAAATACCTTCATATATGACCAACCACATTCGTATTGTGTTTATAATTTAGTAGAACGACCCATGGGTGCATTGGTGACATGTACGAGTCAACCACGCCTCAATCCAAGGCACGGTGTCGCTGGTATCACTAAAAGTGTCTCTCCTTTGTTTAAAATGGACAAAATATTAATTGAAAACAAAAACTGACCTACAGAAATCCATCCAAACACATCTGGAGTATGTATATCCTTTAAGATAACTATCCATTGATGTTTTGGTGACATGTACGAGTCAACCCCACCACAATACGAGGAACGGTGTGACTGGTATCACTCAAAGTGTTTCTCTTTTGTTTAAAATGGGCAGAATTTTAAGTGAAAACAATAAATGGCATACATAAATCAGACCAAAAGCATTTATATTGTGTTGATCCTTTATGAAAACAATCTATGGATGTATTGGTGATGTGTACGAGTCAACCACGCCTCAATATGAGGCACGGTGTGGCCGGTATCACTCAAAGTGTCTCTCTTTTGTTTAAAATGGACAAACTTTTAAGTGAAAACAACGACTGACCTACGAAAATGTGACCAAATGTATTCAGATTGTGCTGATACTTTAGGAGAATGATCCATGAGTGTGTTTTTGATGTGTATGATTCATTACCACCTCAATACAAGGAACGGTGTGACCGGTGTAACTCAAAGTGTCTCTCTTTTGTTTAAAATAGACAGAATTTTAGGTGAAAACAACAACCGACATACAGAAATCTGACCAAATTCATTCGAATTGTTTTAATCATTTATGGGAATGATCCATGGGTATGTTTTCACGTGTACGAGTCAACAATGCCTCAATATGAGGCACAGTGTGACAGGTATCACTCAAAGTGTCTCTTTTTGTTTAAAATGGACAATATTTTAAGTGAAAACATCAATTGCCGTATGGAAATCCAACAAAATGAATTTTGATTATGTTTATGCTTAAGAGAAAGATCCATGGGTGTGTTTGTTATGTGTACGAGTCAACCCTTCCTCAATCCGAGCCATGGTGTGACTGGTATCACTCAAAGTGTCTCTCTCTTGTTTAAAATGGACAGAATTTTAAGTGAAAACAACAAATGATATACGAAAGCCTGACCAAATGCTTTTGTATTGTGTTGATCCTTTAGTAGAATTATCTATGGATCATTTTTGACATGTAAAGGTCTACCAAGACTCAGTCTGAGGCACAGTGTTGCCGGTATCACTCAACGTGTCTCTCTTTTGCTTAAAATGGAAAAAATTAATTTTAAAGAAAAATTAACCTACAAAAATCCAAGAACATGCATTCATATTGTGTTGATCCATTAGGAGAAGGATCCATGGGTGCGTTGGTGATGTGTACGATTTAACCCCACCTCAATCTGAGGCACGGTGTGACCAGTATCACTCAAAGAGTCTCTCTTTTGTTTAAAATGGACAGAATTCTAAGTGAAAACAACAACTAACATACAGAAATCTGACCAAACACATTATGATTGTGTTGATACTTTAGGATAATGTTCTAGGGGTCATTTTGGATGTGTATGAGTCAACCACGCCTCAATCAGAGGCATGGTGTGGCCGGTATCACTCAAAGTGTCTCTCCTTTGTTTAAAATGGACAAACTTTTACATGAAAAAAGAAAATATCTTACGGAAATCCAACCAAAAGCATTAAGATTGTTTTTATACATTATGAGAACAATCCATGTGTTCATTAAAGATGTGTATGAGTCAACCCCACTTCAATCTGAGGTACGGTGTGACTGGTATCATTCAACGTGTCTCTCTTTTGTTTAAAATGGATAGAATTTTAAGTGAAAACAACAACAGACATATGGAAATCCAACCAAACGCATTCGGAATGTGTTGATCCATTAGGATAACGATTAATGGGTCATTGTTTATGTGTTTGAGTCAACCACACCTCAATCAGAGGATCAGTGTGGCTGGTATCACTCAAAGTGTTTCTCTTTTGTTTAAAATGGACAAACTTTTAAGTGAAAACAACAACTGACCTACAGAAATCCAACCAAACACATTCAGATTGTATTTGTCCTTTCGGAGAACCATCCATGGTTGCGTTGTTGATGTGTATGAGTCATCCCCGACTGAATCCAAGGCACGTTGTGATCGGTATCACTCAAAGTGTCTCTCTTTTGTTTAAAATGGACAATATTTTTAGTAAAACAACAACTAACATATGAAAATCTAACCAAAAGCATACAGATTGTTTTTATCCTTTATGAGAATGATCTATGGGTCATTTCAGATGTGTACGGATCAACCATGCCTTAATATGAGGCATGGTGTGGCCGGTATCACTCAAAGTGTTTCTCTTTTGTTTAAAATGGAGAAAATTTTATGTGAAAACAAAAATTGGCCTATAGATATCTGATCAAACGCATTAGTATTGTGTTGATCCTTTAGGATAATGATCCCTGGGTGTGTTGGTGATGAGTAATATTGAATCCCACCTCAATAAAAGGCATGGTGTGACCGGTATCGCTCCAAGTGTCTCTCTTTTGTTTAAAATGGACAGAATTTTAAGTGAAAACAACAACTGATGTATTGAAATCCATCCAAACACATTCAAATTGTGTTGATAATTTATGATAATGATCCCTGGGTCATTTTTTACTTTAAAAATTCAACCATTCCTCAATCTGAGGCATGGTGTGGCCGGTATCACTCAAGGTGTATCTCTTTTGTTTAAAATGGACAAACTTTTATGTGAAAACAACAGTGGACATACGTAAATCTGACCAAATGCATTAATATTATGTTGATACTTTAGGATAAAAATCCATGGGTGCATTGGTGATGTGTACGAGTCAAAACCGCCTCAATATGAGGCATGGTGTGACCGGTACCACTCAAAGTGTCTCTCTTTTGTTTAAAATGGACAGAATTTTAAGTGAAAACAACAAATGATGTACGGAAATCTAACCAAACGCATTTTTATTGTGTTGATCATTTAGGATAATTATACATGGGTAATTTTTGACGTGTATGTGTCAACCAAGACTCAATATGAGGCATTTTGTGGCCGGTATCACTCAAAGTGTCTATCTTTTGTTTAAAATGGACAAATGTTTAAGTGAAAACAACAACTGGGCAACAGAAATCTGCCCAAACGCATTCGTATTGTGTGTATCCTTTATGATATCAATAAATAGGTGCCTTGGTGATTTTTATGTGTCATCCCTTCCTCAATCTGAAGCACGGTATGAGCGGTATCACTCAAAGTGTCTTTCTTTTGTTTAAAATGGACAGAATTGTAAGTGAAAACAACAACTGACGTATGGAAATCTGACCAAACGCATTAGTATTGTGTTGATCTTTTAGGAGAAATATTAATGGATCATTTGTAACATGTAATTGTGAAACATTCCTCAATCTGAGGCACGGTGTGCCTGGTATCACTCAAAGTGTCTCTCTTTTGTTTAAAATGGACAAAATTGTAAGTGAAAACCACAATTGTCCAACGGAAATCTGACCAAACGGGTTCTGATTGTGTTGATCATTTAGGATAATGTTACATAGGTGCATTGGTGATGTGTACGAGTCATCATCTCCTCAATATGAGTCACGGTGTGACCGGTATCACTCAAAGTGTCTCTCTTTTATTTAAAATTGATAGAATTTTACTTGAAAACAACAAATAACATACATAAATCTAACAAAATGCATTCATATTGTGTTTATTCATTAGGATAACTATCCATGGGTCATTTGTGATGTGTAAGAGTCAACCACGCCTGAATCTGAGGCACGATGTGGCATTTATCACTCAAAGTGTCTCTCTTTTGTTTAAAATGGACAAAATTTTAAGTGAAACAAAACTGACCTATGGAAATACGACCAAATGCTTTGATATTGTGTTGATACTTTGGAAAATGGTCCATGGGTGTGTTGGTGATTTTTAAGAGTCAACCTTGACTCAATCCAAGGGACGGTGTGACCAGAATCACTCAATGTGTCTCTCTATTGTTTAAATTGGATAGAATTTTAAGTGAAAACAACAACTGACGTACGAAAATATGACCAAATGATTTAGAATTGTGTAGATCCTTTAAGAGAACGATACATGGGTCATTTATGACGTGTATGAGTAAACTAGGCCTCAATCTGAGGAATAGTGTGGCCGGTATCACTCAAAGTGTCTCTCTTTTGTTTAAAATGGAAAAACATTTAAGTGAAAACAACAACTGGCCTACGGAAATCCAAACAAATGCATTCAGATTGTGTTGATCCTTTAGGATAATGATACATGGGTGCATTGGTGATGTGTAAGAGTCAACCCTACCTCAATCTGAGGCACGGTGTGACCAGAATTACTCAAAGTGTCTCTCTTTTGTTTAAAATGGACAGAATATGAAGTGAAAACAACAACTGACATACTGAAATCTGACCAAACACATTAGGATTGTGTGGATCCATTAGGAGAATGATCCATGGGCCCTTTGTGATGTGTAAGAGTCAACAACGCCTCAATCTAAGGCATGGTGTGGCCGATATAACTCAAAGTGCCTCTCTTTCGTTTAAAATGAACAAAATTTTAAGTGAAAACAACAATTGACCCACGGATAGCCATCCCCACCCCCCTGAACGCCCCCACCCCTCCTAGACACCACCCCACCACCTGGACACCTCCCCCACCCCCCTTGGACACCCCCACCTTCATGGAAAGCCACCCCCACTCCCCTAGACACCACCTCACCCCCCTTGGACATCCCCACCAGCCCCTAGACCGCCCCCACCCCCTAGACACCACCCCATCCTCTAGACACCCCCACCCCTCTGGACACCCCCACCCTGGAAATCCTTCCAACCCCCTAGACATCCCCACCCCCTGGACTTTCCAAACCCCCCTGGACACCCCCATGGACAGCCCCCCTGACCCCCCTGGACACCCACCAACCCCCTAGGTGGCACCCCCACCCCTCCTAGACACCACCCACCACCTAGACACCCCCACCCCTAGACACCCCCACCCTCATCGACACCACCCCACCCCCCTTGGGAAGCCCCACCAACCCCTTGGACTGCTCCCCCACCCCCTGGACAACACCCCACCCCCTGGACACCCCCACCCCCAGGAAAGCCCCCCCCCCCCCAACACCCTGGACATCAGCCCACCCCCCATGGACACTACCATGGACAACCCACCCCCTAGACACCCCACCACCCCTAGACCCCCCCCCCAACCTGGACACCCCCACCCCCTCTTAGACACCACCCCACCACCTAAACACCCCCTAGGGCACCCCACCCCCATGGACAGCCCCCCCCCCCCCCTGAACACCACTCCACCCCCCTTGGATAGCCCCCCAACCTCCTGGACCACCCCCACCCCCTGGAAACCCCTATCCACCTGAACACCCCCATCCCCCCAGACACCCCTACCCCTCCTTGGACAGCCACCCCAAACCCTTGAAAAGCCCCCAACCCACTGAATTCTGAATTGAATTCATTATGTATTTAATTAACTTATTAATTATGTGTTAATGGTTTATGGGTATACTTGTTGTATCGGTATACTTGGTGTAAGTACCTTGTGAATTATGTGTTAATTTTTTATGGGTATACTTTTTGAGATGCTGAATTGTTTTTAGGTCTTCTTTGGGTGTGCTACTACAGAATTTTATGTTACAACTGACAGGACATTTATCAATGCTAATAATGGATCACTTTATCAGCACCTTTTTAGCATTGATAAAGGATCCCTTTATCATCACTTTTTATCACTTATAAATAGATCCTTTATCAGCACTTTTTTAGTACTCATATAGGCTCCCTTTATCAATGCTTATTGGTCGCTGATAAAGGGGACCCCATTTATCAGCACTGAGCATTACATCGCTTTTTTAGCACTGTTAAAGCCTCTTTTGAGCGATGATAAAGCCCATTTTTTGTAGTAGTGTGTTGGTATGTCATACTCAACATGATATATGATCTCTTCACCTTCTGGAGGGCTTCCCAAAAAGATGATTTAAAACAAGGTTCCCTATTAAAAACAATTCCCAAAGTCACACCATGAAGACTCAAAACCTCTTGAACATATAACCAATCCAACTCATCCACCTTGTCTTAATCCCTAATTGGATAGAAATGATATGATTTTGTCATATGATCAATAAATACCCATATAAAATTCCTCCCTCAAGGTGTATGAGGTAAGCTGAAAATAAATTATATAGTTTTCTCATCCCACTTTCAGGTAGGAATATGTAGTAGAAGAAGAAAAACATAGGGTATTTGGTGAGCTTATTTAACTAACTGACATTTATAACATCACAAAACAATGTCAACAATGTCCCACCTCATACCTAGCCATAAAAATGCCAACACACATAATAAAATATCTATGTGTCGCTAGGATGAACGAACCACTAGGACTGGTGGCTACCATGCATCACCACCTTTCGCAAAAGCAATGGCATCACAAAGTGAACCTTGAATCACATAACTCCCAAGAAAGATAATGGTCACTCACAAGGAATCTCCCCATAATTATGAAATTTCATCGAACATGGTAAAAATCATCATTCAGATATTCCCACTGAATTAAATTTATAAGAGAACGTATCAGCTACACACTGGCCAAGAACACATATCCACTATCCTCTATGGTCTCTATATGCATCTAGTAAAATATCCCCATCATTGTCCACTAATCACTACACTCTTTCAATGAATTCACTGAAAATTTTATTCTTAATTAAACTGCCTCCAAATTCCCTTTACAAAGGGTATTTACTATATCAAAGTCAAACCCATGAAGATACTGGACCCAGCGATGTTGCCTCATATTAAAATCCTTCTAGAAAAAATCCTATCCAAACTCTCATGGTCATAATAAACAACAAATCTATCCCCCCCAAAAAATAATGACTCTACATATTTAAGGCATGAATCGCTACTTCTAAATCCATATAATGGGTTGGGAAATTCTTTTCATGTGGTTGGAGCTTTCCTGAACCATACGCCACCACATGGTCATCTTGTATCAACACACCCCCAAGACCCAAACTTGTATTGTCGCATTAAACCACATATCACTTTCTAGAATATAGTAATTTTAAAATTGGGGATGTGGTCAGCTACAACTTAATATCCTCAAAGGTCACTTGGCATCATGGTATCTACTAAAACTATACCCCTTTCTGGGTGAGAACACTCATGGATGAAGCAAGATAAGATAAATACTGAATGAACCACCTGTAATTTATAGCTAGGCCTACAAAACTTCTGATCTCAAAAACATTCTTAGGTTATTCCCATGATATCAATACACTGATCTTTTTAGGGTCAACCAAATCCCCTCATTCTGAAATCACATGACCAAGGAACTTCACCTCCCTAATATAGAAGGTAATCATGGAGAACTTCTCATAATAACGATGATCTTAAAGAGTGAAAAAAAACTAATCCCAAATTTATATTTTTCTCCTTCCCAGTCCAAGAAAAAACTAGGATTTCCTCTACAAATACCTCAAAAAAAGTGTCAAGATAATGATCGAACACCCTACTCATAAGTTCCATGAAGACCACTGGAGCATTTTCAACCCAAAGGTCTTGACCAAGTACTCAAAATGGCTGTAACTTCTTCAAAAAGTTATTTTCGTAACAACCACCACTTGAACTCTAACTTGGTGATAACTAGAATGAAAATCAATTTTAGAGAAACACCTTCCACATTAATCTGATAAAAAAGGTCATCAGTATAAGGAAAAGGATACCTCTTTTTTATTATCATTCAATTAAGCTTCTAGTAATAAATACACAACGGGAGAGATCCATCATCCTTTTGTAAATAAAACTAGGGATAACACAAGGTTAGATTATTAGGTGAATTAATCCATTGGATTCAAAATCATCCAATTGTAACTTTAATTCACTTAACTCGATGGGGGCCATACGATATGAGGAAAGATATTTTCAGTGTGTTATTGATGTGAAATAATTAGAAAACTCCTCATCACGCTCTAGAGGAAAACCCGAAAATCCTTTGAAAACCCCTCTAGGAAATCATCCACCATATGAGGTAATCCACTCTCATGAGAACCATAATCATCCTCTAGCGTGAGTGGTGATATATGAAAGGAATGTTTTCTCAACTCTAGAAGTTGAGGTAGAGTGTGAACCGACCAAGGATCCAACTCACCATGAATGAATTGGGTTATTTGATAAGGGGCCATGAAAATCACCCAACAACTATAGAAGTCAATGTGCTCCTAGAAACACACCATCTAATCTATACCAAGGATCAATTCAAAGAGTTCCATATCCAAATCAAGAAAATTCCAATCAAGCTCAACCCCTAACACGATTAATATACAAGACAGACAGATGAAACACTTATCTCACTACTTACCAAGAAGCGTTACCAACTCCATCACATAAGACATAAGATCAGTTGGAACATTAACACATCTATAGGGAGGGAAAAATAAAAGAAAAAGAAGTACCAGTATCAAAAAAAATTCAAAACTAAATATGATTCAATAAGAACATTACCTCAAACTATTGCAGGCACTGCATTTGATTTCTTTGGTGCTTGATCCACCTTATGAAGTTGACTTGGCTCAGCCTAACCCTGAGAATGATCACTAGCTTGTGGTTCAACATTGAACAGAATTTCCCAATAATATGATTTATCCTTATTACCAGGACCACCAAACTGGGAAACCATTGTCTTGGAAGTTTCTAAATAGGCTACCATCCCTTTAGAATCCATATACCCTGCATGACTCTGATATAGGCATACCATTATAAAAGATCAAGGCAAGTTTCCCATAACTCTACACCCATGAAAAGGTTTAGAAGGAGATGAACACACAGGTCTTGTGTGCCCTACTATCCCAAACTGATATCACACAACTATCCCAGCATCTGAATCCACGGATGAAGACAATCAAGAATGATGGAATGAACCACCACCTCCCCTCTTACCCTTATCCTCTCACTTCCTCTTCATCTCTCATGAACTGCCACTACCCACAGCTGATACTACTCTAGAGAAACAATAATTGCTTCCCCAATCAATTTCAACCATCATGGGATAGTCGAACACTTCATCTTAAGTCTTCAATTTCAATAAGAAAACTTGATACCAAATTCTTGGCCAAAACCCCATCATAAACTTCTGAGCCATCATCCGTTTGTTAGAAATGATCTCTGGTGCATATTGGAATAGCTCTGCAAATAGATTAGAAGATTCCATCATGGAATAGTATCCATTGATAAGATACATAATCCTCTAGGATTTGGTAAAGGCCAAGATATGAGGATAGTACTACTCAAAAAGATGACCTTGTAGTCTTTCCTACCACTGTTCTCATGCTTCCCAGCTTGCACCACTGAGTCCCACCACTTTCAATTGGGACCCTCTAACATGAATGATTCACATATCAATATAAATTCTTCCAGATTTTAAAGGAACTAGAACATCCTCTCTATCTTCTCAATCCTCTCCTCTCTTAACTGAGGATTCATGCTACCTCAAAAAGAATGAGGCTTGTTCTTGAGGATCTTCTGAGCCTTTTCCATTCCATGGATGGTTCTGCTTCTTTAGCCTATGTAAGACCAATTCCCGCACCATTCCCCAAACATAGAAATCCTGAATCACTACTTCCACTAATATTTGATCAATTTTCTATGGAGAACTATATCTAGACGCTTCCCTTGGATGCGTAGGAATTCTCTATAGGGGCATCTTTCTACAACGAGCAATAACCATAAGGAAAATGATCTATAAAACATTATGAAATTTTTTAGTAAAAGAGAAAAACTAAAACACTGACATAAGTCAAAAAAATGATAATAATATTAATATACCATCCAAAACAACTTCACCCCCACCCAATGTCTATTTACAGTCTACATTCAGTACACCTCACCTATAGGAGAAGTCAACAAAATCCTAACATCACATGGAGACTTGAGTCGTTTCATTAGCTGTGCTGGCTAGGAACATCACTCGCAACCAATACCTCAAGACCTAACAATCCTAGATCTAGTTTATCTATATTCAATACCTATGTAACTCGACCAGAAAATATTTTAACCTCCTTTGATACCATTTTTTAATTAACCAAACTATTATTCCATCCAACCTGACACTCAACCCTTTCAGTGGTAGGTGTGATGGGATTTCTCGATTCCCACGGGCTAGCAACTAGTTCCTAGGTATCAAAACAATATTTGGGAATGATTTCACCCATTTAATAATCATAAAAAACCAAAAATAATAAACATCACAATAATTGATAATTACAACAAAATGAGTTATAACAATTTTTAGAATCTATGATTAAATCATCAACCAAAAACCAAACGTACTGCAACAAAAAGAAAACAACAAGACTATACCAGAAATCATCATGAAACAAGAGGGAAATCGCCATCAAGATACTATCACCAATACCTGAAAAAATTGGAACTCTAGAAACCAGATCAACCACCTCCACTACGATACATCTTTCCTTCACCTGGTTCATAACAACAGAGTCTGCATACACCCATGGGTGTATGCAGGGTGCGATCCAAAGCCCATAAGAATGAATACCCAAAAAAATATTTCGTACTATAATGATAGAAGATAAATCATCATACACATTTCCATAAGATTATCTAAAATAATTTTCAAGAAAAATGTTGAGGAATTCATTTTCAAGGAAAAAACTTTTAAAGGAAAACACATTCTCAATTAAGATTTCTTGAAATAAAATTGTACATAGATTATACCATATATAGAAGGCTAAACAACATCATATAATCATCATTTTAAAAGAGATAAACATTGTTAAATCCCTTTAGGTAACTATCACAAGAGGATCTCTATGAACATCTCTCCTCGGTAATCAAAATCCTCAAACTCAACTACCAACAGAGTTCCCATGTATGAACCACTAGAGAGCATCTTATCTAATGTTCTAGTTGTCCAATAGAATTCCCATGCATGATCCAGAAGTGATGATTCTGTCAAAATTTCAATTGGTATCCAATAATATAAAATGTTTAGTTAGTGTTTCATTTGTCAATCCTTCTAGATTAATCTAGGCTTATTCCACTTCCGAATGAACAAGTGTACTTGTTCAAGTTCTCCCACCTAGACACACAGGATTCTCCTTTTGGATCAAATAATTTTTCATATATCACATTAATCAATTGTTTTAAAAATACATTCCGAGAATCATGATCACATAAGTAAATCACTACTTTCTATAAAAAAACAATTTCCATTTTACACACACACTAAAAACCATTTAAAAAATCACTTGGAATCCAATTTATAAAAGCCATTTGGAAACATAATAAAAAGAACACATATGAAATATAACTATTTACATGGGACAATAGGGTCTTAAAATATACACATAATGAAAATTACCTTTTAAAACATGATTCTCATCATTTACAAAATACAAAAATCGCATTAGAGGTCCGCAACAATGTAGCCAACATGCCATAAAATTCATTCCTCTGGAAAAACCCATTTTCAGATCATTCACACCCTCAATGGCCTTTGAAAATACCATTTACACCATTTACTCAAATCATATAAAATTTTCATTAAACACAGCAATGAAGCACACATAATATCAAACCATTTACCTTTAGAAAATCCATTTCATCACATATGCATTTCAAAGCCCTTCCAAAACAAATTTCTCACCACATAAGTAATCCATTGAAAAAAATTAAGCAACCATGTAATTATATTAAGGCATAAAATGATTTAAAATCATGGAACCCCCTACCTCACACATGGAAACATCTAGAAATTGATGTGAAACCACAACTTCACCACAACAAGACAATATAAAAAAATACCCAATAATAATAATAAATATATCCTCCATCAACAAAAGATAAAACCCTCCTTGGGTAAAACACTCTGCTATAAAGTTGGAACTCATGAAAGAGGAGATAATAACCTTAAAAAGGGAGAAATAAAAAGGATGGTGACTTACTTGATGATTCTTCAAAAAATCTGTGTCAAAAGAACCCATGTAATGATGCTGAAGAAGTATACAAAAGAAAATGGGAGGCTCCCTAGGTGGAAAATACAGAGTGGGTGGATGGGAGGTTAATTAGTGCTAAATTTAAGGAGGTCAAAAATATAAATTTTCACTTTTTAATTACCTGGGAAAGGCTCATGTTTTTTTCACACAGTTTTCTAAATCGTGTGGTAATTGTGCACCCTTCACTATCTAAGAGGGGCATGTTCCAAGGTCAACCCACATGGTTTGAAAAATTGTGATCTAACCGTGTAGTGACCACTGTCTAAAATGATGAAATGATGCACAGTTTCCTGGGAAATGGTGCATGGTTTCCCCTACCTATGCTCTAACCATCCACCACCAGCTAACATGCCCGAATTCATCATTGTTTCACCAAACACACACGGTGGGACTCAAGGGATGAGAGGGAGATCAAAATTAAATAAAATAGTACCTAAAAATGAAAACACTGATATTACAATTCTCCCAACCATAAAAAAATTCACTCCCTAGAATTTCAACATGAAGCATGATAATAGAATAAAAGTGGATGCTCCTCCTCAACTCAATAATTCTTTTCCCAAGTCTCATGATCATTACTATCATGCTACGAAATAACCCAGACAAATAGAGTGGACTTACCACAAAAAACATTCTCTTGAGAATCCATAATGTGCATTGTCCATTCAAATACAGAATAATTAGAATGAAACACTAACTATTATTATTTATCACATGATATGAATCCATATTATACTTTTTTCAATTGAGATACATGGAACACATAATGAATTGACATTAACTAGTAGGGAAAATCCAACCTGTATCCCACATTACCAATCAGTTCGGTAATCTCAAAAGGTATGAAATACCTTGGCATTAACTTCCCTTAAAAACCCAAATGGTGATGACCCAAGTGAGGTTCCACATTTCAAAAAACCAAATCTCCCATAGAATACTCTAAAACTCTCGGCCTCTTGTTGGAAAAATAATTGTTATGACTCGCAGTTATCAAAAATAACTACCCAATTAACTTGATCTTTTCAAAAGTATATTGCACAAGGCTTAGTCCTAACAATCAGGTCTCACCCACCACATCCCAACATAAGGGAGGCCATCATGGATTACCTTAAAGAACCTCATAAGTAGCCATCTAAATCGAGTATTTGTAAATATTTTTATATAAAAACTCAACCAATAAAAATTGGAAATCCCATGAACCTTAAAAATCTAGCACACATGCCTAGATCATGTATTCCAAAATCTAATTTGACCTCTTTGTTTGACCATTAATTTTAGGGTTATATGTCATACTCAACAGGATCTATGACCCCATCACCTTCTAAAATCCTTCCCAAAACTGCATGGTAAAATGGAGATCGCTATAAGTAACAATTTTTTATGGCACACCATGAATCCTCAAAAACTTTTGAACATATAACTGAACCAACTCATCCGCCTTGGTTGACTCCTTGATTGGAGTGAAATGGGATGATATTTTCAAATTATCAATCACTATCCAAAAAACATTCCATCCTCAGGGTGTACGATGTATGATGGCAATAAAGATCATGGTGATCTCATCTGACATCCGTGTATGGATAGGTAGTAGTTAAAGCAAATCAGGGGGTCTTTGGTGCTCTTCTTTAACCTACTGACGGGTATACCAATGTGATATAAATTTAGTTATGTCCCACATAATACCTAGAAACAAGAACATCCAAAATACATCATAAAACATCTTGATGGAACTAGGAATAATGGCCCACTAAGACTACTATCCATTCTTCATCACCACCTATCACTATTGCAACGACACCAAAAAGCGACCCCTGAAGCAGAAAACACCCCAGGAGACAAATACCACTCACAATTAATCTCCCCACAATTAATAAACTCTATCAAATAAAAGAATAATATATCACTTGGGTACTCCCAGAAAATAAATTCATATGGGAAGGTTTTATCTACACACTAGCCAATAATTCCCCTCCATTGTTACCCTTGGTCTCTATATGCATCAGGGTAAAAAGAATCATCATGTTTCACTCATCACTAAACTCTTTCAATGCTTATACTAACACTTTTATGCTCAATTAATCTTCCACCACATTCCATTTCCTTGGGATATAAACTATATCAATGTTGAACCCACAATGATACTCAACCCAATGACATTGCCTAAAATATAAATCCTTTTGGGGGATAATGTAGTTCAAACTGTTATGGTCATAATAAAACACAAATTTCTCCCCAAAAAAATAATTATGCCAAGTCTTTAAGTAATTCATCACCACTGATAACTCCAAGTCATGGTTTGGTAATTATTTTCCTATGGTTTGAGTTAGAGAGAACCGTACCCCACCACATGGTCACCCGTCATCAGCCCACACCCAAGACCCATACCTAAAGAATCACAATAAACCACATATCCCTTTAAAGATTCCAGAAAGATCAGAATAGGGGTTGTGGTCAACATACACTTAATCATATCCAATGATTCTTGGAACTCTTATATTCACTCAAAACTCACCCCTTTCGTGGTGAGCATAGTCAAAGATGAAGAAATATGAGATAAATCTCGAAAAAACCACATGTAATATATAGCCATCCCTAATAAGTTTATGTACTCAAAAACACTCTTTGATAATTTCCATGACATCACTACACTGATCTTCTTAGAGTCCATTGAAACCCATCATTTTAAAATCACATGACCCAGATACTTCACCTCCATGATCCAGAAAGTGCACTTGGAAAACCTCTCATAAATATGATGATACTGAAGAGTTCCAAACACAATTCTCAAATTCCACTCATTATCCTCCTCAATCCAATAATATACCATGATTTTAACCAAAAAACCCATGAAAAAAGAATCAATATACCGTGGAAACACCATATTCATGAGTTCCATGAGGATTTCTAGAGCATTTTTCATCCCAAAAGGCATAAACAAGTACTCAAAATCGATGTACCTACAACGGAAAAATGTTTTCTGAACATCCACCTCTTGAAATCTGACTTGGTGAATCCTAGAATGTAAATAAATTTTAGAGAACCACCTTCCCCCCTTAATCTGATCAAATAGGTCATCAATATGGGTAAAAGTATATTTTTTTATTATCACTCTATTTAGCTTTTGGTAATCAATACACAACCAGAGAGATCCCTCGACCTATTTTACAAACATAACTATAGTGTCCCAAGGTGGGATGCTTAAGAGAATGAATCATTTGGAATCAAAATCATCTAGTTGTACCTTTAATTACCTCAACTTGGTGGGAGTCATACGGTAGGAGGGAAGAGATATTGATTGTGTTCCCAATGCTGAATCAATGGATAACTCTACATCCCACTCCATAAGAAAAACTGAAAAATCCAATTGAAAAGAACCTCATGAAACGCATCCATCATAGTAGGTAATCCAATCTCACGTTCACTATCATCTTCCTCCAATGTGAGTGGTGATCTCTAAAAGAAAAGGATTCCCAAATCCAGAAGTAGAGGTCTAATATGACTCAACCAAGGATCCCACTCACCCTGAAAGACTTGGGTGCAACCATCAGGTTCTAAGAAACTCACATTCCACCTATATAATTCGATTTATGACTCGAAATTAATCATATTATCCATAAAAATAATGAATTCAAATAGTTAAATCTCCTAAATAAGAAAATAACATTCAAGCTCATCCCCTGACATGGCGAGTGCACAAGATGGGAACCTAAAACCCTACTCTCACTTCTTACCAAGAGGTGTTACCGTATACATTACATATGGAATAAGTTAATTTGTAAACATTATCAAATCAAAAATCTAGGAATGAATAAACGAAAATAAATCACTCATATCAAATAGAAAATAGATAATGATGATGCAATTAGAATGGTACCTCAAACTATCACAGGCCATATATCTGATTCTACTGGTACTCAATCCACCATGTGAATTTGTTTCATATCCACCTAAACCTAAGAATGAACACTAGACTATGAATCTTCTCTAAAATTTCATTGAACAAAAGATGATCTATATCTTCCACCATGACGTCCAAACTTGGAAACTACTGTCCTAGATGGATCAGATTGGGCTTCCATCCATTTGGAAGTCACAGACCTTGAACTACTCTAATATGGATCCTCCATTATATAAAATCAATTACACTATAATATAACTATACATTGATGATAAGGTCTAGGTGGAGATGAAAACATAGGATTCATGTTCCCTTACTTCTTATACTGATGGAACACAACTAACCCATCATCAGAATCCACAGACGAAGACAGCCAGTAAGGGTGTCCTAAACTACCACCTCACCTCTTCCCATACTCACCCTGCTTTTTCTTCTTCTTTAATGAACCACAACTTCGCACAGCTGATACTTCTACAAATATACCATAAATTCTTCCATGATCAATTTCTACCATCATGGAATGGTTGAAAACTTCATCACAAGTCTTCATTTTAAATTAGTAAAATTGAGATCAGATTTCTTACCGCAAACCCATCTCAAACTTATGAGCCTTTATCTGCTCATTAGAAACAATCTCATGTACATATCAGACTTTCTCTGCAAATTGGTTGGAAAATTCCATCATAGAAGGATCTCCATGCCTAAGCTTCATAAACTCCCAGGATATGTAAAAGGCCATGATCTCATGATAGTACTACTCGTTGAATAATACCTTGAAGTATTTCCAACCCATTTTCTCATGATTTCCATCTTACACCACTAAGTATCACCACTTACGACTATGTACCTATAACATTAATGATTACAATTTCAATATAATGGCCTTAAAAGTATCGAGGAACTTCAACATCCTATATATCTTCTCAAGAAACTCCTCTGCTTCCTGAGGATTTGTGCTACCGTGAAAAAGAAGGAGGCATGTTATTGAGTAACTCCTGAGCATTTTCCTTTCCTGGACTTAGTTCATCTTCTCTAGACTAATCAAGACTGGATAATTCACCTTGACCCAAAGCATGGATATCCCAAAACACTACTTCCACAAATCTCAAACCAATTTGTGGGGGAGAACTCTCTCCATACTCATCCTAGAGTTTTGAAGGAATTCTATGGGGAGGCATCATATTAAAATAATTATTAACCACAAGGAAATCCATCAATACAATTGTTCTGGAAATTTACATCAATAACTATAAATCTCAAACACTTCCATAAGTCAATATAAAACTATAACAAGATTAATCAACAAGCCCAAACCACTTCATCCCCACCCAGTTTTTATATACAGTCTGCAACCTGTACATCTCACCTAGAGTAGATGTCAACAAATTCCCAACATCCCATTATGACTCACATCCTATCACGATGTGTGCTAGCCATCCACCCCACTTTAAACAAGGACCCCAAGCCTCGAGAATCATAAATACGGTATATCCAGACTCTTTCTCTAAATAACTCAACACAAAAAGTGTGTAACCCCCTATAATACTAATTTTTCCTAAAACAGGTTAGGATTCCATCCAACACAACACCCTAACCAATCTGTGACACGGACCGAAGGGAATTCTTGATCCCTATGTGATGGAAACTATTGTTTTGGTATCCACAATGATATTTGGGAATGATTTCACCCATTTAATAATCATAAACATCCAACAATAATAAAAATTGCAATATATAATAATCACAACCAAACAAGGTACAACAATTATCAGAATCCAAGTGTAAAACTCTAACCAAAAAACCAAAAGTACTATAAAGGATAGGGAACAACAATATTATCCCAAAAAACTCCATGTAATAAGATTGGAATCACCCCAAACCTACCACCACCAACACCTGCAAGAAATGGAAATCTAGAAACTGAATCCACTGTCACCACTACGATACATATTTTCTTTACCAAGTTCATACATAATAAAGTCTGCATACCACAAAGGTGGTATACAGTGTGTGATCCCAAACCCATTATGATGCCACCAAAAAGAAAAGATTCTATTCTATGATATTCGAAGATAAATCAGCTTGCACATTTTAATAAGAAAATTTCAAACAATTTTCAAGAAACATTTTGAGGAAACCATTTTCATGGAAAACACTTTTAATGAAAAATACTTTCTCAACTAATATTACTTGAAATAATTTTTACACAAGTTCTATCGTATACTAGCGGCTAGAACCACATCGTATCAGAATCATTTCCTAAGAGATAACCATGGGTAAATACCTATAGGTAACTAGAACAAGTGGAAATCTATGAACATCGTACCTTATTGAAGAAAATCCTAAAAATCAACTACCAATAGCGTTCTCATGCACGATCCACTATAGAAGATCTCATTCAATGTTTTAGTGCTCTAATAGTATTCCCATTTTTGTTCCACTATAGAGCATCTGATACAAAGTTCTAGCGGGATTTGATCATAACACATGTTTTCTTAGTATTTCATTTGTCAATAATACTAGATAAATATTGGCCTCATCCACTTCCAAATCAACTTGCATACTATTTCTAGTTTTCCCATATAGATACCCATGATTCCCCTTTCATCTCGAATCATTTTTATATATCTCATAAATTAATAGATTTACAAAAAAAATTCCAATAACAATGAACACACAAGTAAATCTTCAATTTCTACGAACAAAACCATTTTCATTTCACACACACACCCAAAAAAAATTTCCAATACACTTGTTATCGAATTTAGGAAATCCCTTTGATCACATAATAATAAGAACACATATGAAATATAACTATTTACATGGGAAAATTCCCTCTTCATATCCTCACATATACAAAATTATTATTTTAAAAATTCTTCTAGTCATTTTAACTGTTAAAAATGAATAAAAGGTGCACAACAAGGTATCCAACATGGAACAAAATCCATGCCTCTTCAAAACCCCATTTTTAGTGCACTTTTACCACAAAGGCCTATGAAAAAAAATTCACACCATTTAGCTAAATCATATAACATCTTCAAGAAACAAAACAATGAAGTGCACAAAAAAATACAAACCATTCCATTCGAAAATTTATTTCATAAAATATGAATTTTAAAGCCCTTACAAAACAGGTTTCTCACCACTTAAATAATCCATATAACCCAACTATGAATCCAGGTATGCATATTAAATTTATTCAATAATGCAAAAGCATGGATCCACCTACCTCACACATGGAAACATCTAGAAATTGAAGTAAAAACACTACCACATCACCTTAAGAAACTTTGAAGGAAAGACCTAGAAAAAATCATCAATATCTTCCCCAACAATATAAAATTAATCCATAAATAGTTTAAACACTCCGTAATAAATATGTATCTCTAGAAATAGGGGATAAAAACCCCTGGAATGAGGGATATATGAATATGTGGATGACACACATTTTGATTCAATAAGGAATCATTGTCAAAACCACTCAACGAATAATTCCCAATGAGTCTTTGAAATCATAGAGGAGGGTCCCATGGATGAAAATTCCAATTGGGGTGGGGGGAGGAGAATTAGGGTTAAATCCGAGGAGAGAAAAAAGGTAAATTTAGATTTTTAAGGACTTAGACAAGGAACATGGTTTTCCATGATGATTTTCCTAACCGTATGAAAACTATGTACCTATCACTATATAGGAGGGAAATTCCACAGGGTTAGCCTACACAGTTTGGCAAATTGTGTGAAAATTGGGGAGCTTCCACAATCCTAAATGATAAAATGGGGCACAGTTTCCTGGGTAAGGGAATGCAGTTTCCCCTAACTATGTTCCAACCATGTTTCACCAGCTATCAATACCAAATTCACCATTTTTCATAAAAAATACATGGTGAAGCCAGGGGATGAGTGCGATATCAAAAATAGACATAATAACTCCGCAATATGAAAACCAAATGTGATATAATGGATACCTAGGCTTAGCTTTTTAGTTATTCTAATAGTAGGGTTTCATGTCATGGTCAACTAGGCCATGACATAAGGGTGAACCTAGAGGGTCATTGTGTTACAACCAGTATGGTCATTCCATAGTTCATGTTCTGTTAAATATTTAGATAAAAACTATTAAAATAAATAGCTTCAATGTTAAAACATAAAATTTTTTTGTTCTTCATTTACTTCCTCATTGTCACATACTTCTCTCTCACTCCTTCTTCATATTCAAGTAGTAGTTTACAATAACTGAGGATCATATTATAGTGTTTTCATTTTATTTAGTTTCATATGAGTGAGTCTAACACAAGTCTCACTTATCTTGACCATTTATCTTAACATTTTGTTGGTTTCAAACATTTATTTCCTAATTTTGTGGTTTTACAAGATTTTTCAAATCCATATGATTGAATTAAATTTTTATGATGTTATTAGTGATTGGGATACCATTAGGCCCAAATACATAGTCCCTAACTCATCCTTCTAGTTTATGATATATTCATGCAACATGTGATATGTGGTCTCACTTCCCAAGTGTGATTTGCCTAAAATTTAATTAAAATGGTTCCCTTTGACCCTGATTGAGTTGAGTAAGGATGTTAGAGACCTTTATTAACCCTCTAATTACTATAATGTAATAGTATAGTCATAGATATCCTTTCTCTTAACTTAATGTGATTATAAATTTATTTTCATGACCAATAGGATCTTACATTGAGTTGTACTTGGGTTCCTTTAACCATGTTTTTGTTCTTTTTTCATCATAGCTCTTCGGTGAAATATGTAGTTAGAAAGGGCTAACATGGAAATGGAATATAAAAAACTAAGGATTTTTAATTTCCCAATTGGCGGGTTGATTTGGGTTTTGGTGAGTATTTGTTCTCAATATATTTGTTTAATTAGGTGGTTTATGCCTAAGTTTTCCATATAAAATTTAGCTAAACATATAGAGGTTGTCCCAAATATCATTTGAAAGTGTTTTGGAAAATAATTAAACCTTAAATAGAATTATTTAGATGATTATGAAAAAAAATTATTATGAATTATTTTGATATTTTCTATACCAATAAGATATAGATTCCCTTCGAGCTTATGAATAATAAGGTTAGGATGAAATTTTCTTTTTCAACATATTTTTCAATCAGGGATAGAATTACCATTATATGATTTGGCTATGGAGTAGGATTTCACACTTATGTCATTGAATCCTATGATTAAAAAAAACTAGAATAATAATTTCATGCTTTACATGGTATGTGATGTAATTCACATTCGTCTTATAACTCTTGAGATGCGATGTTTTTTCTAATGATTTTTCATTACCCTGGGTTGTGGGATGAATTACCCTTGGTGAGATGTTTCCATGGAATAGTAAATCATTACCATATAGGATTGGATAATTATAAGATGTTATTAAATTACACTCATGTTAGGCCCCAAACTAGGAAGTTCATTCATACATATGTGTCATCAGGGATAAGGGCACTATTCCAAATTTGATGATGTGGTCATTGTATGATTATCTCTCATATGTGATTGATTTGAGAAATTGATCGTATTGTACTGTGATGGGATTCCCTCCATTTTATAGAACGTATTTATAATTTTTCCTTGATGAAATTGCAGAGGGGATGATATTCTCAATTATTATTTATTTCCCTTGCACGTGGGACATAAAACCGGCAGTAAGACTCTTCCAAAAAAAGGGATTCAATGTCCATATGATAATGGAACTATTGATCTGTGATACCGTTTTCCCATGTAATATAGGGGGGTATCGAGGTATTCCCTTCCCTCCTGATATTGTACACATGGATATGGATGTTATGCCTTATTTTAAGGATGTGAATAGGATGTGATGTAACATAACTCGACCCACCAAGACCCCACCTTGGCCAAAATTTGGCCAAGTGTGCCACCCTAATCCCACCTCCAACAGTAAAGGAAATGGTGAATAGCATCAAGTAGAAATATAAAACCTAAAGGGAGGAAATTTACTAATACACAAATAAAAAATACACATATCCACATAGAACATATAAAATCTTCTTCAAAATAAAACTAGATATAATATATAATTCATGTGACAGATGATAAGATCTATAAAGGATTAACAAACACATAAAACATAATGTAATGGGGAAAAATACATGCCCAAAAAACCAAAATCAAACCAACATAAAGAAATTGATGTGAAGGGAATGATATAATAAAATACCTATATACATGAAAACCATCCAATTCTATTATCTTCAAGTGCTAAAAAGATCCACCAAAACAATCTCCAAAAAATTCACCATTGAAATGTATTTCATCTCCTATAAGTCACAATATGTGTCTGAGAAACACCCCATAAGATATGAGTATATATATATACAACAGTATTGCTCAAAACCAAAAAAGGAGAAAATGAGAAAGACTATAAAAATTTAAACCATAAAGACAATAGGGAAATAGAAAACTCATATATTATTTAATATTAGATAAATTAGGGATATAAAAGAGATCCTAACTCTACAAAACCAAGATAAAAAGAAATATCCCCAAAAAGCATCTGAATAATTGTAATTACATAAGTTCAAACCCAAATTACCTCTGGGAAATAATCATGGGGGATCCATTACTTTCCAAAGAATAAATTTTGCTCAAGACAATTGAAACCCCTAAAAATGGACTCAATCCCTATTGAGTGGTGTTCATTAGGAAAGGGTGTTCCCAAATCTAGGTATAGAGGATTCATGGCCTATTAGTATGGTGCTTCTTTACCCTATCATTCATGCATATGAACTGTCCAATCGTAAAAACATTACTAACGGAGTTAACAAAATCGTGAATTGTTTTATTATCTCAATTGATACCTATCATTATTACTATAGAGATATGGATAATGAATTTCTTAAATCACCATGCATCTCAACTTTTATTCCAAATAGGTGTAAAAAATCTTGTTCTATATGAGAAAATAATCAAGATTGACTAATTTCATACCCAAATATGAATACTATGAACAGAGATAAAAAAATACACTAATGTTGGAAAAGTACACTAAATGTACTATAGAGGTACATGGAATGAATCCCCTCATGAGTAGTATGGTTGAGTACAATATTCCACATGTAATTGAGGGGTCAGAATACAGTGTATGTGTTTTGGGGTACACAACATGTGTATTGAGTCAGACGACATGTGTACTGAGGTACACACAATGTAAAAAGGGTACATGGTGTGTGTACTCGGTTACATGGAGTGTGGGACTAGTGGGGTTTTGTAAATGTTTCATCTCATCTCAATTCATAAAAGTTCAAGGGTAAAAAATGTTTCCAATCTAGGGTACATGACATGTATCTCCCACTAGTACACTCGATGTGTACTACCTAGGAATCTTAGTCATGTATAGACAAGGATAAATTGTGTGTTGTCTTTAACCACATGATTTTACAGTAATATTTTGGTCTATTCATCTACTAATTTTACATGAAAACCACGTCATATTAGGAATATTGTATATGTATACCATGAGTGCACATCATGTGATACATAACTTAGATAAAACCCTAGCTATTGTGACCTAGATTATACATGACATGTGGTCGGGATCACATGTCATGTGATCATGCCTTTATGAACAAAATATACAAAGCATTGGAAAATTCCTATTTTTCAATTTTGTTTCCTATAATTTCACCTAAATCACTTCAAAATAGTTTGCATGTCATTGTCACACATCCATGGTTTTTTTTCCATCCATCACTAGAAAATTATTGATATTGGTTTCTGACATAATATCAACACTTAGGGTTCCAATTCCCTTCAATATCCTAGGTAGTTACACAACTAATGGAAACTCAATCACTCATCAATCATATTACGCAACACTTTATTCATTTAAGTTCCAAAATTGATCTCGCATTTATCTGAATACTTATAAATCATCAATCTTGGATAATAATTCAGAAAAGTACACAACATAGTGAAGACCAATGATAAATTCATAAAGAAAAAAAGATAAATCATGGAGAAAGATCAAAGAAACAATTATTAGAAACTAGTGGAATTCTCCACACCCAATCATTGGGAATTTATTCACCATTAGTGAAGAATGAATGGTTAGGGATTAAAATTGATAATAAAAACTAATTAAAAATTTTAGGGACATGTGATTCAGAAAGTAATAAAAATTAAAGCAAAAGTAGAATTCGAATGTGAATCATAGAAATTGAAGAGAGAATAAGAAAAGAGACATATCTATACTAAGGTTTTATCATTGGTAATGATCCCATCTACACTGGATCCACTAGTAGTCTATAGTGAATAATTTCTTTATTGACTCTATAGATTGCTAGTTCACTCACACTTCCTCTCTATCAAACTATAGTTTTTTGAGACAAACACTAGAAAGATTTTCAACCCCCACCCCACCCCCTACTTTTACCCCTACTAGGCCAGCAATGAATAGTATGAGTGACCACCTAAGTCCACCTCCAATTAGTCATGGGTTGGAGATTAACATTGTGGGTATAAAACACAAAATGGGAGAAATTACCATTAATATAAGAAGTAAAGGATTAACGATAATCTGTGATTCACTAATAAACACCACATCATATTAAATAAACTAATATCCCACAACAATAATACACCATATGTTATAAAATGACGTATAATAAGTTTCTGAAAAATAAACATCCAAAAGTCTATTAGGCCGCAACAACAACAGAAACTCTCCACACTAATAAAAATACATTGAGGACATCCAATAAGAGTATATATACATAAATACATACACACACACACACACACACACATATATATATATATATATTTTATGGTGGTCATAAAATGTATAATAAGTACTATCCACTTTAGGTCCTCTCAAGAAAATGAGAGAATAGATTTTCAACACTCTTTTGATTAAGTAGTGAAAACCACAAACAAATACATGGTCAACTACCCATTACCTGCCTCATCAAGGATCACTCGACAATTATTTCATAAAATATATGAATATAATCATAAGAATAATCCAACCACTTCTCATCTATTTTTTCAACATCACACCATATTGTCTAACATCATGTGCATTCATCATCTATATACCATCATCCTCATCGTAATAGTCAACCCCAACTCTAATCCTATTCCAATAATCATCATCATAAAAACATAGAATCCCATATACCAACACATTATAATCATCCCAACTATATATCACAACTTTATATCATCTATATACACCATATCATAACTCCATGTTAGTATAATATCGTGAAATTTAAGGACATAAAACATGTTCCCTCCTCTTACCATGATTGAACCCCACTAATAACATCACCATCAAGAATCACCACTACCTATTCCATGTACATCTGGCTAATGGACAGTGGTAAATAGAGGTATCCATCCATTCTCCTTCACAAACCTTGTCATTTTTGTTGGATAAAACACATAACCTAAAACATTTTGGTGTTGGTGAGGTTATATGACTCATATGGGGTGTGAATCCAAATCACAATAATTATAAGGATAGGTAGTCACACACAAATCCCAACCTAGAGGATCACTCAAACAATACAATAATAACTCATCTATTCCACAATTTTATCACCATGTCTAATTAACAACCATTACTGCCTCTAAAACATAATCACCTATATAATACAAGAAAACAACCATCTAAATAGCCACATATTCCCATTTAAAAATTTACCCCCACCAAACTAGATAATTCATTGTATTACAACATCATGTTTTTTTATTTTTAATTACCAATATTTAATGAAAATCCATTCATAATCCAACACCCAAATTATTCTACTTCAATTGCTCCATTTATTATAGTTAAATTCTAAAAAAATACAACATTATTGATTTTATCTCAACAACCCCATTTGATATTTATTATCATATAATTTTATCCTTTACTATAAATTAACACTAAAAAACTTCACATCACACAACAAAAACTTCTTGATTTAAATAAATTTCTCAAAACAATCCACATATCATTTCAATCCAAATCACATCTACCACCCCGCATCTCATCATCCAACACTAAGACCCATAAAATTCCATCTATGAACCAAGAATATCCCATTTCTTTATCATCTGAACACATGAACACAAACATGAAATTACCATTCATCTATCATGCAAATATAAATCATCTCATCACATAATTATTCATAACTACTCATGCACCACATATTATGACCACACTCTTAAAGAAAAAGAACCTTCCTAAGAATAAACAATATATATTGTAGTGTAGATAATCATTCATCTTTAGAATAAATGTTGGGAAAAAATGCCTCATGGTATCGTTGAAACATTTTTGAGGAGACTGTGTTTGTTAACAAAGTGGACATCTGTGTTTTGATTGTTGACAAAGAAAACCATGACATACAAATTTGTTGACAAAGGGGATTTCATGGTGGCATGTCAAGTTCAAGGGCTATGGTTAACGATCCATGTCTGATTCAAGAATTTTGATAAAGGAATGGATGATCTGAAGGTGATATAAAAAGAGCAGATACAAGGTGGAGCCGTTTTCTAGTGTTTGTTAAATATTTGGGCCTGAAAATCGACAAATGAAGAAAAGTGGTTTTTGAAAAAGTGACTTTCACTCTGTGTACTTGAAGTAGAGGAAACTTGTGCACCTAATGTTTTTCAAGTTCAGAACATCAAAATATGGCAAAAGGATAAGGTGCACCCAAGTTTTAGGGTTGGTTGTGCAAGTTACTTGTGTGGCATAGACCTGTGCGCCGAAACTAGCGCGCTGAGAGGAGATTTGCGTGCCATCACGCAGGGTCCAAATTCCTATAAATAGATGTCTACCCCTCCTCATTTGGTGAATAGATCAACACTTAGAAAAATTATAGCGCCTGTCGCGTAGGTGTGGTGGTCACGCAAGTGGTGTGTGGTCGCGCAAGTAGATGTTTCGCGCCAGGTGATAGTTGTGCGCCTAAGGTGGTTTGGGAGAGGAAGTAAGTGAGTTGCCCAAGTCTTTAGTTGAAGAAGGGGGTGTCACTCAAGTTGTTTAGGTGAACTTGAATGCCAGTTTTGAAGAAGCGCAAATGTTGTTGGTTGCGTTCCAATATTGGTTTGGGCATAAAAGGGTTAGAGTCGTGCAAGTTTGGAGTAGCAGAAGCTTGTGTCGCGCAAGTGGTTGAGGTGGAATTGCGCACCAGTTATAACTTTTGTGCCGATACTTGCGCTCTAGCTTGGAGAAGGGAGCCAGGTAAGTTTGATTCATGACAGTGATTTAGGGTTGCGTGAAAGCTGGAAGATTGCCCGATACCTTCGGTACAAATAGAGATTCATCTACGGGTGAAGGTTGAACTTCAACAGAGCATCTACTTACAAATTAGGATGTATTCATTAGTGATAATGAATTGAACTATAGGTCTATAAACTGTAATTGTATCCTTTCCAGAGCAGTGAGAAAAGGAAGATGAAGAAGGTGATCCTCTCCACTGGCAGTGAGCTAGAGAGTGAGAAACAGGGAGTGAACCTAGAGAAAGCATTGAGCTGACCCTAAAAATTGTAAAGGCAGTGATCCTGTGAGTAGAAGTGATCTATTCCGAACCTTGTAAACAGCAGTGTGCTTATAGTGGATTTGGTACATCGGCGCATTGACAGTGTATGCTCCTTAGACGTAGCCCAGTGAGGGTGAACAAAGTAAAAATTGTTGTGTCCAGTGCATGCTTTACTTTCTGTTTATATTGTGCAAAGGGAAAGAGAGATAAGAGTGTTTTTCATAACAGCAAAAAAAGATTAGAACGGACTGAAATTTTAATTTATTCATACCCTGATTCACCCCCCTCTCAGGGTATTCAGCCATGTGGACCTAATAATTTGTATCAGATGGAAAGGTTGATATTATTTATTCTCTCAATGGAGGTCACTAATCATAAAGGGATTCTGATATTCAACGGAAGTAATTTTCAGATATGGAAGAATAAAATAAAACACTATTTCTGATCATTGGAAATGGATTTTTTTTTTCAGCAGTTATGCATGGTATCTTAGCTGACATCAATAGTGGAGCATTATCAGAAGTTGAAATAAGGGAGCTAGATGCTGACGTGAAGGGTATTAATTCTTTAAGTGGATCCCTTTTAAATGTTATCTATACTAATGTGATGTTATGAAAAACTTCACATGCTATGTGGGAAAAGATATTTAATATATATGAAGAGGATACAAAATTCCGGGATTCAAAGCAGCAAGTTCTGTGGAACAAGTATGAAGATCTTAGAATGAGCCCGAATGAATCTGTTGATGCATTTTTCGACAGGGTAAATGTTTTTTTGGAAGACATGCGGGGTCTTGGAGAATTCATCGAAGATATAAATATTGTGAAGCGTATCTTGATGAAACTTCCACCTTGGTTTAATCTGAAAGTATCAGTCATGGAAGATAAAGACCCAAAAGAGCTGATGTTGGATAACCTTCCCAGTACCCTTGTTGCATATGAAATAAGGAATGATGACAATGATTCTATGGAAAATGGGAAATCCAAGGAGGTGGCATTTAAGGCCATAAAGAATCTCACCATTAATGAATCTCAAGAGAATTAAGAAACAGATGAAGTGATGTCATTCCATTCCTAGAACCTTCAAAGAGGAAAAGGAAAGTATAAAGGGAAACTTATGCTTACAATCTTTAGATGTGGAATGGTTGGACATCTCGCAGCAAGAGGACCATTGAATTATCATGATGATGAAGTTGAAATTCCCAAAAATAAGTCTTTAGCCTATATTAAAGGAAAGAAACCGTTCAAGAGAAATTTCTTCATGAAAAGGAATCTTCTTTCATAAGACTATGAAAGTTTAGATGAGTCTGAGGTTGAAAAGGTTGAAGAGATAGCAAATTGCAAATATCGTGGGGGGGAAATTCCATAGTGGTGGTCGTCAGTAGTTCTCAGGAAAAAGAAGAAACTGACACTGGAGAAGAAGAGGAAGAAGTTGAATGAAGAGTTGATATGGAAGCCGAATTGGAAGCATCTCTTGAGGAGATAAACCATTAGAGAGCCAAAATTAAGAAATCCAATAAAGTGTTTCACGATTCCAAACTCTATATGAATCAATAGGGTGATGAAAATTTTGAGATATTAGAAAAAATTGAAAAACTAAATTTTTCAACACCAGAGAGCTCCGAAAATATTATTGAGTATAAGCTTAAAATAGAAGAACAAAAGAATGAAATCAATTGTTTGACTAAAACTAGAATAGAGCAGGTAAAATGTATCGAAGAACCTAAAAAAGAAGTTGTTGGTCTGCACCAAAGGATTAAGGATCAAGAAAAACTCATGACACTCAGTACAGTGCCAAAAAAAAAATTAGTTAGAAGACTGAAAAGAAAGAAGTGGAGCACAGACCTCCAACAGAAAAGAAGCAATAGTTGTCTTCCAAAGATGATACTAGTATGGGACATGAAAGAAAACAGAACGTGGTCATGGATGAAGAAAATCCACATGAACTGACTTTGAGAATGAAGATAGATTTGGGGATGAAACCGAATCAGAATATTTGCAGATCCCAAGGGAGAACCAGTAGTGCAAAAGTGACACACAGGAATGCTCCTTACATTAGGTGTTATTGCTGTGGAAAGATGGGACACTCACAGAATGTGTGTTCTATAGACAAGAGATACCGAAGGGCACAAGAACAACAGTGGAATCCAAATAGAGCTCAATATAATAGATCATCCTATGAAGGTCATTGTTTTTGGTGTAGAGTATTTGGTCACACGGCTAGATATTGCACATCAATCATTCAAAGAAATGTGCAAAAATAAAACTCGAGCAGTCGTAAGCAGCAAGTTAGGGAATCGAAAAGTGAGCTGAAAACACAAAATCGAGTTGCAGATATACAGGATGAAGTTGGTCCATCACACTCTAAGGAAGATCAACTTCTCTAAACCACACCGAGTGTGAAGTTGCAGACACAGATCAAAAATAAAAAGGGTGATAAGGCAGTAGTTGTGGAAATTTCCCTTAAATCTTCATATCGTTCAAGAGTATGGATCCCTGACGGTGGTTTCACATCCCATATGATAGGTAACAAGGATCTCATTACAGGCATTAAATTTGAAAAATAAGGTGTTGTCAAGTTTGGGAATGATGAAGGGCTGAAGATTATTGGTTCCGAAAAGGCGAAATTTGGGGGGAAAGAAATGAGACGTGCTGATGTCTTGGTAGTAGAGGGTCTCAGTCATAACATGCTCAGTGTCAGTCAACTATGTGACTCTAGGTACTCTATCTGATTTACCATGAAGATGTGTGTTGTGAAAGGAAGAGATGGAGTAGTTTTTCTATAGGGAAAAAGGACAAAGGGAAATCTTTACCTTATAAGCGGGGAAGAAGATATGTGTATCTTATCCAGAGAGAAAGAAAACAAGATGTGGCATAAGAGACTTGGGAATCTATGTCAACCATCTATGGAAGATATTGTAAAGTTTGATGCTTCTAGAGACCTTCCCAAATTATCACGTGATCACACTCATACGTGTGATGCTTTCCAACAAGGGAAGATCATTATAAAGACATACAAGACAAAGGAACAGAAATCAACCAGAGTGCTCGAATTGGTGCATGATGATGTTTGTGGACCTATCTCACCACGAGATATAAATGGGAAAAGGTACTATGTTTTTTTCATTGATGATTATAGCTGAATGGATTGGGTATTAGTCATTACCCATAAGACATAAGTGTTCAGTTATATCAAGAAGTATAGGAGGGAATCAGAAAGTATTTTTGGGCAGAAAGTTCTGAAGTTTTGTACTGATAAAGGTATAGAATTCACAAACATTCTGGTGGAAGACTCTCTCGAGAAACATGAGATAAGGAATCAAATTTCATCAGTAATAACTCCCCAACAGAATGGATTAGTTAATAGGAGAAATTATATCCTCAACAACATGGCCAGAACAATGCTTATTGAAAATGACCTACCAGAGAAATTATGGAAGGAAGCAGTTTTGACATTGGTCTATATTTTAAATAGGGCTTTGTTGTGTCCAAAAGAAGGGAATACTCTGTATAAAATGTGGTGCGGAAAGAAACCAATGTTAAAATACTTTCGGATCTTTGGAAGTAAGTGTTTCATTCTCAACAAAGAAAACCATAGGACATTTGAGTCATGAGGAGATGAGGGGATATTCCTTGGCTACTCAAGGTAAAGAAAATCATATAAATGCTTCAAAAAAAGGCTGGGAATTTTTTTGAGAGAAATGATGTCACTATAGTTGAAAATGAATAGAATACTCAATGATTTGGTGAACAGTTTCTGGATGAATGTGATGAGGAGGTAAGCAACACAGGGGGAGTAAAACTGGCAGAGGCTGACTCAGAAGAAGATATTGGTGATGAGAAAGAGGAAATAAAATATTAATCTTCTAGGAGGCCAAAGATTTAAGCTGAAATTGATAGGAAAAATATCATTGGTGATCAGACAGATCCAGTTTAGGCTTGAAGAATGAAATCATTTCAGAAAATAGAATTTTTATCTCAAGAAGAGCCACAATGTTTTTCTGATGCAACTGAAGAAGAGTACTTGGTTCAGGCTATGAATGAAGAATTAGACCAGATTGAGAGGAATCATATGTGGGAGATTGTTTCGAGGCTAGCAGATAAGAATTTCATCGGGACTAAATGGATCTATCACAACAAGATAAATGAAGATGGAATAGTGATTCGGAACAAAGTACGGCTAGTGTGCATGGGGTACTCCAAGGTAGAGGGAATAGGTGTTGATGAGACATTTGCACCGATTGTGAGAATAGAGACAATCATATTATTTTTATCCATAGCAATGAAAAGAAAGTTCAAAGTGTTTCAGATGGATGTAAAAGCTTTATTCTTGAATGGGGTTCTAAAAGAGGAAGTGTATATTGAGCATCCAGATGGTTTTCTCATTAATGAGGATGAGAACAATGTTTGCAGACTGAAGAAGGCGTTGTAGGGGCTGAAACAAGCACCAAGAGCATGGTACTCAAGGCTTGATCAATACATGAGGAAGCTTGGTTTCTAGTGTGGGAGACTTGACTAGAATATCTATTTTTGCAATGATAGTAATCAAAGGGTTATTGTGTTTGTTTATGTCTATGACATAATATTTGGCGGATCAGATGAAGCTCAGTGCAGACAGTTTTCTGAATTCCTGAAAAATGAGTTTGAATTCTCAATGGTTGGAGAGATAACCTTTTTCCTTGGTCTACAGGTGACACGTGGAAGGAATGGATCATTAATTTCTCAATCCAAATATTCCAAAGAGGTTTTAAGAAGGTTTGGAATGGAAAATTCCAAGGACATGAAAACTCTGGTTTCTACCCGGATGAAATAATCCAAAGATGAATATGGAAAGGCAGTTAATATCACATAATACAGGCAAATTATTGGAAATTTGTTGTACTTGACCGCAACAAGGCCTGAAATTGTTTTCACCACATGCCAACCAATGAGATATCAGAGTAAACCCAAGTAAATCCACATGATTTCAGTGAAAAGAATACTTCTTTATATCAAGGGTTCAATGGACTTTGGCTTGAAATATAATTACAAATCTCAGACAGAGTTATTGGGATATACTGATGCAGACTGGGCCGGTTCAGTGGATGATAGTAAATCAACATCTGGAGGTGCATTCTATCTTGGTGGATTATGTATTTCTTGGGTAATAAAGAAGCAGGATTGCATTTCATTAAGCACCGTAGAAGCTGAGTATATTGCGGCCACTCAAGCATGAACATAGTTATTATTAATGAATCAACAGCTTGAAGATATGGGAGTTGAAGTGAAGTCTCCGATCGGAATCGAGTGCGATAAATCTAGTGCTATAAATCTTAGCAAAAATCCCAGCCATCATTCAAGGACAAAGCACATTGAGATAAAGTATCATTTTATCAAGGAGAAGGGTGAGCAGGAAATCGTGAAGTTAGAGTATGTACCTACAAAGATATAGGTTACAGACATTCTGACAAAGGCCTTACCCAAGGAAGCTTTTGAGAGACATCGACTGGATCTGGGATTTCAGTCGACTCCCCATACTTGAAAGAGTGTGGATGTGGAACCACCCTCTCCCCGAGGTATGATGTGTTTTTCCCTAATGTAATGATATGTGTTCTCTACTCTGTTACAGACTAAAAAGAGTAACCTTTGGGTTCTTTGACAAAGGGGGAGAAAATTGTGATTTTTCAAGGGGTAGGCAGTGTGGCTATTTGAGAAATCATGAATGATACGGGTAGAAGATGAGAGGTGGAGAATCCAGATAGGGGGAGTTGAAGCTAGTTCAAAGTGCTTAGCCAGAGCTTAGCTTGGACAACACAGGAAATAGTGTTGAAGAGGATTTTTCACTGACAAGAGTTAAAGCTATGAGCAGATAGGGAAAGCATTTTAAATATGACAATTCTAAAAGTGACCGATCAAAGAATAGATATCACAAAAACTGAGGATAGTTATAAAATCCTAAGAGTGGTGTTGGAATGCGGTAAGAATATTTCCAACAAATTGGTATCAGTTTTCTGACAATAGTGGGTGTCAAAATTTATGTGATTCCTTGATGAACTTTTCATTTACTCTTGTTTCTCACACTGAGCATTGCTCCTGTGGGCTTAGAGTATGTGTTGAGTAAATCATTGATCACTATCGAAACTACAATAGGCGAATGGTGGATAAGTAATGAATGATGTATCTTTTTATGGAAGAGTTGTCAAAAAATCCAAAGGGGGAGATTTTTGGGTAAAAATCCCTTAAGGTATCATTGATGCACTTTTGAGGTTATTGTGTTTGTTGACAAAGTGGACATCTATGTTGTGATTGTTGACAAAGAAAACCATGACATTAAAATTTGTTGACAAAGTGGATTTCATGGTTTCATGTGGAGTTCAAGGGCTGTGGTTAATGATCCATATTTGATTCAATAATTTTGACAAAGGAATGGATGATCTGGAGGCGGTATAAAAAGAGCAGATACAAGGTGGAGCCATTTTCCAGTGTTTGCTAAATTTTTGGGCCGGAAAATCGACAAATATAGAAAAATGGTTTTTGGAAAAGGGAGTTGTGCACCATGTATTTGAAGGAGAGGAAACTTGTGTGCCTAATGTTGTTCAAGTTTATAACATCAAAATATGTAAAAGGGATAAGGGGTGCCCAAGTTTTAGGGTTGGTCATGCAAGTGACTCGCGTGGAAGAAACATGCATGCCGAAACTTGTGCACCGAGAGAAGAATTGTGCGACATCGCACAGGGTGTCAAAATGCCTAAAAATAGAGGTCCACCCCTCCTCATTCAGTGAAGAGTTCAACACTTAGAAAAACCAGATCTCCTGTCGAGCAGGTGTGGTGGTCTTGAAAGTGGTGTTTGGTCGCGCAAGTAGAATTTGTGCACCAGGTGATTGTTGCACGCCTTTGGGAGAGGAAGGAAGTGAGTCACCCAAGTCTTTAGTTGAAGAAGGGGGTGTCACGCAAGCTGTTGAAGTGAACTTGCGCACCAATTTTGAATAAGTGAAAAAGTTGTTGGTTGTGCGCCGATATTGGTTTGGGCGTAAAAGGGTGTGAGTCACGCAAGTTTGGAGTAGCAGAAGCTTGTGTCGCGCAAGTGTTTGAGGTGGACTTGTGAGACAGTTATAACTTGCGTGCTAATACTTGAGTGCTGGCTTAGATAAGGGTGACAGGTATGGTTGATTCACGGTAGTGATTTAGGGCTATGTGAAAGCTAGAAGATTGCCTGATACCTTCGGTGCAAAGAGAGATTCATCTATGGGTGAAGGTTGAACTTCAACTGAGCATCTACACACAACAGAGGATGTATTCATTAGTGATAATGAAAAGAACTACTGGTATATAAACTGTGGGAGGATCCTTTCTAGAGTAGTGATCAAAGGAAGATGAAAAAGGTGATCCTCTCCACTGGCAGTGAGCTAGAGAGAGAGAAACATGGAGTGACCCTTGGGAAAGTAGTGATCTGACCCTAAACATTGTAAAGGTAGTGATCCTGGGAATAGAAGTGATCTATCCCGAACCTTGTAAACAGTGTTGTGCTTATAGTGGAGTTGGTACATCGGTACATTTCTGGTGTATGCTCCTTGGACGTAGCCCAGTGAGGGTGAACCATGTAAAAATTGGTGTGTCCTGTGCATGCTTTACTTTATGTTTATATTGTGAAATGGGAAAGAGAGAGAATAGTTTTTTTGATTAATAGTGAAATAAGATCAGAACAAGATATAATTTTAAATTAGTCATACACTGATTCACCCCCCCCCCCCCCCCCGCTTAGCGTATTCAGCCTTGTGGACCTAACAACAACCAACCATTCCATTTCCATTACAATATTTAATTATTATTCAATAATGTAAGGTGATTCCATCATATAAAAAAATCAACCAAAAAGTTTTCATTCAAATTAATTCATAATAGGAAAAAGCTCATTCCAATAGGAAAGATGAAATCACATACAATTTAAGGGGGTTCTGGTTGTCACTGAATGTTAAGGTTCACACCAAATTGCATTCTCATATATTTTCTATCACTTGTGCACTAGATTATTTCTTAGTTATTCTTTCCTTTATTTATCCATTAAAAAAATAGTATCATCACATGAAATGAAATAAAAATTTAGATAAACCATATAAAAAACACTTCTCTTCCCACTCATTCATCCTTCTCGTTATTTATCATATTAAGTTAATTCACTCCTATTACCCAATGAACAAAAACCATGATAATCCCATGACGTTTAAAGAAAAAATTGAAAGTGTTAAATCCCATACATAAATTTTACGCTTTTTATGAATCCACATGAATGATTGAATGAAATTATGATCAACCACCACTTAATTTTAATTTAAACTATCTAAACAGATATATAACAATCTGCCATAAAACCATGATTGAAACTCAACTCTAAAATAGTGGAACCTAAACCTTATAATCCATTATAAAAAAAAATAACATAGTAAGTGAGGATAATAATGGAAAAGAATACCTTGAATTGTGTGGGTTTGATTTAAAAAATCTAAGATATTTGGAATATCTATAAGAATGGTTGGAGGGTGGTGAGAGGGTTGGGTTTCAACTATGTTTTGAAGGTAAAGAGTAAAAATATAATCAAGGAACATATTACCCTCTATTTATGGAGAATGATGACTATCCTATACCATGGAATAGAGTTATCAAATAACCCTTTGTGTCACTAATCAAAGGGTTATCCATTTCTACTAGGATTAAATAAAATATTTACCTTGAATCTTACTTGTTCTGAAAAACATATTTAAATGTTTTGACCACCACTAACTCGAGAGCTATGATGTAGTTAAGAGAATTTTGGATGCTAAAAGTGTAACAACAACCAATAACCATGACATAAGGACAAATAATTTTATAATTTAACCCACAATGTCAAGTCTATCGATTGGAAGGCTCCATCTCACTGTTTCCTTCCTCATATTGCTTGACCACCTCGTGATTTCGTGACACAGATCCCATTGTCCATGGTTTTTGGGGGTATTTGTTTTATATTGGAAGAATTTTATATCTCCACCCCATTCACTCTAGGAATTTCATTCATTCTTGTCTCTTACATCAATAATTCCCATATACTCTATCATCACCATGCCCTTCACCAAATCATGGATCCTGATCTCGTTTTCCATAGAGGATATGCTCTATGAAAAATTCCTTCCACCATGGGAGTTTCAAACCTCTTGGTTCACCAAAATCCCAAAACGACAAGATCTATTACTATACAATTGAAAATATCACCCACTATGATATTTGGATCTAAAACTTCCACCAGCACATAAAACAAATACCACATAGTGAACATTTAGATGACCAAAGTCATATATATCCCCTAGAACACCGAAAAATTCCATCTTGAGAGCTTCATAATCCAAAACACATAAATAAATTTTCCATAAAGGTCTAAGACATTACATCAAATACAACTTAAACTATTCTTATACACAATAATTAAAGATAAAACTTGTACAGTAATAATGGAGTAAAAAGGTTCGAATAACCACCCCATGAGATAACTCTCAAATGAGATGATTCTATCACCAAATAAAACAGACACTACTGAAAAAATGAATCAATAAAACCATGATAATTAATTTCCTTAAAAACAAAGTACCATTTCAAAAATCAAATAAAAATAAATCTCAAAATAAATTAGGATACTAAACATTATTATAATACTCATGTTAGAATTTAAATTCTTTTGAACCTATATGCCTCTGCAGAATATGAACTAATGGGATAAATTACTCACACAATACCTTCTCTCAATGATTATGGATCTTTATCAGTCATTCCACAGACATAATATCATATTATATATCAATCTCTCCCAAATAAATCAAATGGGATTCATTGTGAAGTTATCGATGTAGCTATGACATGTGGAAGACATAGTGGATATTATCTGACCATAAAAGAATCTCCAATTGGTATTCTCCCTCAAAACAATTCCCAACACCTCAGAAGGGACCATCAACCTGGGTGAAAACTTACTCCCATGAATGTAACTCCACATCACATTATGAGAATAAACCTTCAAATATTTATGATCTATAATGTAATACTCTAATGGTATCCTTTTCTGATCATCATTTGATTGATTTAAGTCTTTCGCCATCTACATCCACTCTCAAATCACTTTTTCCTTGTTGATCATCCTATAAATTACATATGGTCTAAGGAAAACGATCTCTCTAATCTTGGTTCATCAAAATTTTGATCAGCAAGGTCTCCAGTACAAAGCCTCAAAAAGAATCATGTGGATGAAATATTGGTAGGTTTTTGGTAATAAAACTCCACCAACAATAAGTGAATCACCTAAGACATTTCAAAATACAAGAGACGATAATGCATCATATCTTACACGGCTTGAATTATTCACTCCGTCTACCTATCCATTTTGGGGTGGAAAGGTATGTTTAGAAATAACTGAGAGACGAAGTCATGCTAAAGAACACCCTAAAATCATGAGGTAAAATAAGGATCCCTTTCTAAAATGATACTTTTAGTTACCATGTAGAGTTTCATTATCTCATCCATATATCATCTTATGAGATAATCCACAAAAACCCAATTCATTAATATCTAGTAAAGTGGATGATTTATTTAGTTGGTTCATGATCACCCAAAAAGAATCATACCCCTATTGGGATCATGGTATATTAATAATAAAATCCTTTCAGATCTCGCCCAATTTACACTCGGGGATAAAAAAATGACTATAATAAAACATAAGGAAAAGTATTCTCTGCCTTCTCCTATAGACATCTCAGACATCGTACAATAAACTCTATAACTGACCACATCATCCCAAGAAGCCAAACATGCCTCCTATGAGTATGATAAAACATAGAGATACCTCGATGCAATGCTAGAGGTGAACCATGTAACTCACAATGTACCAACTATCACATCACTAATGGAAAGAAATAAATCCCCTAAAACACTATTTATGGCTTATAATCCTCTAACTGACCTTTTAAGTCATCAATTTGAGTAACATAGTCTCACATCACCTCCACCTTTGAGTATCCCTACTATGAATCCTCCACCTACTGTATGAATTATTATTATACTACTATCTGATATAAATACCCTCCACCATCAACCTTATTTTCAACAGGGTATAGTGATGAAAATGCTTCCATTTCTCTCCATGTATCTTCAAGCTAATAAATAACATCTCCCTCTTTCTTCAATCATAGAACATTAGCAACTGTATTTAATTCCTAGTGTTATAATATATCTCAAAGACATAGTTCTATATATACACCATCAACCTCCACTGATATTAGATCAGATCCCACTAAGACAATAAATACCTTGAACTCTTATAATTCAGGAATACTATAAAGAAACCTCCAATGATGTAATTTCACCAAAAATATTGATAAAAAACCATGGATACCAAATTTTGATCATGGATAGCATTGTTACACTCAAAAGAATATAGATTCCTTGAATCATAGGAGATCACTACACCCTGATACATTAGAAAAAATCCCAAACCCAGTTGAGAAGAATCACAAAAGATCTCAAATATCACTCATTCCTCTGGAAACTAGATAATTGGAGCATGAAACAAACACTTATTTATGTAATACAAAGCTTCTTAACACTGATCATCCTACATGTAGGCATGACATTTCATGTTCGATGATATCAATAGGGCCTCAACTTGAGAGAAATTGATACAAACCACTAATAATAGACCACTAGACCCATGAATCTAAAAGATTCAACAATTTTTTTGGGTTCTTCATAGGAAACAACAACCTCATTCTTTGAGGGATCCACTGCTACTATTTTTCAAGATAGCACATATCCATGGAAGTGCACCTATCACATCCAAAACATTCACTTTTACATCCTATCATAGTGTTGGTGGGGTCTAAGAGTATTCAATACATATCTTGGATATTTTTCATGCTCTTATTTTGATTTTTATTATAAAATAATGTTATTGTGGAATAAGACAAAAACATGTCTCTGAAATCATGGGACATAGGGTTTATGAGTCCCAAGAACACACCAGGTAAGTTTGTGACAAAAAATGGTATGACCATGATTTCAAAGTGCCCATAGAAACACTAAAATATGGTATTTATAATCTCATCATCCTCAAAAGTTATCTAATGATACCCATAAAATTGATCGGTCACAAAAAATAGATATTTACCATTAACTGGTTGAACAATTCATCTATACAAGGAAGGGAATAGTGATTCTTGATAATCCCTTGGTTCAATAGTCAATCATCAAAGAATAGAATCAAATAAAAATCGTACTTCATAGAATAAAACACCAGAGCACCCTTAGGAGATACTCTAGGATAGATGAATCCCTTAAATATCAAATCATCAACCTAGATCATCAGTTATCCTGGATCTGAATGTTTCACCTAATATGAATCATCAACATTAGTGAAGTTACTAGTTGTAAACTTATCCCAAACTTGATTTTGTGTCAAGTTCAAAGGGTCACAACTTACATGGGGGGGAATCACAATATTTATCAATGACTAGAGAAATATATACTGCCAGATCCTCTATTGGATATAATTTCAATGTTAAAAGATATGAAAATAATATCTATAAACACCTATGAACCATTTAGAAATCTTATTCACCAAAAACTATCACACATTATCCCTCCAAACAAAACAATGATATCCTCCTCTAGAAGAAATCAATAACTAAACACATAGATCACAACCAATGCATGCCAAATATAAGATAAAATTGTTGTATCTATATCAATAATAAGTCCCCATATGATTAATACTACCCTAACATAATTTTGAAGCCATAACATATAACAAACAAACTCAACTGAACTCTGAATAGCATATTCAACCCCAGGGGCACTAGTACCCTCTTCACATTTAGTCCCAATGAATGGAACAAAATTAAGTGAGGTAAATGATTGAAATAATCATAAATAAAAAATTCGTTAACTAGAATAGATGTGAATAAAATCATTCCTTGATTGAACTTGGGGATCTGTAGCACTAACACTTTGATATCATGAAATTGCCTACAACCATCCCCTATA
Organism: Viscum album; assembly: GCA_963277665.1. Classification (NCBI taxonomy): domain Eukaryota; kingdom Viridiplantae; phylum Streptophyta; class Magnoliopsida; order Santalales; family Viscaceae; genus Viscum; species Viscum album. The sequence goes on from OY728144.1 coordinate 580,687,016, forward strand.
CAGCAATGGCTCACCCTGATTATTAACTTTTTTATATAAATTGATCATAGACTATCGGAGTGACTGAAATCACATGGATGACTTCAAATATATTTTTTACTCTTATGGAACATAATCATGCAATTTCTAATTCTAAATATTTATGGGTGGCCTCGTATATCAGAACAACCTATGAGGAATCTACTAGAAGGATAGATTCAAAAGATGACCTCCCATTCCCAAATAAATACCCAAGATATATGGTAACTACTTGTGATGATTTATATGCATGATGAAACTCAAAAACACAAGCAGGAGGCACCCTGTAGAGGAACAAGAACTAAATTCTCTAGAAAAGAGGGATGTAATGCCTTGAGATTTATTCCCTACCTTCAAGAACCTCAAATATCTAGAAATTTGATAACCTCAATCTAATGATCTAACATTTGAATTTATCTATTGTACTCCCTTATAATGAATCATATAAATCAATTAAATCTTATTTCTCACCTTTAAAACATAATCAATGTACATGGAGTGTCTATATATTTGGTAGTTGGGAGCAAATCCTCCTCAAGAAATCATGCTCTTTAATCCTCATTAGGAAATATTCTACCGGTGAAATATAGGAAATTATTAAACCTAATATTCAGATCCCACATGCTTAGGATCCCTATTAAAGATAAATAAAATCATGTTTTTTTATTCCATCATCATTGAAGATAAAAAATTTGAAGTGAACTCATTTGGGGAATTGGTCTCGGTGACATCTAGTTCCTTCCACTTTTTAAGATAAAAAGTCCACCAAGGATGTACTTCTCCTATCATTTGACCAACATTTAGTGGAACACAATACTCATCTTATCAAATTATAAAACTAAACAAAATCCCTATCTTATATAACCAATTTACCTTCTGTAAATAAAATATTCTTCCCTCATACATTAATAAACTCCAGTGCTGGAAATTGTATAACTTTCTTTACCTCAACTCAATTTCCTGATTTGAGATAACCCTCTAATGGTCACTTAGGACATCCTAATGAAATTCACCAACTTACAACATGTTGGAGAAGAAACATAATTATATCTCTATAAGAAAGGATAAACTCTTAATCATGATGATATTTAATTTATTTAATCACATTCATTTATTTAAATTAATTTCATTTTTTCCAAAAACATCCCAATTCAAAAACCAGAAGAACCAATCATGACACATGTACCTACTTAATGTATCTGTATATCTCATCCTTGAATCAGATCACGTGGGAGCATGAAATACAATTTTCATGTTGGTCTCCCTTGTGTATGTTATGTACTATGTTAAATTTATGTTGTTTCCCTACAAACCCATACTATCCTCAATAGTGGATATTTCCCAAGATATAACCTATTCCTCAATTTTCAAACTCTTATACCACATTTTCATGATGATATATCCACTATTACACCTCCAAGACTAGAAATTAAAGATCGGTGACCTCCAAATCCCACATCAAATATATCATGGGTTGGCGACTGACAATTAGGGTGTAGAAATGTAAAGAATTGCTTAGAATATAAGAAGATAAGGACAATAGATAAGATGATATCCACTCATCAACATTACATCATATAAAATAAACTAATATCCAAAATAATAAAATACCATGATAGATAAAATTGTGTACTACTAGTTCCCAAAAAATAATGTATCACATTACTTCTAGGAAGCAATATCAACAGAAATTCTATACTTAAAAATTAGAATGGTCTATCTCGATTACTAAAATCCTTCTAATAACCTAAAAATAGCTCATATATATATATCTAGAGAATCAGAAAATTAGTACTCAATTGGATAATTCTTAGGACCCCTCTTGAAAATTCAATATGATCATGTTAATGCTCCAGTGAAGAAGTAGTAAAACAAACAAGCATCTACAAGGTCAGCTACCCATTCGCAGCCTCACTAAGGCCCACTCACCAAGTATCACACGTGTAATTTAAAAATATAATATCAAAATAATATAATCATAGGTTCCCTACAGATGCTTACCCACTAGTTTTATTCTCTCACTCCTAAATATCTAATGACCTAATCTCTCATTCCTTCTATATCATCATCGTCATCATGAAATAAAATCCAAGATCTCAACCGTTTTCAATCATAACAACATCATTATAAGAAAAACCAACTCTCAACCTATTCAAAATATCCCAAATTATAAATCACAGCCTCATTTCATCTATATTAATATCATCATAACTCTACGTTAGTAGGGTATCAGGAGAATAAAGAACTTCATCCTTGTTCCATTCTCTTTACCATGCAAGACCCTACTGGTAAAATCACCACCGGGTATCGACTCTAACCATTTCATATACTAATACTAAAGGGAGAGTTGGGAAGAGGGTGAAACCAACCATCTACCCTCACCTACTTATATGATTTGAGAAAAAAACATAAAACATTCAAGAATAGGTAATTTTATTGTACTTGGATGGGGAGAATATAGAAATCCACTGAATTAAAATGATAGATAGTCACACATAAATTCTGAACTATGGTTGAACACAAAAAGATATTAAGGGAAGATATAATAATAGGGAAACATATTTCATTGTATTAAGATGTTTTGATTACATTGTTTCAAAAGCATTAAACATTCCAATGGAATGAATAGGGGTATTTAGATGGATATGGCACACCTAGGTTTTTAAGGGAAAGAATAAAAAATAAAACAAGGATGATTTATTCCTCAATTTATAAAGGAAGTTTGAATAACCTCCACCATGGGGTAAAGGTAAGAAAAATGCTAGAGGTCTTTCCAGTCAAATGGATATATGATTATCCCAAGTAAAAATTGGTTATAATTATGAAAATTTAATTTGTTTTGAAAACCCCATTTAAACACATTTATTTTCATCACGCCTTTCCATATAGAATGGTTCATGGTGTTATTGGTTCTTAGCAGGCAACTATAGTCCCTCTCCAGGTAATAGGGAGGAATACATAGCTAATTGGACCCATCAAACCCAAGAATACAGTTTTGTGAGATACAACTTGATATTTCATTCCTTCTTCAGGTTTTCTAGTATCCCATTGATTCCATCCCACTACACCAATCATTATATTCATTTCAAGTTTCTCATTTTAAACAGGTTTACTCATTGATCACCTCACACTTCTCCCAAGGAATTTTATACCTCCAAATTTAACATAGGTATAATTACCTTGGACTCTAATAGTACTACTACCCTCACCAAGGCATGAAGCTTACCCCTATTTACTGTAGTGAAAATGTTCCCAGAAAAACACCCCGCACTATGTCCTTCTCAGTCAAAAGGTTTCACCAAAAATGCCAAATGAGTATCTCCATGGTCATGATTCCAAAATGCTCACGCATTATGGTATGCATCTCAAAGACGTCCACCACCTTGCCTACCATCATGGCATGGTTGACCTTTAGATGGGAAAACAAATCAATTACCCCCCCCCCCCCCAATAACACCTCCAAAATACTTCATGACACTTACAACACCCAAAACACACAAATTATTAGTTTATAAATATATGTTCCATTACAAAGAGAGTTTATGGAATATTATAAATTTATACCTAGGTTTTTTTGAATATATCATATTAATTTGTTAATTAATAAATAAATTTCAACCATGATATTCTAACTTTGGGGATCCCAAATGGGAACATTGATTATACCATACCTATGGTATAACCCCTATTTTAGACCAAAGCACAACATTATTTTTCCCATATAAGGATCCACTTAGGTATATATTTCACTTCCTCATGATCATACATGCATAAACTAAAATATATATTTGTTTTATTAGATTTTTCTTGAGGCTCAATGATAATCATTTAACAAAAAATTTCCCAACAATTCATCCATAAAATATTATTTAAAATATTTTTAGTTTCATACTATACAAATATTATTCATTTTATTGTCCCCAAATTAAAGGACTTTCACCAAAAAAATAATGGATAACTAAAAATGTGAGGGTATTAAGACTACATTGGAATCTCTTGTCACCATGAGATCTCTTGATGAATCTTTTATTGCCACAACACATGCACCAATGTTGTATCCCATACTCAAATATTCCTCTATTACTGATCCAGGATCACCACTATGTACTCCTAGAAGGTGGAACAATTTTTATGGCCAAATCACCACAGTCAATGATGTGTGATTTAAAATTCACATATATCCTTATCTATGAAAAGTGGAATAATTTTTTTAACCATTCCAACTATAGTTGTGACAGTACCAATTAAGAAAACTCCACCACCCTATGGATGATCATGAATGGATTGAAAAATATTGGACACAATCTTACTCCCTCAGCCAAAGATCCATGACCTACTTCGTGGAGAGATATTCAGGATCACATTATCTCCTTCCATAACCTCCAAAGGCCACTGTCATTATTTTTTAAAAAATTATAAGGCTTCTAATATATCCTCATCCACTCCATGATCACTTGGACAATATCCTTTATCGACTACACAATCTCCCATCACATTAGTGACATATCTACAACCTTTATCTATTATAAGGTTGACCTATATTTTATCTCACACATGAAAATGAATGTTTCCACACCAATAGTGGAGTGGTATATATTTTTGTTGTCAAAATACATTTTAATTAATTTATCCTCTCAATTATGTACAAAATTTTACCCACAAGACCTCATTATATCCTCAATAAGATGAGTGTTTCTCTCATTATGACAATATATCTAAGCATGGAATATTGTAATCTTCTATAACTGAGTCCTAAATACCTATTTAAAGATCCTCCATAACTAGGACGAGAATCAATATACTCAGTCAGAATAATTGATAATGGTACCCCATGAGACTAGACGATCTCCTCAATCAAAAATCATCTTGATATCTCCACCGAAATCTACTTCTAAATAGGTAGGTAGTGGGTACACATGGTCAGTTGATTAATGATCGCCTATATAGTGTTATATCCTCTAATTGATTAAGTATTCCTTATCATGAATTCCAATGATACAACATCCCACTTAAAATATATAATATCAAGGTGTGGTAAAACCTTTTGGGACCTTTTTTTTCAACTATTGATAACTGTTACATAGTGAGATAAGATTGACAATATTTGTTTCATACGTAGACACAAAAACTAAATCATGGGCTCTTGTCACATCTTCTTTATGTAGTGATGTGCCACTAATGTTGAATTATGTAACTCCTTCGTCACCTCCTCAAATTCTGTATCTGAATATATTAACACCCTTTAAAAAGGTTGATGTGATCTCCAACTTTATAAAATCGATTTCTTGTTTTTCATGTGGATATCTGGTGGTGTAGGACTTTATAATTTATTTCTCTTAGTTGGACCTCCATCACATACTGGATATGTTTATTATACACTAACATTGATCAAAGATAGGTCACTTATCCCTTATACAAAAGTATAAGTATATCAAGTCTACCCGCTCAAATACCCCCTCCAAAAATAGAGAATGATAATTAATGAAAAAAGGTATCTACCACCACATTTTCCATTCTCAGAGTACAGATAGTTTTGAAATCATATTTTTGAAGGAACTCAAAATAATTCCTCTTAAAAAGAATAATATTTCTCTAAATGAATATATACCTAGGACTCTTATTGTCTTTATAGACTAGGAATTTATCACCCATAAGGTATTGTCTCTAAGTATTCAATGTGAACAATATCACAGATATATCTAAATATTGGGTAGGGTAGTTCTACTCATGAAGTATCAATTATCTATAACCATAAGAAATTAACACCTTTTGATTCATAAGAACCCAACCAAGAACATATATATTGGAATTAAAGAACAATATGTGATCAACTGCTACCTCTGGATTCCTAAAAGCAGAATCACTCATAATCCTCTAACTCAACTCCTCAAAATCTCTCTAAAATTACTTTGGCCAAAAAAAGGGATTCTCCTTTCATGTAAGGGAATTCATTCGATCCGTAATACTTGAGTATTATATGATGAATATCTGGTAATATTCCCCCAATTCAAGGAATCTCTACATTATTAAATACACTATTATGTGGAACTCATAAAAGTATTTACTCGGTCTTCACTTGGTCCAAATCTACTAAACCCTCCTCAATGACATTCCCTAAGAAGTTATCTTTATTAATTAGGAAATGAAACTTCATGATATTTTCATACATCTAGTTCATTAATTGTAAGTCTAAAACCATCTAGATATGTATAGTTTTCTCATCCTCTAATGATGAATAGATAAGGATATATTTAATTAATACTACTACAAACTAGTCCAAGAAGGGATGAAGGATCTTGTTCTTAAGGACTGTGAACACAATGAGGGTAGTTGTTACACTGAATATAATAAACAGAAACTGATAATGGTCATAGTGACAAATAAATTCCATATTTGAGATATCCTCCTCAAAAAAATAATACTAGTGATATTCAGTCGTAAGATCAGTCTCTAAGAAACACATCACTCTTTTTAGATAGTCAAATATGTCATTATACCTTTTTACATGGTAATTTTTCTTGAATTTATTTTTATTTAAGTGGTGATGTTAAATATATTTCCCTAATCTTGTATATTACTTCTTGGAGAACAAAACTGGAGTTTCCCAAAGTGATACTCCAATTATAATGAAATTGTTCTTCATATGGTCCTCTGACTTTTTCATCATCACCCTAAGCATGGTTGGGGCCATCTAATAGGTTGCATATGATATTAGAATCACCTTTGGGTGTATATCGATAAATAATTATATATCCTATTGAATGGTAAATAATTGAACATCCTCATGGATGATATTTATATATCCTTCCATTACTACAGGAAGCTATTCATCAAGAGCATTCTCTATTCATAGATCCAAACACACCAACTAATGGGTGATCCGATGCAATATCCCATGAACAATTCCAACTAGTTTTGATTATAATTACAACTCACTCATGAAGTAATTCTCAATCCATCATCTAGGAATCACATTAATCTCCATTGGTGGTTGTTTATTAGGTCACAAACAGAGGATAACTATTCCATACCATGGATGGAATTATGAGGATTCATCCCAGCCACTTTATGTCCCATTAAAAACACAATTCACTAAGTGAAATAATTCATAGTCGATAGATATAGGTGATCATGTGATCACCTCCAATAGGATTATCTATCCACATAGGTCAATCAATGGGCACTATCATGGTTTCTTGCTCTCGAACATGGGATTCATAATTAAAAGAATGGTTTGAATATGAATCTATGAGTATGGGTGTTGGTATAGATAAGTCACATATTTTACCTCAAATCCTGACAATCACTCCCTGGTTATATCCCTCCATCTCTTATATCTAGTTTTGACTTTGGAAATTAGCTCTTTATCCTAGAATGGACCACCAGGGGTGGGGGTGCTAGAATTAGATCATAGTGATATTCACTTCTAGATATTCTTCTTGGTGCACCTGTAGATCCCCCATCATATCCATCTCCCTAAGGACCGCCCTTTTTACCCTGGGAAGTTTCCTAATCATGCCACTATCTCTGACATAGAGGATCATCTATTACCAAAATGCCCTTTATTCTTGACAAATCATAAAGTTAATATAAAAATGACTTCATCCTTTATAGGCATAGAAAATCTTATCTTTTTATTGACTAGATCCTCTGTATGAATAATGAGTTGATGATTCTATAGATTGGGACCACTCGTGGGTATCCCTACATTTTCATTACCTTGATTTCTCCCATTAGCTGAAAAAATCTAATGACTCTACTCATGGACAACCACCACCAACATTTGATATTGTTATCCCTCTTTAAATCGAATCTATATCACCAATACACTCACTAGATCCTGATTTATTGTGGTTAAAAGGATGGGAATAATTCCACCTTAGTTTTTTTAGACACCAGACATGAAATAAATAATCATGAACTATGTTAGGAGAGTACCACACAAGAACAATGAATCTTGAAGTATTCTATGTAATAGATATTCTACACTCCAATATTTCCTGAAGTTTATGTATGTGTAAAGAACTCAATGTAGTTGAGTAGTAAACCTTATAAAAGAGTTGATAAAACATTAAACATTGAATATTAACCTCATTATTGTTCTGGATGATCAATATCCACTAGTGACTCATTGTGACATGGAGAAGGTTGGATCCTATAACCACAATCTAATTGATAGGAATCCAAACTAGGTAAGACACTTAACTCACCAACTCAATATAATCCTCGGCTAGTTGAGGGTTAGTAATACATCACAACCTTGGTATATCTACCACTAGAAAATATTTATTACACTCAACCTATGAAAATTATTATAATCCCCCACTAAAATGATCTTCTACTTTTTCAGTGGAGGATCATCTTCCTGCACTATGGGATATAGGCACGATTAGGAAAAAACAGATAAGGGAACTATTTCACACACACCGGGTGGGTAAATATTTATATCTAGAACTTGTATATAAGTATCATCATTTTTTGGGTCAACAACAGTAGACTCACGCATCGACATAAAATTTTCATGAACCTTTCTAGGGACTCTAGCTGGCTATTAGCTTGGAGACATCTTATAGTTATCAATATAAACCAAGATAATTAAAGAATATATTGGAAGTTATATAAAAAATTAAATTTGAATCAATGACCAATTATAATATATATAATATGTCATTTACTTGTACCCTTGAATAAGTGCCTCCTAGCTCTAAGATGATAAGTATGTTATATTATTTTTGGTAAATGGATACATCAGCGACCACACTAATACTTGTTTCTCTAGAAAAAATATAAATCAATACCTCTTGACATCATCACCCAAAATACTCAAACCATTCTTCACATGAAACTTATATTTTATTTTTGTCACTAATATTGACCTCTCTAACACCACTCTAACACTATCTAACCCATCAAACCCCACCCAGGCTGGTGTAAAATTGAGTGTACCACCTCAATGTATCCTCCAATAGGCTAGGGGATAGTGAATAGAACAAAGAAGGAATATCATACGTTACGGTATTCCTTATCCAAAATGATATTTAAGCAACACAAAAATTCAAATGGTTCATAATAATGTAGGTTAGACATGTAAATCCAACTAAAATATATAATGAATACGACAAATGATATGATATAAGAAGGAATAACCTATGAAAAAATAATGTAAAGGTAAAAATAAATTCCTAACAAACTCGAAAGGAAACAAACCTATAGTGACTATAGTGAGGAGATACCTATAATTAACTATCTATGGACAATAAATTTATCTAATATTATCACCTACGGATAATGATAAGCGCCAAAAAAGAATCACCATCAAAGCCTCCACTGAATAATCCATCGTCTTCCTAAGAAAATACACATGCAATCAAAACACCCATGCATAGGTGACTATATACATAAATAGTATGAAACACTAAAAACCAAAAAAATGATAAAGAAAAATTATCTCAAAACCACAATGTTAAGAAGGAAATATAAAGATCATATATGGTTTTGAGGTATAGAACATAGGGGAATCGAAGAGAGTCTTGCTCTATACAGACTGAGTATAGAATAAATATACACAACAAACATCCCAATAATCTGAATTTCCCCACTAAGAACCAATGTAACTTCTAAATAACTATAGTGGGGGACTTACACCTAGCTAAAGGATAAATGTTAGTTAATGTAATAAAAATACTTGGTAGAGGACTTGTGCCCCATTTATGTAGAGCTCATTAGATAAGGGAGTTCCCAACACAATGGATAAAGGACTCATTCCCCTTGATTGGGGGATTTTATAACCTATAAGTCATATATAAGACATACACCCTATCATAAAAATATTATCAAGGGATTTATCAACACATGAACACTCTGATCATTACACCTAATCCCCATCATTGGTCATATAAATTTAAGGAAACTAAATTTTCATAATTACCTAAAATTTAAAAAAGGAATTTAGTAATATGTTCTATATGGAATAACACATAAAATGGACTACTATATTGAGTAAATCTATGTCCCAGTAAAGGACACATCAAAATAATATATGCTTCTAGAAGTAAAAAATGTATCATAGGGGTATATGACATACATCCCCTTGACATTAGTTTGGTCATATACATATTTCCACATCATGTGGTCAGTTAATACTGTACAAAATTTGTACTGGGGTACATGGTGTGTAGGTCGAATGGAGTACTTGGTGTGTACAATGACATCTCATGTCATATATGTGAATAGTTACATGGAATGTACCATCTAGGAGACATGAAATGTATCTCTTTCTAGATCACTTCACATATACTATCAAAGAGTTCAAATTGGGTATGACCAATGGTACATGGTAACTAGTCCTAACCCACATATCATATAGAAAAAAATAGTTATATAGGTTTTTATACTTTGTAGAAAAAAGGAAAAACATATTAGGGTTACATGATGTCTTTACCAAGGGTGCACAAAATGTGATACATAACATGGTGGAAACCCATGATGCTTCATGTTCAAAACTAAAATATTTAGACCATAAAAAACATAAATTGTCCCTTTTATGACCTCTTGTATTTCTTAAAACCCCATTAAACATTTGAAAATTAATTTACACACCTCTGGTGGTTGTTTCTTAGCCTTACTTTATCAAAAAATGCACAATAATTCTAAATGGCCTTCTATTTATCATATATCCTCTCACATAACTCATTATTTTCTATCATGACTAAATAGGTTTCTATCATATCTAAATATAAATCATTATTTATTCACAGTTCATGATTCATTGAGCTATTCAACATAGAAAATACTGAAGGTGGATTCTTGAATTAAAAAGGGGAAATGTTAGCAACATATCGTAGAAAAATTTATAAGAGACTGATGCAATGGTTTTCCACCGATCTTGGGGTATGAAATTTACAATGGTGAAGAATGTTTCGATATGGATAAAAGTTAAAAAAAATTAAATTTATAGAGACATAAAATTATTCCAATGAATCAAAAATATATAAGCATTTGTATAACTGGAATGGTAATAATAGGAAATGGTGAAAGAATCTGAGAAAATAATTGTACATTTAATTAGGTTCAATCATTGGAAATGATCCCAAATGATTTAGCTCCAATGGGAATATCTAGTGAAAACTAAATTCATCAGATCTATATAACTCCAGTTCTATTACATTTACACTCTCTCAATATAGGTTTAATAGTGGATAAACCTAGAGATATAGTTTAAGTGTGACTATAAATGGATTCCAAGGGTTTGGTTTTTGTAACTGATTAATTAGTAAATTAATTAATTTATTCCCAATATGACAATATTACCTCAATGTCCCTAGATAAATACATAGAATATATCACTCCTAGGGTAAACCCTCTATTTTAGATGAAACCTCAATGTCTGTTTTCTCACATGAGGTTTTATTTAATAGAAATTTATTCTTTTCAATGATTGTTTGTACAGACTAAAAAAATATAAGATTCAATACAACAATATCAATGATATTTGATGCTAATTTGGTGAAATATCTAAACAACCCATAAATAAAATACTATTAAAAATATTTATAGAATATGTAATTTAGTTCCAACTTGATGCAAGTTTGTTTATATTGACTCATTGATATTATGTGTAAGGAACCAGCCAAAAACATAATTTCATTATGTTATTTTAAAATTATAAATAACATTATTTTCCGAAATATAATTTAGTTCTATAGTTTTAGATAATTAGGAAAATCATTTACATTGTAAACACATACATTACAAGTTTACACTGATACGAATCCATTTTTTCCTCCAAATGGAACCCTTTTAAAATAAAAAATGATTTCCTTTCAAGACACATCTTTAATAATTTAATTAGGAAATATTATTTATCCTTACTAAAATTATTACCTATAATAAACATTTTTAAAATTTTTATGAGAAACAAATATTAGTTAGGGACATAAAGACAGAAAATCATTAGTCCTGTTAAAACATGCAAACCTATTAAAAACATTTTCTTAAAAACACAATAGAGAAAGAGGAAGAATACATAGGTGTCTTAGAAAATCATAAAAATATAGATCATACATTTACTCTTAAAAATGGAATAACCATATGTCCATCTTCCCTCTCTAGAGTACCCAATACATTGGAGAGCTATTATGGAGATCACCCTTCGAACAATCTATATTTTCCTCACTCATTTTTCATGAGTTGTAATGGTGGATCAACCCTTTGAATAAGCTATATCGGGCTAACACATGAACTATAATGTGGCTCAACCCTTAATATAAAATTTATAAAGACAAAATCATGAATAAAACTATTGAAAACTCTTTTAATCCAATGAGAAAAAGATTTTCAGATATTAAAATATCATTTTGTTTTTCAAACCCATGTTAACACCAAAACACATTTTTATTTGAAACCCCATTTTTAACACCAGTATACCCATTAAAATAATGATATTAATTTAAAAATAATAATCTTATAAAGGTTTTTATAAATTAAATAATATTTATGATGATGGAAAAGTCATTTTCACCATGTACGTTAAGAATTTAACCTTCCTTTTGTCATTTGTCAAAATGATCCGTATAAAAATACATAAAAATATTCCTTTTGAAAAACATTGAATGAAATTAAAAATATAGTTTAAATTTAATTTATAATCCTTCTATATCAATAAAAATAAATATTTAAAATTATTTCAAGAATATTGACATGGATAAAAGTATTTTATAATGAAATATTTAAACTTCTAAATTGTCTCATACCACTTTTAGCATTTCAATCAGAAAATAAATGAAAGAATAATTTTAAAAAAACATTAAATAACATGATAATACATAAATTAATTATATGATAAGTCAAAGGGTATTTATATACACCTTATAAAATAATGTGGTTGTATAACATCAATATATGCCTCAATGAAAGTAGATTGTGATGATGTCCCTTACACTGGGTCTAATTCATCATGTATGCTCTTTATCATCTAGACAAAAAATGTTGTTAATTATTTAATTTCGTGAGAAACTTTTTCAATTTTATTATTCCTTTTATATCACTTAATATCATATTATAACAATTAGTTTACAATATAATTTCATGTCAGAAGTTTTGATGATATTTGGTACAAGACTCCAAAATGTCTTTGGTTTGATGTCTATATTCAAGGCGGTCATAATTACATTATCTCAAGCATAATATTCATGAAATAATAATCACTTTTATATATAAATTATACTTTTATATACATTCATTAAATATGTATATAAAAATGAACTATGTTACAATCATGGAGACGGTAAGTCGTAGGTACAGAAGAGTAAAGCTTCTATTTTTCAACAATCATTATAGAAATAAGGTAAGTATTATTTTATCCTTCCAGAATGATAATAATATCCTTAATATCGTATTTATCATTTAAATACTCTTATATATATATCATCGATGTTATTTGGTGATGAAAAATGAATCACATCACTTCGTGGAGGTGATAGTTGACACATACTGATGAACGACATTATCATTTTAATTTTAATTGAATGGTTATAATGTAAATGATATATTATATTTTCTTAATTATAATTTTTTCAGGAATATCATATATAAACATTAATTTTATAATTATATCCATCCATTAGAGATGGTGGTGGAAAATGATATATATCGATTCGTGAGGTGGTAAATCATTGTACACATGAACGATAATTCGTTCCCCATTTTATGGATGTGGGGCTGTATTTAGGGGATTATATTAACATAATGATATCAATTTTTATTTAGGATATTTTATTTATTATTTAATAATATTTTAAAAGGATTTTAAGAAATTATAAAAATAAATAAAATAAAAATACTTAATTAGAAAAGATACATGTTATTCAGACGATCTCCTTTGATTAACACCATAACACATATAAAGAGGGTGTTCTTCCTAAAATAATTCTTATAGAATTTCTGTAGGTATTATATTAATGTATTTTGGGGAGATATTGGATTAATAAAATTGGTTTTTATTTTTGAGGAATTGAGAAGAAGAGGTTCCCTTTTAAAAGTGAGAGGAGGGGTACTATTAGAAATATCCAAAATATAAAGTTAAGATAAATTATTTTTTTAATAAAAATTTATTGAAAAATATGAATTTAGAATGAATATTGATTTTGGGTCAAAATAAGTTCTTCCAATATAAATTAGGAAAGTTTTAACATTTTTTTTAATCCTTATCTATTTGCTTTAACCATTATTAATCATTTTCAATTCTTTCTATGATATAATGTAATTTACCCTTTGAGGGTTACTATAAATACAATAAAATTACAAAATTCCAACAAATAAGCCATTTATGGAATTTTAATACTTATCCTAATTATTTTTCATAGTGTTATATTTTTATTAATTTTATATCTTTTAAAAAAATATTATTTATTTTAAAATATCATTAATATCAATTTTTACACTTTTCATCACATGACATTTTAAAGATATTATAAAAACATGATATCTTTGAAAAAACTAATTTAATTCAAAACTAAAATGTAAAATAATACAGAAAATTCTTGTATGACATTAACTATAACAAATTATATTTATTTTAATATTTCTAATATCATTTATTTGATTCTTCCATTAATTAAACAATTATTGCATCATCATTGTGTCACAATTTAAGGTAATTATTTTACCACTAAGAATTATAAAAAAATTACAATGATGTATAAAAACTTTTAATATTTATATAAAATATTTATAGTAGAACATATTCATTATATAACCCCATATTAAAAATATTTCACTTCTTAAAACCAAGATTTTGACAAAATTGACTTTTTCTTGAATATAATTTTTACCTTTCTTTATGTGATTTAACCTTAACTGTGGTAATAAAACAACATTAAAATAATTACTATTCATATTGTCCAGAAATAAAAGGGACATATTAACTAAAAGTGTAACTTATGATTAAAAATATAGAATCCATTTTTCAAAAATCAAAAAACATAAATTTCAGTAATTAAATAAAAATTACTCCCTTTGACATAATGAGAAACATGTTTTTAAAGTAAGAACGTTCAAAATTTTACAATGTTTTTTATATAAAATTTCAATATGAAATTGATTCCAATGAATAAAATAAAATTAAATGATAAAAATATTTATCTAAATAAACATTAAAACCATCCCATTATATAATTTTACACTATAAATAAGTTTGATGAAAAAATTATTTTCCATTTAAAATGCAGTTTCTTTCACTATTCATAAAAACATGAAACTTATTAGAAAATAAAAAACATTCTACCAAATTAAATATTTTATATTAAAATTTAAAATTATAATATTATTTTTTTCAAATACAATTTATAAATGTCAAAAAATTATTTTTAAAATAAGTGGTCCATCGAAAGGTGGTAAAATTGTTTTTTAGAAAAATACTTCTTTTATGCGTAAAATTGGACTTGTTCTTATATTACATTCAGAAAATAAATAAAATGAATGATAAGAAAATATATTAAATATGTTATATATACAATTAAATCAATCCATTAACAGTGATTTGTTTATTACACTTTTTCATATTTAAACAACCTTTTATAAAACAATTTCCTTTTATTTTGAAAGTGGTTTTGTTGTCATTTATAATTAATTAGTCACAACATAATTAATTATATTTAGATGTGAAAATAGTATTTTCATAATTTAGTTAATAATTTTCATTTCGACCATTCTAACGGATATATGGTAACCACTATATTAAAAAAATAATATTTAGTCTTTTCTTTTTTGCTCGATGTGGCTTAACTTGTATGCTGTCGAACATAGTGTTTCATTTTAAAAAATCAAGATGTTAAATTCTCCACCAAATTAATAAATTCTTCCCTCACAATTATTACTTGGGATCTAAAACTGGGTGTTTGAATTTTCAAAATACCTTTGTCAAAATCCCACATCGGAAAAGGTATTAAACATACTTACACTTTAAAATAAAGAAAGGGAAGTATGAAGGTCGCCTGAGATAACACATAAGAGGGTTCTATATAGGAAAACATGGATATGGAAGACAAAATAACTATAAAAGTATGATGGAGAGTGATAGATAACATGGTCATGATAACCTTAACAATCACAAAATTAGAAATTGTTTATAGTACAGAAGGTCATTGATTTCATTGTAAGATAAGTAAATGGATGAAATTTTTATAAATCCTTTTAATATATTTTAATATTTATTTTACTACCTAGAAAAATAATATGAGGAAATATACTTACATTACATGTATAGTTTCATCCATTAATCAAATTCCACCACAAACCCATCTTTTTCTCCAAATGATGTGTATTCAAGATAAATTTTTCATGCATGAAGCACTAGAATCAACTTCTAGAGACTAAAATAATCTATAAAATATTAACTATATATTTCTCATATATTAAAAAATTAACCAAAACCTAAATGGATAGTAAAATATAAGATAATTCCCCAAAATTAATAAATCATATATGATGAAAAACTAGTTCAATCTATAAAATTCCATAGTAATACCCAAATTTCAGCATAGAAAATTCAACAAAGTACAATTCTTCAAAATAATATATACTAATATTGAAACTCAATATTTATAAGCATTTGATCATATAGCCTTCCAAGTTAAATTCTAACATTTATCACCAAACAAAATCAATTAATCTTGATGTCTCATACCAAAAAGTAATTTCCCTAATCACATATTCTCCATTATAGGTTAATCATTTCCTCAATAACCATAAAATATTATTTTCCTTCAAAATATAAATAAAACATTCATTTTTATAATAAAACCCAATAATATTCAATTTACCTTAATCATATAAGGGTCCCAAAATATAAAACATCTTCCAAAATAATATTAATCAATTAATCACCCAATAATTTTAAAATCCCAAGGTTATCTATTCAATAAAATATATGTTCCCAAAATAAACATATTATTCATCCATATTATCATTTATCTCAAAATAAAAAGGCATAATAACTCGAAATTCGCATAGGCCAGTGGTAGGTGATGCACTTTTATCTCCCTTCGGTTATGGGTTCAATTCCTACGACTTTCACAGATATGATGGGTTGTCAACCATCCTACAGGTTATCCTGTTTATAAAACTATATAATTTTTCTTAAATTTACCAAAATATTATAAAGTACTAAAAATAACCATAAAATGTTTTATCATCAAATGTTATCTCATACCTATCATATTTCCTCCCAAAATGTAATAACCCATAAATACCTAAAAAATAAATTTCCCTAAAACAAAAACCATTAATCACCTTAAAATTTCATAACATAAATACTAAAAAGGTTTTATAAAACATTAAACTTATGATAATACTTAAAATTAAATAACCATTATGATATCCATATCTCATTATTAAGCATCATAATATCCAAAGTTGTTTAAACCCTACAATGATACCAAATATAGGGACCCAACCTTAAACATAACTTATTCCTATTATTTTAAAACTAGGAATAACATATATTTTTTCAAATTTAGTTCTATAGTTTTATAAAATGAGGATAATATCTTACATAGTAAAAACATACATTACATGTGGACCCTGAAACTCAGTACCCATTTTTCCAACAAATGAGACCCTTTTGAAATAAAACACGATTTCTTTTCAAGAAACATATTCAATACATTTATCTTAAACTCCTCATTGTACATAAAAATCTTAGGACCCATGGAAAACATTTTAAAAATTGGGATGAGAAAAAATGGGCATTAATGGATATAAAGAAGAAAACCATTAATCAAATGAAAACATGGAAACACATTAAAATAATTTTCATAAAAACTCATTAGAAAACATAGTGAAATAACATAGGTGACTTGGGAACTCATAATTATATCAATATTACATTTAAATTTAAAAATGCAATAACCATATGGATTAATTTCATCTCCAGAGTACCCAATGAATTGGAGAGCTATAATGCGGTTTACCCTTCCTATAAGCTATATCGGGATAACCCATTTTTCATAAGTTCTAATGGGTATTAACTCTTCGTATAAAATTTAAAGGGCTCACCTATGAGATCTAATGGGGCTCAAAACATTGTATATAAATTAAAAGGACCAAATAATTATTAAAACTCTTGTTAACCCATGTGAAAAATATATTCAAGTATCAAAATACTATTTTCTTTTACAAGCCCATTTTTAACACAAGAATACCACTTTCTTTGATAAATCATTCTCAATATAAAAATAAATAAAAGGAAAATAATGATTTAAATTTCTTAAATCGTGTAATATTTCAATGTAATCTAGATATTAAATAATATTCACAGTGGATAAAGAAACATTGTAACCGTGTATGTTAAGAATAAATAATTTCTTTTGTAGTTTTTTAAAACATTCCATATGAAAACATGTAAAAATATTACTTTTGAAAACCTTTTAATGAAATTATAAATAGAAATAAAATTTCATTTATAATACTTTTATACCCATATAAATAAATATTTAAAATAATATCAATATATTGACATGGAGAAAAGGATTTGATAATTAAATCTTTAAACATTCAAAGTTTCCCATGCCACTTTGAGCATTTAAATCATAAGATCCATGAAATAAAAATATTTAAAAAAACATAAAAAACATGATAATAAAAAAATGATATGGTAAGAAAAAGGGTTCTTATATACACCTTATAAAAGAATTGGGGTGTGTATCATCAAAATATTCCGCAATAAATGGCGATTGAGATGAAGTCTCTTACCTTGAGTCTGATTCGTCATGTATGTTATTTACATTCATGTGTAACAACCTTATGTTAATTATTTTCTTTCATGATGAAATTTTTCATGTTTATTATTAATTTTATATCAATTAATATCATATTATAACAATTACTTAACTATATAATTTCACGTTGGATGTTTTGATGATATTCCGTACTCAAGCCCAAAATAACTTTTCTTTGATATCTATAGTCATAGTGGTAATAAGTATATCAAATAAAACATAATATTAATGATATAATAATAAATTTTATATATTAATTTTAAATTTAAACCAATTCATTAAATATGTATATGAATAATAAACTACATTATAATCATGGAGATGGTAAGCTATATGTATGCTTGATTAACATTTTCATTTCTCATTGATCATCATATAAATGTGGTATGTGTTATTCTATATTTAAATAATTATGATAATATCATTAATTAAATATTAATTATTTAAAATCTATTATATATATTATCCATGTGATGTGGTGATGATAAATATGTCACATCGCTTCATGGAGGTGATAGTTCAGACATACGCACAAACAGTGTTATCATTTTAATGTGAATTGAAAGGTAAGAAAATAAATAATATATTATATTTCAATAATGAAATTTTTTCATTAATATCATATATATATAAATTAATTAAATCATTATAACTTTCCCTTAAATATGGTGATGGAAAAGGCATTATATCTCTTTGTGAAACAGTAGTTCGCCGTACACGTGAAGAATAATTTTTTTCCAATTTATGGAGGTGGAGATGGATTTAAGAGATTATATTAAAAAAAATAAAATATCATCATATTTAGGATACTGGATTTATTATTTCATAATTGTTTAATAATATTTTTAGTAAGTGTAAGAATAATTAAATTAAAAATACTTAATTAAAAATGATACCTCTTCTTCAGACGATCTCCTTTGATTAACACCGTAACACCTCTAATGAGGGAATTATGCCAAAACTAAGGCCTATATAATGTGGTTAGGTATTATAATATTTTATTTTGGGTGTAATTTTTCAAAATAAATAGGTTTTAAATTGTGATGAATATATAAGAAGTGGTTCCCTTTTATATGAGAGGAGGGGCACTCTTGGAAATATTCAAAATATTAAATTAATATAAATTAATTATATAATATAAATGGCTCCAAACTTATTAATTTTATATATATAGGATTATTTTTGGTATAAATAAATTAATAAAATTAAAATTAGATAATTTTAAAATATTTTTTAATCCTTGTCTTTTTGATTTAAAACTTATTTGTCATATTTAATTCTCACCATGATATAATGTAAATTTTTATTGGAGGGTTAATATAATTACTATAAAGTAAAAAACGCCCAATAATTGAGTCATTTATGATATTTTAAGACTTATAAAAATTATTTTGATGAATTTCATATTTTTATGGATTTGACATCATTTAATAAAATATTATTTATTTTAAAAAATCATTAAAGCTGATTTTGACACTATTCATCACTTTACTTTTTAAAAATATCCTAACAACATGATATATTCTAAAAAACTCTTTTAAATAATAACTAATATGGAAAATTAATCAATTAAATTCTTGTATGAAATTAATTATATCAAAATTTATTTATTTTACAATTTGTTCATATAATTTGTTAGATTCTTCCATTAATTAAATAATTATTGCATCAACATTATTTCCCCATTTAAAGTAATTATTTTATCACTAAAAAATATAAATAAATTACCATGATATATATAAACATTATTTCTCATAAATGCTATTTATTTTCAAATATATCCATTAAATTACCCTATATTATTCATACTTCACTAGTTAAAAACAAAAGTGTGACAAAATTGACTTTTATTTTAATATAATATTACAAATGTCGTACTCTCATCCAAGTCGATTAAAAAGGATATAATTTCATCTCAAATAGAATTTGGAACAGAATAAACTCAACCAATAAAAATAGGACACGTTTTAGGGTGATTTCATAATATTTATAACATAATATTTACATTTAATTAACTAATTTATCCTTAACTGTGGTAATAAAAACAGTATTACTAATGTTACTATGCATAATGTTAAAAGGGACATATTTTCTAAATTTGGACCTTCTAATTTAAAATATATATTCCCTTTTCAAAATTAAAAATACAAAAATTGTATAAATTAATTAAAATTTAATCTCGTTGATGATACAAAAAATGAGTTTTTAAAATAAAATGTTCAAATATACACAAAGTTTTTATATCCTATTTCAATATAAAATTTATTAAAATAAAAAAATTGGATTAAATTATAAAAAAATTGATCTAATTATACTTGAAAATCATTAAAATATATAATTTAATAGTATAAATGCATTTTAAGAAAATGCAGTTTTCAATTAAAATCAGTATTTTTTATAATTCATCAAAACATGAATCTTATTAGAAGAATAAAAAAAATACAAACAATTTAAATTTTTATATTTATATTTCAAATAAGAATTTTATTTTGTCGAATATAAATTGTAAAATTTATGAAAACTAGATTTAAAATAAGTGTACCATCAAAAGGTGGTAAAACTACTTTTTATGTGGAAAATTGGGTTTGTTCATATATAATGTCTAGAAAACACATGAGATTAATTTTAAAAATTATATTAAATATTATATATATATTAATATATATTTCATTAATATAATTCAAAAAAATATTTATTACACATTTTCACATTTAAATAGTCCTTCAAAAAAACATTTCCTTTTATTTTCAAAGAGGTTTCATTTTCGTTTATAATTAATTGTTCAAAAAATAATTAATCCTATTTATTCTCTATATTCTTACGTCTATACAACAACTATCATATTACATAATAATATTTAGTTGTTTATGCTCGATGTGGTGTATCATGTTTGCTATCAAACATAGTATTTCCTTTTAAAAACTCGGGACGTTACATTATGACCTCAGTTATAAATATGCTATCAAGATGTAGTTCCATTTTATTTTTGATCATGTTATCACATGGATGATATTCCCTTGGTTTTTGTTTTTTCATTGGGATATACTACCCTGGTGTTGGTTGTTACTCTATGATGGGATGTTATTACCATTGATTTTCACTTGGAATGTGATTCCAAATCGATGCATAAGTGATATGATTAGATACACCCTATCACTGAAGAAAGCCTTTATAGTGACACATAGATGGCATTGTAACACCCATAGTTGTGACACACACTGTAGATGGGGGATTGATGAGTTATAATCACAACATTCTCAGGTTCCATGTGTACCTGAGAAAACCTATTGGTTATTAGTACAACTATGGGAAAGGGAACTTTATTGAATATTTGAGATATAAAGATATGATAGATCTAGTAGATGGGATTTTTCATAGAATCTGGACTCAATTTTTTTATAGCATCCTTTTTTTATATTTATATCATTCACAAGTTCAACATATAAGTGACCAAGCATATATTATATTATTTTTTGTTTTTCTATTTAGAAATTATTTACCTTATTCATTTTTTATGTTATGATAAATGTATATATATATTGATTTCATTATGACTTATGTATATTACTACCTAAGAGGCTATAGCCTCCCAACTATATAAATAGACCCTCATCATTGTACAATATTTTCTAGTATATGAGGAAGCATTATTGAGCTATATGAAAATTGGTTTGGTCACATGGGAGGTGAACTATATTAGAGAGACTGTATATAGAGTCTATTTCATTATTTATAAATTCCACAAAAAGAGAAACATTAGAAGATGACATAAATTGTTTTTATCTTTTTGGATAAAAATATAAATTTAGAAAACTGAAGTTTTGTAATAAAGTTAAAATTGGTTTATCTCAAACAGAATATAAGAAAATTTGATTAATATATTTTTTGTATTTATTTTAATTTATTTTTTGAACCTTCTCGACCATATATTCTAAGAAAACTAATTTTTTTGAGCTATATTTTTAAATTTGGACATAATTACGTAATCATGTAGACCTTATTTCATAAAAACTAATATCACTTGATTTAAAATATATATTAAAAGATAATAAATCGTTAGATTATACAACCATAAATATATAATCATTAAAATACTTCTCATGTAATATAAATTTGTAGTCAATGCCTATTTTATGAATTTTATACATTTTAGGTTTAAGTACTCTTATAATTTTTTGACAATCCAAACTTTTAAATAAATGAGGTTTGGTTTCCTAGGCTTCCATAAGTAAATTTAATAATAGTATTAATTTTTATGGGAACCCTGTTTTGGATATAAAACACAATCAATAATTTATCTCCCCAAAACCCTCATGAGATACCTGTGATAAATATCATTGTAGGGTCCTGAAAAATCTGCAAAGGAGATTGATGATCCCCTTTATCTCAACAGAGATTCTACCCAATTTCCATCCAAAGGATTGGGAAAATGTGGAGAATACTCAAGGATGGCGAAGGACAAACCAGTCCACGAACCAGTTTAATTTTAGCGATGCACAGCCGGTTCTGTGAAGCGTCCCTCCTCTACGGACCGTATTTGTTCGCGAGATGGAGGTGGAGACCCAAGGTGGTCACGATGCAGGACAGGGGCCAACCCGGTTCGCCATTCCGGACCTCCCCATCCACGAGCCGCATCAACCAGACCAAACAGCCTCCGCTGTCTTTCGCTAAATGGAGGCAGAACCCTCTGCGGCCGTGAAGCATTCCCCAAGTTTGGTTCGTGAAGGAGGAGTGTTTAATGCCCCGTGAATTTCGGATTGACCAAGTCATCCATGAACCGGGTTTTCGGTAATGGGCCTCTGCAAAAGCTGTCACATGACCATAGATATATCCTTTTTCCTGCTCTATAAAAGGACATTGAAAAAGGAGAAAAGAGAGAACAGAGAGGAGATCAGTCAGATTTGGGTGGAAGGATTTTGAAGGAAGGCTTAGGATTTCGGATGTTCGAGTTCACGAACCAGAGAAGGTATGAACCTGAGGACGAACTAATAAGGAACCCAAAAAAATGCATAACAACTTGGTGAACCGCGAACATAAAATAACAAAGAAGAGAAAACCGTGAACCATGGTCCCTCCGCGGATGTGCTCCCCACTGACCAGGGAATTTATGCCTCTTTTTCGATCCGCCGCACCGCGTAGAACCCTCCAACGTGGGCAAAGTCCTGACCAACGAGCCTTCAGCTGGCACCTCCCTTGGCCACCACTACTTTCATGGACCCCTCCGCATACCAACCTTTTACACAGACCGACTCCCGAAGCCACGAACCCTCCTAGTTCGCAGACGACCAATCAATCCGCGGGCCACCCTGGCTCGCGGAGGGCCTCTCCAGCTGTGTAGCAACTCCCTATGCGAATGGCGCCACCCCTCATACACCCGTGTGGCCTAATAAAACCTTCAGAGTTCCCATTCCTCAAGCCAGATAAAATTTTTCCAATTC
The DNA here is from genome assembly GCA_963277665.1 of Viscum album. Taxonomy (NCBI): domain Eukaryota; kingdom Viridiplantae; phylum Streptophyta; class Magnoliopsida; order Santalales; family Viscaceae; genus Viscum; species Viscum album. The sequence goes on from OY728144.1 coordinate 580,711,248, forward strand.
CAATCCAGCCTGATCCTTCGTAACCTCCTCACTGGCCTACTCTTAGGCCCTGAGCCGAGGCCTCCACCTAAGCCACCGGATCCGTATAGTGTAACCCTCAGGTGCATCAGTGCACTTTTTTGAGTTCACATCCCCATGGAAAACAGGGTAAAAGAGGTTGCCCCAACCCTTGGGCGTATTCCCAAAGCATGTTGGGGTTCACATTCCCAGGGTAATGCAGGGTCTGAGCTCGAGATCCCCCTTTCTTCCTCTACCCTCCAGGATGGGGGACTACACGCTATGGTGGTCGGGCACTTCTCCCATCCCCTGAGAGGGGGATACATACCCATCCGAAGGCAGTTGTCCCCATACACCTCGGTACTTCCCCAGGGAACAAAAGAGGTGACAAGAACAGGAGCACCCCATTACCTCTCCCTCTGCGCTTTGTTTCTATGGGCATCCATCCTAGAGTAAGCCCCGACTTTATGGGCCGCCCTCATTCATAATCCCCACTCCACCTCTCATGGATTCTCCTTTCATGACGTGATCATCTGGACCCTACTGCCTCTTGTTTCTCACACTGAGCATGACTCATGTGGACTTAGAGTAAGCATCGACCATGATCTCCCACTTTGGGCCTCCTCAGAGTGTAATCCCCAATCCATCACTCTGGGCTTCCTCAGAGTGTAAGTCCCAAGCCATTACATACTACAGGGACTTTGATCCTTGTCTCTTAGGTAGGGTACGTAGGAAGCCTCTCTGAGGTTCAAGCCCATCATCCTCACTTTGGGCCTCCTCAGAGTGTAAGCCCCAATCCAAAACTTTGGGCGTCCTCACAGTGTAAGCCCCAATCCATCATTTTGGGCCTCCTCTTCATGTAAGCCCCAATCCATCACTATGGGATGCCTCATTGCGTAAGTCCCAAGCCATTAGGAACTACATGGTCTTTTATCCTTGTCTCTTAGACAGCGTACGTAGGAATCCTCCCTGAGGTTCAATCCCATTATCCTCACTTTGGGCCTCCTCAGAGTGTAATCCCCAATCCGTCACTTTGGACCTCCTCAGAGTGTAAGCCACAATCCATCACTTTGGGCCTCCTGAGAGTGTAAGCCCCAATACATCACTCTGGGCTGCCTCAGATCGTAAGTCCCAAGACATTATGAACAACATGTAATTTGATCCTTGTCTCTTAGGCAGGGTACGTAGGAAGCCTCCATGAGGTTCAAGCCCATCATCCACACTTTGGTCCTCCTTAGAGTGTAATCCCCAATCCGTCACTTTGGGCCTCCTCGGAGTGTAATCCCAAATTCTACACTTTCAGCCTCCTTGGAGTGTAATCCCCAATCTATCACATTGGGCCTCCTCAGAGTGTAACCCCATTCCATCACTCTGGGATACCTCAAAGCTTAAGTCCCAAGCCATTACAAACTACGTGGACTTTGATCCTTGTCTCTTAGGTAGGGTATGTAGGAAGCCTCCCTGAGGTTCAATCCCATGATCCACACCATGGGCCTCCTCAGAGTGTAAGCCCCAACCCATCACTCTGGGCTGCCTCAGAGCGTAATCCCCAAGACAATTCAAACTATGAGGACTTTGATCCCCTACCACAAGGATACATAAAAAGCCTCCATGAGGTTCCAGACCAATCACCAGCGGACCCTCGGGTCCACCTTCGCATCGGTTCTTCGATGCTCCCATTCGAACTACATGGACTTTGATCCCTGTCCCTTAGGTAGGGTACATAGGAAGCCTCCATGAGGTTCAAGCCCAACAACCGGTCGATCTGACTATCTTCGCATTGGTTCACCACCCAACTCCGAGTACCGCCTCAATGAGTCTCGACTCCTCGTGGTCATTAATCCAACGAGGTATGGTAAACCTCAGGAATAAATGATTCTGAACCCATACGTTTAGCTGACCATTTCCAACCAGGAGAAATATGTGGATACTATACTTGGGTATAAACTATAGATTCGTGAACATATGAATACCTCTTAAATCTATAATAGAGTCCCAGAATCGGCAATAATTCCCCACAAAAGGTTGCAATGAGCCTGACCTCCCATCCTCTTGACCAATGTGAGTTCTTAAGAGTCACTGGTTAGACCATATGGCAAACACCTGCCTTTGGAAAGTAGGTCCATGTGTCATCAGATACGGAACCGTTGGGCGTTTCGAGATCGACCCGAAACAAAAATGGAGAACCCGACATGAATCATTAACCAAGCATGACATATTTAACCTAACTCAACTATGTGACCCCTTTTACTCACAAGGAGGGCCAAGCTGGGTCATTAACTACTCATGGGATCATGAGATGCTGCTTTGACGGGTTTGCTTATTGTATTTGTTAAAATGTTTTACAGGTACTACATAGTACTCCCTTCGATCCAATGGAATCTCAAAGGAACTTTCAAGTGCGTGCTTCCAACAACTTAATGACCGTACTTCCTCACCTACGGAGGACCCTTTCACCCACTCAGTGTCTTCAAAACTGGGTCTCAGATGCGCTGATTCGAGAGTACCACGTGAATGGTACTCTCCCAACAGTGGCGGCGGCCATGCACGCCCTCCAATCTGCTAGAACTCATGAGTCGCCTGCCCAAAAATGGCCACAGGAGAAGATCCAGATGGCCCCTGTTGACATCTCAAACCGTTTCAGGTGTCTGTCCCCAGAACGGGACAATGCGTACCTCCCTTATCTTAGGCAGGCAGATGAGGTCGATGTTGAGGACTTCATCCCTGCCGAACGGTGGTTCCGCTCTAAGGCCCCTGCTGGAAGAGGTAATTTTAGTCACGCTGCGATTCAACATCCTCGCACCGAGGAGGATGTTTCACCGAGGATTCAGGCACACGCTCCCTGAGATCTATCCCCTCAGTCCGCCCGACGAGGGTGACAGATGTACAATCAGGGACTGGTCATCACGCTAGTCCCTAAGGAGGATCTCCACGGCCAAGACACGGAGATGTACCACGAACAGGCACCTACACCTGTTCGATCCTCCCGAGCCCGCCATCCAGACATGGTGGGATCATACAAGCAGTCGCGCATCCCTGCCGAGCTTCATCAAGCCCATCGCTCATACAGGACGACATTTACCATGTACGCACCTCTGGCTGCCTAGGGTCGTGAAGTCCACCAACCTGAAATGGTGGAGACCCGGTGCCTACAGGACCAGCTCCTAGCAGTTTCTTCTGATGCCCGCCATCCTGATATGGTTGAGATCAACAAAGCCCTCCACCCTGATGTGGTAGAAAGTCATAGGCGGGCACGTCTCCCCACCAACAAAGGCCACCAACTCAATACGGTGGGTAAACCAATATATGTAGGGCCACCTCCCTATGGATGCAAGTAAAGTCATCCATCCCGATGTGGTGGAAAATGGAGGGATAAAGTGGCATATCTCGGTACAAGGGCATATTCGTTCACCTATCCTAAAACAGGTGAATTTTCAGTACCCACTGACCACCAGAGGACCGGAGTAGGCTATTCCTACTCCGATACCGGAATGGGCCTTCATACCCGTTCTAGCCAAAGATGTCTCTCTGCCTATCCTGGAAATGATGGAGGAGTAGGTATCGATCCCAAATCATATCTTGGAGACCTGCCCGAATGTAATTGAATCAGCGGAAACAGAAAGGACTCGGGCTCGTGAGCCCATCTCCACAATTGTGGTGACTCATCTAAGAGATGAGATATCCGCCTCGAAGCATATCTGCATCCCGGCTTTTCCCCAGGAGGGTCGTCGACCATATTCTGTGATGCAAGGTCAACCGAATCGAGCAACGTCACTCGTTCCAACTGGGGGACACCCATCCACCATGGTGGATGCTCTAGATCAGGCATATATCCCTACTAAGAGTCAATATGATCATCAGTGTATCCCGACAGCATCACGAGACCAAATCAGACAGGGACCCAAAGTTGAAGGTCATCGTCAACAGCAGATGGTCCCCACTTCCCACAAGAGAGCACCCCGAACATGCCAAATGCAGCTGTAAAATAAAGAGGGAGTTCATGACTCCGCTCTTCTGTAAGCTGGGGTTCCCAACACCGCTATGAATACATCAAAGGCTCGTAACCCTAACCATCCATTGCCATATTATGGGAGTGACAGTAGCAGTTGCAAAGGTCCTCCCTACAATCTCGCTACCAGCAGCTCTGAAGGTCCTCCCCAGAGCACCCATGGGGGCCTCCCCCGCTGGCATATAACGATCGATCATGAGAGCTCCTCTTTTGATGCGAGTCACGGAAACCATCAACGTGGCCAAAAGATCGAGCAGTAAGAAGGTCTTCCACTTGTTGTGGTCCAGCCTGAAGGTCCTCCCTAGGGTATACTCTGCAAACACTCTCCATGCAGTTGGACCACAGATTATGATATTAGTCCTTGCTATCATAGTCGCTACTGCGGAGGCCCTCCCCGCAGTGACGTATCATCACGACTAGAAGGTTCTACCCTTGTCTTATCCTACCCTGAAGGTCCCCGCCAGGGGTTACGCTGCAATGAAACTCTGCACATTCAGTCATCAGATCGCAGTGGTAGTCCTCTCCACCCTAATAATGGAGGTCCTCCCCTTAGAGACGTCAAGAAATGAGAAGGCCCTCCCCTCATTGCAGTACATTCTGGAGGCCCTCCCCAGGATGTATCCTATAGATATTCTCCCTGTGGCAGTAGTAATGGTAGTCCTCGCCATTGCTGTAGCTATGATGGTAATCCTCACCACCACGACCGCCATTGAGAAGGTCCTCCTTGCATTGGCCTCAAGTAACAAGAAGGTCCTCCCCTTGTCACAGTGTGCCCTGAAGGTCTTCTCCAAGATGCACATCAAACTTCAAGCCATGATGTTCATCCTCACCATGATGGCAGTTGTTGCGAAGGCCCTCCCCGTGACGATGCTACACAGGTAGAAGGTCCTCCCCTTGCTGCGACACGCCTGGGTGGTCCTCCCTAGGGTGTGCACTACAAAAGTCCTCTATGCCATGACGAATAAAGATGTAATGGTAGTCCTCACCATTACAGACCCCATTGCGGAGGTCCTCCCCGCGATGACATATCATGTCGACGGGAAGGTCCTACCCCTGCCGAATCAAGAACAGAAAATCCCTTGTATGCCGAGGCACTCAGAAGGATGGGATCAAGCATTTCAGATTCCCAGTTGGTCACCAACGACATCCTCATGCAATCATGAGACGGTCCAGGGCCACGTTCATCCTCTGAACCACCTCTGAATCGCCCACATAATGATTCAGCACCTACCGGTTCCACTGCCTCCGACCACATTGGCAGCGAGCGTCTTAGTTGGGCCGACCTGGTAGAGGAGCCACTACTGGAGGAGTATGCCGATATGTTTCACCTGAGGAAACAAATGTCTAGGGATGATATACCAGTTATGTTTTTTCCCATGACCACCTCTCAGTTCGACATACCCTGAGAGTTGTCGAAAGAATGCATGCACGGCATCCGCCATAATATACGGACAAACCTCCACCGACTGAAATCAATCTTCCTCTCCTATGACAGGTATGTAAACCACGTCAAGACAATAGGTGACCTCCTATGTCACATCGACCTAGATGTTCTTCATTCAGCACTGCAACAGCGACCCGAGAGGCATAAAGGAATCATAGAGATAGCCTGCCTCCGTGTGCTGCACCAGCTACGCCGCCTCATCGGTAATGCTCCGATGGGAGTCCATATCAGGGGATGGGGAGAACATGCATATCTGCATTTCACTCTGCTCCCCACCCAAAAAACCTCGTTCGGCATGGTTTCTTTCAACGTCATCACATCAAGACTGCAATTGAGTGGTCTCCCTGTTCAGGAAAGGTATCACACCCAACAGATTCAGGCATTGAGTAAGTCTTAGAAGCGTCAGGCCCAACGGAAAGTGCTATTCAAGAACTCCTGAATCAGGCCATCGAGAGCATACAACAGGCCTCTCACCTATGAGAGGCCAATCAGTGATCTTTTTCTACCTCCCCATAAAGGATAGGTTCACAGAAGAACACGGCATCAAACCATGTTCACCCCCGAATGGGGGAATGTAAGATCAGGCAGGTAGCAATAGCAGAAGCCACTACCGCAGTCCAGGGTAACCCCCAGCCTGCAGGGCTGGGGGAATGTTTAACAACAAATTCCCCCGTAAGACCAATAAAACTGGGAAGAGACTCGATGTCCAAGGAACGGAGCCAACCCCAGCCCTCAAGGATGGGGGCATTATTACCCCCTCAACAACAACCTCCCCCATGAGAGTCGGTATTCTCTCATCTAGGGAGGAAAATCAGAAGAGGAGGTTCCCGTCCTATCCAGTCATTTGAATCATCATCCCCTCTGAGAGGAAGGCGCACCGTAAGGTCGCATCAAAGAACACTCTACGTCACCCTTCGTCAAGAATTCCAAAGTCAATCCCAGGTCACAAAAGGGAAGGCCAGCAGAAGACGTGGGAGATCCTATTCCTATTTGGAAGATGAAATCTTCTCCACCCCGAGATATGAATCTATCAATGTCATAGAGGTTAACCCCACAGGTTACACTAGAGATACTGCAAATCAGGAGGGGTCGGGAGACGATAGTTTTGGTCAGGCTGTGACTCACAACGAACCTCCAGGTGTGCACACCCGGAACCAGAGGGTCACCCTAAATATGGTCGTCCATCCATCCAACCCTCCTCCGCCTACCCAGCGAGCTTCCAATAAGGATAAGAATAAAGGACTGCTTACCCTTAACTCTCCTCCTTCTCTCGACAAATATGAGACACTCACACTCGAAGAGAGATTCGCTCGACAGAAAGAGGAGATGAAAGAATTGCGGTGGCTTAACGCCGAGCTACACTAGAGGAATCTTCTTATTGAATGTGCATCCCAGGAGGAGCCACATCATGAACTCCCAACAAGTGCACCTCAAAGACTATGGTTTGCCCCGGAAAACGAAACATGGTTAGGGCTCCCGTCCAACGAGGTGCCTGGTCCATCCAACTACCGAAATGTGGACTCAGAAGAATACCAAGACTTGCCTCCACTTAGGAAGAAACCGGAGCGAGTACACCTGAACCCTCCGAAGGTTCCACAAACAGAACAAGCACCCCTAGTGCCGGCTAACCCGGATCATCAGGCAATGCCTCAAGCTACACCTGCCCTGGACTGGGGCCAGCAGGATGTAAACTAGGGTCTCACCAACACCATTGAGGCACTAACAGCTCGATTGGAAGCGATGGAAGTTCAATGCACTCCGATACAGCTAGAGAGGAAACCCTACCCAGATTGGGTGACCAACACACCACCTCCACCCAGTTTTGGGAGCCCTGTATTCCCTATTTTCAATGGTTCAGGCACTCTAGAAAAGCATTTGATGCACTATGCGTCTTATTACGACCCTATTATGGGGACTCTGGAATAACAAGAAGCGGTAAAACTCAGATGCTTCGTGCAGACCTTGTAAGGATCTGCCTTCGTCTGGTATACGAGTCTGCTAGCCCAGTCAATAAAGATTTTGGAGGACCTTCAGAAGTAGTTCATGTTCCTCTCCAGCTCAACGTTGCCCTAGACAACAGTCAGTGACCTCACGAACTTCAAGCAGAGGGATAACGAGAGGGTCTCAGATTTCATTGTCAGATGGAAAGGTCTGACCTATTCCCTGAATAGGCCAATTCCTCAAGATGAGATTCTATCCATATGCTTCGATAATCTTCAAGATGAGCTGTGAACACCGCTCATACCAGTGGAGTGCACCACTGGCTTCCGCCATCTCTTAGCCATTGCCCAGATAATTGAGGACTCCCTGTAGTGGAATAATTTGATGTACTGAATAGCCTCGCAGGCTCCTAAAAAAAGATCCCCTAGAGATGAAGCGTCAGTTGTCACACTCAAGCCGGGCACTGTGCCACTCCCCCACTCATGCCTCCGCCAAATTGTCAAGGGCCTCTTGCATAACAGCGCCTGCCTCCGCCTAAATGGGACGATCTGCGAGGACCAAAACAGAACCAGTTTGAGGAATAAAGACAAAAAGTATACTCATTTTGAGATGATCAAGTTCACGGTTACTTCATTTCTTCCATGAAATGCAACTTGCTCCACCTCCCGGAGTTGAGGAAACCTGAAGAAGTTAGCCGAGATGACAAGCCAGATTACTGCCCCTACCATCAGATGTTGGGACATAGTATCCGAGAATGCTTTGTCTTCAAAGACCTACCGCAGAGGATGGTAGACTCCAGACAGGTCGAGCTGGGACCACCCCCCAGCACATGTGGCATGTATCTCTACCACCGACTCCGACAAAGAGGAGGTGTGGAAGAAGGTCACCAATAGGCAGGAGCAGAAATCTGACAAATGGATGAATCAGAAGACTATCAACCGATCACGGGGCATACTTCGAGCTCAACTACAGTAGCCGGTGTTTCCACCAATAGCCCCTGAAGCCACAGAGCCGACAGTATCGGCCTCACAACCCTCCAGAAGCCAGTCATCTGGGCATAATCGAATAATGAGGAAACAATCGCAAGAGGAGCAGTCCATGATGAGGCCAAAGTTAGTCCTGACCATGGAAGATTATATGACCTCGAATTTGGCACCACGGGTACTGACCCACCAAGCGGAACCATCAGGGACAACCGACCAGGTTGACCTGTTAGAGGACGAAGAGACAATATTTGGTTCTATTAACATAATCCATCTTATGGAATCATTCCCCGATGAAGAGTATGGTTACGAACCTGAGTTCCCTGCACGAGGAGCCAGGAGGAGGAATCACAGAGGTAAGGGATACTAGGGGAGGCACAGTCGCGGCCGAATCCAACCCAACAGTTGGACCTCATCCCAAACTGTTAATATCGTAGAAACTCGTGGGAGATCCCTTCAATGGACTCAGCTGGAGAAAGAATGCACCTCCACCTCCACAAGCAACCACTCTGGCCCTATTGTTCTACGATACCCACCAGAGGAGGAGCAAGTTTCAGGATGCCTGGTTCGCACAAACAGACCGGTTGGGCCAAGTCCTCAAACTATGGGAACACCATCGACATCCGACCCCGCGGTCGGTCCCTCCTCGTCAAATGTTCCACCCCCTAAAGCACCAGCTAGGACTCTCCCGCCAACGGAGAATCATCGGTCATTGGATCAGAAATATGATATCCTTAAGTAGCTGGCATCGGTACCAGCCAAGATGTAAATCCTAGATGCCCTAAGATTGTCAGAAGACCTCAGGGAGGCACTTATAGAAGCTTTGATCATCCCCCAGGAGTTTCAAGCCAAGGTACCTGCCGCCGAGATTTACCGGACGGAAACTGACCTGACTGAATGCAATGTGGTGATTTCCTTCACCGATCAGGATGAAGATTCCATCATGCAAGGACACATCAGACCACTATATGTGTCCAGCACACTAAATGGTATTGAGATCCAGAATGTCTTTATTGAAAATGGCTCGAGAGTTAACCTCCTTCCCCTACGGACACTCCGTAAGTTAGGCTACAGTGAGGATGCCCTAATTCCCTCAGCCACAACTCTGTTAGGTTACGACAAAAGCGAGCAGATTCCAATGGGACAAATTAAGCTAAAGATCCATTTTGGAAACCTTGTAGCCTATTCGGATTTCCTGGTGGTTCGACAGAACACGACATTCTATGCCCTTTTGGGGAGGTCGTGGCTCCATAAGAACACGGTCGTTCCTTCATCATACCACTACTGTATTAAGTACTATGTCAATGGGAAAATTGGGACATTGTGGGCCTACAAGGCCCATTTAGAGCTCACCGAGTCACACTATATTCATGCCGGATTTTATGAGCAGAAGAAGAAGAATCCTTTGGTCGATGGTGTCAACTGGATCCCTGCTCCAAAAGGCCTGGAAATGGTTCCTGATGACCCCCTTAGGCAGCTTGGCAGAGATTATGTCCTGACCATCAACCATGTTGAGAGTAGGAGTTCAAGTACGGACACACACTCAGATTTCCTCATGATTTCATCCATGATGGTCAAGCACGACATTGTGGAAATGTCCGCCAACCCTCGATCAGGGGATGAATACTCAAGCGGGGATGCCCATGATGCCTCTCACTCAAATGCTTGAAGGATCAGACAGGAAACTCTCCCCCCGTCGGATCAAGAAGATTAGGACATGGGAGAAGAAGAGTAGAAAGATCTCTGGGATGCACCTCCTGCATTTGAGGAGGGTATCTCCACCACGGTGGACGAGCTCAGGGAAATAAAACTGGGTACCGAGGAAGATCTGAGGCCTACTCTCATTAGTGCAGCCATGTCCCACGACGAGCACGAGGTATATACCTCTTTCCTAAGGAAACATCGGGATGTGTTTTCCTGGAATTACACAGAAATGTTGGGACTTGATCCCGAAGTAGCGACACATCACTTGGGTCTTCCAAAAGACCACCAGGGCTATAAACAGGCCGCTAGAAGGACACATCCCTCACATTCTGCCAAAATAGAGACTGAAGTTGATAAGCTCATCAAACCAGGCTTCATTCGGGAGGTCCAGTACCCCATTTGGTTGGCCAAAATCATCCTTGTCAAGAAAAAGAACGGAAAAATCCATTTCTACATTTACTTCAGAGATCTCAATCGACATTGTCCAAAAGATGATTTCTCGGTCCCGATCACCAAATTATTAATCGATACGATGACCAGGTACGAGGCTCTATCCTTCATGGACAACAATTCTGGATGTAATAAAATCAGGATGGCCCAAGAAGACAAATAATACACTTCTTTTAGGGCCCCTCACGGGGTATTTTGTTACAGGGTCATGCCCTCTGGTCTCAATAACGTTGGCGCCACGTATCAGCATGTCATGCATCGGATCTTTAAACCCTTCCTGGGGAAATTCGTTAAATGTTGTGTGCATGACTTGGTGGTCAATTCCAGACAGTGCTCGGATCACCTGTCAGACCTCGAGATCGTCTTCAACAAACTCTGACATCATAGCTTGAAGATAAACCCCTTGAAATGTGACGTCGGGGTTACCTCAGGGAAATTCCTTGGCTTCGTTTAATGCCATTGTGTCATCGAAGTCGACCCTGAGAAGACAAAGGCTATCCTTGGATTACCACCTCCCCGAAATCTCATCGATTTGAGAAAATTACAAGGACTCCTATCCTATATTAGGCGGTTCATAGCCAACCTGGTAGGAAAATGTTTTCCCTTCACCAGGTTAATGAAGAAGGGGGTCACGTACCAATGGATGGATGACTACCAAGAGGTATTCAACAACTTGAAGAAGTACCTATTAAGCCCAGTGGTGCTCATGCCCCCAGTTGAAGGAAGACCTCTCATCTTGTATGTGATAGCCTAGAGTGATCACTGGAAGCCTTACTCGCACAAAAGAATGATGCAGGCAGTGAAAACAGTCTCTATTACCTTAGACAAACCATGATTGATGATGAGACTCGATACTCAAATATCGAGAAGAGTTGTTTGGCCTTGGTTTTCGCAGTTCAAAAGCTGCAACATTTTCTACAGTATCAAGAAGTCCATTTGATTTTGAGGTGTAACCTGCTCAAGTACGTCCTCAGCCGCCCGATGCTAACCGGATGCCTATCCCAAAGGGCGGTCATCCTGCAATAGTTTGACATCTGGTTTGTGCCTCAGAAATCCATCAAGGGTCAGGCATTAGAAGACTTTCTGGGAGAGAACCCTTCGACAGTGACCACTGCACCAGACGCCGAGCTAAATGATGAAGACATCTTCTCAGTTCGAGAGGTGTTCCCAGCATGGGAATTTTACTTCGACGGTGCATCCCGAAGCCTAATCGGGAAGAGTATGGAGGATCCTAGATTCAACAAAGTGGGTTTGGGAATAATACTCATGTCCCTAGAAAAGGCAGTCTTGCCATATTATTTCCTCCTATCAGAAGGATGTACGAACAATGAAGGGGAGTATCAAGCCCTCATTGCAGGCCTGGAACTCGCACTCCAGGCACAGCTATAGTACCTTAAGGTAAAAGGTGACTCGGACCTAGTCATCAAGAAAGTCAATGGTGACTATGCTATTAAAAAGGAGGAGTTGATCCCCTAGTTCGACCATGTTCTAGGGTTAATGGCATAATTCTCAACAGAACTAGCATTGACCTATATTCCCCAGTCTCAGAATGCTCAGGCTGATGCATTAGCCAACGCGGCCACAACCCTGGCTAACCTAGGCCAGGATGAAATGGTTATCAGTATTGCTCACCATCGAATGGTATTGCCTTTTTTTCAAGCTAAGATGGAAGAAATCCACGAATTCTGTCCTTTCCCAGAGCCATATGCTCCTACCACTGGCTGGATGACCCCCATTGAAAACTACCTTCAAAGGGGAGAACTTCCATCAGATAGGGTTGAGCGAGAGAAAATACGGAGAAGGGAAATCAAATTTGTCATATATGGTGGCATGGTTCAGCAAGAGGTCATCTACAAACGAGGCCTCAATGGAGTGCTCCTCAGATTCATTTATGGAGATGAAACTACTGTTGTAATGAGTGAAGTACTTGCTAGAGCATGTGGAGAACATCAACCAGGGACCAAGCTTTCCTATTAGGTTCGAAGGCTTTGGTACTACAGGCCCACAGTGGATGAGACTGTGAGCGTTTTTCTGTGAAATGCCACTCATGGCATATTCATGCCAACTTCATTCCCCAACCCCCGGAGTTACTTCATCATGCCAAGTACTCCTGGTCGTTTTTCATCTGGGGGATGGACGTCGTGGGACCATATCCTCCCGCCATGGCCAGATAGATGAAATATATCCTCACAGAAACTGACTTCTTTTCCAAATGGACAGAAGCCATACTCCTCAAGGAAGTCGGGGCAACAAAAATTGTCTACTTTGTGAAGACCAATATCATCACCAGATTTGGTGTTCCTCATACCATACTGATGGACAACAACACCATCTTCTGCTCTACGGAATTGGAGAAACTATACCACGAGTATGGTATCAAGGCTAACCACTCATCCCACAACCATGCAGTGGCCAACGGACAGATAGAGGCTTTTAACAAGGCCATGTCCAATATTCTCTAGAAAATGGTGGACAAAGAAAAGAATTCATGGCCAGATAAACACCTCCATGAGTTGTGGGATTATCGAACCACAGCCTGCAAAGCTACTCAGGCTACCCCGTACGAATTGGTGTACAACATAGAGGCGGTCCTACCCATTGAACACTAACTTCCCTCACTCCATGTTGCCATCTGTGATCAATTATCCGACAATGACCAATCAGAAAAGTGGCTTGGTGAACTGGAACAGCTAGACGAGAAGCAAATGCACACTTTTCACCATCTGGAAGTATACCCGAAATGGATCGCACGAGCCTTGAACAAAAATGTTCATCTTTGGTCTTTCTTGAAAGGTGAATTAGTGTTGGTCCTCAAGACCCCAATGATACCCGACAAGAAGACTCCAAAGCTGGATCCCAATTGGGAGGGACCATACGTTATACACAAGGTCTACTCCAACAGTGCATATACCCTGATCTCCATGAACGGAAAATTTACAATCTCTCCTACAAATGCGAGATTCCTGAAGAAGTATTTCTCATAATAACTAAAGGTGTACGGTCAATCGTCTGAGCTACATGACGTTAAACTTCCAAGCACCCAATGGTCCAAACTCTGTGCCCTTAAACTAAGAGCATTTCTTCATTACCGTGCGACATTAAACTACACAGATAATAAGAGTTAAAAATGCCCCCTTTCCCCCGTGTATGGACCAAACCTGCACGAGGTGTATTTTTGCGTCCCCACCACATGATGTTAAACTACATAGACCACGTCCTCACCGCATGACGTTAAACTACACGGATTTCAAAGAACTATGTACGGCTTGATTCCTGCCCTCATAGGATACGTAGTGACGCCAGGGTTTCCCGTCCTGGCTCAGCAACTTCCGAACTAAAGTTAAATGTTTCCCCTCCCCCGTGTATGGACTAGACCAACATGGGGTGCATTTACTTTCAGAGAACTACATATGGCTTGATTCCTGCCTTCACAGGATACGTAGAAACGCCAAGATCCGTCCTGGCCCAGCCACTCCCAAATTAAATAAAATAAAAGTTAACAATGTCCTCTTCCCCCGTGTATGGGCTAGACCTGCACGGGGTGTACTTCTACCAGAGAACTACGTGTTGCATGATTACTTCCCTCATAGGATATGTAGTGATTCCAAGGTTCCCCATCCTGGCCCAGCCCCCCTGAGTAAAAGATAAAAAATGCCCCCCCCCCCCCCGTGTACAGACCAGACCGGCATGGGGTGTTCTCCTTGTCCTTACTGCACGACGTAAAACTGAATGGATAGCAAGATTTAAAAATGCTCCATTTTCCCTGTGTATGGGATACACCTGCACGGGGTGTATTTTTGTGTCCTTTCCGCATGACGTTAAACTGCACGGACAATAATGTTAAAAATGCCCCTTCCCCCCATGTACGGACCAGACCTGCATGGGGTGTATACTTCGTCTTTACTGCATAACATTAAATTTCACAGACTTTGTCCTTACCGCATGACGTTAAACTGCATGGAATTCGTCCTCACCGCATGATCTCAAACAGCATGGACTTCATCCCGACCTACCCAAGACACATGGCGAAACGAGATGGAGATACTCCTTGCACATTAGGATGCATCCTCTCCATACATCAGACTCTACGACCCGGATAAATATGGATCATAATAACCATTCATGGCCATCAGAAGTGGAAATTCATCGACCTGTGGACACCTTTGCATGACTATGCATACCTTTCCCTCAGTGGGTCTGCATATTGATAGCCCCTGGCCCATCTACCAAAGGAAATATTTCCTCAGGCGGCACTCTTCCTAGCTCCATACGCCTACTAGCCTCAGAGCCCCTGTATGACATCTCTCGATCCAAAAATTTATGGAGCAGGGGTTTACAAGTTCATTCCCCTTTTAACATCCGAATGTTTCCAAGGTACCCTTACCTGGCTAGCCTATGTATCCGCTGGTGGTTCACATAGCGACATGCGTCAACAAACATCAACATAGGACTAGGCTACTTTGACTCAACGGACAATTGCAGTGAAGATGTTTCTTGTATACTCGGACACCATTATCCCCACGTGCCGAACTCTACAATGTGAGTAATCACAGATTCTCATAATCATTCATGGCCATCAGAAGTTGAAAGTTATCGATCTGGGGACACCTTTGTACGACTATGCATACCATTCCCTCAGCGGCTCTGCATAATGATTTCCCCTGGCTCATCCATCAAAGGTAAGATTTCCTTGGGTGATACTCTTCCAAGCTTCATACGCTGACAAGCCTCAAAGCCCCCAAGCCACACCTCATGGTCTGGGAAAACTCAAAGTTGTTTTTTATGACCTTTATCCCCCACCTTGTTCCAAGTATATCAGAGCGTGTTGACCCAGTTATCCTTCGAGTGACCGTAGTAATAGTCACCCAATGGTCCAAGATCTATGACCGCTCAACAAGGAGTACCTCATCCTTACCACACGATGTTAAACTGCATGGAGTAATGTTACACCCCCGTGCGCAAAATAAATCAGCGCAGGGGGCTCTTTAAGCTTTAACAGCAACCAGGGATGAATAGCCCTGACATGCCCAGACATTTCCTTCCCTGATGATAGACTTCGTCGCCTGGATAATTGTAGATATTCATAACCATTCATGGCCATTACAAGTGGAAATTCATCCACCTAGAGACACCTTTGTACTACTATTCATACCATGCCTTCAGCGGCTCTTCATAATGATAGCCCATGGCTCATTCATCAAAGGCAGGATTTCCTCAGGGGACACTCTTCCTAGATCCGTACGCTTACCGGCCTCAGAGCCTCTGTTACATCTCTCCTGATCTAAGAATCCATGGAACCATTATTTAAATGATCAACCCCCCTCCACGTCTTGGACATGACAGGATACTCAGGCCCAGTTACATTCTAATAAAGAGTGGCCTTTTTAACTACATCCTTTCTGCATGACGTCAAACGGTACGGAGTACATCTTGGCCACCTGGCGTAAGGCTGCAAAGACCAAGCATTAAACATCCAAGAGAATGCCTCCGACAAAAAGAATTTTGACTGGTTTGATAATGCTCCTCGTCTTTACCACACGATGTTAAACTGCATGGTCAATCGTCCCTGCTGCACGATGTTAAACTGCAAAACATTGGAAAAGGAAAGAAAAAAGCCTCCCGTACTCACTACATGATGTTAAAATGCACAACATCATTTAATAATGCTCTTTTTCTTTACTTCATGACACTAAAATGCATGATCAAACCCATCCTGGGCTCATTAAGGAACAGAGGCTTTTCTCTATCCTTCAGTGCATGGGTCAGACTGACACAAGCCACCGTGTCACACCCGCATGAGAAGGGGTTACTTCACCCATTCTCGTGAAGTTTAGTCTAGATGTTTCCCCCATATCCAGGCACCCTCTCACCATAAACCATAATTTGTACCCCGAAAAATCTGGTCTCTCATAAGCCACCCCTGGTGGTCCCAAATCATAACTTCCCTAAATTTTCTTGGCTACCAGGGGAATACAATCATTGACCTAAGGACGCATTTTCATGACTATTCATACCATGCCCTCAGCGGCTCTGTATATTGATCACCCCGAGCCCATCTACCAAAGGCAGTATTTCCTTAGGCAATGCTTCTCTCCGTACGCCTCTTGGCCTCTGAGCCCCAATGTCTATCCCGGGATTCGGAAACCCTATGAGTTATAGTTTAACAACCTCTTTCACAACCCTACCTGAATATGGTGGAACATCTTTGACAAGATTACCAAGGACCAAAAGAATCCTTTCCATTCTACATTATGTCCCAGCTGCTTGACCTTAAACTGCGCCAAGCTTCAACCATCCTTTATGCTAGATAAATGTGTAGGACAAGAACCTTTCTTCCACACTCTTGATTGATGCAGATGTTCTCAAAACCTTTTAGAAATCACATACCCTTTTCCAAGCCACCCATGGTGGTTTCCATAAGCCGGACTTTCATGAAGTCCCATGGACATCAGAAATGGAGAGTCATTGACTTAAGGGCACCTTTGCATGACTATGCATACCATGCCCTCAGCAGCTCTGCATATTGTTCACCCCTAGGCTGTCTACCAACGGTATGATTTCCTTAGGAAATTCTCCTCCCACCTTTGCACGCCGACGCGGCTCCCATGCCTTGAGACATGCCCTGCATGTCGTTCAAATTTAAACACACTCCCTCCACATGCGTATGATGGAAACCGAGATGTATTTTAATCAACAAAACCTTATTGGGGCCCTTTCCCCACCATACATGGTCAAAGTTGTTCGACCTAAAACAGTAGTAATGATAGTCTTGACGGTAGGACTTTAAACCGCCCAAGAAAAGAGGCACAAATCCTATTTGGCCGAAAACCTGAAAAGGGCGACCTATGAAAAAGTCAGGCCATACCCGCTAGGTTCACACTAAATTAGCCCCGGAAAAATTAAGGCGTTAAAAGAAAAGAAAAAAAGTTTGTAGGGTTTTTCTACAAATCCCTATCAATAGTCAAACTATGCTCGCTGCATCCCATGGTCCAGGAAAACGTTAGAGCTCATTTTATTTTTATCAATAGTAATGAACACTAATTATTCTATGTTCAGGGAATTAACATATGCCGTGATCATGAAAAATAATTAATATCACAGGAGAAGATGACAAGAGCACTGAGGAGAAATATTTCTTTTTTCCATAACAAAGTTGGTAGGAAGGGAATCCACAATCCGGATCCTCCTCTAGCGTGAAAGGTTATTACAGGAGGTTTTCAGCGGATTCACAAAGTTGAATTAGGCACTGGGGAGAATCCTTGATTGTTTGAGAGATATTCTGCAGTAAGGCTTCTTCAGCATCTGCACCAGCCAACAACTCTTCCGCCACCTGGGCCGCCTTTGTGCTCGCCCTCATTTCCTCCTCCATCCACCCCTTACCTTCTTCAATTAGGACGGAAATGTTGGCCTCTTCCTACTATAGTCATTGTATCTCATTCCTCGGGCACCTTCAGGTGAGAACGCTGCTCAATAACTTCTCCCTGGAGCCTCACAACTACCCCGACGTGATCATGAGCCTCTGTTAGGAAAAGCTGTCAGGTTGCAGAAAGGTAATCTTCAGATTGTCTAGCAGAAAGGCGAGATTTTAAACCACCCAATATATCCCAATCAGCAACCACCTTCTTGACTATGTTGTAAACACCATGATAGTCAAATCCATCAAATCCCAGCAGTATAAACAAATTGCGTAGCCTTGGTAATTTGGTCAGAATCTCGACCAAGGGCGTTTGAGAGATCAGCTTCAAGATTTTCTCCTAGGCCCTTTGGAAAGCAGGCCGAAGACTGTAAAGGACTTGATGATTGGGCTCAGAGTCACTCCCGGATGAGGACACATACTCGGGGATGAACGTCACCCACGAGGGACCCGATGTGGTTTCACCCGCAAACTCTGGCACTACAGCAACTTCACCCCCGAAAGTTGTGGTCATAGGCGTGGTTGAGTCTGACGACACAATCACCAGCGCCAAAGGTAGTGGTCTTCAAGCCCGAGAGTGAAAAAGATAGATAAGTACCCCTAATTAGAAAAGGGAAGAAAAAGGAGTCAGTGGAAAGAGATCGGGAAACTTACTCCTGATCGTCAAGGCATCGGCATCCTCATGCTCATCACCACTGCGCCAGCCGCTTGAGGAAGATGCTACATCCTCAAAAGGTAGAGGAGACCTACGAATCCCTATGGGAGTCCTGGACCTATGGCCATACCCAAGGCCAGCAACTCCCAAAGCTGCCACCAAGCGATCGGCTATAGAGATCAAGCCCGGGGAAATCACTCCCCCGGTAAATAAGATGATGTCCGGCTCTGGGTTCCTAATGACTGACCTGATGGCAGGCTCCTCCTCCATCGCCATGGGACCCACTGGGTCTAAGGTAGCTGGCCCCATCAGATCTAGGGCCTCTTCATTAATCACCAGCACCCCATCCTCGCCCAAAATTATAGAGGTTGCGGGATTGGCGGAAGTCTCGCCCTCCAGCTGTCCCTCCTCAAACATATCTCTCGTGGATGAAGGAAAAAGGATAGAATCTATGTCATTTGTTCCATTAGTGGATCCCTCCATCTCATCATGCTCATGGGTGGTTGTGGGTGATCCCCCAGATGATAAAGTGACAGGAGGTACAATCGCTTGGGTAGCCATGACCCGGTCTCCGAATGGCCCTACACCGTAGTGCCAGAAAAGTCATAAACTGACAGAATCAGAGCATACGAGTCAGTAATCAAGGAAATGGGAAGTCTTGATTGCCTAAAATCCCCTATCTAAGCTGTTCCGAAAAACGAGACACCTGCTGACGCCTCTGGATCTGCCCCGGGGACAATTCCTTGCTCAGAACACTAGGAGGAGATGGGGGAGGAAAGGCCATAGTTGGTCCGCAATGGTCACCTCCATAAGCTCAGCTCCACCAGGAGATCCCTCCTCAGTGATCCCCATGGCCGAGAATGCATGTTCACCTACTGCGGTCCCATGGGGAGTATACTGTGGGGAAGGAATTGCCCCATGGGATTCCTCGGCGCGCTGCATAAAAAAGAAGGAGAGGGGGAGAAACCTTAGAAACTCCACAATAAAGGAGGATGAAAGCCTGAATGGGCGAGAAGAGCAACCTCTTCTTCAGGGTTAGGCAATTTAGGATGTCTAATCATCGTGGAAACCTGGGTGGTCCCATAGAGCCGGTTTCGGAGTGAGTGCACGTATGCGTCCATCTCCTTCAATGACGCAACTATGTCACTCAAATCCTCTTCCAAATGAAGTTTTGGTGCAGTAAAGATAACCCCAATACCAGGGAGCTTGAGAGGGCTCATTTGGAGCAATGCCCAAACCTCTTCATCTGAGCCCCTAGCCCTCAGGTCATCCCAAATCCTCCATGGATCTGGGAATGCAGCCGTAATGGGAACGGCTAGCCTGGAAGGATCAACCTGAGAGGGTCGAGCAGTGGCAGGGGCTGGTAGGGGCGCTAATGGTCGTATTTGTGTTCCATATCTCACCACCACCCTAGAAATCTCTAGGGCTACCTGTGGACGGGACCTCACAGGTAGGGTGGGGAATTCCCTTGCTTCAGCCATGACGGGGAGATCATCAAAATCATCACCCCATGAAGAGTGGTCACTTCCTTCCCCCTCCTCATCAGTCACCGGGTGCAGCATGACCTGGACTCGGTGGGTTAATACTGCATAACCCTGGCACACGTAAATATAGGCTTCAAGATCATGGAGAAACCGATTGACCCACTCTGTGTCCACATCATAAAGGATGTAAATAGGGGAGGATATATAGCCCAACCTATCAAATTCCACTTCTTATTCCTGAAGATACTGCCACAGAGAATGGGGGTACTAGCTACGGAAGGATGATCAACCTTTGAATTCGTCCCATTGGCCTTAGGCCTTCGGGAAGGCAGCATCTGCAAGAATAACCAACCCCCCTCAGGCGGCTTCGAGGGCATGAGAGGATACACCTCTATCTGTTAAAATCTTCCCCGGGAGCACGGGACCAGCAGGGTGGCGAAGGACTTTGCCCGACCTAGTTGAAGCACCATCCCCCTTTCACTTCCTCTTGCACTTTGATGGCTTGGGACTTGAGATGGTAGGAACCAACGTCCCTAGCTGGCCATTTGGGTATGATTGTTCCCAGGAGTCAACATAATTCTTGGATAAGAAGGGAGTGGAGTCTGCAAGCATGTGGGTTATATTCTCGTAGCCGATATCCTCCTAGGTAAACATTAACCATAGTTTCCTGGCCACCATTAAATGATGATTCTCACGGGCACCATTAAGTGTGAGAGGACATAGTTCCAGGACGCAGCCAAATTGGCACCCGAATCGGCAAGGCGTGTACCCCTCGCAGATCAGTTCCCGCCAATATGAGCTACCAGAATACCCTCTCAGAGGTAAAAGAGGTAGACCTGCTTTCTAAACTCCTCTATTATGGTATTCGTGATTGCAGCAGTTGGGGAAGAGAACAGATGTAAATTGAAATGATCATAACTCGAGATTCGACTCGATAGCAGACGCCAGTTCTGAACTGTTTGTTTGTCACGACCCGTCCTCGGGGCCCGTGTCGTGACTACCCCAAGCCCACCTTCCATAGGCCAGGGGCTGACGACTAGCACCAAGGCGTAAAACCTGGAAAAAGGGAAGGCATTGCCTTTGTAAAGTAAACAAGAACCACAGAGTAAGCAAGTGGAAAAGTAAACCCTAAGTAAAAACTGTAAAAAGCTGTGCTGAAAGTAAAAGGGGCCGGAAATACAAGCCCAACTGTAAAGTACAACTGAAAAGGGGGAAAAAATTGAAAAGAAAAGCCGTCGCATCGAGCCGTCCTCTAGAAGTCCCACCTAAAGGGTGAGAACAAATAGCCTCCACAGCTCCTCGGTCCAGCCGTCCGCTCCGAGTACACCCCGTCCAGTGGTCCACCTCCAGGTACCGTCCTGTTCCGCAAGCCTCCACCACGATCAGCGTAGTCCGTAGTCTGCAACCAACACAACGTAGTGCGGGCATAGCCCGAGCAGGGGTAAGTATAAGCTACTCAGTAGGGACCTCGAAACCCCCGAAGGTCTCCCAAAATCCCCAAAGGATAAACCACAGAGGAAAGATACAATCACAATGTAACATCCGACACTGCTTAGGTATATGCCCATACATATACCTAAGTCATAAATTTTCGTCTGGCTCCAACATGCGAGCCCAAGTACAACCCAATCCACACAGGAAAGCAAAACGTAAATCCACACAGGATAGCACAACACAATCCACAAAGGAAAGCAAAATAGGATTCAGCTCACACAGGTACTTCTTCGTATGGTGTTAGAGATGATCAGATGTAGCCACTGATTCATCTAAGCCGTCGGACCCACAAAGGATCTGTAGGTACTAACCCTCGCAATGACCCACACAGGAACGATCATGAAGTTGAACCCAAAGCTATTGGGGAACTCCTTCTCCATCAAGTACAATGGTTATGCCGTTATGACCAAGCGCTTCCCTCTTACCTTGGACTACTGTAGTACTCCACCTATCGGGTACTGTGGGCCTGCTGCTACAACCAAGCGCTCCCATGTGCCGCTACAACCAAGCGCTCCTCCGTCGTGGGTCTGCCACTACAACCAAGCACTTCCCTGTGCCACTACAACCAAGCGTACCTCTGTCGTGGGTCTGCCGCTACAACCAAGCGCTCCCCTGTGCCGCTACAACCAAGGCACCTCTGTCGTGGGTCTGCCGCTACAACCAAGTGCTCCCCTGTGCCCCTACAACCAAGCGCACCTCTGTTGTGGGTCTTCCGCTACAACCAAGCGCTCCCTTGTGCCGCTACAACCAAGCGCACCTCAATCGTGGGTCTACCGCTACAACCAAGTGCTCCTCTGTGCCGCTATTACCAAGTGCACCTCTGTCATGGGTCTGTCGCGACAACCAAGAGCTCCCCTGTGATGCTACAACCAAGAGCACCTCTTCCGGGCTATCCGTAACACACCGAGTCATTTGATAAGCAGTCTTCATGTCCCAACCAGCTCTAGGGTTTCCGCACACAGCATGCTCGTTCCGGGAGGGTCTACTCCACGAGCTAAGAGGTCGATGCATCAACTAACATGTAGTCCAGAGTTGATGTATCCCAAGATGTACAGTAGTGATCACTACCGAAAACACGGAGGATTCCCGTACCGTTTTATTCATCGTCGCAGTCGAATCCACTGAGATTCTCTGTATAGTCATCGTTGCAGTCCACTGAGGATCTCTGGACAGTCGTCGTCGTAGTCACAGTAGCAGTCGCAGCCAGCACTAGGGTTCCCGCATAGAGCAAGCTCGTTCGGGAGGGTCCGCTCCACAAGACAAGAGGATGATACATCAATAGACTCAAAGTCCGAAGTTGAGGTATCCGAAAGTTCCGTATCATCAACAGAAACTCAATGTCGCAGACGGCGCGTCAATCGGACGCCCGGTCTGAGAGTTATTGGCCTTTTCTTCCTAGGGGCCCGGTTGGTTTTTAAGGCAAACCCAACCCGACCGTACTCCACCTGCGTCTAAACCTAGGGAGGAGTGAGCCAAAAGATCTGTCTCTCTTAGAGGAAACCACCAAAGTCGATGGCACGTCAATCGGACGTCCGATGCTCAAGATATGAGCGTTTCCGCTCCGAAGGCCCGGTTGTTTTCGTGTACGAACCAACTCGGACGAACCCAAGGTATTCCGAAACCTTGAGTGAGATATACCAAAACGACCGTCTCAATCCAAGGATCGTGTTTCTACTGACGGTGCGTCGTTAGGAGGCTTGTCGCTCAAGTCACGGGCAAAAGACCAAAAACGGTCTGAAGACGGGGGGTCTGGGCCGGGGTCGACCCGTCCCGACCCCCACCCCCCCCCCCGGGTCGGTCGAACCGGGTTGACCCGACCCGGTCCGGCCAGGGCGCGGATCGGCCCGGCTCAGCTCGGCCGTGTGGCCGAGCGAGGGTGCCGCGGGGCGCTGCCCCCACAGGAGAGGATGTTGCGGCCCTCGAGGGGACGCGCTGGACACCAGTGGACGCGGCTTCTGCCGCATCCCGTGCGGGAGAGCCGGACCCACGCGGCCGCGGGTCCGCTGGCCACCGCCACCACGGCGGCCCTGTCCGGTGGCGCGCCGCCGGAGACTTCCACGGGCCACCGGAGACTTCCACGGGCCACCGGAGTTGCTCTGGTGGTCCATTTTCCTTCCCATCTACACCGCTGCTCCTCCCGGGACCCATTCTTCTCTGCGGAATCATCAAAACTCCCTTGCGTCACATTTTTCTGTTGCCCGCCAAATCCACACAACAACAAAGAACGATGGAGGGTTGTCGGGCCGTGTTCGTTTGGCCCGCACCCTCCGCGTTAGATAATAACAGACGGGAGAATTTTTCATCACATGAAACAACAATTTTAATAAATTAAAATTGTTCTTATGAAACCAGTTCATTAATTTAAAAGAAACGTTAACGGGAATATAAAATATTTCACAACAACCCCTACCTCGTCAAGTGTCGCACGCGCGTTCTTCGCGGAATTGATCGTCGCGGAAGGAGGCGATCGTCGCGTCGCGGAAGGTGTCGCGTCGTCGCGGAAGGGCATCGCGTCGTCACGGAAAACGGTGTGCGTCGACGAACTCCGAGGTTCAAGAACAACAAATTTAATTTTGATAATTAAATCCATCTTGAGTTAAAAACCACAAAGGAATTTAAAGAATCGAAAACTCTCACCTCAACGGATGATCGAAGATTTTTGTTGTGGAGGAAGGAACGTAACCGAAGAATGTTGTGGGAGAGGAAACATTGGCGTCGCGGCACACGACGTCACGTCGTCGATTTCCGCGGGTTCGGCGTTCTTCGTCGGAGGCCGGCGTTTTTCACGTTCTTCGCGTTCTTCACGTTCTTCACGTTCTTCACGAAGGAGGATGAAGAATTCTTAGAGGTTCTTCAAATGTTTAACACATCATTTCAAAAGGAGGGTGTGTTGGCCTTATTTTATTAACATGCCAAAAAAATGAAAACATGTTAAGAAACGAATGAAATTAATTCATAGAATTAATTTCAACGAATAAACCTTCCATTTAAATCAATGAATAAAACCTCCCAATTAAATGGTGCGTTAAGAATCTAAGAAAACGTGTCAGTTGACTTTCATAATGACGGGTTTTCGCGGGTGCGTTACTTAGTGGAAAAGAAACGGTGGGGATCGTACGGGCCCCACCCCACAAATATCCTACCAAGTGTGTAGGATATTTTGGATAGCACCTTATCCGTAACAACTCCGCTTAAGCAGCTTTAAGTGGCTTTCAAGTGGCAGAAAGTGAAATTAAAATAAAATTGTCGGACAACATTATTTTATTTCATAACTTTAAACCGAAAAATTAAAAACCACACCCGAGCAAACACAACTCTAGAAGAGGCGTTTCTAAGCAATTACCGGTGCTGCGATTCCATCGGTGCCTTCAGAATTCAATTCCGGGCACCGGTTCAAAAGATAGAAAAACCCGCTCGTCCGTTCACTAAACGTACCCGAGCCAAACTTCAGAAAATGATTCGGGGCACACCGGGCCTCGGAATCAGGTGCCGTCAGAAGCTGCGTTCTTGTAAAATTCCAAAGAAAATTAAGAAAAAAAATTCCTTGAAATTTACGGGTATTTATATTACTCCCACCACAGGGCTTTACGTCCCCGTAAAGCTTCACTACAACCTTAGGGATACAAAGGCGGTACTGAGCACGCATCTGAGCATCCCGCTCCCAAGTTCTCTCATGGAGGTTCCCGAGCTGCCATCTGAAGTGCACTAGAGGATTCGATCGTCCACGTAGGACCTACTTCTGTCGATCCTCGATCTCCACTGGGACCTCCGCAAAAGTCTCCCCATCATCAAAGACCAGCTCTCCATGGTCAAAGATTTGCCTCGGGTCGTGCACGTATCTCCTCAGCTGAGATACGTGGAAGACGTCGTGCACCCGGTGCAACTGAGGTGGCAGAGCCAGGCAATAAGCCACCTCGCCAATCCTGCTGAGGACCTGGAAAGGTCTGATGAATCATGGAGACAACTTGCCGCCTCGGCCAAATCTCCATAATCCACGTCGAGGTGAGACACAAGAAGACGTGGTCGCCATCCTCGAACTCTAGTGGCCTCCGCCCCCTGTCAGCATAAGACTTCTGCCGGCTCTGAGCTGTACTCATCCGCTCCTGGATGACCTGGACCATCTCCGATCCCACAAGAACTGCTAAGATTTCTTCTTTGTCGATAAGAGAAATCTGGTCTCATCCCCTGCATGAACCACTTCCTTTGCCTAATACAGTCAATCCCGACATGGATGGTACTAATTCATACCACGGATAATGTCGTAAGGCCTCGACGCTACTACCAAGAGATCCAACCGTTACTCTCGCCTCCAAGGGTTGAGTCACACTGTCAGCATCTGTGTGTGGTAACTGGGTCTCCTCCAGTAGATGTCTCACTAGTGAGGGTCAAGTCAACAGTCTAAACTGGAACCTCTTAGTAACAACACAAAAGAGGACAAGAAATAAAACATCACCAAGGTATGCGTTTTTTATTATTGCAACCCATAATATAAAGACACTACACAAAAGCAACAAGGAACTAAAAGTACAAAGGACGTATCCAATAGTTCCGCTCCTGTCCATCTGCTCCCAGAGCGCCATGATCGAAGGCCTCAGCTGCCTGAAGCTGAGCTCTCGCATGTCCACCAACTCCTTGTGGTCGGGGTGGACCTCCTGGTGGTGGTGGTGGCAACACCCCGAAGCGTCGTCCACCTCCAACTGCACGGCCAGCTCCCATGCCATGGCCGCCTGCTCCTTGCGGTCCGCCCTGATCGAACCTCTTCCTCTGCCTGGGGGGTCCTTCGTCCATCCGCTGGTCATCCCTATGGCGGGTCGGACAATCACGAGCCATGTGACCAATCCCGCCGCAGGAGTAACACTTCCCACTCATGGCATGTCATTGTCCACCCCAAGTGCCTCGCACAAACGATCCAGAGTCATGCTGCCGACCACCTGTAGGTTTAGTCCTCTTGGACCCCTGCGTCATCTGTCTACTACCCGCTGCAGAAGATTCTACCGCATGCCGGCAAGTGGTGGGTCCTGCTGCTGGAGACTGCTCAGCAAGGAAACTCTCCACTAAGAGTGCTCGCTCCAACACCCCTGCCTGAGTCGGAAAGTTGAGGGAGATCATCGAAGCCCTGATCTCGTGCCTCAGTCCCTGCTCGAAGGTCTGGGCCCGGAAGAACAGGTCCCATACCATATCTGTGGAGTAGCGTGAGATATCAGTAAATCTCTCCGAGTACAGGGCCACTGTCATGATGCCCTGCCGTAGCTGTAGCATCTCTTGGATACGCACCACACGGAGGGTGACTGGGACGAACTCGTAGCGGAAGATGCTCTCAAAGTCCGTCCAGAGGAGGGATGTCTCGTCGTGCACCTGGAGCATCAAGCTTCACCATCTGCCTGCTGCCGCGTGCAGGAGGCTCGCTGCAAGGACCACCATAAGGTCCGCTGGTGTCCTCATTAGCCTGAAAACTCAAACAACTGCCTCCAGCAAGTCCTCGGCTACCTGGGGGTCCGTCTCCACGCGGAACCTGGGCGGTCGCTGGTGCAGGAACTCATGCAGTGCACTAAGGCGACGTGCATCGTCAGCGGCTGGGGCTGGAAGCATCGGTGGCTCGGTGGGTAGAGGTACTGTCGGTGCCTCTGCTGTCAAAGGGCCCTACACCGAAGCCTCATCGCACGGCGGGCTGTCGCCACGCACAACGCTCGGAACCCTAGCTAGATGCTTTCGTGGGGCCATCCTGAAAAGAAACAGGTGCGCCACGGTCAGAACAGTGTACATGGTGAGCTGACACAAAGTAATCACACAGAAAACTTGAAACACACATGCAATCAATGTTTTCGTGCATTAAGTCAGAAATCAGAAGTCAGGGTCCTGGTGTATGGATACGTCGGCCACCGCACCAACACTGGACTCCCTGGACTGATAACCACACCCAATACACCAAACACTATTGCTTCACATAGAAGAAAGATTAGAGTCTGCGGTAGAACCGAACTCCTCTGATACCAATTTGTCACGACCCGTCCTCAGGGCCCGTGCCGTGACTACCCCAAGCCCGCCTTCCATAGGCCAGGGGTTGGCGACTAGCACCAAGGCATAAATCCCGGAAAAAGGGAAGTCATTGCCTTTGTAAAGTAAACAAGCACCACAGAGTAAGCAAGAGGAAAAGTAAACCCTAAGTAAAAACTGTAACAAGCTGTGCTGAAAGTAAAAGGGGCCGGAAATACAAGCCCAATTGTAAAGTACAACTAAAAAGGGGAAAAACAGCAACTGAAAAGAAAAGTCGTCGTGTCAAGATGTCCTTTGGAAGTCCCACCTGAAGGGTGAGAACAAATAGCCTCCACAGCTCCTCAGTCCAGCCATCTGCTCCGAGTACACCCCGCCCAGTGGTCCACCTTCAGGTACCGTCCTGCTCCGCAAGCCTCCACCACGATCAGCGTTGTCCGTCGTCTGCAACCAACACAACGTAGTGCGGGAATAGCCCGTGCAGGGGTAAGTATAAGCTACTCAGTAGGGACCCCGAGACCCCCGAAGGTCTCCCAGAATCCACAAAGGATAAACCACAAAGGAAAGATACAATCACGAAGTAACATCTGACACTGCTTCGGTATATGCCCATACATATACCTAAGTCATATATTTCCTTCTGGCTCCAACATCCGAGCCCAAGCACAGCCCAATCCACACAAGAAAGAAAAAAGTAAATCCACACAGGATAACACAACACAATCCACAAAGGAAAGCAAAACAGGATTCAGCTCACACAGGTACTTCTTCGTATGGCGTTAGAGATGGTCAGATGTAGCCACAGATTCATCTAAGCCGTCGAACCAACAAAGGATCTGTAGGTACTAACCCTCGCAATGACCCACACAGGAATGATCATGAAGTTGAACCCAAAGCTATTGGGGAACTCCTTCTCCATCATGTAAAATGGTTATGCCGCTATGACCAAACGCTTCCCTCTTACCTTGGACTGCTGTAGTACTCAACCTATCGGGTAGTGTGGGCCTGCTGCTACAACCAAGCGCTCCCCTGTGCCACTACAACCAAGCGCTCCTCCGTCGTGGGTCTTCCGCTACAACCAAGCGCTTCCCTGTGCCGCTACAACCAAGCGTACCTCTGTCATGGGTCTGCCGCTACAACCAAGCACTCCCCTGTGCTGGTACAACCAAGCGCACTTCTGTCGTGGGTCTGCCGCTACAACCAAGCACTCCCCTGTGCCGCTACAACCAAGCGCACCTCTGTCGTGGGTCTGCCGCTACAACCAAGCGCTCCCATGTGCCGCTACAACCATGCGCACCTCTGTCGTGGGTCTTCCGCTACAAACAAGCGCTCCCCTGTGCCGCTACAACCAAGCGCACCTCTGTCGTGGGTCTGCCACTACAACCAAGCACTCCCCTGTTCCGCTACAACCAAGCGCACCTCTGTCGTGGGTCTACCGCTACAACCAAGCGCTCCCCTGTGCTGCTACAACCAAGCGTACCTCTTCCGGGTTATCCGTAACACACCGAGTCGTTCGATCAGCAGTCGTCAAGTCCTAACCGGATCTAGGGTTTCCGCACACAGCATGCTCGTTCCGGGAGGGTCCACTCCACGAGCTAAGAGGTCGATGCATCAATTGACATGTAGTCCGAAGTAATTGCATCCCAAGATGTACCGTAGTGATCACTACTGAAAAAACTAAGGATTCCCGTACCATTTTCATCATCGTCGCAGTCGAATCCACTGAGGATCTCTGTATAGTTGTCGTCGCAGTCCACTAAGGATCTCTGCACAGTCGTCGTCTCCGTCACAGTAGTAGTCGCAGCCAGCACTAGGGTCCCCGCACACAGAAAGCTTGTTCGGGAGGGTCCACTCCACGAGCCAAGAGGATGATACATCAACAGACTAAAAGTCCGAAGTTGAGGTATCCAAAAGTTCTGTATCGTCAACAGGAACTCAATGTCCCAGACGGCGTGTCAATCGGACACCCGGTCTGAGAGTTATTGGTCTTTTCGTCCTAGGGGCCCGGTTGGTTTTTAAGGCAAAACCAACCCGACCGTACTCCACCTGCGTCCAAACCTCGGTCGGAGTGATCCAAAAGATTCGTCTCACTTAAAGGAAACCACCAAAGTCGACGGCACATCAATCGGACGTCCGAGGCTCAAGATATGAGTGTTTCCGCTCCGAAGGCCCGGTTGTTTTCGTGTACGAACCAACCCGGCCGAACCCACGATATTCCGAAACCTTGAGTGAGATATACCAAAACAACCGTCTCGATCCAAGGATCGCGTTTCCACTGACGGCATGTCGTTCGGAGGCCCGTAGCTCATGTTATGGGAAAAAGTCCGAAAACGGTCCGAAGACGGGGGGTCGGGGCCCGGGACGACCTCTCCCGACCCCCCCCCCCCCCCCCCCCCTCGGGTCGACCAGAACCGGGTTGACCCAAACTGGGTCGACCCGACCCGGCTGGACCCGGTTTGGTCCAGCCAGGGCGCGGCCCGGCCGGTCGGACCGGCCCGGCTCAGCTCAGCCGGGTGGCCGAGCGAGGGTGCCGCGAGGCGCTGCCCCCGCGGGAAGAGGATGCCGCGGCCCTCGAGGGGCCATGCTGGACACCAGTGGACGTGGCTTCTTCCGCGTCCCATGCAGGCGAGCCGGACCCGCGCGGCCGCCTCCACCGCGGCGGCCCTTTCCAGCAGCGCGCCGGGGCGTCGTTTGTGCCGCCCGAGACTTCCGCGGGCCACCGGAGTTGCTCCGGTGGTCCGTTTCC
Organism: Viscum album; assembly: GCA_963277665.1. Taxonomy (NCBI): domain Eukaryota; kingdom Viridiplantae; phylum Streptophyta; class Magnoliopsida; order Santalales; family Viscaceae; genus Viscum; species Viscum album. The sequence goes on from OY728144.1 coordinate 580,741,560, forward strand.
CTTCCCTTCTATGCCGCTGCTCCTCCCAGGACCCGTTCTTCTCTGCGGAATCACAAAAACTCCCTTGCATCACATTTTTCCATCGCCCGCCAAATCCGCACAACACCGAAGAATGGCAGAGGGTTGTCGGGCCATGTTCGTTTGGCCCACACCCTCCGCGTTAGATAATAACAGACAGGAGAATTTTTCAACACATGAAACAACAATTTTAATAAATTAAAATTGTTCTTATGAAACCAATTCTTTAATTTAAAAGAAACGTTCACGGGAATATAAAATATTTCACAACAACCCCAACCTTGTCAAGTGTCGCACGTGCGTTCTTCGCAGAATTGATCGTCGCAGAAGGAGGCGATCGTCGCGTCGCGGAAGGCGTCGCGTCATCGCGGAAGGGCGTTGCGTCGTCGCGGAAAATGGTGTGTGTCGACGAACTCCGAGGTTCAAGAACAACAGATTTAATTTTGATAATTAAATCCATCTTGAGTTAAAAACCACAAAGGAATTTAAAGAATCAAAAACTCTCACCTCAATGGATGATCGAATATTTTTGTCGCGGAGGAAGGAACGTCATCGGAGAACATTGTGGGAGAGGAAACGTTGGCGTCACGGCACACGGTGTCGTGTCGTCAATTTCCGCGGGTTCGGCGTTCTTCGTCGGAGGACGACATTCTTCGTGTTATTCACGTTCTACGTGTTCTTCGTGTTCTTCACATTCTTCGCGATGGAGGATGAAGAATTCTTAGAGGTTCTTCAAAGGTTTAACACATCATTTCAAAAGGAGGGTGTGTTGGCCTTATTTTATTAACATGCCAACAAAACGAAAATGTGTTAAGAAACAAATGAAATTAATTCATAGAATTAATTTCAACGAATAAACTGTCCATTTAAATCAATGAATAAAACCACCCAATTAAATGGTGTGTTAAGAATCTAAGAAAACGTTTCAGTTGACTTTCATAATGACGGGTTTTCGCAGGTGCATTACTTAGCGGAAAATAAACGGTGGGGCTCGTGCGGGCCCCACCCCACAAATATCCTACCAAGTGGGTAGGATATTTTGGATAACACCCTATCCGTAACAACTCCGCTTAAGCAGCTTTAAGTGGCTTTCAAGAGGCTTAAAGTGAAATTTAAATAAAATTGTCGCACAACTTTATTTTATTTCATAACTTTAAACCCAAATATTAAAAACCACACCCGAGCAAACGCAACTCCGGAAGAGGCGTTTCTAAGCAATTATCGGCGCTGCGATTCCATCGGTGTCTTTAGAATTCGATTCCGGAAACCGGTTCAAAAGTTATAAAAACCCGCTCATCCGTTCACTGAATGTACCCGAGCCAAACTTCGGAAAATGATTCCGGGCACACCGGGTCTCGGAATCAAGTGCCGTCAGAAGATGCGTTCTTGTAAAATTCCAAGGAAAATTAAGAAAAAAAAATTCCTTGAAATTTACGGGTCTTTACATTGTTGATTATCCTTCTCTTGGGTCACCCACTCTTCGGGCATAACCCCGCTGGTTAGTTGCAAGTATGGCCGGAATGTGGTTCCCGGAACTTGAAGATGGTTGATGAAGGTATACCAGTTCTTGATATGTATGCCTAGCCATCCCCAAAGAATTTGAAAAGGGCCGGCCACATGGTTTGGTCGACTCCCGTCGGTAATATTACCAAGAAACCAATAAATTTTGGCCAGTACTGGGATGGATAAGTTGATAATGTTGTCAGTAGACAATTGTGCCACCATGAAAAAGGTAGAGACCCACACAATGCAAGAATCACACACAGGCAATAGACATCTTCTCAAAAACATGGCCAGAAATTCTGCCAGGTGAAGCGGCCAATCAACATCTGGAACAAGTTCCCACCCCCATTCATTGAATTGGCCTTTCTCCCGGTTCAGCCAATAGTTGCCCCTCTACTCTCGAGACTCCATTGAAGGACGGATTGTGGGCCTACACGGAAGACCTACAGACTGGCTCTCTCTAGAAAAATCCTTGATCCAGTCGCGATACGAGACAAGCTGTCTTAGAGACGTATCCTTCGAATTCTCCTCGCAACCAGGGACAAGCTTTCCCGGAGGTGTATCCTTCGAACGTTCTTGGTCTAGGTCGATGAGCCGCTTCACCAAGGGATGGGTTCTCCCTTCATCGTCCCACACAGAAGGGGGAGGCAGGAATTCATCATACATACCCCCAACAATGGGGACCCCTAAAATCTGAAAGACTTCCCAAAGACTAATGCCCACCTCCCCATGGACTAGATGGAAGGTGTTGGTGTTCAGGATCCAATGGCTCATAAGTTGCCTGGCGAGGGCTTGAGGCTGGTAGATATAGGTTTGGGACACCCAGGTAGCTTCATACAAGCCTACATTGCGAAATTCTGCCTCAAACTCCACACAGCTTTGGCAGACCTAGAAGGGACACCCCCAATCCAAGGACATAAATGATCTTCCAGGCCAGAGGTCCCGATTCACTAACCAGCCATGCAAGTCGCTTACTATGGCATTGTGGGAAATGCTCTGGTAGTAGTGAATTGTTACTTCCTATTGACGTTGTTCTCCTGTCGGAAATACTGGTAGGGGATTCAACACAGATCCAATAGCTGTATCCCTCAGGGCAGGCCACCCACTGACAGGTATCACGAACCGAGGGATAATGGCAGTAAATATCCATGCTTCCGGATTGTTGTCACAGGATGGTACCAGAATCGGGGTATCGAACAACAAACTAAACCCATAGGCAGGAAGGCTATTAGAAAAGGGGATACACCTGCTGAGACTTGGAGAGCCGGACGGCAAGAAAGGAAGATAGTGTGGAGTGGCGGATTCCATCCTGAATAGAGGTGGCCATGTCCTTCAGGCGTTGATCGCCAATTGAGAGAGGCTCAGCAGCAGGTCTAGGTGTAGAACGAGGGGGAACCATATTTTCTCCCTATATAATGAAAGCCAATAAGTGGTTAGTCCGGAATGAAAATTTTTTTGGAAAAAAATACCAAAGTCCGTGAGGTGGGCTCATAGGATGGTTTGCGGTGACAGCAACCCATGAACCAGAATTACGCGGATTGCATCTACGAAACCCTGGCCCGTGGAGCGTTGGCCAGGAAACCGTAGACCAGGTTGCTCCGTGGAATTTCAATCTCGAATTAAATTATTTATATTTGGAAGACTTAGAAATTTTTTAAGTTCAGTATATTTTAGTTCGAGGAGCATCAAAACTACGGACCAACGAAACCGTGGAGCACCAAAACCGCGAAGCAAGCTCCTATGCAGCCCATCATGAATTACTTCTTAATTAATTAAAAGTGTTATTTCGTTTCTAGGACATTGGTCCACGAATGAAGAATGGAGCGAACGAGAAATAGTTCGCGGATGTAGCAGCCGGTTCACGGATGAAGCGTTTCACAAAGGAACAAGCACACGCAGACAGAGACGCAAGAAGCTCTAGTTTCGCGAAGAATCTGGTAAAGGGAAAATGAAGGGCCCTCCATATTTATTGGCATGGTCCCCTACTAGGTCAACCTCTCTACAGAGAACTACTTGAGTTTCAGGACCACTCTGCATCGGAATAGCCTCCTCTTCATTCTGATCGGATACCATTCTGATGGGGGGAATTTGTAGGGTCCAGAAAAATCCACAAAGGAGAATGATGATCCCCTTTATCTCATGGGATATTCTACCCAATTTATCTTCAAAGGATTGGGAAAATGTGGAGAATATTCAAGGATTGTGAAGGGGGAACCGGTCCATGGACCGGTTTAATTTTAGCGACGCACGACCGGTTCCGTGAAGCGTCCTTCCTCTGTGGACCTTCGTCGTTCGCAAGATAGAGGCGGAGACCCTCCGCAGTTGCAAGGCAGGACCGGCGCCGACCCAGTTCGCCATTCCGGACCCCCCCCCATCTGCGAGCCGCGTAAACCATCCCAAACCGCCTCTGCTGTCGTTCGTGAAAAGGAGGTGGAACCCTCCACCGCCGTGAAGCACTCCCCAAGTTTGGTTCGCGGAGGAGGAGTGTTTAATTCCCCGTGAATTTCGGATTGACCAAGTCATCCGTGACCCGGGTTTTTGGTCATTGTCCTCCACAAAAGGCGTTGCATGACCATAGATACATCCTTTTCCCCGCTCAATAAAAGGAGATTGAAAATGAAGAAAAGAGAGAATGGAGAGGAGATCAATCAGATTTGGGTGGAAGGATTTTGAAGGAAGGATTAGGATTTCGGAAGTTCCAGTTCGAGAACCAGAGCAGGTATAAACCTGGGAACAAACTAATAAAGAATCGAAAAAAACACATAATAACTTGGTGAACCGTGAACTTAAAATAACAAAGGGAAAACCGTGAACCATGGTCCCTCCGCGGATGTGCTCCCCACGGACCAGGGAGTTTATGCCACTTTTCCGATCCACTGCACCGTGTAGCACCCTATTACACGAGAAAAGCCCCAACTGATGATCCTCTGGCCGACATCGCCCTTGGCCGCCGCTACTCGCGTGGACCCCTCTGCGTACCAACCTTGTACGCAGACCAAACTTGAAGCCGCGAACCCTTCTGGTTCACAGACGGCCAATTAGTCCATAAGGAACCCTGGCTCGTGGGCAACCTCTCCAACAACGTTGCACCTCCCTATGCGAAGGACGCCCCCCCCCCCCTCATACACTTGTCTGGCCTGCCAAATCCTTTGGAGTTCCCATTACTCAAGCCAAATAAAATTCTTCCAATTCCAATCCGGCCTGATCCTTCTCAACCTCCTCATTGGCCTACTCATCGGCCCTGAGCCGAGGCCTCCACCAGAGCCACCGGATCCGTGTAGTCTAACCTTCAGGTGCATTAGCACGCCATTTTGAGTTCACATACCCACGGTAAACAGGGTAAAAGGGGTTTCCCCAACCTTTGGGAAGATTCCCGAAGCATGCCTGGGTTCACATTCCCATGGTAATGCGGGTTCTGAGCCCGAGAGCCCCCTTTCTGCCTCTACTCGCCATGATGGGGGACTGCACGCTTCGGCTGTCGGGCACTTCTCCCCTCCCCAGAGAGGGGGCAACATACCCATCCGAAGATAGGCATCCCCATGCACCTCGGTACTTCCCCAAGGAACAAGAGAGGTGACGGGAACATAATCACCCCTTTCCCTCTCCCGCTGCGCTTTTTTTTCCATGGGCCTCCATCCCAGAGTAAGCCCCGACTTTATGGGCCTCTCTCATGCATAATCCCCACTCCACCTCTCACGGATGCACCTTTCGCGATGTGATCGTCTAATCCCTGCTGCCTCTTATTTCTCACACCGAGCATGACTCATGTTGGCTTAGAGTAAGCATCGACCATGACCTCCCACTTTGGGCCTCTTCAGAGTGTAAGCCCCAATCCATCACTCTGGGATGCCTCAGAGTGTAAGTCCCAAGCCATTATGAACTATGTGGTCTTTGATGCTTGTCTCTTAGGAAGGGTACGTAGGAAGCCTCCCTGAGGATGAAGCCCATCAACCTCACTTTGGGCCTCCTCAGAGTGTAATCCCAAATCCATCACTCTTGGGTGCCTCAGATCATAAGTCCCAAGCCATTACGAACTATGTTGACTTTGATCCTTGTCTCTTAGGCAGGGTACATAGGAAGCCTCCATGAGGTTTAATCCCATCATCCCCACATTGGGCCTCCTTAGAGTGTAAGCCCTAATCCATCACATTGGGCCTCCTCAGAGTGTAAGACCCAATCCATCACATTGGGCCTCCTCAGAGTGTAAGACCCAATCCATCACATTGGGCCTCCTCAGAGTGTAAGCCTTAATCTCTCACTCTGGGCTGCCTTAGAGCGTAAGTCCCAAGAAATTACGAACTACATGGACTTTGATCATGGTCTCTTAGGTAGGGTATGTAGGAATCCTCCTGGAGGTTCAAGCCCATCATCCTCACTTTGGGCCTCCTCAGAGTGTAAGCCCCAATTCGTCACTTTGGGCCTCCTCAAAGTGTAAGCCCCAATATGACACTTTGGGCCTCCTCAGAGTGTAAGCCCCAATCCGTCACTTTTGGCCTCCTCAGAGTGTAATCCCCAATCCATCACTCTGGGCTGCCTCAGAGCGTAAGTCCCAAGCCATTACGAACTACGTGGACTTTTATCCTTGTCTCTTGGGCCTGGTACAAAAGAAGCCTCCCTGAGGTTCAATCCCATCATCCACACCTTGGGCCTCCGTAGAGTTTAAGCCTCAACCTATCACTCCGGGCTGCCTCGGAGCGTAAGCCCCAAGCCAATGCGAACTACGAGTAATTTGATTCCCTACCACAGGGATATGTAGGAAGCCTCTATGAGGTTCAAGCCCGATCACCAGTAGACCCCTGGGTCCACCTTCGCATCGGTTCTCCAACGCTCCCATTTGAACTACATGGACTTTGATCCATGTACTCTAGGCAGGGTATGTAGGAAGCCTCCATGAGGTTCAATCCCAACAACCGGTCGATCCGACTATCTTCGCATCGGTTCACCGCGCCACTCTGAGTACCGTCTCAATGAGTCCTGACTCCTAGGGTTCATTAATCCAACGAGGGATGGTAAACCTCAGGCATAAATGATTCCAAACCCCTGCATTCAGCTATCCATTTCCAACCAGGATAAATCTATGGATACTATGCTTGGGTATAAACCAAAGATTCGCGAACATATGAATACGTCATAAATCTATAAGAGAGTCCTGGAAAAGGCACTAATTCCCCCCAAAAGGGTGTGATGAGCCCGACTTCCCATCCTCTCGACCAATGTGAGTTCTTAAGCATCGCTGGTTAGACCATCCGATGAACGCCTGCCTTTGGAAAGCAGGTCCATGTGTCATCGGATACGGAACCGTTGGGCGTTTCGAGACCAACCCGAAACAATCACGGAATTAAATATATCTATTAATGTTTTATTATTTCTCTTAACTAGACAATTTATTTAGGGTGGATAGGGAGTCTTAACATCATGTTTAAATCATTTATATTCAAAAAATAAGGATTATATTATTTTCCTCCTTTATCAAATCTAAGGTAAATTTCTATATTACCTCATTAGTTTTCTATTACATTTTTACAAATAATAATTTTTTTATAACCTCATCTTTTTTATATAAATGTAATATTTAAAAAATATAGAAATATTTTCAATTAATGTCACAATGTAATTCTTATAGACTATGGTTGCAGTATAATTCAAATCACATATATCACTTGGTATTTATTATAGGAATTTATTTTCCATTCAATAATAGGAAATATTTTATTAAGTATTTTTCTTTAAATTGATGTAAAATATTTATCTTTATTTATATCCAATCTTGGTAATAATTATATTTTTTCCATGTCATCTATTTTCAAAAAAAAATCGATTATTCCACAATTTCATAAGCCTCTAATAAATAAACAGAATCAAAAAGTATATTTATTTTAAACTACGAATTATAGAAAAATGTTTTATTCCTTAAATACAAGACTAATCCCAAATTTATTTAAAAATATACCCAATGAAAAGTTTCATCAAACATTAGGTATAAATAACACATCATTAAAAGTAAGGAATTTTTAGAGGTAAACTTAATATTTCTCACACCCTTTCATGAAACATTTATTCTTATTGACTTCCCAATGTATAATGACATCTTATATTTAATGTAATTGATCCTATTTAAATGTTATTTATTGTTACACACATGTCATATTTTACTAGATTTTTTCCACCCAAAAGACTTATCATCAATAAAATTTGATTCAAATATCATGATCTAAAAGCTATCATTTGGTGTGTTGTGTCCATATTTCTTTTTATGGAGATGACTGCCCAGATTTATGTGTCAATTATATCCACATATGTAGATTTCCATATTTTTCATCTTAAATTCCACCTTCCCCTTTAAAGGGTAATTTATACATTTATGAATTCTATTTTACATCTCAAATGGTCCAACTTCATCCTGTACATGGACCTTGTATTTTATTAAACATTGGTTTTTTACATCCTAAATCTTTTTATATTCCTACATGACTTCGAGATAGTTAAGTAACTCATGTAGATAAATATGATATTTTTATTCTTATGATAATTTATAACATTATTTCAAGAATGTTGCAGCATATTTATGATGGATATATCAAGGATTTCATTATCCATATTTATATTCTTTTATATAAATGTTAAAAAATGTGTTTAATTTCATAAAACAACTCTATGATTGACCTACCATCATCTATCCAATATAAAATAAATTTTCTTACTAGGAATATCTTATTTTTTACACACGGTGATGAACTTGTACTATAAGAAATACTATTTTTTCCCATCACAAGGTTTTTATATAAATCAAAGAAATCATTGAACAATGAATTAAGTATATGTATATAACATATAAGATCATAGTTGTATTATTTATAACTCATTTTAGAAATTTTAATAATCTAATTATTTGATATAGAGGGATTAATATTAGAATGAACATGGGCCACATTGTGTGTTTTGAGAAGTTAGTGCATCCCCTTATACTACATTTTTAAAATCCTTTCCATAAAACATCATCACCATCAAAATATTATTGAGTCTCACCATGGCTATGATGTATATTTAAATGTAAACATAATATTATTTTAATATGGTAGAAAATAATGGATTGGTAAAATTGGATGTTTGAAGATGTAGATTTACAATGCACATTATAGTGCCACTCTTCATAATAGTAGATTCTTCTCTACCACTTTAGTAGTATACAAGTTGTAATAAAATCATTTTTAGAATAAAATAATGGTTCATCACTCAATACTATTACATAGTGTTGATTAATCCTTGAATAAATTTGGAAATAATAATTTATTATAGAATAGAATTTTCATTTGATCTATATTAATTACTCTTTAGTGATTTTTAAAGCGAATAATCAGAATATGTAATTTTTTGAGTTATATTTTTCATTCCCGAGACCCATTATTTTACATATAGATAGATGTTGTTAGATTTTGAGCCTTGAAGTTAGTCGAGAATTGTTTTATTATGGTCATTTTTTATCATGTATCTTATATTTATGGAAATAATGTATCATTCATTTTTGTTTATTGTATAGAACGTAGGAGATGATTTGATAACAACCCTCTAGAATATTTTAATTAATTGGGCATCCTGGATTAATGAATATCATAATAGGTTTTCATGACTTGTAAAGATTAGTATGAGTAGGATCACTTATAAAAATATTTTTCATATCACTCTGGGGATATAAATTCATTAACAAATATTCTAATTGACCCTATTAATGTACACCACTTGAATTGTAATATATGTTTCATTGGTGTTACGTAAGTGAATAGTTTAAATGGGGCCTTTGAAAATATCTTTTCAAATAGTTTCCCTACTAATTAATTTTCATACTTTGATACCTATAAATATTCATTTGAGAATTTGGTTAAATAGAAGGTAATTGGGAAATACACTAATCAAGTAGTAGGAACTGATTAACCAAGATAGGTTTTCTCAATCCATATGATGGATTATGACACCTTAGACTCGATTTATCTTTAACAAATTAGTTAAGTGTTAATTAAAATAAAATTACATTTGATGTAATTATATAAGATTTTTCATCTCGAGATTTGAGAAAATAATATTATTTATACAAGATTGGCGTTATACATGTCTCATGGAAAAACTCAATGTAATGTATAAAATACATTTTTGAATACACACATTGTGCATTAGACAACACGAAAACTCTTTAAAATTTGGATATTTAGGAGGTATATCCAGATATCACTTCACTTTTATGATTATGAATGATAATTATAAATATTTCATACCTTATAATACTATATTGTTGTCACACATAAGTTGATTTTAATTTATAATTTTTGAAAAATGTGATTTGTTATTATGTAAATTGTTTTATGCTTATGATAAATGAAAACAAGATTTGTGTTTTATGCATTAAGTATATTTAATTAAACTATAAATATGGTGTTATAATTTAAATAATGAGTTATTAATATTATAAAAAAATAAACATGAGGAAAAGATAATTTCTACATTGTATTTACTCTTGATCTTGGAGTAAAGGGCTTCTTAGTCCCATTACATGAGGAAATTTTATAAGGCTTCTTAAGCAGGACATTTAAAAATTTCTTTAAGTATTTTTAACTCATTTGGTGGATCATTAATGTACTTAAAAATATGGTGTGGGACTTAGGAAAATTTTAGGGGATATTTAGTGCTTTAAATAACATATTGAGGATATTTATTGCACCTCCTTAAGTTTTCATTGATATTATCTTCCTTGGATACCATTTAAATCCACCATTACTATAAATAACATTATGGAAGTGTGTATTATACATACCATTGAAGAGAAAAAAAATATGTTGTATAGAATTCAAAAGTTTCTTCAAGGAATTGAAAATTATTTAGATTTCTTCATTTGAGGGATTCTTTAGTGTATTTCTCTTTCTTTCTTCTATTCATAACTATTATGGAGTTACTATCTTTCCTTGTAATGGAAGATTATCCCAAAAAAGTGTTTATTATTAGAATTAGTAGTGGATACTAAAAGATACTTGAATCCAAAAATCAAATTTAATTTTTAACATTCCAATCCTTTTTAAAAAATATATTTTATTTTATTATATTTTATATTTAATTTTTATAGTCTTAAGTAAATTTTTATATTACTTACACTATATATTGGGTTTTAGTATAATTATTAAAAAAACATAATGGTATCAGATCAAAGGTAAATGTTTATCCGACTCTTTGGAACTCTATTACATAAACATGTGATGAAGTGTGTCTCTTCACCAAAGAACTCCATTGTTGGTACAAAGAGTCACATAGCCTAAGATGTTAGGGAATTTTAGTACTCTCATAAATTCAAATGGATTTCACTTTCAAAATTATCATATGAGGGATATGATCTCTATACTCCTAGTTGTGGGGTTATAGAAACATTATATAAATGAAAAATATATAAATTAAATATTATTTAATTTTATAATCTTATGATATATTAATACTTTGTCAAATTCATTTTATTTTAATATACAATATTTTATGAGATACAAAATTTAATGATTTATGTAATTTGTATGAAAATATGCACAGAGTATGTATATTATATATACCATTGATTTAAAATGAATATAATCATGTGGAGTATGTATGTAATACTTATAATATTAATGGTTATATTAAATATAAAATCTATAATTAAATATTTATTTATTAAATGACATTGAATAAGACTAGCATTCATCATGTCCATGATCAATCAAATATATTGGTCATTCTTAGCCAAACATCAAATATATATCCATAGCTAGGAAAAATGGGTTACAGTTATCTTAATGTATATTTTGGGTGACACTGGACTAGGTAACCAATTAGATTGGTTCCTATAGGCATATTGTTTATCATTTCCATGAGTTGAATTGAGTAAGATGATTTTTTATAAATAATCAAATAGTCTTACTAGATGAGATTAATAATAGTTGTTTACTAAAGTATACATGTATTAAGAGATTAATTTAGCTGAGTTAATATGTATTCAAATATCAATCTTGGTCCATTGGATCAAAATATGAAAAATAAACATCTCAATCACCATAAATAGAAAAAACAAAAAATAACATACTCAATAATTTCAAGATAATATCCCATATATCCCCATATGATTCATACTTCAAAAAATTAATTAAAGATAAAACTCACATACCAGGGTATGAACAATAAAAATAAAAATAGAAATATAATAATTTGAGGACTCCCCTCACACATTAATATGAATGTAAACTCTAATATATTAATGATGTACCCTAAAATCATCTTCCAAATACTGAGGCCTCTTAAATTTTCCAAAAAACATAATGCATCTATCCTATTGACACAAGAGGTGTGTACATACATGGAGTGTGAATAAATCCTCAATATAGACCACTACAACCTCACCCCTTGTAGTTTAACATGATCATACATAAACAATGTAAAGATTTTAATTTTTTAAAATTATCATTTCCACTAATGTAAATAAGTATTGTGATCAAACCAAGACACTCAAATATTCTCATACCTCCTTTGGATAGTGCTAGTATAACCTATGATATCAATCATGGGACAAAATAGCCAAATACATGGATCATTTCATATCAAATTCAAAGCATGTAGTATCATATGTAAACCCAATATAACTCAAGGATTATTAAAACTCATGGATAAGTTATCAATTTCTAGTTTCTCAGCCTAACCTAAGGAAATTTTTAATTGAAAATTATCATGGAAATTTTAATAATAAAAATATTATAGTAACACATCACAAAATTAAATTTATTTTAATAATAACACATCATATTTTATCCCTGTTATTATCCAAAAGAATAAATCTTATAACTAAGGTGATATAAGCTGAATATTGACTTTTTTGTTTTCAATCCATTTTTGGGATGTTGAAGGATATTAGGGACTAAAGGAAATGTGACTTGTTATAAATTTTTTCAAATTTTTGAGTGTGAAATATTTAAGTAATTTCAAAGTTTATTCCAAAGAAACGGCATGTGGTCTATGTTTGTTGAAGATATTTCACACAAGTAATGTTTGTTCATGATAGTTGGGTTGACCTTAAAACTAATTCAGTCTCTTTGGAATGAGATCCATGTTAAATATGGAAACTCATTCAAGTGTAATTTGTGTAAATATAGTGAACATTTGGAATCACATGTATATTTTTCAAATTAAATGTTCTAAAAAATGAAAGAATGGAATATTTATGTAATGGATGGATTTTTACTAAAAATATCAGTTAACCCATCTAATTTAGAATTAATGAATTTTATGAGTAGGATTAAGGTATCATTGTTTATTTTAATGTTACTTTCATGAAATTGACATGATAAATATATATGTGAAAAGGAAGTTTCAAAAAAGGGAGTTTCATGAAGATAGTACCATGAATATAACTAAATAAAGGAGGTAGATAAAACATACCTATGAGAAGGAAATTATATAGAATCATTTCCCAGAATAGAGTAGAGAAAAAATAATTTGGTTAAGTACACTTTAACTGGAACACATGGATGAATTAATTAGTTTTAATGGTAAATTCATGAACCATTACTATGTAAAGGTACATGGGTGAAGGAAGCACTAGAAAATTCACACATAGAAAAAGCCACACCATGTAAGATTCATACTAGGCTGAATTAATATCTACATTGAGAATATGTATTTCATTGAAGAATCATACTATGAAATTCATGAAGCAAAAAATATTCATTTTTGTGATATGGAAGTGGTCTTAAATTTATTAAAATGAGTAATACTTCATTTGAAGTAGTGCATTAATAATTGAATAAAATTTTAAAAGTTTTTATCTATTTATGGAGTGATGTTACAAAAACTTTATATACATTAAAAAATAAATAGAAGTTTATTTTGGAAAACTGGAACAACACTTTGTGTAATAACCTTGGACTTGATCTTAGTAACGAGAAAAGTAAAATAGTGATGTCTTGTTTTAATTTTTTTATTATGGTATATGTGAAAGTAGTTATGATTGGTTTAACATGTTCATGTCTATGTGGGAACAATATCTAAAGAATCAAGAAGAAAAATTGTACACCCAGATTCACCCCTCCCCTCTTAAAGTGGATCAGGTTACATCAACTGATATTAAATCCAGGTTACAGTTTTTAGGTATGTTGTAAGAAGTGTAACCCAAAAAAAAATACAGTTAGTGACAAAGGATTTACTCTCTTGGATGGGATAAAAAAATAAAATTTTAAAAAACCTAATGTTATTATATCTTTTAACTATTGGACTATAATTTATATCTACCACAATTAATGGGATTCAAGTCAATGATACAATAGGATAGTGTTTGACTGAGGTGGACAGGAAATTTCTAGATGTTTATTCTAAATATCAATATACACTAGCTAGGGATCTATTAGATTAAATTTATTGGAAAGTGATATGCTATACTGGTTCCAACTCTATGTGAGAAAAATGAATAACTTATATGAAGGTGATAGGATGGTGAAGGAATCCAAGATTCAAGTTCTCCATAATATGCTCGATGACTTGAAAATACTACCTGATGAATATTTTGGTAGCTTCTTCCACCAAAAAAATTGATTTTATTGGATCTATTCATATACATAGAGAAGAAATTATGGGTATTAATATTATCAAGAAGATCTTAAGATATTTTCTACTTCTATATAATCTATATATTTCTACTGTTGAAGAAATATATTTGCTCATGTTATCTTCATATGAACTTCTATGTAGTTTAGGGGATTATAAAACATGGGTTATATAAGTCAAGACATCCAATCATGCAATAATATGGCATTGAAAACCATGTTGAAACTCAATATCATTGAAGGTGAACAAAATTGGAGGATTTTGATGATAAAATATATCTCTTGTTCCTAGAAAATCTCAAAGGTTAATGGGTACATTCGAAGAAAATATCCCCTTGGCTTTTTTCTTGTGTCGGAAGGTTATAAAAATTGCATCAAGGTGTGTAATGATATTTGATGATAATAGAGGTGAAGAAGATATATCAAAGAATTAATAATGTTTATTCCATCTTAAAAGTTATTTATAACTTGAAAAATCATCTATAAGCAAATTTGAGAGAAATGTTTTAGTGATAATGGAATTAGAAGATCATATAAACTAACTAGATGAATAAGAAATAAAATTTAAAAATTATAATGAAGAAGTTATGATCACTTACATTGAAAATGAATAATCTAAAAAGGATGAATACAAAAGAAATGAATTCTTTTCCAACCTCATAGAATAACTCTATGGATATCTTGAAGATAATGATATTCAAAACAAGATAAATAAAATTATTAATACATAATTAAAGTAATATAAAATGTATATATATCAAAATGAATATTAGATTAACTAAATGAATTAGATGATAAATCACTCAAACTAGTGAATTCATAAAAATTAGTGAATTTCAAGATAATGATTAAAGAATAATATAAGGTGATTGATAACCTTAAATCTAATATAATAGAGAAATAAGGTACATTCCCTTAAGGAATAGGTTCTTCATCTAAGAAAAAAAGTATAATCATACATAAAATAATGTTATTCAAAGAATAATCTACACTTTGGGAGGTTCACATATGGGGAACTGTTAGAAAGGTCCAAAAGAGTATCAAAGGCTGTTAAGACAATTATGAATGAATATGGACCTAGATTCAAGCATAAAAGTGTAATCAACTTTCATTCCAAGATATTAAAAGTAGCAACAAAGGTTGATCATAAAAAAGGGGAGTAGAATGCTAGTGATTCTAGTAGATAACACCAACACTAGTCAAATGAAATAAGATAGTTACGAAAACATATCAATTTAATATGATTAATAAAAACTAGGGAGCTTCATGAGAGATATGAACTTGTGTAGGAAGGAAGAAGGAAATATTTTTCCTCCTAGAAATTACTAATTTTATTTCTTTCTTAGACACATCATATCACACTATGAAGAGGAAACAAGATATCTGAATGGGGAAACAACCAAAAGATATAAAATGAGAATGAAATCATATCCTTCTCCATAGAAAATAAATTATTTATATATATATTATTTTCACTGTTATAATTTTAGTTCTAATTTTATTGATTAAAAATAGAGATGAAATGGAATTACCACTAGGGAAGTCAATGGAGTAAAAATATATGGTAGTCTAGTTTTATTCCCTTGGAAAAAAGATATTCCCTTCTAGAATAATAATAAGAGTATTATTACATAAGAAGTTTTAGAAATAAATAGTAAATTATATCTCATGACTAAAATTAATAAATAATTTTATGTAAGGAGAAAATAATGGTGGTAAGGCCAATATATCTAAAATATCTATCAAATCCAAAAAGAATAGTATAACCTGGCACCTTGATAATCCATCTTAATATAACATGACTAGAAATATGAACCTACTAAATAATTCTAAATTAGATTTTTATTGAATAGTTTTTTCTAAAGAATGGGGATTTGAAAATCAAAGGGAGAAGTAATACCCATTTGGTAGGTGATGAGTTGAAGATAATAAAAGTTCCCTATAAGGATGGATTGTGACAAAACCACTTGAGTGTGATCAAAATATATAAAAAAGGACTTGAGGTCACATTTAATGAGAATTTATTCATAATAAATGGTATCTCTGGGAACATATATATAAACTTTTAGAGTTTTAGTGGTAATTTATACTAGGTATACAGAAAGTAAAATACTTATCTCATAGTCATTGAATAGGGGAATTACTTTTTGACTTAGATACCTGGCCTCATCCACCAAAAAGACATGGATAAATTCTCAAAGACAATTTCTATTTTGGTTATTCCAAATATTAAACAAGTCTCTAATAATAATTTTGATTCTTGTATACAAAGAAATATCAACGAAGTCCGTATGAATGATAGAAAAATGGGGAATCCAATGTCATCGACCTAGTTAATACCAATTTCTGTATCTTAATGAATATATCAAGAACTTATGATGAAAGGTTTTTCATTATTTATATTAATTATTATAGTATAATTTCTTCTTTAATTTTTATAACAAGCAATAAGGAAGTGTCGAATACATAAATATGTATAAGTGAAGAGTTAAAAATAAGACAAGACAAATAATAAAGATCTTATAATATGATAGTATAACATAATATATGTCCATTGAATTTAAAAAAAACCTCAATAAAAATTGAATAAAGCATGAGGAATCATAAATATGCCCTAAAAAATAGAATGAAGTTATGTAATTAAGAAAACATAAAGTGAATTGTATATCCAAAACATTACTCATTGAAAGTGGAATCTCTAACCACTATTGGAAGGAAGTTATGCTAGTTACAATGTATATAAAAAACCGATAAGTTATTAACCTAGGGGGAGAGAAGACACCATATGAGATTTGGAATGGAAGGAATCCATCTCTAAAACACTTTTAAGTATTTAGATGATTAAGCTACTTTAAAATAAGGAAATAAATCTAGGAAAGTATTGAAACATGAAAAGGACTGTTTATTGGGACCTCAATAAAAATTAAAGCCCACAAAAAATTGAATAAGAAATTGAATAAAAGATTAGATAGTAATTACATCATGTTAATTATGGAAAAGGATGAAAAGTGTAATGCCTAGGCCCAGACCATCTAAATATTTCTTATATAAGGATGTTATGTGTGGTTAAGCATTCTTACTAGCGAAAATGACTAAAATTGTTCTGTAGAGACTATTCAATTTATTATAAAACATGAGGGAAATACTATAATATACGAAAAAAAATATGTATGATATATATATTTAATGGGATTCCAAAAATATTTTTTACAAATAAACAAGGAGAAAAATAGCCCCCACAGCCAAGAATAGGAAGAGATAAAATTATCAAAATGATGCACCAACCATAACAAAATAGTAGAAGAAAATTAACAATAAATCAAGCATGATAAAAATAAATTAACCTCTTGATAATAAATTCTAAATAAATATAAAAAAATAAAATGACTTTCATTCTAACTCATAGAATTTGAAATTCTGAATCATTTTCTTTCATAACCTGCTAGACCCATACCATGTGTTTCACTTCAAGTAGTACATATTACATAAGATAAAACATGATAATGTATCCATGTACATCTAAATAAATGTTTTATACATGGGTAGGGGTGAGTCTAATAACCCAGTAAGAATTATAAAATACATCAAAAATATAAAGTTTTGATAAGATAAAGTTCTTGTGCATGGAATCCATATATAAAGTTTTATCTTTCTTATACAATGCACCCACTAGGAAACATAACACAAAGATACAATGATCATACAGGTTTGTTCAATAGTTGTTAACTGGACCACCTTGAACCCCGACCGTATATTCTTCAGCTTGTGCTAGAGTATCTTTTACCCTGTCACACCAAACACCCAGGGGGACCAAGACCTACCCTAGAACCAGAAGTGTAACATCATTTCTTCTTCGGCTAGTATTAGATTTCTCTACGAACATGTTACCCCCCAAGAAAAATATACTCATAACTGGAATATAGTGAAACCATTCAAGTAAAATATACCCAACCTTAGAAAAATAATCTACCTAGGGTCATCGTTCAACCAAATCCATCATCTTACCTAGGGGTTTTCGCACCCCATAACATGAAATTATCTATATAGGGGGACTAGATCCTACCCTAGAACCTTGAAAAACATTATACACCGGGGTAGGTCTCCTTACCAATATGAAACTATGCATCATTCCTCAATTAATCGAGGATCACATCCTACCCCAAGTTCTTAATCCTTTTTTAACTAATCAAACATATATAAAAATAAAACATATTTAACCAGGGGCCACAACTCACACAAGAAGTAGTTGTTGCATGAAATTAAGGAATTTCATGATGGAACATTAATTATACCCTATATATATATAAACACCAATGTACCCTCTCTTCTTGGAACCTAATAAAGAATGAACCATGGGTATTCCACCCGATAACCTCAAAAACATCACACACACACACGCTATGTGTTTTCCATTTAAGAAAAATTATCACAAACAACCATGGTTAGTCTCTCATGCGAACAATCTATACTCGCCAAAATAGTTGTGCCAGGCCAACCTAAATGATTCAAAATATAAGATGACACAAAAACCATCATTTCCCATATCTCACACCAAACCTCTCTAGGGTTAACATGATATTACTTCACCCATGGGGGTCCCATAGGTAAAACCATAACAAGACACCCTATATGGGTTTTTTAATCATATATCAATCCCTCATCTTTATCCTATCACACAACCCACCAAATCCTATTTAGGGAACTATTACCTGGATACCTTGTCTCATGAAACTCATAATAAATCTATCCCTACATGTTAACTCCTAAGAATACCTTGTTCAGACATAAACACCATGTAAAAACTCTCAGCGTTCTAACCCCTACCTGAATGGTATTTACTTTGATCCTCAAGACTCATTTCTGCCCAACTATCACACCATTACCTAACCTAGGGTTTGATACCAAAACCAAAATTATTGGACAACACATAAACTAGCATCATTATTCAACATTATACACACTAGTAAATGAAAACGTGGAATCACAAAAAGCACCCAACATTATAAAATATTTAAAATATCACAGTAGGTCAAATAAACTAAATCCATATCAACAAATTACTTCTATATTTCCATTAAATAATGAGTTAAAATTATCTTTTAAATTCATTTATTAAATTCATAACATGTAATATTACTTATTAAAGGCCCTTGTCCAAATATAATCAGAATTTTATTTAGAAAACCCATTCCAATTTAGAAATTATATTTCAAACCCATTTACCAAATCAAACATTTTACATTAAAATTATATTTGTGTTAGACCCCTTTTTTAAAAACATGTTTACAAAGAAAATATATTTCACTTTGAAAACTAATCATTCTCGTAAGAAAACCATAAATAGGTCTATCAACACTCATTTGACTAGTCTGCCACCATTGAAACATTCATCATGATAGTCTAGTATGTTGAAGAACTACACAAGTCCTGAAACATAAAAATGGAAATAATTATGATAGAACATGAATATAAAATCATAATTTGATAATGATACAAAAATAAAGTCAAAGTCACCTACCTCATCTAGTAGTCATAATACATCCCGAGATTATATAGGCCCTTCTGAGTCCATGAGTACCAATTTCATCAATAAACACCATCAAATTAATTAAATAATAATTTAAAACCAAAAAATGTTATATCAAATCCAACGCACTCGGTGACCTAATAGTGATAAATTCATGAGGAATGGTGTTATTTCCACTCCTTTAATTTTTCCAAACATATTCCTCACAAAATATCTTAATTAGACTCCTGAATAAATGATCATTATAACGCAAAATTTAAAAAAAACTATTAAAAAATATTGGGTGGTGTACCTTTATCCAAATGGAATGAAATGATGAGAATTAATTGTCTCAGGATTCCCTCTATCCATGATGAGAAAAATCCCCATTCTATCTAATTATTTCACTATACTTTAGTGAAAAATCCCACCAACCTATAACCTGAGACATCCAAAATTAGAGGGAAACACATGGGGAATCCTAGGTGGAAAACAAATGATGAATCTCAACAATAAACATGAGGTAAACCCCAATAAAACATGTCATTCAAATGGGAATTGAAGTGATAAATGGGTAGTTGAGATCTCTCATTCATCGTGTAGGGGTTGATGAAAAGGGTTTGGGTTAAAATATTTGAGGGTTATTTTCATAAATTTCCCCTTAGTAATTAAATTCATCAGACCTCATGGTTTGACAACATGGTTTTTCAAATGGTGTTCCAACAATGAATAACACTTATCATCTATAATTACATGGTGGTCATGTTTGTTATGAAAACGTGCGCCAACTCTGTGCTAAACGAAAAGCATAAAATAATTCCCATGATTTTCTCTAACAATTTTGAAAGCTTTCATAGGGGTAAAATCATTTCAAAAAACAATGAAACATATCTATTTAGACTCATAAGAGAACCCAAGACACATGCCAAGCCTCAATACATATCCAAAAAACTTCTCCTTAGGATTCCATAATTCTTGAAATTCCAATATAAAACTGAAATCCCAAAAAAACCAAATTTATAGAATTAAATATTCAAATTTTCTCTAAAATTTAATTCTCGCAAGGGAGTGGGGTTTAAAAATCTCCTCACCATAGTACTTATTATCCCTAATAATTCATAGTAGTCCTCATAGTATCATATTAATCATTAATTGGTTTCCAATTCTCTGCTAATCAGTTGTGTTTGAAATCTAAATGTCGAACACACTTCCACTCCACAACTCCAACCATTACACCTTGATACACTAAATTTCCCAAAAATCAGGATTCTAACCTCAACCCACTTTAACCAAATACCAAAAAACACTCTCGATGTGGTTTCTACCACACTGAATCTATTTATACAACATCATCAGTAATTCTTTTTTAGGTCATTTTCTCTCAAAAACCCTCAGCCTCACCCACTGATGCATCACCCCTTATCACACTATGCGATCAAAACTCTTTAATACTCTATGTAATCATTAAACCATATATAATCCTATACCAATTTTTAAACCTGAATATTTATATAATTCAAGGGTCAGTGCCTAAAATGACCCATCCAACTGTCATCCTCTACCCATGATCAAAAACACAACACCATTCCCACTAACTCTCTGATTAAACGATAACAGTCCTAATCCCATCACTGTCACATAGAATCTATCTATAATCATGATTAAATCTATAGATTAGTTATGTCAACTCACTTTCACCATAAGACAATCCCAACCATCCACTAATTGGTTTCACTATGACCATGATCCTTATTACACAAGGGTCATATATCTTCAAATGATAATATACTCCCCCACCATAAGAGTACCCTTATCATCACATGATATTAATAAACATTTAATATCTACCACCTCCATCCTTTCCATTGCATAATGCATTCACTAGAAAAGATCACCCCTCTCTTACCTGAGTGCTAGCGTAAAATACCAACCACCAAACACCAAGACAATTCCCAAATACACCCTTTGATCCTCTAAACACTAAATAAACAATTATAAATTTTTATTGAGGAATAAGGTACTAACCACTATTATATTACACTAATAGAGTCTAATTCTTCCTAATGGTTATCCTCACAATAAAAATATTCCACATAAAAAAATACAACTGGTCCTAACAGTACATCCACTAAAACTCACATCTGGAAACGTGATCCCAATAACAAAATTCATTTCATGAGATCATAAAATGAAGAACATTAAAAAAAATGGTGTACCCATTTAATACATAACCTGAGAACCCGTATCACTCTTAGTCAACCACTGGAAATCAAGAAAACTAACTTACAAGGGAACGATTTTATCTCTAGACACCATAGAAAGCAATATAAAAAAACATCCAAACTCATTGGTAGTTTCCCAAAATATGTAAAATACAATATATGAATAAATTTAAATCATATAGGTTTCTCATAAAAAATGTAAAACCCCCTTGAAGACTGGTTTTCATGTTATCAGTCACTTATTTCCAAAAATAATAATTAAACCATTTACACACTAAAAATTCATTTGAGTTTTCTAAATCCACCATAAGAATCCAAGGGTCTTTTTCAAAAACAAAAAATATAAAAAATACTAGCCTTGGAGGTCCTTTAATCATAAAAACTAATCTCAATTTCAAAATACACTTTTAGATCCTATTCAAAAATCCATTAAAAATCCAATTTTCCAAATCAATTTCTTATGATTTTCTCAAAACCAAATCATTTCAAATAATTTCAAAAAACATGATACCTTTATGCATTTTGGATTAAAAATAACAAAAAAAAATAAGTAAACACACACCCCATGTTAATATGTGATTTATCATCACAAACCATGTTTTAATCTTAAAATATTGTTTTTCTCGAAACCCTTCCATCCAAAAATTCTTTTCCCTAAGACAGAAAATATGAAAAATAATTATCAATCAAACAAGCCCCTCATTTCCATATTTTTCTAATCAATATATATAATATAATCCATAAAATATTTATTATATTATATTTTTATTCAATTAATGGTGGATTACAATAAACCAATATGATATGCAACACCACCTCAAGTTGTGTTTATCATGCCCTAATCATTCCACTATCATGTTTCATGAAAAAAAATATTTGGATCCTAGATGAAACAGATAAGTCACCCTGAGTCCTCTCCATCACACATTGGTATTATCAGCCTAACCCAACACCTCCCTCTTCATAGAGTGTCTATCCCCAAAGCTTGACATCCCCTGGTAACTCGAGTTTCAATATAAGTCATGCTGTAAAGGCATCCACTTTTTCTACATATCGAGTACTAAAAACCAATCTTCTTCTCAATATAACACTTTTATATCCCAAAATAATCTTTAATATAACATTTTAACGCCCCATATCTGACATTTTGAATGCCACCTAGGTAAGGAAACTACATTTCCTACAAGATGTCTCACAAAAAGTAAGAGGCAAACAAATAGTAGTGAGGGAATAAAATATCCATGGGGGGAAAATTCCCTCTTTAATAAATATTTAATGTCATGCTTGAATAAAATGACACATATGTATAACAGACATCCCGTAAAATGGTGGAATGTAAACATCGATTCAAACAAGACCCCATAGTCTAGAATAGAAAATAGTAAAGTTATATACAGTATGCATAAACCATAACATAGTAGTAGTAGAAAATAAATAATAATATAAATAATTGGAACATTGTACAGTATATGCTGACTAATGATAAAAGGATAAACATGAATCTGGTCCATCACACATAATCTACCAAGCTAAATCCTCAACATCCATAACATTATGCACTATTACCAAGTGTTCAACACTAATAAGTACCAATTCCTTGAGGAAAAACATGAAGGTCTAACAATTTACATCAAAACCCATAGCATGTATGCATGTAGTGAGTGAGTCCAACGAACCAGTAGGGAATCCCCAATGCCTTAATAAAACTATGTTTTATTATGATCAGGTGGATGTTTATGAAATATAAATAGAGGGTTCCATCATGATCATGCAACACACCCACCAAGAAACATATAATAAAGGAAAAAATATATACATTTCAAATTATCATGTGTTAACAAGATCACCATTAACCTTAACCATACCTACCTTAGCTAGTGCCAGAGTATCCCTGAGTATGTCACACCAACCACCCAGGGGGACCAAGTCCTACCTTGAAACTAGTAGTTGAATTTCATACATGATTAAGAAAGTATAGAATGTTTTTAAGCATAAGTAACCATATAGGTGAAATATATCCATCCATAGAACATAGTGAAACCACACGGGTAAAATATACTCATACATGGAAGCATCATATACCCGGGGTCGTAGCTCACTCAGTACCATCATCCTACCCTAGGGTAAGTCCCACCCAAGAACATGGAAATATGTACCTAGGAAGATCAAATACTACCATGGAATCATGATAATCCTTTTACACCCTTGGGGTCAAATATTGTTATCAGAACTACCTCTAAGTCCTCCATTCCTCAAATATTAAATCCTTCCCCAGCTCTTGATCTTTCATTCACTAATCACACATATATAGAAACTAAAAACATATATCATAGGGGGAATCTCACACCCAAACCAGGCGTTTCACGAACCCAAAAAAGTCCACCTTTGAAGCTCAGTTACACCATGTATTTCTATAAACATGCATAGGGAACCCTCTCTTCCTAAAACCTCATAAGGAATGGACACATGGTATTCCACCCAAGAACCTCAGACACATCACACACAAAAACCCCATATAACATAATCAAAATCTACCTCTCAAGTGTATTGTGTACACTCTCTACAACAATTTTATTAGGTTCACACAAATTATTTGGATTATATGGTGACTCCAAAAAACTTCATCGTTCTTATCTCACACCAACCCTTGCTAAGGTTAACATGAAATTACTGAAACTTTAGGGATCACCTAGGTCAAACCATAGCACATACATCCAACATGGGCTCCTCGATTACATTTCCATACCTTAGCACCATATAATCACATAACTAACCAACTCATATTTAGGGAACTAACACCATGAGAATTAGACCCCTGAATATCATTGTCCATTTATCCCTATAGGTTAAGTCCCAAAAATTTCTTGGTTGCGCATATACAATAATGAAACCTTCTTCATGTACTCACCATTCCCAAAAGGGAATCCACTAGGGTCCTCCAAATTTTTTTCAACCCATCTACCACATCACACATAAAACTAGGTTTGATACCAAACCAATATCATCTGATAACACACAAACACACATCATCATGAAATATCATACACACTAGGAAACTATAACCAAGAAGAACAGAAAGGACACAATCTTTGAAAACATGGATTCATCTACATGAGTTCAAACATATCAAAATATTATCAACCAATACCTCTAAAGTTTCCATCATAAAATGAGACGAGGTCCTATTTTAAATTCATATAGAAAATTTTTATAATAAACCTTTTTAAAATACATGTTAAAATTTATAATCTCTTAATATTTGAAAATCACCAACACCACTAAGAAATCCATGTAAAGGGCCGTCAATACTCATTTGTCCTGACCAAAACCATTAAACTATTTTGAAAGCTATGAAGCTTATATTGACTATTAATATGAAATGGATATGTCCCAATCTATGTAAGAACAACAAAAGTCAGGAAGTATACATATGGTAATAATAATAAAATAACATTAATATTAAATAACCATATAGAAAGAGACTAAAATAAATTCAAGGTCACATACCTCAAT
Source organism: Viscum album (assembly GCA_963277665.1). Lineage (NCBI taxonomy): Eukaryota > Viridiplantae > Streptophyta > Magnoliopsida > Santalales > Viscaceae > Viscum > Viscum album. The sequence goes on from OY728144.1 coordinate 580,766,918, forward strand.
CGGTGAACATAATTTATCCCTTGGTCATACCAACCACCTCTGATCCCACAATCACATATATCAATAATAAAAACTAAGAAATCAATAAACTAAATATCTAAAACTAGAAACACAAATTGTAATTATTGATACCAACTAATCAGATGACCTCACAACACTAAATTCATTATTAATAATGTACAATACACTCCTAAAATGTACTAAAACCTAAAATGCAGAAAACACCTAAATTAACCACCAAAACTAATGATCAATTTCACCAATAATATCTAAAATATTTACAAAAAATCATTGGGTAATATTCCTTCATCCAAACTGGTTGAAACAACATGTGTCCAAAGCCTTAGGATTTCCTCTAGAAAATCTCTTTAAAATCCACATATAATTTGATGACTCCCACCATGCTTCGGTGGAAATCATCACTAAAACCTAACTAAAGATTCCTAAAGTCAGAGGAAAAAATAGAGGTATATTAATAGAGTCTGGAGAATTAGTAAACTTGCCTCATTCCTTGAAGGAAAAACAAATAAATCATACCAATAGAAGGAGAATCAAAGTATTAAAAGTGGGAAAAGAGATCCCTTGTTTGTATTGGGGCGCATAGTGAAAAATGATTGACCAGTAATTTAAAAAAAATCATTGAACTAATGTAAATTTTTTGACTCTCATGATTCATGTCATAGTAAGAAAACCAAAGATCCTATATGAAATAATTTAATCAAATTATTAAATAAAACAATACATTTATCGATTTAAATATTTCGGTGAAATTTTCTCATTATTTATGACCAATTCTCAAAGTAACTGACATAGAATACCTCTATATTATCCATACATGCCTCAAAAGTCAATGGGAATGTCGATAATCTTTATCAGAGTTCTAGTTGGTGAATTAATGAGTCCATTTATGTCCTGAAGATTGAAACAACTTCATTCATTTGATTCACAAAAGTGACCTTGGACTGTTTCTTAGAATGGGGTGCTTTTCTCTCTAGGATATGATAGAGATTAGATATGAGCTCTAAAATTCTAGTGGATGAATAATACCTATAATAAGGGCTTACTATTTCTTATATAGAAGGGATTAAACACCCAAAACATACTTCAGGAATTATGAATAAAAATTACCCACTATATAATCCACTAACTACATATGTCATAAAATTCCTTTATGTTTTTATAACATTTTATATAATAAATATATAATGTGTTAAAATAAACCCATTAACTCGACTCATTTTTTCTTTGAATATCAAATGAACCATGAATATTAAAATAGTATTCTCTCATTAAAAGTTTTTCTTGTATTCACTATATTACTTTTTAATACTGTTAATAAATAAATTCAATACCAATTACTCTAAACTCAAATAATATTTATTTATTTATTTTATAGTTATTGATTATACTAAAACATCTATTGAGCCATATGGGGGGGGGGGGCTAGAATTTTATATAGTCATACTAAATTGAATAGTCCAAACCATTGAATGCGCTATGTGTGCGACCCTCTAAGCCCTTATCTCGATAGTAGTAAGTACTACTAACCGGCCATGAGAAAATTATAGAAACCAATCATGTCCCTTAAAGGGATAACATGTAGTCATAGTAATGAAAACATTTCCTATGAACACGCATCATGTAATGTTATCTCTTTATCCCGTGATATCTCATAAAGAAAGATGCACACTTTACATTATCATCCAAAATGATTTTATTATTCATTGAACTTACTGGAAAAAATATCATCATCTACCATAGAAATGGATTTAGTGAAGGTAGGTCCAAGATATCACTTCATTTTGGAAGTGAAATTTTATATCTGGATCATTAAATCCATGGAATACCATCAGTGACACACCCAATGAAAGCTACCCCACCACAACATAAATGTCAAGGTTTTTTCCTGGAATCAATGAATATTGTAAAATGTTACACACAGTTATTAACAAGTCAAGAGACCAATATAGGTGTTCACAAATATGAACTACCAATGACAATTGAAACATGTGGGGTTCCTATTGGTGGTCCAGTCCTCATTATCTTATCTACTCAAGATCACCATGTGAAAACATCATGAGAAGAAGTAGAAATGCTTATGATCCCCCATCCCCCGACAGTCTCACATCATCTATGTCATATAAGCATGTTGTATCTGGACTGTAGGACATATGTTTTTGAATACTATCATGGTATGTCTTGATTCTCATTATAGTACGGTAGCCGCCATAACATTTTGATATGACATGTAATCTAAGAACATTACCATAAATATAGTGGATGTGTAATTATATATTCTATAAGAGTACTATAAAAACATGCATATAACAAACTATATACATGTAATGGTAATAAATGTTCCGAATAGATTTGGATCTAGGGAACACACTAAAAACACTCCCAATTGAACTAGAGACAAATGATAATAATTTTCACCCATATCATTCACAAGAGAATCATACTTCTTATTGGTTATGTATTTAGTCGAGGGTTCTACCACATTATCCTCTATGGATACTCCACTAAATATTACATTACCTCTCTAAGTAAAATCTCTCAAGATATGGAATTTTTGAAGTATATGATTTTCCATATGGTGTAATCTATGATCCTATAAAATCACCACTACTACATTATTATCATTATAAAATGGAACATGTTATTCACTTATTAGAAAAAACAAATATTGAAGGTATTGTTTTGTATCCTTACAACCTACTTAACTACATCAGAAGCTATTATTTACTAATATTATTTTATAGAATCATCAACCATGGGTTTCTTTGAGCTCATCCAGCTCCTTGCACCACCATTTTGGAAAATTATATAACCTAAATATGATTTCATATCATCATGATCCATATAGAAACTAACATCATTTTATCCCCTCACCACTAGTTATGAATCTCCATCATACACTAAGAACATGTCCATAATACATATAAATACATCAATACAGTTATCAATACTACCCAATGAATCCTCCTACATTATATTGATATTTTACCACTATGATTAATGAAAAGAAATCATTAACCGTAGTACATGGAATGTCATACATAATAGATACCACTTTTGAAGTATAAGGGATTTTACTCATTATTTCAATCTCCTCATGTGTTTATGAACACATTTTATAGGATATATCTATACTAGGAGACATTAAAGACAACCCATATTTTATTTTTTCATAACATACCTTTTTAGTACCTTTTTAATATATGTACAATGAATTATCTAAATCAACCACTGAGATTTATATCGATAAAACATGACCCCAAGAATGTAAGATGCTTAACCTAATTGTTTCATGGAAAAACATTAATTTAACAAATTCATAACTAAATGTTATACTTTCACTTCATTTAACATAAAAAATGTGTCATTAATATATAATAATAGGGAAAAAATGGAATCCCCATTAACCTTCTTATAGATACATTCTTTTTTTTCTTGTTGATACTATATTCTCTTAGGGAAACCTCAGAACAAACATTCACTGATCATGAATCTTTATTCAACCCATAAATGGATATTTTTATATTCCACAAATTATTGGAGCCCTTTGACTTAATTAACTATTTAGTTTGATTCATATATGTGTATTCAACTAGATTCCCATTTATAAAATAATTTTTTACATCCATTTTCAAATTTTCATTATCATGGAAGGCCACTATTACACGTAATATTTTGCTGTATTTCATCATTTCTTTTGTTCAGAATATTTCATCATAGTCTATAAATTTATTTTTTTTGAAACCCTTCACAACTATTTTTGATTTATAGGTATTTACATTACCATTCTTGCCAATATTTTTCATGAATACCCATTTTCAACCAATGGTTTTTTCATTAGCTGGATGGCCTACCGAAATACATAGATGATTTTGATATATAGACTCCATTTTAGAATATATAACTTCTTTCCATTTTGTATCAACCTTATAATATACTAATACCTTATATGTTAGATGGAAATAATTATCTAGGATTAATGTGTCGCCTATCTTGGTGATATTAAAACATATCACTCTTATTTTCAAACCTAACATTTATACCTCTGATGTACTTTTGTCTTAGGAACATCTTCACCTCCCACAATCTCTTGTGCAGATTTTCCTCATACCATCTCTGTGAATCAGGAGTATCAACATCATCAAATACTATATTTCTTCAACGCTTTTAATTATAAATGTGTTCCCCTCCTAGAAATGTATCATGTATTTCCACAATCACTTTTCTATCTAAAAGATTGTATAAGTAATATCATTTGGTCTCTTTAGGATAAGCTATAAAGATTCATTTTCTTCTTCAAGATGCAAAATTTTCACTAGGTATAGTATTGATAAATTCCTTGCATCCACAAAAACGTATGTTTGATAGAATTTGTTTCAATATAATTTTTTGTTCCACAAAACAGATCATATTGAAACTCATTTTTTTTCTTTTTTTAAAGGTTTTGGCCAAAGACTGAATTTATTATTTATGGAAAAGACTTCATTAGTTTGGGTAGATGGAGACCCATTACATAGCCCGAAGGCCTAAGGCCAAGTGGTCTGAATACAAGGCTTGAATGCCCTTTTTTGGCCCAAAGGACCCCTCAGTGAATAGTACTACTACAGTTCCCATGCTACTACAGTACAGTCGCCACTACAGTACCTGCAATAGTGCATCCACCGCTGTAGTTTCTTCGCTGCTACAGTTCCTCCACTTCTACAGTACTGCTACCATTCCCTTCTATAGTACTGCTACAGTACATGGAATTATGTCCCTACCCAGATTTTTCTTTAATTATTACTCTGTTAAGGTTATATACTACTATATAAAATTAATATCCATTAAAGAATATTGAAAGAATTTCCAGACTCATAATTTATTTTTCCATGTTAACAAAGGTCTGATTTTTCCTTTCACTAACACAATTTCACTATGTTGTATAAGGATGAGTTAGTTACGATAGTGTCCCATAGTCCTTTAAGTGATCAATAAATACTTGGTTGAGATATTTTCCACCATGATTTGATTATATTACCTTAATTATATTATCAATCTATTTATCAACTTCATGTTGGTATTACTCAAACATCTGAAGGGATTCTGGCTTATTCCTCATTAATTATATATAGTCATTTATAAAAGAAATGAATTATAAAACCTCACCCATTGCCTCTACTAGAAACAAACCACACACATCAATATGAATTAATTCCAATAGTTCTAGGACCTTACTCCTTTTCCAAGTTAATGTTTCCTTGGCCATTTTCATTTCTAAACAATCATGACATACATTTATGGTTTTAAACTCAATAGAGTCTAACTACTCTACTTGATGTACTTTATTTAAATGCTTAAAATTTACATGACTAAGCCATAAGTTTCATCGGTCGGTATTATATGATTATTTTTCACTAGTTTTTCATTGATTTCCTAAACATGGTTTTCAAGTTTAAATATATACAATCCATTTTTAAGATTCTCCATACCATTACATATGTTATCCTTATAAAAGAGACATCATTTATTTCTAAACCTGAAATAAACTCACATGGCTTCAAAACAAGAAACTAATATTATGTTTCCGGTTAATAGTGGAACATAATTACAGTTGTTTAATTGAACATCCAAACAAATAGGTAAATTCATATGATAATCTCCCACTACCAAGGCTGGTAGTCTAACACCATTTGTAGCATAGAGATCCACCCGTCCCTTTTCAATATTCTAAAATTAATTTAGTCCTGAATGAAAATTTAAATGTGCAATCCATGTGTTCTCTCTAATACCCACCTCATAGGTAAATATTTATTGCCTTAAATGAAAAATATTCCTGAGGTAGAAGCATCACCTTTCTTATTTTTTCCAAAAATGAAATTATTCTTCCAATGAAATTTATTTAAACATAAAAATAGACAGCTTTTTACTCATTCCTCACTATCTATATCTTGAGATTATTAGAAGGGTGGTTCATTTATTTTTTCTCTGCTTTATCCTTTAAATCCTTATCCTTTACCTATATTATCTAATTCTCTATAATGAATGAAGATTTAGTATTTTTAATTTCCTTTTCTACATTGAAAAATAACTCCAATGAGTTTGATATAGACTTATTCTTGTTATTCGTGTTATAATTAACAATAATATTCAAGAAGATATGTGTTAAAGTAGAAATAGTAAAATCAGTCTCTAGTTCTTGGTTCAGTTTGAACCTAAGGAACTCTAGTCTCTCAATGAACATGGTGCTCTTGAGTATATGAGGTCTTACCTGATTCCCTTCTTCTAGTCTTCAACTATACAGTGAACATGATATCTCATATCTTTCTTGTTAAGATCTATCTTAATATAACTCTTATATAACTGATAAAATATTATAGGAATCTCCATCCTCATGAATTATTGGTAGTTTACTAAACATCGATGACAACTATATACATAATAAATATAGTTCATCTTTTTTATACTTTATATATTTATCTTTATCCACCTTTATTAACTTATAAGGATAGTCAGTGGGATATGGGGTTTCCATCACATAAATAATCCACTCTTGGGGTAGTACTATACACAAGCATCTGTACCACTCTTGGAATTATGGTCAGTTAGGGTTTTCTCATTATCTAGTATAGATAGAAGTAACATGGAAATGGTGGGGTTGATTACCATTTTATCAACAATAATAATTTCATTATATTAGTACGTTATCTTGATTACCAATTATACATTAATATAAAATAAAATAATTAAATTTATTCAAATATTTTATCGAACCCATGTATCCCTCACTAGTAGATTAGGAATACCATGTCCACTAATTACTCTATTGAAAAGGATCATTTCATCCTATCCTTTTAGTCCAAGATATGGTTGAGACACAACTCAGTGAGTTTTAATTTATGATTTTGACTATCCAACTTCATTTAATTGTAGCACCTTGATATATTGAGTGAAGTCCAATCTTCTAGGAATTATAAGCATTATTTACTCTCCATTTCACCTCTAGAGTGGAAACAAGATTGCTATAGCTACTTATTTTATTCTAGATTTATTTAATCTAACCCATAACTCTCTGTATTCATAGGCAGATCACTCAACTAGGATTGATGAGAACCTCATATTCTATGTTTAATTCAAATTTAAGTGATGGGTGGTGTGATGACTTAATATTTATTTTTGGGTTTTATTATTACTTGAATAATGAATTAATTTTCTACTTTATAAGATTGTACTATGTGATTGTGATTGAAAACATGACAATGCATTAAATATAAGAAAGTCATCAGGTCTTAATTGATGATTTTTCTAATTTTATGTGATTACATAGACATGAATATTCACTAAAAAATAATAATCCATATATTAATTTAAAAAATAATGCCACCAATCTTGAGAAATTACTATTAGTGGACCCATTGAGCATAAATTGATCAACTATGACCCTAGGGGTTACATACCTAAGTCATGTTTGACTCATGTCCTAGATCGCACCTCTATTCAATGTATTCATGTCTCTTCTAGAACACTGCCACATCTAATCATAGTCCATATCTTATATCATCCTCAACATTATACATAAACACTCATAAATGCAGAAAGTAAATACATAATAATACTCATGGATATGCAGGCCCTTATATATAAAATTTAGGGAATGAAGATTTTTAAACCATCAGAAAGAAATAATTATTACAATCGTCACACTTAATTGAAATAATATATTAAATAAATCAAATTCCTAACATACATTGGTTGTTCTATGCTCAAGATCAATTAACTGGGGACAAAAATTTGATATAAATTAACTTTTAAATCAATTATACAGAAGGTAATTTGAAATCAATTAAAATAATATCTTAATTTTAATTCATAAAATATTAATAGTATGGTCCCAAAAAAATTAGAACATTTAATGAAATTTCATAATTTTTGGGAATTGTTTTTAATATTTTCAACTCCTAGGTTGAATAGAAACCCCTAAAATGGTGTTACATTCCCCTTTTGAGCCATGAAGGTGTTGGGTGAGTCAGGATATTCCTGACCTAACCCACCATGGGTTTTTCAGAAATGGTTCCCCATAGGATGCACGTGAAAGGTGACAGTTGAGAGGGGGGAGGCATAGCCTAAACCTAATTGGAGTACTGGGGAGCCCCTATATTTTCCATCACAAACCTACCCAGGTAAAAATATAACATGTAACAATATATGTTCTTAACTTTTTATTTACAAACAGAACCAGATTTGACTTGATTTAAAACATTATATGGTAGTTTGAAGAAAATTCACGATTTGATTGAAGTGTGTTTCATTGTGATGAACCTGTTACAAAACACTATTTAAAAATTTTATGCAGACTTTATTTTTCCTTGGATTAGAGGATCAATTTTTTTCTCTAATACAAATTATTGTTTTTTTTATTCAAAAGAAATGAAATGATCAGGAATTTAAAATATTTATCATCAGAATGATCTAGAAACATCATCTCCATTGATGTGTGTCCTAGTAAAATGATTCAGGATCTCATGTGAAACAAATGTAAGCAAAAAATGAAATCGAACAATACCTAATTTTATTTAAAGAATCTTATAAAATCCTCTCATCAATGACGATCGATACTCAAAGAAACTGACATTGTATCCATCAAGATCATCCACACATTCTTATTGTTTCTATTTTCATTCCAATCTTCATTATCCAAGTGATATCATGGGGAACCATGATTCCTATATATTTTGATGATCACCACAACATTTATCCTTTTATCTAAAAAGGATAGATTGGAACAGTTCTTAGAATGGTTAGTTTCTCTTTCTAGGATGTTGTACAGATGTGAGAGGATATCTCAAATTCAAGTGAATGAATATTCTCTCAAGTAAGATATTCCGCTTTCTTATATGGTGGCATTAAAACACCCAAAAATGGATTCATAACCCCTAAAGTCATATTACCCACTAAATAATCTATAAATGACATATTATGACCTATTAAATATTTTATAAATTTCCATTATATTTATATAACTTACATGTAATATATTGAATATATTACTTGATAAAATTGATTCATGAACATGACTCATTATTCCCATGAATTTAAAACAAAACATTAATATTAAAATTATATCCATTCATTAAATATTTTCCATTTATTCACATTTTAACTTGTGAATACTATTAAAAAAAATTTAAATACCACTTATTCTAGACATGAATAGTATGAATTTTTTTATTGCATAGAAATCATTTATAATCATACATCTCTCAGAACTCGTGGTGGGTTTCACCATGACCTAAACTCCTATTCATTATAATAGGCCAACATTTTTAATACACAATGTGTGTGACCCTCTAGGACCTTATCTTAATTGTAGTGAGTAATACTCAAAGACTATAGTCTAGTAACCCATAAAATTTCCTAAAGATATAAGGTATGGTTATAGAAATTATAACCATTCCAATGAACAGACTCCATGTAATATTATATCTTTTAACCAAAATATCTTCTAATGTAAGATGTAAACATTGTGTCATCATCCATTATCACTTTATTATTCATTGATCTTACTGGATGGAATTTTCTTTCACTATAATGGACATCAATTTAGTGAAGCTACTACCATCCTAATCAATTTGGCACAAGTTATCACTTCCTTTCAAAAGTGATAAATTATATCTTGATTATTCAGTCAATTTCATGCCACTAATGACACACCAAATGGAAGATACATGTCCATGACACAAATTTCATTATTTTTATCTTGAATAAAAGTGTGTAATAAAATGGTACACATTGATAATAATCTCAAGTCAAGAGACTAATAGACATGTTTATAGATAGGAACAACTAATGACACTCAAAACATGTGGTGTTCGTATTGGCATGTTAGTCCTCATGATCTCATCTACTCTAGATCACTAAGTGTGAAAATCATGCGAAGAATTATCTATGATTATAATCCCTCATCACCAGATAGTATCACATCATCCTTTTCCTGCCATCATGATGTATCTGGACCATATGAAATAAGTTTAATGTTGTTGTTATGGTATCTCTAGTTTCTCATTATATCATAGGAACTCCAATTACCTTTTGATATGACATGTAATCTAATCCCATTACCATAAATATAGAGGATATATAAGTATCTAAAATATAATGGTAAGATAAAAATATGTAAATATAATATTGTATGCATTTAATGGTAATAAAATTTTATAATGGATTTGGGTCTAGGACAACCACTCTCAACACTCCCTGGTTAATCACATATAAGTGGAAAGTGTAAGATTTGGTGTCCTAGAACCAACTGGTTGTACTTTGATTACATGGATATTTAATATATTTAAATATTTAAATATTAAACATATTATTACATTTTTTCATTGTTCAACCTGATAATGATGTAACAATTTTCTAGATGGTTTTTTGCGTTGATAAGGTCATGGCAGTACCCCACTATGATGAGAATGATGAAATGCTATAAATATATTCTTAAATATAGTTCTATAGTTTGATGACATACTATGATGGGACAAATAGCATGAATACTATTAGGTTCGAGTATGTGTAAGCAGATGAGACTTCCTCTCATGAAGTTCACATTTGGAAATCTCCATGACATAAGATTATGAGAACAGACCCACCAGTAAGAATTCCTCATGTTTTGGTATCATCAGATATTTCTCTATGTGAGAATTTGTAATGATCCTTAGAAATTAATATTATTATTAATACATGTCATGAATTGCACACTGTGATTTACTGATGAAAACCGTCACGTAGATAGTTGGCGGGAAGTAGGGTACGATGGGTGCATCACGAGTGGCATGATATTAATGGATAAGTTGAGAAAGGATTTATCCCTTCTATTTATGGAAGTTGATATCTTGGCCCATTGATTGAAATATAACTGTTGCACAAAATTCCATGGCCATGGTGTAATGATGAGTTTATTTCAGGTTTTCAAAGAACGATGTATCAAGAATAAAGGTTGATGACACTATCATGAAACCTACGTGATGAGATATTACAACAAAGGGATTGTATTACATAGTGAGTGGTCATACGTGGATTCCATTATTGTGACTTTACGTTATTTCTCTTGGTTGCCTTGACTCATTGCTAGATAGTACTCTTGGACTTTAAGTTAACCCACCTAACTCCAATGAGAAATACTCTTATAGCATCACACACTAAGTTTTTTTTGTGGTCTTGTTTAAATTTTATTTGAATTTAATTAATAAAATAAATATTTTCTTCAAGACCGTGGAATAATTTTCTTCAAGTTAAGATGACTGCATAAATTAAATAAAATTTATTTATATATTTTATTGAAAATTTAATAAATATTTATTTATTAGTTTTAAAATAAATTATTTTTTTATGAGAATAAATTATTTATTTATTTGTTCAGGTGTTCAATAAATGGAAGTGGAGTTTGAGAGGTCCAAGGTTGGTCTGGTAGTGAAATAATTATTTTCAGGATAGAAAATAATTATTAGTTTGCACAAGTTAAAATATTAATGACACTGCTATTATTTTTGATGTGGAATTTTATTCATAATTCCATTTTGTGAAAGTTGGTACACCATAAATAATGACGCGGTATTATTATTATGAGCACAGGTTTTTTCTAAGTTTGTGAAAATATTTATTTGTTGTTACGCAATTAAATATTATAACTAAAGTTCAATACATATAAATAAAAAAGTACACTTATTGTGACATGGTGAACACACCACACACTTGGTGAATTGAGAATGGTTGAGCTAAAAAATTTCCCTCTCGAATCCTCTTCCTTCCCCTCTAAATAACGAGAGATGTCCCTCAAGTCCAAATAACAAGTGATAAAGAACAACCGACACAAGACACTCCCTTCATCATGCTAACACCTGGAGAATGAGTGGTGTCGATTAGAGGCCATCGGAGCATGTATGGATCACCGCTAGAGGGATTCTAGTTTGGATCCTTGAAAGAGCAATGAGATAATCTGGAAGGGTCATTCTGAATGATCAATATCATCAACGAATAAAATACTGAAGATCCATGTATTATTTTCTTTATGAAATTAATTATATTAATTATGAACATGATCTGAATGATCTTCTCTTAAGCTTTTAGACCTCATCCTTATTTATCTAAATCTTTGATTCTATTTTTTGGAGACTGGATTTTATCACCGTATTGATCCTGGAATAATCATTGATCATGGTAAAAAATACAGTTGGGTGTCGGCCCAAACGTTCTTCTGTAGTGCCCCAAACCTACATGTGGTATTAGAACGATTACATCATAGTTTATAATTATTTAAATATTTCATTGATGATATATTGATTTAATAATTTATTTGTTTCAATTCAATTTAATCATATTTCAAATCTGAATCTTGAGATCTATTCCGCCTCTTTTGTTTCTCATTCACCTTATAGAAATGATCTTTTCTTTTAATGTTGATTAAAATATAATAGAGGATCTCATCCGGAGGTGCCAAAGCTTCTTGGTCGTACAACACCAAAACACATGGTGTGTATTTAGTAGTACATGTCATGTAATCAAGATTCAATGAATCAGACCAGTTCCCCAAACCAAGCCATGTATTGGAGCCTTTTTAAGTCTTAAATAACTCCTTGTGTTGACCAAGAATAGGTGACACGTGCTTTCCAGATTACACGCTATGTAGTCCAATAGACACGGCATGTAGTCCCTTCGGGTTGGGGTTGCACTGTGTACCCCATACACGGCTTGCCCAGATGGAAACCGTGTAATGCTGATACTACATGGTGTTTGGCCCACTGAACACGCTGTGTACTCCAATGATTTTGGAAGTACATCCACACACCATGTCCTCAAGCATTCACTTAATATGAATGGTGAATGATAGTACACACCATGTAGTCAAAACTACACACTGTTTCCTCATCCAAATTACATAGATTTATTAAAATTTATTAATATATTATACAAACCCTTGAGACATGTACCATACTGTGGGCATAATGATGAGGCACAACACATGATAGGTGTTTCATAAATATTTGTTTAATTTAACATGTATGTAATGTTCATTTCTACACATTGGGTAGTTATGAATGGGAATTCACCGGTTTTCCTCCAAGGTAAAAGTTACATACCAATATAATTTTAAATGAATTTATTTGTTTACAATTATGATGTATTAGAATCTCAAGGAAATTTAGAAAAGGGTTTAAGATAAAAGGATTGATTAATTAAACATGATAATTAATTTATCAGAGCGTGATTTATCATAAAAAAGAATGATTAATGAATTGAATGATAGTTTTATTTATTCTTAAATATATTTCCATGTATGTATGATCATGAGCTAGTCAAAGACCTTTGTATGTGGATGATTTCTTTTAATTTATTTATTTAAATTAATTTTGTTGTCCTGCGATCCTTATGCTCATTAATATGTAGGGTCTTCATGGCCAAAGTTTATTTTACGTAAAATAATTTTTTACCCCTAACCTACATGTGAGTTTAAAGAAAGAATATGTAATTGATGTAACTCCCTTTATAGTAGAGGTAGTTCAAGTTAGATCCGAGATGAAACCAATCCCCAGTGATATAGAGGTGGATAGGTGGAAAGCTGTAAACATGAACCCAAAAGGATCAAGATGTTTTCCCCCTAGGATAGGGTTAGTTTATCAACATCTAGATTAAATAACCATTAGAAAATATCATTATCAATCCCTCTATTTTATTTCTGTTAGTTTTATGGTCTATCATTATGGTTGTGTTGTCAGAATCACATAATTAATGAATTAAACAAGCATGAAAAATGGAAAAAAAATAAACCATACTTATGAGTAAATATTATCAAGACATGGTTAATCAATTAAATAAGTCCCACTTAATATTAACAAATATGTGATTGTGATAATAAACTATGCATGAATAAGAGATAAAAATACCTCAAATAAAATATTAAGCAATGAGAATCCTTCCGTTACTTGATTATGGGAAAAACTCAATAAAACTATGTGTTTTATCAACACATGTTGGGAAACATACTTTTATATAGTAATCCATTATGAAATGTTTCGGTTTGAATTAACCATATTACATCAAAAGGAGTATACCTTGATAGACTTGGTGTAATATTAGAGGAAAGAGTTGAGGAAATCCAAAAGTCAGGATTTCAAGATTGGGGAGTCCACTCAATAGATCAAGGAGTTTCAAGCCCACAGTTGGCAAAGACCTGCCTACCTAAATACTCTCTAACAGCTTGACCAAACCTTTTTGGGGTTATGTGAAGGGGAATATGGATGATTGACACTAGAATGTCATGGAAACTGGAAATTCTTAGTTTAATGGTGAGGGCCATTGGGACTTGATAAAATGGCGGAAGACTTAATAAAAATTTATTAGTTCTCATAAAATGTAATCAAGAAAGTACAAATGATCTACTCTTTTAATTGTAAAATAAAAATGACAATCTCATCAAACACACTATCCTTATGATCAATTCTGAATAAGGACACCATCCTGACTAGTTGTAACATCCAGGAATGGTTTAGATGCCTTTAGATTATCCTATTCCATGAATGGAAGTCTTACATGTTGGAGTCAGCATTACCTGATCCACCAACCGAAGTGGCTAGTGGTGAGGATTTTCTGGTCTATGAGAAACATATTATTGATGTGGTCGATGTCCATTGTTTGATGTTATCATCAATGTCTAGTGAGCTCATGAAGTCTAATGAAAACATGGATGCTTATATAATGATTGATCACCTATGTGGTCTTTACTAGGAGAGAGAAATACAAGAAAGGTTTGAGATCTATAAGTCACTCATTCAGAGTAGGCTTGGAGATGGTGCTCCAGCTAGGCCTCATTTAGTCATGATCATTGGCTACATTGGGAACCTTAAGGTTATAGGGTTTAAAATCCTCGAAGAACTGGGCACCGATAATATTATCACATCACTCCCTCATAACTTCTCTAACTTTTTTGTCAATTTCAATATAAACATCATTGAGAAGTTTCTATCTAATCTTCTTATCATCATTATCCATGTGGACAAAGATATGAAGCGTGAAAAGACTTTTATCCTTATGGTGAATAAGAGGAAAGGGATGGCGAAGATCTTTAAGCCCAAAGCTTCTTCACGACCTTCTAAGAAAAGATAGATCAAAGGGTAGGCAAAGGAATAGGAGGTTGTTTGTTTCACATGTGTCAAGAAGGGCCACTAGAATAAGAATTTCACCAAGACTAAGAAACAAGGTGAAGCTTCAGGAGCATTTTGTTATCTAATATAATATATTTGTATCTACAAATTGGTTATTAGATATAGCTTGTGGTTCTCATATAAGTATCCAAATACCGGAACCATGTATATTCAAGAAGATTGGCCTAGGGGAGGTAGATCTATGAGCAGCCAACGAAGCTAGACATGTTGTTATAGCTGTTGGGGACTACCACCTCATGTTACCAATTGGGACGATCTTGGTGTTAAAGGGTTGTTATTATGTGCCTTCCATTACTAAAAACATTATTTTTGTACCCAGATTAGATACAGATGGATTTTTTTATGTTTGGAAATGAATGTTACTTCTATTACAAAGATTGAATTTGTTTTGGTAGGTCACATTTATACAACGGTCTATAAATTTTAGATTTCACAAACCATGTAATGGAAATTGATAACAAATATACTTCACATAACACATACCAGACCTAAATTTGGCATCACCGGCTAGGTCATGTAAATTAGAAATGCTTGACAAAGGTACATCAAGATGGATATTTAGATTCTTTATAACTAAAACCACTTGGCATATGTTATCCATGTTTACAAGGCAAAATGACCAAATACCCACTTAGTGGGAAAGGTGAAAGTGTGAAATAACTTCTTGAATTGGTTCATACTGATGTGTGTGGAACATTTCCAGTTGAATCAAGGGGAGGGAACTCATACTTTATAACATTTACTAATGATTTTAGTAGATATTGATATATCTACTTAATGGGGTATAATTTGGATTTTATTGATAAGTTAAAAGAATAAAAGAATGAAGTTGAGAACCAGATTAGTAAGAAGATTAAGAAAATATGCTCAGACCAAGGTGTAGAATATTTTAATCAAGACTTCATTGACTACTTATGGGAGTTTGGGATTCTATCCCAACTCACTCTTCTATACATGCCCCAATGGAGTGGTGTGAGCGAAAGGAGGAACCACACCCTGTTAGACATGATGAGATCAATGATGAGTCATGCGAGTCTTCCATTATTCTTTTGGGGATATGAGTTACAAACTGTGTTATTCATACTGAACCAATTACAAACTAAATTGATAAACTATATTCCATACGAGTTTTTTAGTGGATGAAAAGGCATTTTATTGAATTTACATGTGTGGGGTAGTGAAGAGTTTGTTAAGTAATATTTAGTTAACAAACTCTCACCCCGATACACAAAGTGTACCTTTATAGAATACCCCAAGGAAACAAGGGGATATTACCTATCAAACAAAAAGGTTATAGTGGAAAGACATGTAATATTCCTTGGTTGGGAGCACATCTCCAAAAGAGATAGTGGGAGCGAGATAGACTTCGATGAAGTTGATGCTCAAGGTACACAAAATTTGGTACAAGAACATATTTTACAAAGCCTTGTGGATGAATAATATGTTCTAGAGGCACAAGAACTACGTAGGAGTAAAAGAGTTGTTAGAGAACTGGAATGGTATGGTTTTCTAGTTACTGAGGATGGAGACTCACTATTAGTTGGTAATAATGATCCTCTAACCTACAAGGAAGCAGTATGTGGCATAAAAATTTTGAAGTGGAAAGAAGACATGCATTCTGAAATGGATTCCATGTATCAAAACTAAGTATAGATTTTGGTATATGCTCTAGTTGATGTAAATCCTATTGGTTGCAGATGGGTATTGAAGAAGAAACTGGAGATGGAAGGACAATTCAGTACCTATAAGTCATGACTGGTTGCAAAAGGGTTTAAATAGCATCAATGAATTGACTATGATGAATCCTTTTCACCAGTTTCAATGCTGAAATCCATTAGAATTCTACTTGACATTGCAGCTGAACATAACTATGAGATTTGGAAAACTGATTTCAAAATATCATTACTTAATAAAAAACTAAGAAGATTTCTACATGACACAACCTGAAGGGTTTGTGCCTCCAACAAATTCCAATAAGGTATGCAAGTTGCAGAAATCCATTTATGGATTAAAGCAAGAATACAGGTCATGGAACATTTGTTTTGATGAATCCATAACAAAATTTGGTTTTATCAAGAATGAATGTGAGACTTGTGTCTAAATATTATTTAATGGGAGTGCATTCATTTTCCTAATAGTATATATTGATGACATATTACTTATTGGAAACGAGATACCAGTCTTACAATCTGTTAAGGAATGGTTGAATCCATACTTCTCTATTAAGGACTTGGGCAAGGCAGCATATACTCTTGGGATCATGATTCATCATGATAGACCCAAGAGATTGTTGGGCCTAAGTCAAAGTACATACATTATTAAGATATTGAAGATAATCATTATGGAACAATCCAAGAGGGGATTTTTTCCAGCGTCACATGGAATTCATCTTTCCGAGAAAATGTGTCCTCAGAGACATGATGAAAGAATGATAATGACAAGGAATCCATGCACATTAGTGATTGGGTCAGTCATGTATGTCAATCTATGTACTAAGCTAGATGTAGCCTATACATTAAGTGTAGTAGGAAGATATCAAGATGACCCAGGTGATAGCCATTGGATGGCAGTCAAGAATATCCTAATGTATCTAAGGTGTACTAAGGATATATTCCATGTTTATGGAGGATATGAGGAATTAGTTATAAGTGGATATGTAGATTATAGTTTACAGACTGATCAAGATTAAATGAAGCTAAAAATGGGATAGATCATCACACAGAATAGAGGTGCAGTGTGCTAGAAGAGATCAAAGGAGAGTGTGGTCATAGATTCTACAGTAGAGTCTGGGTATATCGCAGCTTCTGAGGCAGCTAGAGAAGAATTTTGGATGAAAATATTTGTCCATGAGTTGTATGTGATACCTAGAAGTAAATATTCCATCACATTATACTGTGATAATACTGTAGTGGTGACTCTCACAAAAGATCCAAGGTCGCATCAGCAGACAAAGTACATATTTCGGATGTATAATATATTGAGAGATTTTTCTCAGAGAGGTGAAGTTGCACTGAGTAGTATTTCCACAGAAGGAAATGTGGCGGACCCCTTGACTAACGCCTTGAATCAACAAAAACATAATCACCATGTGAGGTCTAGTAGACTGAAATTCATAGGTAGTTGGCTCTAGTCCAAGTGGGATTTTGTAAGAGTTGGTGTCTTAGAACCAACGAGCTGAACTTTTATTACATAGATATTTAATGTATTTAAATTTTAAACATATTATTTCATATTTTTCATTTTTCTTCATAAATATGATGTAATAATTTCCTAAAGGATTTGTTTCATTGATAAGGTCATGGAAGTTCCCCTCTATGATTTGAACCTTGAAATGTTATAACACTATTTTTAAAAATAGTTCTAAGGTTAGATGATATACTATGATGGGACACATAGAATAAATACCGTCTTGTTCGAGTACTCCTAAAAAGATGATACTTACTTTCATGAAGTTATCACTTGGTAATCTCTAAGACATGACATTATTATAACAGACCTGTCAGTAGGAATTCTGCGTGTTTTGGTGTCATCAGATATATCTATCTGTGAGCATGTGTAATGATCATTAGACCATAAGATTGTCATTAATATGTGTCACGACTTTTGAACTTTCATTTATTGAGAAAAAACCACCATGTAGATAGTTGGTGGGAAGTAGGGTGTTCTGGGTGTGTCACGAGTGGAATGATATAAATGGATAAGTCGAGAAAGGATTTGTCCCTTCCATTTAGTGAAATAGATATCTCGTCCATTTGATTGGAATAGAACTGTTATGCAAAATTCCATGTCCATGGTGTAACAGTGTGATTATTTCCGGTAGTCAAAGAATGATCTATCAGGTATAAATGTAGAGACCCATGCCTGACATACATGGAAATTACATTAATTTTTCGGAATACTTAATACATAAAAAAACAGATGCCCAAAGGACATATTAGTTTAGTGTCTTTGGAAACTTAGAACATAATCTTCTAATCACAGTGAAGGATCTTCAACATCTCCGCTAAAGATCTTCCCCTTTGGTTTTCTTACCAAAAACATTTCTTTATATCCTAGGGAAAAGAAAACATAAAAAGGGGGAGCTCAAATGCTTAGTAAGGGTAAACATGAAGAACATAAAACAATCTCTAAGCAATTGAATGTAAGAACATGAACATAAAACATCAAAATCATGAGTAATGACATAAATCTTGGAAGTGCATAAATAATAGATAAGAAAGGAACATTAACCATGATAAAATAACATGTTAATAAAACATTTAATTCTGGAAACCATTAAGAACAAGTTGTGATGTCCATAGTATCCAAGGCATTGCTTCCAAGACCATTATAGTGGACAAAGTCCCTTACTGAATCGAGTTCACTCCCCGTTCCAGTCCTGTATCACTGAATCGGATTAACTTGTCGTTCTAGCCATGTCTATCTCATGAGATATAAATATTTACTTAATGAATTGGAGGGAGATATAGGTCCCACCCATCTCATAATGAAATCATTCTTACGTGTTCCATAAAATAAACATAAATCATTTATCAGAACCCAAAGAATAAATTGGGTTTCATAAACATCATCCCATCATAACATAATCAATATATAAAACAAATTGATATCATTTCATCATAAGAAAATTGAAACCATGTAAATCATAGAGACATTATACTTCAAACATACACATATGAAATAATGTCATCTTAGATGGAAAATGGATTTGATAAAACACTTGAAGTTAATTCTTGATGAAAATATCCATTCTTCTTCAAAATCATTTTCTTTTCACAAAATTCCTTGAAATTTTAGAATAAAGGATTTTGTTGAAAATAATAATGAAATATTGTAGAGTATTCTTCATTAAAATAAGTTGTTACAAAACCATAAAAATATGTTCATGTCGTACAAGTTAAAAAACATTCTCCTCGTACTTTTAACGGAAAAGTCAAACAGTACCACATATGGTAAACAAAAGAAAGATTCCTTCCATAACACAAAGTAAAATTAAAATAGGGGTATGAATGACTTTAAAAAGACATGGAAGAATACGAAAAACTTTATAAAAAAACATTTTTAGGGACATAGATGAGAAATATAACCCCAGTAAACACTTATGTATAA
This sequence comes from Viscum album, assembly GCA_963277665.1. Taxonomy (NCBI): domain Eukaryota; kingdom Viridiplantae; phylum Streptophyta; class Magnoliopsida; order Santalales; family Viscaceae; genus Viscum; species Viscum album. The sequence goes on from OY728144.1 coordinate 580,787,233, forward strand.
GTTATCTCGGATAAAAGTGAGATTTGAAAAATTATCCCTTACCTTAGGTCCAATTTCTTTAAAACATGTCGGAAACTCCCATATAGTTGGTTTAAATATATTATTAACTTGTAATAGAACCATAATAACATTTATGATATCATATATGATTCACTTATGACTTTATATTACTCGTTCTTTTGTCAATTCCATGTTAAAGCACCGTTTTGGGTAAAATCGTTTCATTTATCGTGCGTGTTTGGACTTGTTGTTCTTGATATTATTATTACTTATATCATGATTTACTTACATACAGAATGTAAAACCTGATTTATATATTATATATATATTCAGTATATATATATATATATAAAGTAGATAGATAAATGAAATGAAACACACCTTTCATGGAGACGTAGGCCGTACATACGCATGAACGCTTTTTTTTCTTTTCTTATTGAATTGAATGGAAGTAAGTAGATGACATATATATATATATAAATAAATATAGTATAATTATTATGTCATATATATCATTATTATTCATTATATATACTTTATAATCATTCTTGAATGGTTAATATGGAGAATGAATCTCATCGCGTCGTAGAGATGGTAATCCATACGTACGCACGAGCGATGATATCGTTCCCATAATTATGAATGAAATTGGAGTGGATTATATAATATCTCAGAATCAGTATGATGTTATAATAACCATATATCGTTATTCTTTACACCATTATACCCATCCAAGTAAGGTGGTGGTGGAAAAATAGATTACACCACGGCGTGGAGATGGTATTCCGTACGTATGCACGCACGGTGATTTCGTTTTCCGTAGGATAGGTAGACGGTGAAATGGGGTTTTTTCATATTTATAATAAAATATAATTATATTAGTGTTACTTATTTTATTACTTTATAATGAAACAACTAAATAATAAGAAGTTGAAGAAGAAAGAAACTTGAAAGAATCGGTAGAAGAGATTACCTCTTCTTCGAGGCACCTCTTTTAAGCTTCCTCTTAGGGAACTAGAGTTGGTATTTTGAAAAGACCAGAACCTCTGATATAAATAGAGAGGTTGATAAGATAAATTTTCAGGTTTTGGCCAAGCTTTAAGGATAAAAATTATGTAAAGAGGAGAGGGAGGAGGTTCCCTTTTATAAGGGAGGAGAGGGGCACCTTAGGAAAAACTTAAAATATTATTTTATAATAAATTCATATTCGGTTTATAATGACACCAAAGTGACTTATTTTGAGTATAGGGTGGGTATGGGTATACATAATCTCAACCAATAGGTTTTAGACAAGTTTATGTTACCATATTAACATTATCATTTAGATTTAACAATAAGTTAAATAATTTAACTCTTACCCTGTCTTCTTGTATTCTTACACTATATAGTTCATAAACATACTATAAACTACCAATCAAACCCCAATTGGTTCATTAATATCATATATATTATTATATAAGTCTTATGTCCAATAATAAGATTTTTAGGACCATTATATCAATTAATAATATAATATATTGTTTTAAAAAATACTTTTATGTCAATTTTGATACTATTTGGTATCTTGTTTTTTCTAAATTTATAACAGCATTATTACTTCAAAAAAAATTCATCTAACCAACCCTAATATTTTATATTAACCTATAAAATTATTTTAATTCATAAAAAGTCTCAAATTACATTTATTTGGGTATTTACAATACCAATTATGTTAATATTTCATTAATAAGGTAATTACTGCATCATCATTGTGTCATAAATAAATTAAATTATTTAATGTCTAAAAATATAAATAAAATACCATTATGTAGGAAGTAATTTTATCTTTCTAATTAATATTTATATTCAAATTTATTTTATGTATAACCCTATATTAAAAATGTTTTAGTTATTAAACATTGATTTTTACTCTTTTAACTCTTCTTTAAATAAAATAATAATAAGTGTCCTAATTTAATCCAAGTGGACCTAAATGGTAATATTTTATTCCTAAGGTTGTTTTTGGTGGAATTACACTTATCCAATAGAATTATGATATGTTTTAGGGTAATAATATCATTTTTACCCTTAATTACCCTATTTACTTTTAACCGTGGTAAATAAAAGTAAAAAGTTACTATTCAACAAAAAATATTTTTATCTTATTGAACCACATTTTACTCCTTGATATTAACTGTGTGTCTCAGAGTTTTTAAATTAAACTAACAGAAGAGGTAAAATTAAGATTTATGTACAATTTCAAATGCTCCTTGGAGGTGGGTAAAAGACGGTAAAAAGTTCAATAAAATTTTTATATATCTAAATTATTATAAAATGACTCTAATGAATTAAATTGAACTTATATAGGTATTATATATCTATTTTGACCTAAAATAAATTTAAATAAAATAGATTATTATTTAAATAAAAATCCGGTTTTAACCAATAACTGAGTGTTTTCACTATTCATCAAAAAATGAATGTTTTCAGAAAAATACCAAAAATTCACCCTAGGCTAATTTTGATATTCTGAATCCAAAAATGAAGTCTATTTTGAAAGATAATATTTATAAAATTTCAAAAAGTTGTTATTACTATTCATAACAGCTAGTTTATATAATATATTAATAACATATCATTGTTTAGTGAAACTCAGTATTGTGTACAATACGAGCCATTGAGGAAGGTCTCTCTTGTGTGTAATGAAAGGAAATTCAGGGTTGCGTGTAGGGAAAGATTCCTTTGGTGATGCGTAAAACATACTCAAAATATAGTTCAGTTATACATTTAATAAAATCTATACTTGGTGTTGTGTAAAATGAATGCTATTCGAAAGAACTTGAAATTGTGTACATCACAATCCAAGAATAGTGTTGCGTATACTACAAGATAATAAGGTGTTGCGTATAGCACAATCTAATCTTGGTGAAGCGTACAAAAAAAAGACATCAAAAAAATTAAAAAGAATATTTCTCATAAAATCTTGGGGTGTTACATTCTACCCCCCTTAAATGAATTTCACCCTCAAAATTCATCGGGGTTATAAATGGTTTTCTACTTGAAAGTTTCTTTCATAGAAACCCACGTCGTAAGAAGGAATACTAAATCATCATTTTAAAAAGAAACGTTTGAAACATAATGAATACCCTAAGTAACTCATCACTGGGTTTCCACATAGAAGAATATAGTTGAAAATATGGATATGGAAGAGAAATCCAACCATCAAGTTCTGATAGAGATTGATAGAGAATATGGCTATGAAAAATCCAACCACCACAAAGCCATAAATTAGTGATGATCTAAGGTACCATCTAATTCATCGGATATGAGGGTACTAGGACAACATTTTTGGTTTTCAATATCATTTCACTAAAGTTGAAAATTTTTAATTAGAAGAAATACTTACTTGATTTTGGTAAAATGTCGTTGTTTTTCATTCCATGAACAAATTACACTTCATGTATTACAGAAATGAAGTTGAATTTTTCATTAATGAAGTGTTAGCAGATCATGTGATAGAATGACGGGTCATTCAGTCAAACAAAATGTTAGAAAAAGTTATCAAATATACATAAGTCCATCTATGGTGAGGTTAATCATATATGATTCCTAAAATGGAATTATACTTCATCTATCATAACACTTAATAAAATAAAATTAGTTTCTACTAAACAGGGACTTCCGGTAGGCCATAGGTAGGCGATAAAGGCCTATCACACTTCGGTTCTGGGTTCGATTCCTGCAACCTTGTCTGATGTGACGGGTTGTCGCTCATCCTATAGGTTTTCCTTTTTCTAAAACTATACTATTATAACATTCTAAAAACAAGTTCAATCCTTAAATAATACTATTTTATGTCCCACATAATCCATTCAAACCTTTAGGCTTGTACAAAATACATCTGTCCAATCTCATAGTATAAAGAAAATGATTACTTGAAATGTCACATAACAAGCATGTGAATACCATCATTTATCCCCCATATATCATAAGATATATCTTGTTGATTTCATTTCAAACATGTGAATACCTTAATCATGAATTCTCTTGAAAAATGAATACCCATTGAAAATTAGTAAAAACATGAATGATGTCAAAAGTTAACTCATTCCACATACCAAAATACTAAAAAAACTATATACTCAAAACATGATATCACTTTTTCCTTATATAAATCATGAGCTCATTAATAATATACAGCATATTGTTTTATCCTTATCCATTCATTATGCTGATATCATCTGATTTCCAAAAATATCGGAATAACCTTTCATGGTTACCAGTACCATTCAACGTAGACTTTCAAATACTCATGGGAAGACAATAGTGTAACAATCCTTATATGTTTCTTTATTACATAGTACCATTAAATTGGCTATACAACATTACTCTTGATAAACATAAAATTATTCCACTACCTTCTTAAACCATTGACTGAGCTTCATCATATTTTTCCTCAACAGTTATTTCATATCATATATCATTTGTAGTCTCTTAATCATCATCAACATAAATACTACCCATACAACCATGCTGATTCTCTTCATGTGATTTTCCCTTAGGTCATTGGTTTGCATAATGCCCATACGGTCCACATTTAAAACATTTAACCGTTGTTGATGTCTTAGCAATACCATTATCCTTGTCCATGGTGTTAACTGAACCTTTTCCTTTACAATTATTGGCTTTGTGTCCTTCTTTTCCAAACCCATATCATCTTCCAGTTCCATTGAAACATTCTCCCAGATGCCTCTTCCCACATGATTTACATGAGGGACATTGAACTTTTTTCCTCTATGATCATCATGAAACTCCAGCTTTCTCTTATTAGTTGAGTCGGGAAACATACCAATGTTGAGATTATTGATCATATTATGAGATTAATGATTAAGAATAATAATGATATGTGGACTTCCAGATCCAATTTCATATGGTCGCTCATGAAGAATATAATTCCATAATCCATCATATCCTCCATTATCGTGAATCTTATTGTTTCCAGCCATTTCCTAAAACCCAAAAATAATAGTGTGAGAGGAAAAAATAATAATAAAGGGGGAATACCTTCAATATCTAACATGTTAGGTTAAATTCTAAGATCGTTACAATAATTCTCGAACAATAACCTATATGTATACTTAACCATAGAGACAACCCTAGACATACCTTTGAAATATCTCTAGGGATTTCACTAAAGTTTTCACATCCTAGTTTCCAAAGGTTAACTAACCCTTTTCTCTGATACCAACTGTCGAGACCCATGCTTGACATACATGGACATTACATTACTTTTTCGGAATACTTATTACATAACAAAAACAGATGCCCAAAGGAAGTATTAGTATAGTGTCTTTGGAAACACAGAACAAAATATTCTAATCATGGTGAAAGATCTTCAACATCTCCCATAAAGTTCTTACCCTTTGGTTTTCTTACCTAAAACCTTTATTTATATCCTGGAGAAAAGAAAACATAAAAAGGGTGAGCTCAGATTTTCACTAAGGGTAAACATGGAGAACATAAAACAATCTCTAAGCAATTGAATGTAAGAACATGAACATAAAACATCAAAATCATGAGTAATGACATAAATCATGGCAGTTCATAAATAATAGATAAAAAGGGAATATTAACCATAATAAAATAACATGTTAATAAAACATTTAATTCTGGAAACCATTAAGAACAAGTTGTGATGTCCATAGTAGCAAAGGCATTGCTGCCATGACCATTATAGTGGACAAAGTCCCTTACTGAATCGAGTTCACTCCCCGTTCTAGTCCTGTATCACTAAACTAGATTAACTTATCGTTCCATCCATGTTTATCTCATGAGATATAATTCTTTACCCAATTCATTGTAGAGAGATATAGGTCCCACCCTTCTCATAATGAAATCATTCTGACATGTGCCACAAAATAAACATAAATCATTCATCACAACCCAAAGAATAAAATGGGTTTCCTAAACATCATCCCATCATAACATACTCCATTTATAAAACAAATTGATATCATTTCATCATAATAAAAGTGAAACCATGTAAATAATAGAGATATTATACTTGAAACATACACATATGAAATAATTCCATCTTATATGGAAAATTTATTTGATAAAACACTTGAAATGAATTCTTGATGAAAATATCCTTTCTTGTTCAAAATCATTTTCTTTTCATAAAATGCCATTAAATTTTAGAAGAAAGGGATTTTTTTGAAAATATTCATGAAATATTGTATAGTAAGATTCATTAAAATAAGGCGTTATAAAACCATAATTTTTTTTTCATGCTGTATATGTTAAAAAAAGATTCTCCTCGTACTTTTAACAGAAAAGTCAAACATGACCATGTATGGTAATCAAATGAAAGATTCCTTTCATAACACAAAGTAAAAGTCAAATAGAGGTACCAATGAATTTAAAAATACATGGAATAATATTAAACACTTTATGAAAAACATTTTTATGGGCATGGATGAAAAATATAACCCCAATAAATACTTACGTATAAGCAATCTCGGATAAAAATGAGATTTGAAAAATTATCCCTTACCTTAGGTCCAATTTCTTCCATACATGTCTGAAACTCCTTTATAGTGGTTTTAAACATATTATTAACTTGTAATAGAACCATAATAATATTTATGATATAATATATGATTCACTTATGACTTTATATCACTCATTCTTTTGTCAATTCCATGTTAAAGAACTGTTTTGGGTAAAATCTTTTCATTTATCGTACGTGTTTGGACTTGTTGTTCATGATATTATTATTAATTATATCATGATTTACTTACTTATATAATTTAAAAATGATTTATATATCATATATATTCAGTATATATATATATAAAGTAGATAGATAAATGAAATGAAACACACCTTTCTTGGAGACGGTAGGTCGTACGTACGCATGAACGTTGTTTTCCTTTTCTTATTGACTTGAATGGAAGTAAGTAGATGAAATATATATATACATAAATATCATAGCATTATTATGTAATATATATCATTATTATTCATTATATATACTTTATAATAATTCTTTAATGGTTAATATGGAGAATGAATCTCATCGCGTCGTGGAGATGGTAATCCGTATGTACGCACAAGCGATGATATCATTCCCATAATTATTGAATGAAATTGGAGTGGATGATATAATATTTCAGAATCAGTATGATGTTATAATAACAATATATAGTTATTCTTTTCACCATTATACCCATCCAAGTTAGGTGGTGGTGGAAAAACATATTACACCACGGCGTGGAGACGGTATTCCGTACGTACGCACGCGCGGTGATTTCGTTTTCCGTAGGATGGATAGAAGCTGAAATGGGGTTGTTTAATATTTATAATAAAATATAAGTATATTAGTGATACTGATGTTATTAATTTATAATGAAACAACTAATGAAGATGAAGTTGAAGAAGAAAAGAAACTTGAAAGAATCGGTAGAAGAGATTACCTCTTCTTCAACACACCTCTTTTAAGCTTCCTCTTAGGGAACTAGAGTTGGCCTTTTGAAATGACCATATCCTCTACGATATAAATATATGTGTTTAGAAGAGAAATATTTAGGGGTTGGCCGAGCTTGAATGCTCAAAATTGTGTAAATAGGAGAGGGAGTAGGTTCCCTTTTATAAGAAAGGAGAGGGGCACCATAGGAAAAAATAAAAATATTATTTTATAATAATCTCATATTCGGTTTATAATGGCTCAAAAGTGACTTATTTAGAGGATAGGGTGGGTATGGGTCGAAATAATCACAACCAATAGGTTTTAGACAAGTTTAGGTAACCATTTTAACCATATTATTTAGATTTAACTCAAAGTTAAATAATTTAACTCTTACCCTGCCTTCTGGTATTCTTACACTATATGGTTAATAAACTTACTATAAACTACCAATCGAACCCCAATTAGTTAATTAATATCATATATATTATTATATAATTCTTATGGATGAAACTGATATTTTTAGGACCATTATATCAATTAATAATATTATATTTTTTTTAAAAACTCTTTATGTCAATTTTGACACTATTTAGTATCTTGTTTTTTATAAATTTATAACAGCATTATTACTGTGAAAAAAATTCATCCAACCAACCCTAATATGTTATATTAACCTATAATATTATTTTAATTCATAAAAAGTCTCAAATTACATTTATTTGGGTATTTACAATAGCAATTATGTTAATATATCATTTATAAGGTAATTATTGTATCATCATTGTGTCATAAATAAATTAAATTATTTAATATATAAAAAATATATATAAAATACCATTATGTAGGAAATATTTTTAGATTTATAATTAATATTTATATTCAAATTTATCTTATGTATAACCCTATATTAAAAATGTTTTAATTATTAGAGTTTGATTTTATCTCTTTAACTCTTCTTTAAATAGAATAATAATAAGTGTCCTAATCTAATCCAAGTGGACATAAAGGGTAATATTTTATTCCTAAGGTTTTTTTTGGTGGAATTACACTTATCCAACATAATTATGACATTTTTTAGGGTAATAATACCATTTTTACCCTTAATTACCCTATTTACTTTTAACTGTGGTAAATAAAAGTAAAAATGTACTATTCCCCAAATATTATTTTTGTCTTATTGAACCACATTTTACTCCTTTATATTAACTGTGTCTCTCAGATTTTCAAAATTCCACTCGCAGAAGTGGTAAAATTAAGTTTTATGTACAATTGCAAATGCTCCTAGGAGGTGGGTAAAAGAGGGTAAAAAGTTCAATAAAATTTTTATATATCTAAATTATTATAAAATGACTCCAATGAATTAAATTGAACTTATATAGGTATTATGTATATATTTTTACCTAAAATAAATTGAAATAAAAAAATTATTATTTAAATAAAAAGTTGGTTTTAACCAATAACTCACTGCTTTCAATATTCATCAAAAATTGAAAGTTTTCAGAAAAATACCAAAAATTCACCCTAGGCTAATTTCGATATCCCGAATCCAAAAATGATTTCCATTTTGAAAGATAAAATTTATAAAATTTAAAAAAGTGGGTATTATTATTTATAACAGCTATTTTATATAATATTTTAATAAAATATCGTTATTTAGTAAAACTCTGTATTGCGTACAATGTAAGCTATTGAGGAAGGTCGCTCTTGCGTATAATGAAAGGAAAGTCTGGGTTGTATGTAATGAAATATTACTATGGTGTTACATATAAAATACTCAAAATATAGTTCAGTTATACATTAATTAAAATCTATACTTGGTGTTGTGTAAAATGAATTTTATTCGAAAGAACATGAAATTGTGTGCCTCACAATCCAAGAATAGTGTTGTGTATAGTACAAGCTAATACGTTGTTGCGTATAGCCCAAGCTAATCTTGGTGAAGCGTATAACAAAATACATCAAAGAAATTAAAAGGAATATTTCTCATAAAATCTCGGGGTGTTACAATAAAGGTTGATTACACTTTCATGAAACCCACTTGATGAGATATTGCGACAAAGGGATTTTATTACATAGTGAGAATTCGTATGAAGATGTCATTGTTGTGACATTAAATTCTTTATCTACGATTCTACGACCAATTTCTAGACAATAATGTTAGAGTATAGGAAAGCCCGGCTAATTCCAATGAGAAATAATCTTAGAGGTTCACACACTAAGTATTTTTGGTGGTCTCGATTAAATTATATTTGAGTTTAATTAATGAAATAAATATTATTCTCAAGACCATGGAATAGTTTCATTCAAGTTAAGATGATTTCATAAATTAATTAAAATATATTTACTTATTTTATGTAACATTTAATTAATATTTATTTACTAGTTTGTAAATAAAATATTTATTTAAGAGAATAAACTATTTATTTATTTATTCGGGTGTTCAATAAATGGAAGTGGAGTTAGAGCAGACCAAGGTTGGTCTGGTAGTAAAATAATTACTTGAAATTTGGTAAATAATTATTAGTTGGCACAAGTTAAAATAATAATTACACTGCTATTATTTTGTAATGCATAATTTTACTAATAATATAGTTTTGCGCAAGTTGGAACACCATAAATAATGATGTGGTATTATTATTATGAGCATGGGTTTTATCTAAGTTCATGAATGTATGTAATTTTTGTTTTGCAATTAAATATTGTAACTGAATTTTCATGCATATAAATAGACAAGTACGTATATTTTTCCATGGTGAACACAACACATGCTTGGTGAATTGAGAATTGTTGAGATAAACAATTTATCTCTCGAATCCTCTTCCCACCCCTCTAAAGAATGAGATAATTTTTTCTAGGATGAAGAACAAGTGATCAAGAATGACTGAAACAAGACACTCCCTTCACTGCGATAGCATCCAGAGAATGAGTGGTGTCGATCAGAGGCCATCGTAGAACGTGTGGATCACATCAGGATGGATTCTAGTTTGGATCCCCACAAGTGAAATGAGATAATACGGAAGGGTCATTGTGAATGATCAACATCCTCAATGAAGAAAATAACGAAGATCCAGGTATTGTGTTCTTTATCAAATTAATTAAATTAATTATAAACATGATGTGAAAGATCCACTATAATGGGTTTTGGCCTCTTCCTTCTTTATATAAATCTTTGATTCTATTCCATGGAGACTGACGTTCATCGTCATATTGATCCCTGAATAATCATTGATCATGTTAAAAATAATATCCAAGGAACTCCCATTACCTTTTGATACAAATTGTAATCTATCACATTACCATAAATATAGAGGATATATCTCTATCTAAAACATAATGGTAAAATAAACATATGTATATTTAAAATTCTATACATGTAATGGTTATCAAAGTTCATAATGGAGTTGGGTCTAAGACACCCAATCACAAAACCCCTTGGTTAATCACATATGAGTAGAAAGAATACTGTGGTCTAGGGTTAAAATTCTGATGGGTAATTTCTATAAATTCTTTCTTTTTAATAATCTTTTGAAGTCATTATAGTTAATTAACATGATTTTCTAAACTGCACACCAATCGTGAGGTTGGAACTATCTTAATACAGCCTCCTCAAATAGTTTTCCCATAAGGATTTCTAAATACTACACCAACTATTCTAAATTCCACTGAAATTTAATTATAGGTTTTACATGGTTTCTTAAGAACTATTCACAAATTCCCAATCCAAAACCAACCCACACTATTTTCCCACATGGTTTTCCCTAATAGTGTTGTAATTGTTCATATAGGTAAAACCCTTTTTGTAAATTCCAAACTCTATCTTGAAGCTTCTGAGATTTTAATAACCACCTAAGAAACTTATGGAGCTTCGATCCATGTCCAAAACAGCTCCTTTGGATTATCCTCGTCTCAAAATTTCAATATGAAACCCAAATCTCAAAACGACCATGGATATAGATTTAAAAACTCAATTTTTATTGGAAATTTACATCACAAAAGGGAGGATGGTCAACCTAAAGAATTAAAAGACATTAAATTTTTATGAAATGTATAATAAAGAGGATGAACTTGATACAAATCTTGCAGTTATAAAAAAATCTTCCCAATGACAATGATGTTGAGACTTGATTAGAATAGAAGATGATTACTAAAAAAAATTCAACCTACATCTATGAGAATAAACTAGATAACCATGTTTTACCATTTCGACATATTCAGATACATAATAGCTCCTACATAAACAAAAATGATAAGGAATTTTGAGCATGTAACCCTGATATCAATGATAGAACCAAAAATATTTAAATATTTGGTAAATGATGAATCTTTAGTTAGCGTAAAATATAAATAATCAGATCAAATAGACTAAAATCATACTTTCAAAATAATAAAAAATTCAAAATAACCCAATGTGATTGAAACAAATTATATTTTCTAGAATAAGTTAAAAAATCATGCAATTTTTTTTTGAAATAAGGTTCATTTTATTTTTAAGGATATGATCATATTAAAGGATTTGATGTTGGAGTAATAATTAGACTATTGACCTAACTTGAGTCAATGAATTAGTTCTTCATGAAGTATTTTTGGATAGGTTTCATGATTTTTTTATATAGACATTTAAATAATGCTCTTTAATTCCTTCAAGAGGGTCTTACATTGAAAACTATGTGGGATTTATGACCACAAAGGATGAAACCATGAATTGTGGGGTAAAAAGGTCTTGTGCAATCTAAAACAGGCACCTTGAGCATGGTATTCATGGATAGAAATATACATGAAGAATATTGAATTAAAAGGCCTTGCACAATCTAAGTTACTCTTTAGGTTTCCTTTCTATTTGATTTTGGAAAGGATCATGAGATATAAACATTTTTTAATAATGATTGGGTCGGTGTTATTGTGTAATGAAAGTTCAAAAGTGATGGTTATTTATTAATTGGTATTAAATTCATGGATTATTTGATCAAGAAGTATGAAATTTATTCACTGATCATGACAGAGGAAAAATTTTAAAGCCCCATAGTGTTAAAATGATGACATTATGTTCAAAAGTGTATACAACACACAACACTGAGCATAACTGGCCTGTGAAATATATTACCATCATAAAATATCAATTAAATTAGTAGGTATAAATTGTATTAACAGAATAAAATATATATATATATATATATCTTAATTAATATAAATTAAAATATAAATTCTTAATAAATAATCACTCAATATTTAATAAATATATTTTATTCTAGAAAAAATATGTTTCCACCAAAAATATTTTTTATTTTTTTTTTGAAAAAAAAATATTATAACTAATTTATGGAACTTTTAAAAATATTTTTTATAAAATTATCCTCATTTTTTAAATCATCATATCAAAATCAAATTAGTTTGATATTTTGGGAGATTTCTGAATTTTTTATTTTTCATAGAATAATGAAAATTACTTATTTGTCGAATACTATAATTTCACTCCATTAAATCAAGAAATATAAAAGTTACATTATATTTTGGATTTGGAAATTTATTGAAAATTAAACAAATTTATTTATAATAATTTATTTTATTTTATTTTTATCATCAATTTTCATGATTTTAGTATATGATTATTTTTAGTCTCCAAAACATTTTTCTAAAAATTATTTTAAAATGGAAATGTGTCACCATTTTAATTAATTAAAATAACACCTAATTAAGAATGATTTAATATAAATTTATATATTATATATTAATAAATATTATTTAAATTCATTTAACTATGACTACTACTCATAGAGTTAATAAAATATCATCAATTACTCGAAAAATGTATTCCTCAAAAAACTGTTTTTCGACACATTTTAGAGGATTAAGTTAAAATTAAATTCTGAAAATTAAGTAATTTTAATTTTATAAAATTTATTAAATATTTATAATCATAATAATTAATATTATTTATTAATTTTAATGTAATATTGGTGATAATGTGTAACGCCCCGACCCCAGTTACCCAGAGCCGGTGCATTACTTCGTAACATTGGCATGATCACAAAAGATCAAGTCTCGAAAGACCGATTAGTTTAGTAGCCTTGGAAATACTAGATACATTCATAAGTTTTACATTACATCATAAAATTAAAAACTACTACAACAACATAATGTCTCCACAGTCCACACTATTATCCCCTCATAATATCCCTGCAGGTCATTCATAATTTACTTCTTCACTTCCTGGGAAAAAATAAAACATAGAAAAGGGGTGAGCTCAAATGCCCAGTAAGGATAACAATATAGCGGAAACTTTCATAAATAAGAATAAACATTTAAGGCAATGTATTACTAAAACAAAAGCCTTTTAAACTTGAATATCAACATAATATGGCAAAAGTAAAATGAAATAACGCCATTTACTCATTCACATGGATATTCTACTAATCAAATAATCACATGCAAAATCACTATCCACTTTCATAATGTTGGAATGCATAATGCCATACTATCATAACCACATAGCCAAGGCCTCGTGCCAAGACTAAAAATAAGATTTTGTCAAGGCCTTGTGCCAAGACACTAGTTTGTCTCATGAGACCTACCGATGCATCGAGGAGCTATAGCGGGCTCCACCCGTCACATATTAAGTCCAATGCATTCCCATATGAAAAGGTTTAAACATAACATAAACATTCGTATTAAAACTTGCATACAAAATGTCAATAATTACACCATAAACTATGAATGGTATAAAATAGCACATCCACAGTCAAACATATCACAAAAACCTTCAATACAATATAGAAGTTTTGTATTATAATAAATCAACTTCAAATAAGCGTAAAATCCATCAAAGGATGTTGACATTGATGAAATCAAAACACTTTTTAGAGAAATATCTCTTTCTATTTTTGAAATCGTTTAAGATCCATACAAAACATTTTCTTGAAAATATTCTTATAAGATTGTAAGGAAAGCTTTGAAGATTTTATAACGGCGGAAAATAACCGCACCCGCCGTATAAGTTAAAAAAACATTCTTACCTCAATTCTGTCGAAAATGTTAAAAAGGACCTTGTTTTGAAAACGACGGAAAGATTCCTCTTATAAAAAGTCAAAAAGGGTATAAATGACTTTAAACCATATTCTTGTAAATAATAAAAATGTTTTGAAATACATTTTTAAGAAACATGGATGTGGATGATAACGAGGTCCCAGTAGATAATTATGTATAAACAACCTTGGATAATGAAGAGGTTGTGAAGTAAACCCTTACCTTGTACTTTTCCTTGGTTGGGGTAGGTTAACCTCCTGTATAATGGTGAAATAATTGTTATTAAATTATACGAGAATCATATACATTCATATGATATCATATATGATCCTTTAACATTGCTTTGTTAACAATATCTTAGATTTATCGTTGTTTCGGGTGTTAACTTACTCGTTTTCTTATATGTTTTGTTACGTAAGTCATGTTTTTCATGGATATGTTGTATCTTATTCATATCCATAATGATACCATGTCCTTAAACATTATTTTTAAATTATCAAATGATAATTATACTTGAATGGATACGACGGAGAATGAATCTCATCGCGTTCGTGGAGACGGTAGTCCGTACGTACGCATGAGCGACAATATCATTATTTTGAGATTAAAATAATATATAATTGGATAGTATATCATATATACAGAATCATTATCATGTTATATTTATTATTTACATGAATTACATATCATTATTATACCCATCTAAATAATAATATATTGAATAACAATTACACCACGACGTGGAGACGGTAAGCCGTACGTACGCACGTATGGTGACATGTCATTCAAATGACGGGTAGAATACTGAATATGGTTGTTCCATATTTATAATAACATCACAGTATATAGAAGATACTGGAGTTATAATTTTAGAATTGAAATAATAGACAAAGAGGGAGTGGAAGAAGAAAGAAACATGAAAGAGGGTGATGAAAATGCTACCTCTTCTTCGGGTTCTTCCTTTTGATTTGATCAAAAGGACTCCTTAGGATGGCTTTATGACTAAATTAAAGCTTCTAGGATGAAGGGAGAAATGTTTGGAGAGTATTTGGGCAGAGGTTGGCCGAGCCAAATGGCTTGAATGTGTGAATAAGGTGGGAGAGGTGGGAGCCTTTTATAAGAGGAGAGGAGGGGCTCTTTTGGAAAGATTGAAATGTTACATTATTATACCATGCTTTTCGGATTCTAAAGGTCTCACACTTATATAATTCGTGGATAAGGTGATAAGGGTTCGAAATCTCTTCATCCAATAGGCTTTGGACATGTGTAAGCCTTGGATTTTGCATTATCTTCTCATTTTATTTAAATCGTTAAATAATGAGGTCATCGCCGCATCATAATGATGTCATAAATAATTTAATTTATTTAATGTCTAAAAATTAAAAAAAATACTATGATGTAGGAAATATTTTTATCTTTCTAATGAATATTTATAATCAAAATTTGGACTTGTGTAACCCCACTAAAAAAACTGTTTTAGTAAGACAACTCATGTTTGTGTCAATTTACTTTTAACATTAAATAAATATATATTAATGTCATTTTCCAACTGAAGTGGCTCCATGGGGTCCCCAAGTTGACTCATGGGTTGTCTTGTTCGGCCATGACTCATCCAATAGGAGTAGGACAAGTGTCAAGCTCATATCATATTATTAAAACATTGTTTTTACCTTAAACTACACTAATTACCTCTAATCGCGATTAAGAACTTAAAAGTTACTATTCACCAAAAAATTATTTTAATATCATTGAACCACATTTTACTTCTTAATGACAACCATGTATGTCGGATTTTTGAAAATCAAATCACAGAAGTAGTAATATTTCATTTTAACGAAAAAAATCAGTTTTTAACAACCACTTAGTGGTTTCACTATTCATCAAAAATAGAAGTTTTTCAGAATAAGGCCAAAATTTCACCCTAAGCTATAATTGATATTACGAATTCAAAAATGATGTCTATTTTTCAAAATTACAAACATATAAGTTGCATTAATTAATTTTATAATTAATTCCCGCTGTTACAACAAATAGCGTGTTTTTAAGAAACAATTTATATCAAAAGATTGGCAATTGTTTATGTCCAATTTCAATGTTAAATTAATTCTAATGACCACCATTGGACAAAATGGTAAGAATATATTCTAATTATACTTTAAAACCACTAAATAGTATAATTTATCACTATAAATTATTTTGTTTAAAAAAGTTGTTTTTAAGTATTTTTCACTATTCATAAAAAATTGGAAGTTCTCAGAAAATTACAAAAAAATCAAATTTGGATAATTTTGATATTACGAAAACAAAAATGAAGTCCATTTTGAAATATAAAATTTCTATAATTTAAAAAAGTGGTTATTACTATTCATAACGGCTACTTTGATTAGTCGCGGTGTTTTAGAGCTCGAAGTTGCGTACAATGCAAGCTATTGCATTATTGAATGAGAAGCGTATCGTGGAAGCTCGGGGTGTTACATTCTCCCCTCCTTCAATAAATTGCATCCTCACAATTTGATATTTTTCTTTGAAAATAAGAGGTTGATAATAGAAAATACCTTTGTGGAAAACCCACATCGGAAATAAGGTTAATAAAATTTAGCCTTAATAAGAGGGAAAGGGAAATGAAAAAGTCACCGCCCAATTATGATCTCGATTAGGAGAACATTGGTGGCAATTAGAGACATATAATTGGAGGAAAAACCTAAATATTCGTAGGGAGTGATTGAGGTCATCAATCACAATCAACTGTCAAATTGAGGGCCTCAAAGCCTTCAATCTATGTTGATTTAAAATATCATCAGTTCAACAAGACATAAGGTATTAGGATAACACATTTTTTTGTTTTAATATCCCTTTAATAAAGTTTAAGAATTAATTTATTCATTGAATAATAGATAGGTATATATATATTTATGCCTGACAATTAGAGTTTCAACCTTCAACTCACCTTTCACTCAAAAAGATAATAGAACAAAAAAATATTATACTTTTCCTAATTGTATAAGGTTCTAAATGTTAACACATACAATTTAGGTTAGTAAAATTATTTTGTAATAACCAGGGACTTCCTGTAGGCTAGTGGTAGGAAATAAAGGCATGTCTCACTATGGTTGTGGGTTCGATTCCTGCAGCTTTGTCCGACGCGACGGGTTATGCCCCACCCTGCATGTTTTCCTTTTCCTAAAACTATAGTATCATAATATTCCAAAAATAATCTTCATAAATGCTTTAACCTTAAACAATACTATCCATGGTTCAACTTAATCCATTCCAACCTTAATAGTTATCCAAAATACCTCCGTCCAGACTTTCTCTAAAAGGTCTCTAAATTCCAAAATCAATTGTAACATCAGATTCCCTAAACAAAGAAAAGTTTCTCTTATTGTCACATACTAAAAATATGATTACCTTAATCATATTAAATCCTTAATGAAAACAACATGTACTGCAGTACAATCCTTATATATATCTCATTATTCTTATAACCATAATCTAGTTCTTGAGTCCAAAAACACATATACAATAATTATTCCGCTTCAACTGTAGTCACAACATAAGATTGGCCTTGATCCCTTGGCCTTTTCTGAGGTAAGTTTACTTGACGCTTAGGACATTCATTTGCATAATGACCCATTTCTCTACAATTGTAGCATTCAACTTTGACAGCCTCATTCTTTCCCTTGCAATCACGAGCCTGGTGACCCTTTTCTCTACATTTATAACAAACTCCCATTCCTTTTAGGCAAGTACCAGGGTGATTCTTCCCACAATAATCACATAATGGAAAATCCTTCTTTCCCTTTTTCCCTTTATCTGTCTCTTGTTCCACCGTTCTCTTCTTCTCTTGCTTTACTTTGTTGTCATAAGACTTAGAGAATTCCTTTTCTGTCTTGATAGCACACGAGACAATATCTTCGTATGATGAGAAGGATTGTGATACTAAAGCTCGACGGAGAAATGGTTTTAACCCATCAAAGAAACGATCAATCTTACTTCTTGGGTTACGTATATAATCAGAAGCATGCCTCGCTAACCTTGTAAAGTTAGCCTCATACATTGCGACATTCACATCCTCCTACTGCCTCAGACTCAGAAATTGCCTTTCCATATCTGCTCGATGGTCACGAGGAAAGTATTTTTCTAAGAAAAGCTCTTTGAACTCCCTCCATTCCATATTCGATACTTCATCATCTTCCTTCATGTTTTGAATCAATGACCACCATTGATCAGCATCTCCAGTGAGGCGGTAAACTACCATGATAACTTTTTCCCTTTCACTGCTCCCCAAAGCCTGAAATATTTTCTCTAGGGAATTTATCCATTGCACGACTACTAAGGGATTTGTACTCCCATTGAACTTTTGTGGTTGTTGCCTCATGAATCGATCTAACATTGATCCTCCACGTTGCGGATCAGGGTGCTCCATACGAGTAAGGTTATTATTCATAACCTGAGTGAGTTGTCCCAGTATGGTATTAAGTTGATCAGCACCAGTTGTATCTCCAGATCCACAATAATTATCTTGAGCAGGACGGTAATCCCTACACGGAGTTCGTGCATTGATACGGTTTCCATTTCTTCCACTAGGGGCCATTTCTAAACAATGGCATAAACTAGATTAGTTCATGAATCAAAATACATAATTCCATACTTGTGAAACACTTAACATAAATTGAACTAATTATGGATATAATCCATAATTATAAAAATGTTTTCTTTGAGGAAGTATATACTCGTAACCCTTCATAGTGGTTTGTAAAGAAAATGGGAATTATCCAAAGCATATCCCCCAGGAGTGTCGTAACCAAGAGTGCAGCAAGGCCCGTTGTCGTGCACCAGTTCCCGTTCGAGTCTAGCTCAAAGCGGTGTTTTCGGGTATTACCCCTAGGTACATCTGTGCCAGAGCTGCCTCTACCTGCTCGTATCCAGACAGGGATGTATTGCTCGGAAAACTCACAACATCTCTACAATACCGAAATTCTAGGAAGTTCTTCTTTACCAATCCTCAAGGTCTATCTTTGGGCTATGTGCTCTAATCAGAGTTTGTCTAAATCTAGCTTCCAAGGTTAGTACTAAACTGTCTCTGATACCAACTGTAACGCCCCGACCCCAGCTACCCAGAGCCGGTGCATTACTTCGTAACATTGGAATGATCACAAAAGATCAAGTCTCGAAAGACCGATTAGTTTAGTAGCCTTGGAAATACTAGATACATTCATAAGTTTTACATTACATCATAAAATTAAAAACTACTACAACAACATAATGTCTCCACAATCCACACTATTATCCCCTCATAATATCCCTGCAGGTCATTCATAATTTACTTCTTCACTTCCTGGGAAAAAAATAAAACATAGAAAAGGGGTGAGCTCAAATGCCCAGTAAGGATAACAATATAGCGGAAACTTTCATAAATAAGAATAAACATTTAAGGCAATGTATAACTAAAACAAAAGCCTTTTAAACTTGAATATCAACATAATATGGCAAAAGTAAAATGAAATAACGCCATTTACTCATTCACATGGATATTCTACTAATCGAATAATCACATGCAAAATCACTAACCACTTTCATAATGTTGGAATGCATAATGCCAGACTATCATAACCACATAGCCAAGGCCTCGTGCCAAGACTACAAATAAGATTTTGTCAAGGCCTTGTGCCAAGACACTAGTTTGTCTCATGAGACCTACCGATGCATCGAGGAGCTATAGCAGGCTCCACCCATCACATATTAAGTCCAATGCATTCCCATATGAAAAGGTTTAAACATAACATAAACATTCGTATTAAAACTTGCATACGAAATGTCAATAATTTCACCATAAACTATGAATGGTATAAAATAGCACATCCACAGTCAAACATATCACAAAAACCTTCAATACAATATAGAAGTTTTGTATTATAATAAATCAACTTCAAATAAGCGTAAAATCCATCAAAGGATGTTGACATAGATGAAATCAAAACACTTTTTAGAGAAATATCTCTTTCTATTTTTGAAATCGTTTAAGATCCATACAAAACATTTTCTTGAAAATATTCTTATAATCTTGTAAGGAAAGCTTTGAAGATTTTATAACGGTGTAAAATAACCGCACCCGCCGTATAAGTTAAAAAAACATTCTTACCTCAATTCTGTCGAAAAGGTTAAAAAGGACCTTGTTTTGAAAACGACGGAAAGATTCCTCTTATAAAAAGTCAAAAAGGGTATAAATGACTTTAACCCATATTCTTGTAAATAATAAAAATGTTTTGAAATACATTTTGAAGAAACATGGATGTGGATGATAACGAGGTCCCAGTAGATAATTATGTAAAACAACCTTGGATAATGAAGAGGTTGTGAAGTAAACCCTTACCTTGTACTTTTACTTGGTTGGGGTAGGTTAACCTCCTGTATAATGATGAAATAATTGTTATTAAATTATACGAGAATCATTTACATTCATATGATATCATATATGATCTTTTAACATTGCTTTGTTAACAATATCTTAGATTTATCGTTGTTTCGGGTGTTAACTTACTCGTTTTCTTATATGTTTTGTTACGTAAGTCATTTTTTTCATGGATAGGTTGTATCTTATTCATATCCAGAATGATATCATGTCCTTAAACATTATTTTTAAATTATCAAATGATAATTTTACTTGAATGGATACGACGGAGAATGAATCTCATCGCGTTCGTGGAGACGGTAGTCCGTACGTACGCACGAGCGACAATATCATTATTTTGATATTAAAATAATATATAATTGGATAGTATATCATATATACAGAATCATTATCATGTTATATTTATTATTTACATGAATTACATATCATTATTATACCCATCTAAATAATAATATATTGAATAACAATTACACCACGACGTGGAGACGGTAAGCCGTACGTACGCACGTATGGTGACATGTCATTCAAATGATGGGTAGAATACTGAATATGGTTTTTCCATATTTATAATAACATCACAGTATATAGAAGATACTCGAGTTATAATTCTAGAATTGAAATAATAGACAAAGAGGGAGTGGAAGAAGAAAGAAACATGAAAGAGGGTGATGAAAATGTTACCTCTTCTTCGGGTTCTTCCTTTTGATTTGATCAAAAGGACTCCTTATGATGGCATTCTGACTAGAGTAAAGCTTCTAGGATGAAGGTAGAAATGTTGGGAGAGTATTTGGGCAGAGGTTGGCCCATCCAAATGGCTTGAAGGTGTGAATAAGGTGGGAGAGGTGGGAGCCTTTTATAAGAGGAGAGGAGGGGCTCTTTTGGAAAGATTAAAATGTTACATTATTATACCATGGTTTTCGGATTATAAAGGTCCCACACTTATATAATTCGTGGATAAGGTGATAAGGGTTCGAAATCTTTTCATCCAATAGGCTTTGGACAAGTGTAAGCCTTTGATTTTGCATTATCTTCTCGTTTTATTTAAATCGTTAAATAATGAGGTCATCGCCGCATCATAATGATGTCATAAATAATTTAATTTATATAATGTATAAAAATTAAAAACAAATACTATGATGTGGGAAATCTTTTTAGCTTTCTAATGAATATTTATAATCAAAATTTGGACTTGTGTAACCCCACTAAAAAAACTGTTTTAGTAAGACAACTCATGTTTGTGTCAATTTACTTTTAACATTAAATAAATATATATTAATGTCATTTTCCAACTAAAGTGGCTCCATGGGGTCCCCAAGTTGACTCATGGGTTTTCTTGGTCGGCCATGACTCATCCAATAGGAGTAGGACAAGTGTCATGCTCATATCATTTTATTAAAACATTGTTTTTACCTTAAACTACACTAATTATCTCTAATCGCGATTAAGAACTTAAAAGTTACTATTCACCAAAAAATTATTTTAATCTTATTGAACCACATTTTACTTCTTAATGACAACCATGTATGTCGGATTTTTGAAAATCAAATCACAGAAGTGGTAATATTTCATTTTAATGAAAAAAAATCAGTTTTTAACAACCACTTAGTGGTTTCACTATTCATCAAAAATTGAAGTTTTTCAGAATAAGGCCAAAATTTCACCCTAAGATATAATTGATATTACGAATTCAAAAATGATGTCTATTTTACAAAATTACAAACATATAAGTTGCATTAATTAATTTTATAATTAATTCTCGCTGTTACAACAAATAGCGTGTTTTTAAGAAACAATTTATATCAAAAGATTGGCAATTGTTTATGTCCAATTTCAATGTTAAATTAATTCTAATGACCACCATTGGACAAAATGGTAAGAATATATTCTAATTATACTTTGAAACCACTAAATAGTATAATTTATCACTATAAATTTTTTTTTTTAAAAAAGTTGTTTTTAAGTATTTTTCACTATTCATAAAAAATTGGAAGTTCTCAGAAAATTACAAAAAATTCAAATTTGGATAATTTTGAAATTACGAAAACAAAAATGAAGTCCATTTTGAAATATAAAATTTCTATAATTTTAAAAAGTGGTTATTACTATTCATAACGGCTACTTTGATTAGTCGCGGTGTTTTAGAGCTCGAAGTTGCGTACAATGCAAGCTATTGCATTATTGAATGAGAAGCGTATCGTGGAAGCTCGGGGTGTTACATTCTACCCTCCTTAAATAAATTGCATCCTCGCAATTTGATATTTTTCTTTGAAAATAAGAGGTTGATAATAGAAAATACCTTTGTGGAAAACCCACATCAGAAATAAGGTTAATAAAATTTAGCCTTAATAAGAGGGAAAGGGAAATGAAAAAGTCACCGCCCAATTATGATCTCGATTAGGAGAACATTGGTGGCAATTAGAGACGTATAATTGGAGGAAAAACGTAAATATTCGTAGGGAGTGATTGAGGTCATCAATCACAATCAACTGTCAAATTGAGGGCCTCAAAGCCTTCAATCTATGTTGATTTAAAATATCATCAGTTCAACAAGACATAAGGTATTAGGATAACACATTTTTTTGTTTTAATATCCCTTTACTAAAGTTTAAGAATTAATTTATTCATTGAATAACAGATAGGTATATATATATTTATGCCTGACAATTAGAGTTTCAACCTTCAACTCACCTTTCACTCAAAAAGATAATAGAACCCAAAAATATTATACTTTTCCTAATTGTATAAGGTTCCAAATGTTAACACATACAATTTAGATTAGTAAAATTATTTTGTAATAACCAAGGACTTCCTGTAGGCTAGTGGTAGGAAATAAAGGTCTGTCGCACTATGGTTGTGGGTTCGATTCCTGCAGCTTTGTCCGACGCGACGGGTTATGCCCCACCCTATAGGTTGTCCTTTTCCTAAAACTATAGTATCATAATATTCGAAAAATAATCTTCACAAATGCTTTAACCTTAAACAATATTATCCATGGTTCAACTTAATCCATTCCAACCTTAATAGTTATCCAAAATACCTCCGTCCAGACTTTCTCTAAAAGGTCTCTAAATTCCAATATCAATTGTAACATCAGATTCCCTAAACAAAGAAAAGTTTCTCTTATTGTCACATACTAAAAATATGATTACCTTAATCATATTAAATCCTTAATGAAAACAACATGTACTACAGTACAATCCTTATATATATCTCATTATTCTTATAACCATAATCTAGTTCTTGAGTCCAAAAACACAAATACAATAATTATTCCGCCTCAACTGTAGTCACAGCATAAGATTGGCCTTGATCACTTTGCCTTTTCTGAGGTAAGTTTCCTTGACGCTTAGGACATTCATTTGCATAATGACCCATTTCTCTACAATTGTAGCATTCAACTTTGACAGCCTCATTCTTTCCCTTGCAATCACGAGCTTTGTGACCCTTTTCTCCACATTTATAACAAACTCCCATTCCTTTTAGGCAAGTACCAGGGTGATTCTTCCCACAATTATCACATAATGGAAAATCCTTCTTTCCCTTTTTCCCTTTATCTGTCTCTTGTTCCACCGTTCTCTTCTTCTCTTGCTTTACTGTGTTGTCATAAGACATAAAGAATTCCTTTTCTGTCTTGACAGCACACGATACAATATCTTCGTATGATGAGAAGGATTGTGATACTAAAGCTCGACGGAGAAATGGTTTTAACCCATCAAAGAAACGATCAATCTTACTTCTTGGGTTACGAATATAATCAGAATCATGCCTCGCTAACCTTGTAAAGTTAGCCTCATACTTTGCGACATTCTCATCCTCCTTCTGCCTCAGACTCAGAAATTTCCTTTCCATATCTGCTTGATGGTCACGAGGAAAGTATTTTTCTAAGAAAAGCTCTTTGAACTCTCTCCATTCCATATTCGATACTTCATCATCTTCCTTCATGTTTTGAATCAATGACCACCATTGATCAGCATCTCCAGTGAGGCGGTAAACTGCCATGATAACTTTTTCCCTTTCACTGCTCCCCAAAGCCTGAAATATTTTCTCTAGGGAATTTATCCATTGCTCGGCTACTAAGGGATTTTTACTCCCATTGAACGTTGGTGGTTGTTGCCTCATGAATCGATCTAACATTGATCCTCCACGTTGCGGATCAGGGTGCTCCATACGAGTAAGGTTATTATTCATAACCTGAGTGAGTTGTCCCAGTATGGTATTAAGTTGATCAACACCAGTTGTATCTCCAGATCCACAATAATTATCTTGAGCAGGATGGAAATCCCTACACGGAGTTCGTGCATTGATACGGTTTCCATTTCTTCCACTAGGGGCCATTTCTAAACAATGACATAAACTAGATTTGTTCATGAATCAAAATACATAATTCCATACTTGTGAAACACTTAACATAAATTGAACTAATTATGGATATAATCCATAATTATAAAAATGTTTTATTTGAGGAAGTATATACTCGTAACCCTTCATAGTGGTTTATAAATAAAATGGGAATTATCCAAAGCATATCCCCCGGGAGTGTCGTAACCAAGAGTGCAGCAAGGCCCGTTATCGTGCACCAGTTCCCGTTCGAGTCTAGCTCAAAGCGGTGTTTTCGGGTATTACCCCTAGGTACATCTGTGCCAGAGCTGCCTCTACCTGCTCGTATCCAGACAGGGATGTATTGCTCGGAAAACTCACAACATCTCTACAATACCGAAATTCTAGGAAGTTCTTCTATACCAATCCTCAAGGTCTATCTTTGGGCTATGTGCTCTAATCAGAGTTTGTCTAAATCTAGCTTCCAAGGTTAGTACTAAACTGCCTCTGATACCAACTGTAACGCCCCGACCCCAGCTACCCAGAGCCGGTGCATTAATTCGTAACATTGGCATGATCACAAAAGATCAAGTCTCGAAAGACCGATTAGTTTAGTAGCCTTGGAAATTCTAGATACATTCATAAGTTTTACATTATATCATAAAATGAGAAACTACTACAACAACATAATGTCTCCACAGTCCACACTATTATCCCCTCATAATATCCCTGCAGGTCATTCATAATTTACTTCTTCACTTCCTGGTAAAAAATGAAACATAGAAAAGGGGTGAGCTCAAATGCCCAGTAAGGATAACAATATAGCGGAAACTTTCATAAATAAGAATAAACATTTAAGGCAATGTATAACATAAAACAAGCCTTTTAAACTTGAATATCAACATAATATGGAAAAAGTAAAATGAAATAACGCCATTTACTCATTCACATGGATATTCTACTAATCGAATAATCACATGCAAAATCACTAACCACTTTCATAATGTTGGAATGCATAATGCCAGACTATCATAACCACATAGCCAAGGCCTCGTGCCAAGACTACAAATAAGATTTTGTCAAGGCCTTGTGCCCAGACACTAGTTTGTCTCATGAGACCTACCGATGCATCGAGGAGCTATAGCGGGCTCCACCCTTCACATATTAAGTCCAATGCATTCCCATATGAAAAGGTTTAAACATAACATAAATATTCGTATTAAAACTGGCATACGAAATGTCAATAATTTCACCATAAACTATGAATGGTATAAAATAGCACATCCACAGTCAAACATATCACAAAAACCTTCAA
The DNA here is from genome assembly GCA_963277665.1 of Viscum album. Taxonomy (NCBI): domain Eukaryota; kingdom Viridiplantae; phylum Streptophyta; class Magnoliopsida; order Santalales; family Viscaceae; genus Viscum; species Viscum album. The sequence continues at coordinate 580,813,747 of OY728144.1, forward strand.
TACAATATAGAAGGTTTGTATTATAATAAATCAACTTCAAATAAGCGTAAAATCCATCAAAGGATGTTGACATAGATGAAATCAAAAAACTTTTTAGAGAAATATCTCTTTCTATTTTTGAAATCGTTTAAGAGCCATACAAAACATTTTCTTGAAAATATTCTTATAAGCTTGTAAGGAAAGCTTTGAAGATTTTATAATGGCGGAAAATAACCGCACCCGCCGTATAAGTTAAAAAAACATTCTTACCTCAATTCTGTCGAAAAGGTTAAAAAGGACCTTGTTTTGAAAACGACGAAAAGATTCCTCTTATAAAAATTCAAAAAGGGTATAAATGACTTTAACCCATATTATTGTAAATAATAAAAATGTTTTGAAATACATTTTGAAGAAACATGGATGTGGATGATAACGAGGTCCCAGTAGATAATTATGTATAAACAACCTTGGATAATGAAGAGGTTGTGAAGTAAACCCTTACCTTGTACTTTTCCTTGGTTGGGGTAGGTTAACCTCCTGTATAATGGTGAAATAATTGTTATTAAATTATACCAGAATAATATACATTCATATGATATCATATATGATCTTTTAACATTGTTTTGTTAACAATAACTTAGATTTATCGTTGTTTCGGGTGTTAACTTACTAGTTTTCTTATATGTTTTGTTACGTAAGTCATGTTTTTCATGGATAGGTTGTATCTTATTCATATCCAGAATGATATCATGTCCTTAAACATTATTTTTAAATTATCAAATGATAATTATACTTGAATGGATACGACGGAGAATGAATCTCATCGCGTTCGTGGAGACGGTAGTCCGTACGTACGCACGAGCGACAATATCATTATTTTGATAATAAAATAATATATAATTGGATATTATATCATATATACAGAATCATTATCATGTTATATTTATTATTTACATGAATTACATATCATTATTATACCCATCTAAATAATAATATATTGAATAACAATTACACCACGACGTGGAGACGGTAAGTCGTACGTACGCACCTATGGTGACATGTCATTCAAATGATGGGTAGAATAATGAATATGGTTGTTCCATATTTATAATAACATCACCGTATATAGAAGATACTGGAGTTATAATTTTAGAGTTGAAATAATAGACAAAGAGGGAGTGGAAGAAGAATGAAACATGAAAGAGGGTGATGAAAATGTTACCTCTTCTTCGGGTTATTCCTTTTGATTTGATCAAAAGGACTCCTTAGGATGGCTTTCTAACTAAAGTAAAGCTTCTAGGATGAAGGGAGAAATGTTGGGAGAGTATTGGGGCAGAGTTTGGCCGATCCAAATGGCTTGAAGGTGTGAATAAGGTGGGAGAGGTGGGGGCCTTTTATAAGAGGAGAGGAGGGGCTCTTTTGGAAAGATTGAAATGTTACATTATTATACCATGCTTTTCGGATTCTAAAGGTCCCACACTTATATAATTCGTGTCTAAGGTGATAAGGGTTCGAAATATCTTCATCCAATAGGCTTTGGACAAGTGTAAGCCTTGGATTTTGCATTATCTTCTCATTTTATTTAAATCGTTAAATAATGAGGTCATCGCCGCATCATAATGATGTCATAAATAATTTAATTTATTTAATGTCTAAAAATAAAAAAAAATACTATGATGTAGGAAATCTTTTTAGATTTCTAATGAATATTTATAATCAAAATTTGGACTTGTGTAACCCCACTAAACAAACTGTTTTAGTAAGACAACTCATGTTTGTGTCAATTTACTTTTAACATTAAATAAATATATATTAATGTCATTTTCCAACTAAAGTGGCTCCATGGGGTCCCCAAGTTGACTCATGGGTTGTCTTGGTCGGCCATGACTCATCCAATAGGAGTAGGAAAAGTGTCAAGCTCATATCATATTATTAAAACATTGTTTTTATCTTAAACTACACTAATTACCTCTAATCGCGATTAAGAACTTAAAAGTTACTATTCACCAAAAAATTATTTTAATCTCATTGAACCACATTTTACTTCTTAATGACAACCATGTATGTAGGATTTTTGAAAATCAAATCACAGAAGTGGTAATATTTCATTTTAACGAAAAAAAATCAGTTTTTAACAACCACTTAGTGGTTTCACTATTCATCAAAAATTGAAGTTTTTCAGAATAAGGCCAAAATTTCACCCTAAGCTATAATTGATATTACGAATTCAAAAATGGTGTCTATTTTACAAAATTCCAAACATATAAGTTTCATTAATTAATTTTATAATTAATTCCCGTTGTTACAACAAATAGCATGTTTTTAAGAAACAATTTATATCAAAAGATTGGCAATTGTTTATGTCCAATTTCAATGTTAAATTAATTCTAATGACCACCATTGGACAAAATGGTAAAAATATATTCTAATTATACTTTAAAACCACTAAATATTATAATTTATCACTATTAATTATTTTGTTTAAAAAAGTTGTTTTTAAGTATTTTTCACTATTCATAAAAAATTGGAAGTTCTCAGAAAATTACAAAAAATTCAAATTTGGATAATTTTGATGTTACGAAAACAAAAATGAAGTCCATTTTGAAATATAAAATTTCTATAATTTTAAAAAGTGGTTATTACTATTCATAACGGCAACTTTGATTAGTCGCAGTGTTTTAGTGCTCGAAGTTGCGTACAATGCAAGCTATTGCATTATTGAATGAGAAGCGTATCGTGGAAGCTCGGGGTGTTACATAATGGATAGTTAAAAAGTTAAAAAAACTAACTAGTATAGTGAGAAACTAATATGGTAAAAGTGAGTAACCATAGAGGTAAATTTAATACCATGTATAAAAATGTTTCTTTTTGAATATTGGAGGATTTTATCAACCTTATGGCCCCTCCAATCTGTTATTTTTCAATTTTGGAGGCACTTTTTCTTGATAGTGACTTCCCATTATTGAATAGTTTTTTGTATTTACAAATATTTCACTCCTCAATTATAAAAGGTCCCAATATCCCATCACTTATTCACTCATATAAAGCCATTTGGACTGAAAGAACCTAATAAAATATATCCCCAACATTATTATTCATAATATAAATCTTATGGACTTCCCAAAAAACCAAGCTTATGGTTCTTAATAGAATATCCAAAGGAGGATCTACTAAGCGGTAGTAATCATCTTCACCGATCTCCTCCTTTTTTATTTTTTTCACATTCAATTATGTATTAAAAATTAAAATTTAATAATACCATTATATACTATATATTCATTTTTTTATGTTTATTTAATAATACTTATCCATCTCCTCTTATATCAAAGGATAAACGAGACCATCGTTCATGTGTACAAGATACTACCACCTCGTGAACTTATATAATTCATTTTCCATCATCACATACAAAGACTATTTATGATTATTAATTGAATTTCTATATATTATATTAAATATATATTAATATTTATTGAAAACTAATATATCATATACATTATTACCTTGGTATATTTTCAAAAATGATAACGTCATTCGTGTGTACTGCAGATTACTGCATTGTGAAGTAATTTGATTCATTTTTTTGTTACCACATCACATGGATTCTATATTTAATTTAATTTTTTTCAAATATTATATTTATTATATAATTATAATTTTTTAATGTTATAATAACACTTTTCTTATTTCCATCATGATCTGTGAAAAAATCGAAATGTAAATCAAGCATAGGTACGACCAACTATCTCCATAATTATAACATAGTTCAAATTTTTTTATCTAATTTTATGGTTTGTTTTAAATTTATAATTTATGTATAAAATATATAATGATATAATGATTATTATTCTATAAATTATGTAACAATGACCCATTTAACGAAATTAAACTCAAAAATTCCATTTTAAAATTATGAACTAAGAATCCTCAAAACACCCGATGTAGACATAACTGAATTACAAATTAAATATTCCATTAAAATAATTGAAATAAATAGTTTAGTTATATGTTATTAGACATGGAATATTTTATTATGAGAAAAAATAATTGAAATAATTTATTATAAAGGACATAAAGTATAAACACGATAGGTCTGGACTCATGGTAGGGGATTTCTCATCTTACTTTTACTTCTGTGGGACATATTTTGTATTCATCACTTTTTTATTTTCTAGGGTGAATATAATTCATATATAAATGTTATATCGTTAATATATTTATATTTATAGTATTTTATGTGTCTTTTTACATTATATACTTCAAGGGGATTATGATTCAAAAATTACAAAAGTGGTAAGGGCTTTTATCTAAGAACTTCTTTGAGATGCATATTCTTTTATGAACCTTATTTATATTATATGGTTTATATATTGGATATTTTCATATAAAATCATTAATCATTCATAAATCATAGTATTTTATGTTAAAATTCATTTACTTCATTCCTGGGATCTATGATTCAAAATTTATAAAATTGATAAGGGTTTTGTATTCAATCTCATTTTAATTGGGATCGTTTGTGCTTAAAATTCTATTGAAGGGAATTATTTTATCATTGTCTAATAAAATCCTTTAGATTTCCTTAACCAATATTCATTAATGAAATTTAAAATTAATTTTACCATTTTACTATCTTTGTTATTTAAAATTACAGATATAATGTTTTTAAGAAAAGCTAACATTGTTTCTATTTTTGGTCAAAAAACATTTTCCTTCTATATAAATATTTTAATTAAAATGTTTTAAAGAAAAGTTTTTATATTATCCATTTATTTATTGAATAAATTTTTATCCATTTTTTACTTTTTAGAAAATGGATTAAAATTATTCTTCTTTTCCATTTATGAATAAGGTACTTTTTAACCCATTACTAAAAATGTTAATGGAATTTTGTTTTAATATACTCGACATGAATGGAATATTCATACCATTAAGAGCACTAAATTAATTGAACATTAATTTATATGTACAAATTTTTATTTACAAATAATATATTTTCTTTGATATTTTTTAAAATTTTGGATTTTAAAGAAATGATTTCAAATTCAAAATGGTACTTTCCTCAAAAAAATATTCCATGTATTATTTTAAAGGAATTTTCATCAATAAAGACAACATTGGATGTTATGTATTTCTTTTTGATTATGTATATCAGTATATTACATGTATAACTAGCTTATTCTACCTTACTTCTATGAGGTAATAAATTCCTTCAATTTATCTCTCAAATGCATTCACTATAAAATTTCCTTTTATTATGATATGAGATAGGATTATGCAACCTATTTTCATTAAATGGGAAATTATTATGTTTATTCCTTATGATTTATTTATTTTTTGTGGAAAAAATAATAATGAAAATTTCCTTTTTGGTGGGCATAGATACTTCTATAATTCATTGGGTGAATATTTAGTCTCATGAGGCATCATGTATGTGAAAAGGGAGTAAACCTAATCCATTATGGGACCTTGTACATCATGTGATATTTTCTATGTAGTTAGCCAAAACTCATTTTTATGTCATGTTATATATTTATTCCACATTGCATGTGATTATTTGACTTATTATACCATGTTATTTATGTTATTCTCCTATGTGATTACTCTGGATCCTTTTTAGGATATTATGTTATACTTTTGAATCATAATTTATTCTTTATTTTCATGATTATTCCATTACTGGTATTTTATCCCACACCTTTATTTTATATATTCCCTAGTTTTTCCTTTGTATCCTTATGAGCTCAAGTGGTTTTGTGATATCATTATAGAAAATAAAATAAATAAGTTTTCTTTTAGCCTAAATTTTATGTATTATAAAACCAGTCATCCAGAGACACTAGGCCTTATTATATTTGGATTGTAATTAATGGTTTTTTACCTAAATAATTATGGCATAATAGGTGTAAAACTTCTGGGTTTATAAAATTAATATCAAATAAAGTTCTAGTTATTTTCAGGTATTAGGATTTGGGAACTTTAGTAATAAAAACCAATGGATAATGTATATGATAACATCCTAAAGTTCTGATATAGAAGTGATTATGTTGTTTTCCCAGAAATTGCTTCATTATCTAGAAACTTAAAGTGGATGTGGATCTAGCATTGTTTTACCTAGGGATAATAAATATGAAAATTTTTAATTAGGATTCGACTCGATCATCACCCGATTTATAAAAATGGACATCACTGCACACCTAGTTTGACACTCATCATGGATATTCTTGGGATAATTCAAATTTTCTCTATGAACCGTCATGTTGAATTGGAGAATAAAACCTATAGAAAACTATGATATACCATACAATTTTGGGATAAACCAAATGTTTCTTGGGTTAATAATTCTATGGATGATCATTATTTTAAATTCATAGATGCCCATTTTGAGGTTTTATATAATGGGAGTTTAATATGATTAAGGATATTTTTAGGAGACATTTATTAGAAAACAACCCATTAGTTTAGTATATGTTTTAGTGAAATTTTATTTGAGGTATATTTATTTTACATTTCTTAGATACAAGTTAAACATTTTTGATAACCTTCCAGGTTAATTTGATTATTGATGTTAAGGTAAAAATATTCAATTAAGATTTTTTGATTTTTAGGGGAAAAGATATATAGAAGACTTTTGTGGTTAAAAACTGATTTGATTATTAATGGTAATTTTAGGATGTTCATCATATTTTTTTAATGTTATCAATGTTATATTAATATATTTTTATAAAATTTATGACCTATATTTTGGGTGAAAACTCATTATATCTGAAAATGTTAGAGGGATTGAACCCAAAACATAAGGGTGATAAGGGTGCATCACCTACCACTAGCCTATATGATATACTGATTAGTATCACATTGTCTTTATTTAAATTAATTTATTGATAATTATAAAAATTATTTTTATAAAAAAAATTTAGGATCAAATATATGTTTATTTATTAGTATTTTGAGCTGATTAACGGTATTTTGGGAAAAAAATTTATTAGGTTGAGGCATATATAAATCTTAGGAATAATATGTGGTTTAACATGAATGATAATTTGGGAAGAAAAAAAATTAAATCTACTTGAATTTTGAAGTTATTCTGGATGTAGGGTTATAGAGTTATTTAATTTGAACTTCGAATTTGTATATTAATATGAAAGAAAATTCATTTTGAGAATAATATTACCATATCATATAAATTTTTGGTTTTGGTAAATATATAAAGATAAGAGTAATATCTTGATATCATTTTTTGTGACCCATTAGACGTTTATTTTAGCGCTTCATGAATTAAAACTTCATCTTGAATACTCATAATTTGGTGAAACATATGATATTTTTATGAAAAAAGATTAAATTTTTAAATTAGTCTTGTTAAATGAGTATATTTCCATATTTCTTTTATCTAGATATTAAAAGGATCACTAAACATTATGAAAAGGATTTTCATATAAAAATGTTATTCATTTTTTTAAATCGCTGGTCAATTGTCTCTTAAAAAATGTATAACATAATCTCTTAAATTTATCTCCTTTTAAAATTTGTGCCCTCACTTCCCATAATCGTTTCTCCTTTGAGGAAACTAAGTTATGTGATTTCTTTATTTTTTCCTTTCCCTATTTTATGAGGATGTTTTAATAACCCTTTTTAAGAAGTTATTTTTCCATAAAAATGTTTTTAAATTTCAAACCCTTGATTAATGATCACAACAACAAATTATGATGGAATAATTTATTTAATTGGTTTAAATGTAACATATTGATATTTTTTAAAAAATAGCAATATGTTTGATAGTGTATACGGAATGCAACACCGATCTTCAAAAACGCACAAAATATATTACCATTATAACCTAGACTTTAAATTTCTGAGTATGAATATTTTTAAATAAATCATGATACATATATAAATTTACTAAATAAATTTATTGATAAATTATTAATAAATAATAACCCTACTTTTAGTAAAGATATTTTATTCTACTAAATTTTTTTTTTCATTTAATAATAGTTTTTGACTTATTTTTTAAAGAGAATATTGTAATTAATATGTGGAACTTTTCTTATTAAATGAAAATTATTTTTCAAAATAGCATATAAACATTAAAATTTTTAGATAATAATATAATAAAAAAAGTAGAATAATAGGGAAAATTTTAATTAATATGTGGAACTTTTAAATAATGGTTTTTTTAATTATTTTAATATATAATTAAATTTTTTTAATTATTATTTAGATTTTTTGGTAAAATTTTTGGATTTTTCTAAAATGGTTGATTTTTTAGATAATAGTGAAAATTTAAAAAAATTAAAATACATTCATTTCTATTCATTAATTAAATAATTAAAAATCTCCGTAATATTTTTTATATAATATTATAGTTACATGTGAACCATTTTATTTAGAATAATATATTTTTTTCATTCAAAACATCAATTTTCACAATTTTAGTATAAGTTTATTTTTATGCATAAAACACATTTTCATAAAAACTATGCTAAACTGAATAATGTTCCTAAATTATATTTAATTAAAATAACACCTAATAAGGAATGATATAAACGGATTTTATTGATTATATACCAATATATATGAATTTAAATTCATTTAATTTTGATTATATAGTTAATAAAAGATCATTTATTTCCTTAAAAATTAATTTCTTGAAAAACTATTTTTCAAAATGTTTTCAGGATTAATTTTAAATTTAATTATGAAAAATATATGATTTGTGTTTTATATAATATTTTTATTATTTCTAATCATAATATTTAATATTATATAATAATTTGATCTTAATTTTGGTCATAATGACTCGTAAAAAAAGTTAGAAAACTTGTTACAATGGTGAAAAACCAAAATCGTAAAAGTATGTAACATTAGAGGTAAATGGAATAAAATATTAAAAACATTTTTATTTTTTAATTTATGGGGGTTGGATAAACAATATCACCCCTACACTATATCATTTATAAATTTTGGTGGAACATTTCATGAGAGTGACTTCCCATTATTGATTATTATTGGGAATTTACAAAAAATACACTGCCCTAAAATTATAAAAGGGAACCTTCTAACCTAACTTATTCAGAGCAATGAAGAAATTTTTTTCAACTAAAATATTTGAAAAAATATCACCAAAATATTTAGCCACATTATAAAAGATCTATTATTCCCCAAATACCAACCTTAGTGTCTTTAATAAGATATCTAAAGGCGGTTCTTCTAAGATATGGTAATCACCTTCACTGAGAACTTTTTTAATTATTTTTCCACCTTCAATTATATATTTAAAATTACAATATAATAACCCCATTATATCATATATATTAATATTTTTCTATTTTTTTAGTAATATTTATCTATCCCCTCTTCTATTAAATGGGAAATGAAGCCATCATTCATGTGTACGGAGGAGTACCATCTCAAACACTGATGTAAATCATTTTCCCTCACCACCTCCCATAGGTATTAATGATGATGTATTTAATAATTATATATGATATTAATAACATATTAATAATTTTGGAAAAGTTACATATCATAAACCTTCTTACCTACCATACATTTAAGATTGCTAACAACATTTATCAATATAGTGGACTACCACCTCATCAAGGTATGTGATTCATTTTTTATTACTACTTCACATGGATGGAATACTAAAGTGTATTTAAAGAAAAAATAATAATATATTATATAATTATCATTATAAGAAGATAAAATAGCAATTACCTAATTTTTATCATTACCACTAAAAAATAGAATCATTACTCATGCGAACATACAGCCTACCATCTTCATGATTGTGACAAAGTTAATTTTAAATAGCCATATTTCATGGTTGGTTTTAAAAGTTTAATTTATGTATAAAAATGGATATTATTTAATGATAATTATTTTGGGTATTATGTAACAATAGACCCTTTGAACATGACCAAAACACTAATTCTATTTTAACATTATAAACTGAGTGGTGTCAAAACACCTGATGAGGACATAAATGAAAACAAATAATTGATATGTTTTTACTATACAGGAGATAAAGGACATACATGAAAAGTTTAGACTCGAGCTAATGGATTTATCATCTCACTTTTACTTTTATGATACATATTCCTTATTCACCATTTATTTATTTTGTGTGGTTTATGTAAAACCGCTTTGAATTTTATATCATTAATATATTTATCTTCATGGTATTTAATGTTTTATTTTAAGTAGATTCTTTCACCGGGTTATTATTCAAAATTTACAAAATTGGTAATAGTTTCCATCTCAAAACTTCCTTCTTTGATACGCATGTTATTTTATGCACCTTATTTATTTTTTATGGTGTATATACTTCCACTTTTCATATTATTTCCTGAATTCTTCAAAACTCATAAAATTTTAAGTTTAAATTTATTTACATCATTCATGGGGGTTATGATTCAAAAGATACCAAATTGGTAAGGGTTTATGCTTCAATCACATTTTAATAGGGATAATTTCTAATTAAACTTCCATTGAGTTAAATTATTTTATTATTGTATAATAAAACCATTTCTATTTTTTATCCTATAGTTATTCATGATATTTTCATGTAATATTACAATTTTCCTCTAATTGTTACTTAATATAATTGTTAAAATATTTTTAAGAAATCAATAATTATATCTTTTTTTGGTCAAAAATTATTTTTCTTCCATATCTCTATTTGCATCAAAACAAATTAAAGAATGTTTTAGATATTATCCAATTAATTATTATATACATTTTTACCCATGTCTTATTTTTTTCAAAATGAATGTAAATAAATCTTATTACATCATTTCAAAAATGGTTCTTTTTTACTTTCTACCAAAAATCTGAAAGGAATATTTGTTTTAACATACTCATTATGAATAGAATATTCACACATTCATGGTAAAAAAATTGTTTGAATAATACTTTATAAGTATCCATGGATATTTTTAAAACAATTCCTTGATATTTTGGAATTTTTTTTATCAAAAAAATCAATGTGAAATAGGTAACTTTCTGATGAAGTATTCCATGTAAAATGATAAAGTCATTCTCATAAATTATGTCAAACTTGAATGTTATGGATTCTGTTATCAAATATGTATATACGCAAATCACATATATACCATGATTATTATTCCTTACTTTAATAAGGTAATACATGAATTATGTTTGTCTCTTAAATGCTTTTATTATAAAAGTTTCTTTAATTATGATATGAAACTAGATAATGTATCCTAATTTGTTTAAATGGGTAATTCTTATGTTTATGCCTTATGATTGGTTTCATTTTTGTCTCACACATAATCATCAACATTTTATGGTGGGTGTTTCTAGATAGCGATCTAATGAATTGGGTGAAAATTTAGTCTCATGAGGCATCATATATGGGAATAGGGAGAAAACCTATTCTATTAGGTGACTTTTTCCACCATGTGTTATTTTCTAGGAATTTATACATGAATTATGTTTATGTAATATTATAGATTTTTTCCACATTTCCTATGATTCCATGATCCTCTAATACCATGTTATTTATGTTATTCTCCCATGTGATTACTCTTGATCGTTCTCTTTTATGATATCCCATATACTTTTTAATCTCAAGTTATGCGTCTTTATCATGTTTATTACCTTATTGTGATTTTTATCTCACTCCTTTATTTTATGTACTACCTTAGTTATCCTATGTAGTTTAAGGATCATAATTTAATTTATTAGAACATTATGTAGAATAAAATAATTTTTTTTAGTCTCACTTTGATTTATTATGAACCTATTCATCCAAATACACTAGGCCTCACGATCATTGAGTTGAAACTATTGGATATTTATATTTAAAATTATGGAATAATATTTCTAAAAGGATTATGTCAATAAAATAATACAATAAAATAACTAAATCAGGCACTAAACATCTATTGAATAAAGAATAGTTAGATGATATTGGTGAAGAATCCAAGTAGACTATGGAGTTCATCTATGATAACAAGATTGATATTTATCTCAAAAAAATCATGTACAGTAATATCATACCAAGTAGATTTAGAATAAACATAACTTTATTAAAGATAAGGTAGATTAGGGAATGATAATAGTGGAAAATGTCATAAAAAAGAAACAAGTTGAAGATTTCATGAAAAATTCATTCGCCACTCTTGTTTTTTAGAAACATATGTTAATCCTCAATTTCAAATAACATACCTTATCTTTAGGATGTTAAAATATATCACTATATCCTATATTAGTCTAAACTATTATATATTATGTTTCCTGTTTAGAAATTATCTCAAGGATTATAGTCTAATAAGGATAAAATAACTATGAAATTCGATAGAGAATACCTAAAATTTAGGTGACCATCAAGTGGTTCCAAATAAAAATCTAACATTCTAGGGGATTATATGGAATCAAATAAGGGGGAGATATGATCCATAGGGAATAGTGGATTTGAATCTGAATGAGAGATGGAATACAAGGGGTTTAAGGATAAGGGAATCTTATTTTAACATCCCCAGTCCTTGGTCACTCATTAGTTCCAAAACTGGTGAAGCTAATGAGACATCAAAAACACCTCCCCCATAAAATAAGGATACCAATTGGGGTCTTCAGTGTTATAGTAAGAAGACTATACCCACTTATAATATTGTGAAATAATTATAAAAGATAACCAAACTTCCTCCATAATCAATAAACAAATTTTATAAAATCAATAGAAATGAAATTGTATTATAAAAAATCAACATATAGATTCAAGCAGCCATATAGAATCATGGTAATGCCAGTATACAATGAATGATCACCCACTAAGACAATCACATGGACAAATGAAAGGAGTAAAATTTCTTAGGTGATATTAAATCCATATGACAAACCTCATCAATCTTCTAACTCTATCCAAGATATCCACTAGAGTGATATATTCTTATTCCCCAAATAAACTAAAAGTTTTAATTAGTAAAGATATTACTGGTTACCCAAGTTGCATTACTAACTGACTAGGGTGTGAGTAAAACTCAGTAAAAAACCAACAATGTAGTCCCATACATAACCGAAAATTTTTGGGTGTAAACAAGTGATATTATTTTAATATAAATATAATAATTGCGGAAGTTTAAATAAATAACCAATATCAATACTCAAGTTCTAATGTGAAAATAAGGATCAAGATAAACCTTATCTGGATAGTTTAATGGTGTCTCTTATAATTTAATGTAACAATTACAATCATGATCAGAACCATGGCTAATTCCTTGGGGAAATTCCAAGGTAATCTCGAAACATCATTCTCAATATATGATTCCTAGGATCATGTCATAGGAAATCAAAAACCATGCTCAGAGGCCACCTGGGAGAGTCGTATCCCTCATCCCTGATTTCAAGGAATGTTAATAATGAAAATAAAACCATATCACATTCAAATACAAGGATAATATCCAAGGGATTACAAAACATTATCACCTCTGAATACTAGGAGCATGCCTTAAGTATTCCAGACTAATTCAAGCACAAAGTTTGTATCCAAGGATCATGTCCAAGGATTACCATGTATTTTGTTACATGTCATTGGGTATTTCATCCCACCCAAAAACATCTCATATATTGTATATTGATGGGTCGACCATTATCCAAAAACCCATCTTACACAACAGAGGTTGTCCTCTCAAGTTCTTGAACTACCATGGTAACTATGGTCAAATTAGGCTCATCAATGATTCATTTAATAAGGTTAATCAAACAATCAACTCAACCCATTTCTCATACATACCCTCACTAAGGTCAAAATATCCTTGGTGAACCTACTAAGGTCCCTTAGGTATCATAAATCATGGAAACCCTTTATGCGTTCCCTTATCTCAAACACTACTTTTTTTGTCAACACTCATCACTCAATGTTCATAACATATCTCGACATCATCAATGTATCATCATCGAGGCCTCATTGGCCTCATTGTAAAATAAATACTATAATACTTCTTTAATGATGGAATTAATCACATATCACTTCCGAACTCATGATTATGTCAGCCATCATACACCAAAACCATCCAATCATTACTCATGTATAACTTACATGGGTAATTTCATATCAATTGGAGAGTAATACCCATGATAATCTTATCTCTACTATCATAATGGATCTAAGTAATCTCAAGGATTAACTAAGTACTACCAGAGATTCACAATTCTGTTCATCATGTTCCATTTCTAATAGGATCTAAAGGCACATATTGAGATCCACTATTCTAATTGAAATTATTTTGGTCTCACCCCTCATGGTATTTTCATCTCAAAGAAACATTTATAGCCAGGTTCTTCACCATCAACAACTAAGAAAGTCAAGAAAGTGAACAAGGGTCCATCATGGTCCTCATCACTTTATTCATTCCATGAATTTTATTTTAAAGGATAAATTTGTTTTGTAATAAATGGTTGATCACCCTTTGTATAAATTATTTATATCACACACTATATAAGTAATTTATAATATCATATGGGTACACATATGGGAGCATATACCTCAATAATGGAATTATTTCTTTTCAATCATAGCCTAGAATCACTCAACTAGGCTCATCAATGTTCAATATGACATATTACAACCACATGAGGCCCTAAATCAGTGCATAACACAAAATTAAATTAATTATAATAATTTATAATAAATTAAACAATTTATAATTAAATTTACAATTTAACTCAATTTGTGATAAATACCTAAAAACCCACAAATCCATAACTACTCATTGAGACCTTGAGAAACGAGATGTGGTATACTCTTGATGTATACAAACACCTAATCCATGAAAAACCCCAACTTAATTACCTGATTCAAAATTAAATTTCATCAAAAATCACCAAAATCTCTCAAGAATTCATATTGTGATATGCCTTAATTGAAACAAAATTTGATGGCATGATGAAAATATCATGGGAACTCCTATCACAAAACCATAAAAAATTAAATTATTTATTGGTACAATTCCTCTACGACCTGTGGGAATCATCACAAAACCGAAATACAAATAAACCCAATCAATGAACAAGGTAATATAAATGAAGAATAATCTATAATAGAGGGAGAGAATTTCCTTAAAAACCCATAAATCTCTACCAAAAGACCTAAAATATGAGGGAAAATGAAGGAGAATGGTGGAATAGTGTGGATGGATCATGCACATATAAGTGATGAAGAAGAAAATTGGGGTTGGGGATTAAAACATTAGAGGGGGTAAAATGTAAATTTTCCACTTTTCATAATTCACATGGTTTTTCTGCATGGTTTACTAAACTGTGAAAAACCATTGTGGTCGACACTATCTAGGAAACCTTATTCAATATAGTTTTCCACATGGTTTCCTAAACCTTCTGCTAACCACGAAAAATTTCATTGAAAATATCTACAATGTTTTGAATAGTTTTTCTATAGATTTGTGATAATTGTGCACCACCCCTATCAAGAAATCCATCCTGTGTAATGTTTCTTCATCTCTCACCTTTTATCATGCATTAATGATGAAAGAAAATCATGTGCTATAAACGTTAAACTGATAATTTCCACATTCTTAGGGGTTTTTATGTTTTCTCCTAAAGTATCCACACCAAACCATGAAACAAGGAAGAAACCCATTAAAATTTTATGAAATATAAAATGAAGCTCTGAAGACTCTCCTCATAACTTGAGGCACCTCTCAATATGCAAAAAATATCTAAAAACATCAATATGATATGATCCAAATCTTAGAATTAAAATCCAAGTATCAATTTGAAATATTACCCATGAATTAGATTTATAATAAATTAATATCCCTCATGAAAGAGTATGTTTTTACAACCTTCCCATAGTAACTCTTATGAGCTCCATGAAGCCTCACCAGTCCTTCAACCATTGATATTATAACAACCCTGCTCTTTATTACACACATAAACATTATTTATTACATATAACCTTCACTTGATACAACATATAAGATAGATAGGTATAGTGTATTTGAGGCTTAGTAAAATTACCTAACAACTTAGAACCTAGAACGCTAATTCTAATTGAAAACTTCCTTTACATTACCACTACATTCCCTCGTACTTAGCATTGCATGGGATAACCTGAGGACATGCATAAGAAAAGGGTGAGCAATAAATCCCAGTAAAAGAGTAAACAAGTAATAACATAAATATTCCAATACATGTTAGGTAATAGTCATATCAATGTATCGCAATAGAAACATGAACATAAAGGCATGATAAAGCAAGATAATCATAACATTGAAATGTTGCAACAACCTTTAACATTGAATTAGCATGATCCAAGGGTCATTGCACAAAGAGCCTGAGTAAACTCTAATTGCACATGAAGAATGTTTAAACCCCCATTGTACTTGAATTATCATGAGTCAACACTCATTTCAAATGACATATCATGATACTATACTTTACCCAATTCATTGGAGTGCTATCAGGGCACACCCTTCTTAAACATTTGATTTCATGCATAAGTGTTTGACTTGGATCATACAACATTGAATCAATCATCATCATTTATGACATGATAAAGGGATAGGTAATACATACATGAAGCTTTATAATAAATAATTAAATGTTCATAAATGTGAATACCCTTGATAGAGAAATGTGTATGGTATTCACTACACAATGACATTGGCTTAGAAAATCGTAGTGCAATTTTGGAAGCATAATGGTGTGACATAAGGATTCATGAAAATGGTTGATGAGATAGAAATGGGTGTTTAATAATATGTACTTTAAATGGACAGTAAGGGGGAATATGGATACATTTCCCAACAAATGTAATGGAATTTAGATGCATAATACAAAAAACATACTTGGATGTAAAAGAAGAGAGAGAAATCCCACACGGAATTTTGGCATGGTAACATGTGTACATGGGAGGAATTGATGAGAGAGAAAGGGGTCTAAAATCATCCAAACATAAAGTGGTAAGTACGGTGTATGTGAAAAATCATACCCCAATATTTTTAATTAAGAAAATGGGCATAACAACTTAAGGAAAATTGGACAAAATGGGAAAAGGAGAAATCCCCTACTTGGAAGTGTGCTTCCAAAAGCTTGGGAGAGGATTGAGAGAGTCTTCATGGGATCTTGGGGTTCCTTGGGAGGATTATAGAGAGATTATGTCATAGTTTGGACAAACTCCAAAGGCATTGAGTGAAGAGGATGTGGGAACTTGGGTGGGTTTATATAGGAAAGGAAATGGAATTCTTCGTTATTTAGGTTTGGGACACCACACATTAAACTAATCAAAACCAAAAACCATCCCATAGTTTTTGCCCATGGTTTTTTGACAAAGTGGATTGGAAAATAATATTTTATAATTCCAATGGCCAAAATTCTTAAAATAATAGTGTTTCTTATGTGGAGGTGAGTCACACTCTCAAGGATAACAATTTAAAAATAAAAAATGTTTTATAAGTCCTAGAGGGTCCACTAAAGCTTTGTAAAATAAAACAAACAAATCTAAAATCACCTTATTTTAACGGTAAAACATATATTTCCTGGACTTAATGTTTATTGTAATTTATTACATCACTATTTGGTGATTATTATGTCATAAAACACATTATATATTTAAACGGTATTTAATTGTTACCCAAAAATTCGACCGTATTAGAAAATTATGAAAAATTCACCATTGGAGAATTTTAAGATCCTAATTCCAAAAATAATATTAATTTTATCTAAATACTTTTCTAAATATAATAATTTTTACTTTTAAAATAAAAATCGAAATTTATCAAAAACTCATGGGTTTTGAAAAAACAGCTTTAAACCCTTATTAAAAATTACAATTGTATTCATAAAAGATTGAATGATCATTTATATTTAATAAAAACTAATTATTAATAATATTTTATTAAAATATTATTTAATTAAAAAGATCCTTTAATTCATAAAAATAGATTTCTAAGTTGAGTATTAACTAAAAAATACTTTTTGCGATGTAAAAACTATTTACAAAGTAACCATAATAAAATAAATGCACATTATTTATAAAACAATAATGTATATAGTAATAGAACTTGATTCTTATTACGTAAACCCTTTTAACACCTGCAAAAGACTGAAGGGTAAGGTGTGCGATGGGGACAGAATCTTGGGGTTTCTCGGATAACATCGTTTGGGTGGTAATCTCTATTAACTTCCACTTCTCTCATAGTCAATTCCGCTCAAGCTTAATGGGTTCAATCTCGGCTTGGTTTTGGTCAAGAGAAAAGACCAATGATGCCACCTTTTTTCCGAGCTCTAAAAAATGGGCTTCTTACAGGGAAAGTCTACTTGATGATTCCATCACTTCCTTTGTCTAAGTAAATTGGATTTGTTAAATCCTTATATTTATACTGATCATGTGATCAATATTCAATAGCTATATTAGCAACGGTCACAATTCATAACGGTATTTTAAAATCCAGAAGCAAAATACCAATGAATTTCACATTTTATATAACCATAATAAGACATTTAATTAGATCAAGAAAAATATTTATTAATTAATGTTTGGGTTATTAAAATCTTACCCACTTAAAAAATTGTGTCCTCACAATTTGATTACATAAATAAAGAAATAAGAAATTTAAACATGGATTCCAGGTTACTTACAACCCACCATTAAGCATTCCCAATCCCTCATTATCATATCAATCATGGAGATAAAGGGTCCAATTAGTTCAAAAATACCTCAATGCACATTCAAAGTATTCTACTTCCTTATTCCAGACGTAGTCCGTGCAACAAGGATCATACCGATGGAAAATATGATGCACTTTTTGAAAATAAAAATTTTTAACGTATAGTTTCAAAACATCACCATATAACAGGATTTTGTAAAATAGTATGACAGAGTCAGATTTTTTTTTGAAATGTGGTTATTCAAATATATTGTCTATGTTTCAATAGAAAACTAGAAGATAGGACTATGTAAATATAGGATACTCAGAGGTATCCCTCTTCGACAGCTATTCTAAAATCAAATAGTTCATCATACTCCCTAGATAGGGAGAAGTATTTGAAAATACCATGATGGTACCTCCCTTATCTAGAAAGGTGGTAGATTTGGGAGATTAATACTTGATCATATGTGATCCATGATCCCTGATGATTCTGTGGTATGGAGGATGTGTTTGATATATCGTAGAGTGTATTCCATGAAAGTTGGACATTAAAAAAGTATTTGATGCTATGCGAGCTTGACTTTACAATAATTATAGCTAGTATGTCTTCAGGAAGGGACAAGCTTGTTGTATGAGGTTCCTCCCCTTCCATCTCGAAACTATCATTTATCCTACTGACGAAACATATCAGATTTTGAGTTACCCTCTAGAAATGATAAAATTGTGATATTAAACTACTATAAGTCTAATGATTTATTATTCCTTAATGAATGGAAATTTAGGTGTAACACATAAAAGGTAATCCAAAGAAAAAAATGGATGACTTATAAATTACTTTTAATCCCTTAACTTATGAATCTATAGGCTTCAATCTATGTTATCCATGATCTAATTTCTAACATATATTCTTAGGGGAATTTTTTTATTCCCTTAATAATGGTTCATACTAAGATTGTGAATTTACCAATGCTAATCCCCCGAGAGTGTCATAACCAAGAGTGCAGCAAGGACCATTGTCTTGTACCAAGATAAGTCAGGTTAAGCCGGAAACTCCTTGTCAGAGTCTTCACTCCTAGGTACATCTGTGCTAGAGCCGCCTCAACCTGCTCGTAACTAGAAAGGGATGTATTTTCTTGATAAACCACTTACTCAATACTCCACAAAACATAGGGATGTTTTTATTATACATAGTCTTATATCTAAGGTTTCACTATGGTTTTCTAATCCTAATCCCAAAAATAACTAAACCTATCCTCTAATACCAACTATAACAACCTTTCTCTTTATTACACACTTAAAAATGATTTATTACGTAAAGCATTCACTTGATACAACATAGAATATTGAGAGGTATAGTGTCTCTGGGGCTTAGGAACATTATAAAATAGCTTAAAACAGAAAACACAACATCTTATAGAAAACTACCTTTAAATGACCACTACATTCCCTCGTACTTAGCATTTCATGGGATAACCTAAGGACATGCATAAGAAAAGGGTAAGCTATAAAGCCCAATAAGGGAGTAAACAAGGAATAACATGGATATTAGAATGCATGTTAGGAAATAGGCATATCAATGGATCACAAGAGAAACATGAACATAAAGGAATGATAAAGCATGGCAATCATAACATGGAAATGTTGCAACAACACTTAACATGGAATTAGCGTGAGCCAAGGCTCATTGCACATGGAGCAAGAGTAAAACCTAATTTAACATGAAGCATGAGTAAAACCTCATTTCTCTTGAATTATCATGATTTAACACGCATTTCACATGACGTACCATGATACTATATTTACCAAATTCGTTTGAGCGTTATCATGGCTCAACCTTCTTAAACATTTCATTTCATGCATAAGTGTGCCACATGGATCATACAACATGGAATCAATCATCATAATTTATTCCATGATAAAGGTATGTGGAATACAGACATGAAACATTATAATCAATAAGTGAATGTGAAAAAAGTTAAATACCCATGAAAGAGAAATGAGCATGGTATTCACTACCCAATGACCTTGGATTGGAAAATCGTAGTGTAATTTCGATAGCATAACAGTGTGAAATAAGAACTCATAAAAATGGTGGATGAGAGATAAAGGGGTGTCCCATCATATTTACATGAAATTAACCATAAGGGAGTAATATAGATACATGTCCCAACAAATGTAATGGAATCTAGATGTAAAATACAAAAGAATTACATAGATGTAAAAGAGGAGAGAGAAATCCCTCATCGAATTTCGGCATGGTAACAGGTGTAAATGAGAGGCATTAATGAAATAGAAAGGGGTATCCCATCATCCAACCATAAAGAGGGTAGTATAGGGGAGGTGATAAATCATACCCGAACATTTTTTTTGAAAACAAATGCATTAAAACTTAATGAAAATTAAACAAAAATGAGAAATGAATAAATCCATTACTTGTAAGTGTGCTTTCAAATGCTTGGGAAAGGATTGAGAGAGGCTTCTTGGGAGCTTGGGTCACCTTGGGAGAATTATAGAGAGAAGAGAGAACATTTTGGACTAAATCCAAATGATTTGAGTGAATAGGATGTTGAATCTTGGGTGGGTTTATATAGGAAAGGAGAGGGAATTATTTATTATTTAGGTTTGGGACACCGCACATTAAACTAATCAAAACCACAAACCAGCCCATGGTTTTTTCAAATAGTTTTTTCCAAAGGGGAGTATAAAATAATATTTTATAAGTAAAATGGCCTAATGTCATAAAATAATAGGGTTTCTTATGTGGAGGTGAGTCACACTCTCAAGGAAAACAATTTGAAAAGACAAAATGTTTATAAGTCTTGGCGGGTCCACTAAAGCTTTGTAAAATAAATAGAACAAATCTAAAATCAAAATATTTTAGTGGGAAAGCATATATTGGCTGAACATAATGTTTACATTATTTTATTACATCACTATTGATTCATTATGGTGTCATAAAACACATTATACATTTAAACCGTATTTAATTTTTTCCCAAAAATTCGATTGTCTCAGAAAATTATGAAACATTTACCATTAGAAAATTTCGACATCCTGATTCAAAAAATAATATTAATTTTATGTAAATAATTTTCTAAATATTAGATTTTCTAATTTTAATATAAAAATAGATATTTACTGAAAATTCATGGGTTTTGACAAAAACAGCTTTCAAACATTAATAAAAATTACAATTGTATTCATAAAAAATTGTATGATCATTTATATTTAATAAAAATTAATTTATTAATAATATTTTTTGAAATATTCTTTAATAAAAACCCATTAATTCATTAAAATAGATTTCATAGTTGAATATTAACTAAAAAATACTAGTTGTGCTATAAAAACTATTTACAAAGTAACAATAATAAAATGAATGAACATTATTTATACAAAAATAATGTACATAGTCATAATACTAGAGTCTTGTTACATAACCCCTTATAAAACCCACATAAGACCAAATGGTAATCTATGTGATGGTGACAGACTGTTAGGGTGGCTCTGATTACATCGCTCGTGTGGTAATCTCTATTAAATTCAACTTCTCTCGTAGTTGATTCCTCTCAAGCTTAACGTGTTTAAGATCAGCTTGGGATTGCTCAATAGCAAATCCCAATGATGCCACCTCCATTCCAATCTTTGACAAATGGGCTTCGTATGAGGCAAGTCTACTGGATGAGGTCATCGCTTCCTTTTTCTAAGTAAATTTGATTTGTTAAAGCCCTGTATTTATAATAATCATGTGATCACTGTTCAACGGCTATATTAGCAATGGTCACAATTGTTAATGGTATTTTAAAATCCAGAAACATAAAACCCATGAAGTTCACAATTTATATAACCATAATCAGATATTTAATTAGATCTAGAAGAATTTTCATTAATGAAGTTTTGGGTCGTTATAGATATTGAACCTCCCAACCATCAATTCATAGTTAGTTCACTACACTCTATCTCGTAACACCAAAGGATATTCCACTACACCACTTCAAAAAATGAGGCACAGTATTCATCAAAACCTTATCCACTATTCATCAACATTCCCAATACTATGATTTTACTCAATAAAACTTTTATATCCTGAGACACCATGGTTTAATTTAATAATTTAATATACGATTATGGATCTCCACACTATATGTCTTATCTCATCAAGGTATGATTTTTATCCACATCACTCCCCATCATCATAATAAACTATCAAAAATGAATTTTCAATTATCCCATAAATTTCCCAATGTATTTTTCATCTCACTACACCCTAGAACACAAAAAAACTTGTGGACCCACCTATAGCTGATCGTTATCAAATTAACTCAACCATACAAGCCAAAACACTATCCTATCATCTGATTATGAAAACTAATCATCATTTATAAATTCATGAAGGAATAAAAATATCATTTAAATTATCAACACCAAAGTCTAAACCAATCTTTCAATGTAATTACATGGTCAAATTACCAAAGACTCACATCAATTGTCATGCACTCACACTGATCATCATGTATCTCTTATCTGAATCATCCTTATATCACATCAAAATGATCTTGAGCTTGATTCCAATTTCTAGAGTTTATCCAATACCTAACCTAAATTTGAAATCTAATATTCATTAAAGAACTAGATAAATTAAGGTTTATCTAAACACCGTAATACAAATGACATATCAACCATCCATTAACTGGTCTCATCACATCAACAACCTTTCTATCATGATGTCTCTTCTCCACATCCTTATCTCTATAAATTACCTTACAAAATTTAATGGTATGTCTGTCCCTCTCCTATGTGAGGTCCAACGCAAAACATAAAACATAAATCATTCCTATATCACCGATAATTCCATCCTTAACATCCTCTAAAACTCTATTGACAATGAGGTTCACACTCTCAAATAACCAATGTTGCACTCCCCCCCCCATATTAGTTTCCTTATATCCTTCCTTGAACACTACCTCAATAGGTTCCATCATCACACATGTGTCACACCTCTTAATCCATTATCATCAATATAAAATTATAACACCCTACCATCCATACTGTCATCATCATCATAGAGGATACATATCACATCCTCATCTAAAATTATAGTAAATCATGCCAATAAGAAATTCATTAAATCCACTAGTCCTTGGCCTACACATAGACACTCATTGATTCAAACTTCGATGTCACTATACATAAATCGCAAATACGACCCCAGTCATACATGTCGACTCGTGATCCCATGAGTTTTACATCATCAAACCCAGGCTCATGTGCCTAAATCCATGACCATTTTCTATAGAAATTCAATCGAATCCATATCAAAGTGCCCCAGAAACTCCCTTTTAAAATAAACATTTCACTTATGCCATGCTATATTGTATAATAATCTTTTGACCCAAGAATCATTAAAAATTCAAAACAATCCATCCACAGTCTAACTATCCTATATATGAACATATAAGATCTTAATCCTCTACCTCATCAGGATGTATACCCAAAATAAGTAGGGAATGTCATCCTATTGATACTTCCCTCTAAATCCTTGATATGAAAATCACCCCAATAGCTTTCTCTATGAAAAAAAAACCATGGATATTCTTATACCTCATACCCAGTAGTACCTTATATGCATCAATCTCAACCTAAAGCATATATCTATGTTTCCTTTATCTAAATACTCATAAGTCTGAGATAATCCCCCTCTTTAGTTACCCTAATATATATCTACTCATATATAACATAATACCTAACTCTATAATATCCCATGATGAATCTCAATGGAACTAGGCCCGACCATCTATCTGATGGTTCAAATCAAACATTGGCCATGAACCATATGAAAATTAATTATTCTTATTCTCAATATCACACTAAAACTCATAAAAAAATATGACCACTCTAGGGTTTTGATACCCATATATGTTATCAACAACACATTCAGAATCATTATCTTATGTATATAAATATATTTTTCTCGGGAATCTGTTTATGGGACTACTCATTTAGAATAAAAAACTAAGTTCGATCCTCATCCGGCCTCGAAAAACAAGATCCACCCCTTAAAGATAACAATATCATCTAGGTACACACATGTCTCTATATATGTAATAATATCTCTCCACTATTATCTGGGTTGAGTACATCATGGTCATATGGTTTTGTTAAGTAGAATGTGACAAAAAAATTTATATGGTAAATCAGCATATAGGTTGTTATTGAGAATTCAAATAACCAAAATCCTTTATTTCTGAATAGTATCGTAACCTCTCCCTTGAGTTCTGTCAATAAGGCCCCAAATTCCATTATCGACCCACTAGATTCACTACACATACATTATACAAAAGGACTCCATATTCCCCACCAAAAAACATCCTAATGTAGAACCACATGTCCTACCATCAGAAAAAACAAATACTAAAGTCCACCTAAGTATAATTCCACCACCAGGTTATACGTGAAAACTCAATATAAGTTATTACTGAAACATTGTACAGTTAAAACCTCTGTATTTGGTGAAACCAATTAGACAAAGGCATGAATATTTCATGTGAATATTATGTGCCAAATATGTTGCATGTGCATGGCCTCCTTCCATCAGGTGAGGTGAAAAAATCATAATAATTCATAAAATAAAAAATTAATATATTTATGATAAGTGAAATAATAAAAATATAACATGATAAGCTAAAAAAATAATCTCATATCACTGGTAACCTGGAATTCCGACTGAAAATGGTTTCCAGGATTCACTAATCGGATATCCTTCATAAGCCCCAACATATTATAATGCCAACTTTCTACCATCTCCCAATATATTAAGAAAAAACAAAACTCGGATACATTCTATGATATTAGATTCATAAAATATCAAATACAACTTTATAACATCTCAATCCCATGAAGGATTAATAGTCCCAGGACTCTTCAAGATACAGGGACCTCATGAAAACCCCCACGTATGACATAGGCTGTCAACTTTCAGTGAGGATCTAGGGTGTTACCATGGGGAGACTATAACCCCACATTATAGTGCACAATAATAGGAAAAAATAACCAAGCATCATCAATAATAAATAAAAAGACTATACATGATCAATAAATAATAAATCATGCTATAAAAAATGAACCTTCAAAAGTGAGTAGTTATATAGACCTATAGTCATTGTATCATACCACAACTGATTTCTCACTCGACCGATCACATGTAATAATATAAAAATGATTAAAAATTTTGACCTTATACTATTTCCACACAAAAATCCTCATAGATATTCATAATCCATCTAATCTATCTAAGTAAATGATCCAATATTGGGCCTATGTCCTACCAGAACCTCTAATCAGTGAATATCTTATCTAGTACCCAGGTGTCATATATTCCCAAGAATGGTGTGAGTATAAATTAGTAGGTAACCAAAAATGTGTTTCTATTTATAATAAAAAAATATATAGGGTTCGCACATGTGATATGTTTGAAATATTAATAAAATAGTTTCTGAGGAATAAATAAATAACCATTATCGATCCTTGGGTTCTAATGAAAAACATGAGATTGACACAAACCCACATTATAGAGTTCTATGGTGTCTCATATCACATCATGGAAACATTACAATGAATATAATTACCATATCCAATTCCTAGGAGCGATTATTAGGGAATACAATAAAATTATGCTCAATATCGAGTTCTTAGGAGCAGGTCAAGGAAAATGCAATCTATACACTAAGGCCACCGGGGAGGTTTCCATCCACTATCATTTAATTTAATGAATAAGTCTAAAGTAATCCAACCCATATAACATCATCATCCAAGAAAACTATTCCAAACCACTATCACATTTGGATCCCAAGATAATTACCTAGGTGTTCCAAACTAATACCATCATTGAAGACTATATCCAAGGAGCATGTCCAAGACATCTCATGTATCTCAATACATCTCGGTGGGTAGTGTTCACATCTTAAATATCTCAAATATTATATCTTAATGGTTTAAACATCATTCCAAACTCATCCCATACATGGGATGTGGGTATCTCAAGTACACGACCTACCACAGGCGCTATAATCATATCAGGCTCATCATCGATTTGAGTTCAGTGGTACCACTCACAATCATATCTATATACATCCCATACACAGCCTCACTAAGGAAAATATAAGATTGAGAATACAATGGGTTCCCCTATGTGTCATAAATCATAGACACCCCTCAGGGGATCCAATATCTCAAACTATCCTTTTAAGTCAACATGCATCCCTAAGATTGAATAGTGTCCCTTAACATCATTAAATACTCATTAAGGCTTCTTGGTCCTCCTAAAAAACTCTATACAATAATCACTATGTATAGATGGAATAAATCCTCTCTCACATTCTAATTAATCACTTGTTCATTCCTCATGCACTCAACCCTTCCAAAGCATACTAGAGAACACCTACCCATGTGTTCCCATCTCAAGGGGAGAGGAACACTCACCCCATTCTTAACTCAAATAACCCAATGAATCTTTGGAATCTAAAGTTACTAAGTCCTTGTAAGGACACTAAATTTTATTCATCTCACACTCTTACTCAGGGGAACTAAGGTAACCTAGGCATGTCCACTACAATCATTGATATCATTTATGTCAAGCCCCTAAGAGTTGGTGGGTTTCATGGTATCATTTATAATCAAGGCCTCATCCATCGGTGAATGATTCCATCCAGTTAATACACAAGGTCCCATTATTGTCTTTGGATCTTTTTTTAGTCTAAGAATTTAATTTGAAAGGACAAATTCATTTTAAAAAATATTGTTGATTGACCTCATTGGTATGACCACATATCTCATTACATGAAAATAAATCATAATAATGTAGGGGAATGTTCAAGGGACCACGAACCTTAACTATGGATTTATTCCTTTTGAATCATATTCTAGAAGCACTCATCATGTCTCATCCAATTCCAATCGGTCATCGTCCATCGCCATTTTTGGTGTTCGTTCTCTAGAAAAAACATTTTATACATTATGATAACATGTATTCATGGTTTTTGAATATTAATAAACTATTTAACACACTGTGATTGTTCTTCAGTATAACATAGTATGAGATAATGTCCTAAGAGTAGTTGTTGCACTAAAAGGTCATAGCAATTCCCCCACTATAATGAGAACCAGGAAGTGATATGAAACTATTAATTAGTCACTACAAAAATAGTTAGATTATAAGGGGATTTTTATTAATAATGGGTTATAAACCCTTATAAAAACATTAGCGGTGGTTACCCATTACCATCACTAAAGTGGCCGCCTACTCTGATTAAAGGCAGTTCTATGTAACTGATGGTAAAGTGAGCTTGTATTTAGAAATGATTAGATTAGAGGCAGTTTTAACCCCCCTCTAATTTAACCATGAATGCATTGGAAACACCTCATTTAGGGGTGTTTTTAACCCCCCTCATATAGTTTTCAGTTTAGGGGCAGTTAAAACTACCTCGAAACTACCGCAATGTTTTTTAAAACTTACCAAGACAACATGGGACACCCACCATGCCCCCTGGACACCCCCACCATGCCCCGAACACACCCCATGGACAGCACCCTGACACCTCCCAACACCCCAAGGGACACCACCCCAACTTCCCCCCTGGACACCCCCGACACCTCGGCGACTCCAACTACACCCCACTAGACACCCCATGGGACCCCACCCCGACGTCCCCCATAGACCCTCCCTCCCCCCTGACCCCCCAACCACCCCAATCATGCCCCCTAGGCAACCCCGACACCCCGACCATACCCCCTAGACACCCCAAGGGACACCACCCCAACATCCTCACTGGACACCCCCCACACCCGCATGGACACCACCGCAACGTCCCCACTAGACACCCCCATGGACCCCCCCCCCCCCCAACAACACAAACGCCCCCACTAGACACCGATGGATAAATAGAGGCCCTGACCCAAGAACCAACACATAGGCCCTACACAGAGCACGCGTGTCCCAAGTGCTCAGGGATTTGAAAATGTTGTCTCGCCTGGAATTCAAGCACGGTACCACGAAGCATGTAGCAGAACGCTTCAACCAACTCAGCAGGCAGCTTATTATTTAATATATAAAATAAATTTTATTTATTGAGATACAGAAATTTTTTGATCATATATATATATATATATATCTGTGTGTGTACGTGTGTGTATATAAATACAAATTATAGAATATATTTCTGTATATACATTATATAATATATTTGTGTATAATATTTTTATATAAAGTATATATTTATGTATAATATATATATATATTATATGTGTGTATATAATATATATATATAAATAATTATATTTACAAATATTTGTCTATAGAAATTTAAATAATAGAATATATTTGTGTATATATAATATATAATATATTTCTATATAATATTTATATAAAAAATATTTATTTATATATAATATATATACTTATGAATAATATATATGTGTGTGTGTGTGTGTGTTTGAATAAAGAATATATATAAATAATTATATTTATAGATATAAATATATTTATAATTATACATATATTTATAAATACATTTATATTTTTGTATGTGTGAATTTATGTATTTATATAATAATTATTAATATACTATAATTATAATTTATTTATTTATTTATATAATTTTTTTATATACTTATATATGTAGCTATCTGTGTGACAATAATATTATTAATTATAATTGTTATTATAACAATTATTTTTTAAACTATAAAAATTATATATTTGTTTTGAAAATACTATAAATTTATATATTTTATGATTTATATTATACATATATTATATTAAATATATTTTTATTATATATTTATTTATGTAATTACATACATTTATATTATATCATGTATACATAGATATATATATATACACAAAAAATTAAATATATTAATCTAATTTGAAATATATATAATATAAATAAATGACATATATATATTTGCTTAATTGATTTATAATTGATATGGTATACTATAATATATATAAAATAATTATATAATATATTGAAATTTATATATAATGAAAATTTTAAAATATCATATATATAATATAAATATATAATATAAATATATAATATATTTCTATTTCTATTTCTATTTTGTTTATATTATATATATATTTATAAATAATATAATATAAATGTATTTATACATATACAATAAAAATGTATCTAATATAATATATTTATAATATAAATCATAATATAAATGTATAGTATTTATAAAACCGTATATAAATTTTATATATTCGAATAAATATATGTATAATTACATTTATATTTTTTACCCCAATATTTATATATTTATACATTTTTCTTGGTTTGTATAGGTATTTATTTAAAGAATTTACATAAGGTATATATATATATATATGTATGTATATGTGTGCGTGTTTATAATGCATTTAAAAACATTTATATAATGTGCTTACGTAATACACACACACACACACATATATATATATATACAGTCATGTGCACACACAAATGTTATAAAAGTTGAATTTATATGAGATTTATTTTAAAAAAATTTAAAAATTTAGAGGGGTTGAAAAAACTCTTTTAATCAAATGGATTAACAATGTTTTTTGAACCTGCTATAATGACATATATTAGAGGGGTTCACAACCCCCTCTAATGTCATTTATTATTGGGGGTTCCCAATACCCACTAATTTCATAAATCATTGGGGTTTCACAACCCCCTCTAATTTCTTAAATTAGAGGGGGTTCAAAACCCCCTATAATCTAAGGGATTAGAGGCGGTTCCTGGACCCCCTTTAATTTAATAGATTAAAGGGGGTTGTTAATCCCCACTATTTCCATTTAAAAAATCATTATATATATAGCATCTAATATCCAAACAAATATATATTTATATAGTACCTCTAAAATCCAACTGAACATATAACACCACTAATTATAAAATTAGCATTGATTTTGACATATCCGCTTCTAAAATACAACCTAATATTAAAAAAATAGTGGTAAATGAATTTAGCATTGGTTGTGAACCCCATATAAATTCTATGATTATAAGGGGTTATGCACAACCTCATCTAAAAAAAATTTATAGGGGGTTTTGTATAACCCCCTCTAAACCCCATCGTTAATCTACTATTTTTTGTAGTGAATATATGTTCTACCATAGTATGATATCATTTGAAGGACACAAATGATAAAGTCTATTAGTTGTGGAGACTCATAGGACTTTGAGAAACCTTCTAATGGTGCACACCATTCTTAATATCCTATATGATATTATGATAACGAGACCCGCCAATAGGAAATGTACATTTCTCTATTTCATTGGATATTCCTATATTATGATGCGTGTATTTTTCCTTATACTTTATTAATAATAATAATGAATATAATGAGTCTTCTACATTGATGTATTGATGATACCATGAAGACATATGTTTATCAATAAGTTGAATATGTTAGGTGTGTCATGATTAATATTTCATTAATGAATAATGAAAGAAAAGATTTGGCCTTTCTATTCTTTAATGGAAGTTGATATCTCAGGCCCATTGATGGGAATGTTATAGCCTAAATAAATCCATGTCCATTTAGTTTTATAGGAAAGTTCAATTTTCAAGAAGTCAAAGAAAGATCCATTGAGCATATAGGTTAAAGGAACCATCATGTAGCCTGCTTGATTTGAGATATCATGATAAATGGATTGTATTAAAGATTAAGCATCTATATGAGGTAACATGTCATTGTGACAAAATATTATTTCTTTAGGGGTGATTTGGTGTGGCTCTAGACACTAACCTTGGACTTTAGGCTGCTTCACCTAATGACACCAAGAAAGAGGCCCAGAGGGTCACACACTAAGTGTATCGAGAATCTCAGTTAAATGATATATTATTATTTATTATTTAACATGTTGAATAAATACTATTATCATATGTGGTTTAATAATTATTTTTGTATTATTGATTGAATGTATTATGTCACTATTTATTCGATAGAAAATAATTTGATTCGAATATATAATAAATATTTATTTTCATTTAGTGAATATAATATTTATTTATTTATTAGTGAACAGTGTTGTAATATTTTTTTAATAAATAAATAGTCATTATTCATTGACTGATAAATATCATATAGGAAAAGTGGAATGAGTTTAAATGGTCCGCTGAGAAATAATAAATATTGAATATTATTTTATTAAATAATATTTAATTTTAATTCAAAAGTTAAGTGCATATCGAGAAATAAAAATATTACTATTATTTGACATGGGGTTTTCATTGGGATTAAATAAATAATTAAGGGAACTTAAGTAATTATTTTATTTTAACCCTGGTGATATATAAATATAATTGTATTAATTTCTCAAGGAGAAAATTCATTGTTTTCGTTGTTCACAATGGATTTAGAGAATCCTCTCAATCCCTAGAGAGATCTCCTCCCCCAGAACGCTCCAAAGAATGGATATAAATCTTCCTCCACCAGATCAAGGATAATTCTTTGGAAATGATTCTCATAGTGATCAAACGAAGATGATGCAAGAACAGTGATCTTTTGTGCAAGAACCAAGAGATTCCTTCAGTGATGTTTGTAGATTCACATAACATGTGTAACACCCCAAGCATCCATGGTACGCTCCTCTTTGAATAATAGAGCAGCGTGTGTTGTACGCAACCTCGAGTTCTAACACACCGCGACCAATAAAAGTAGAAGTTATGAATAGTAATAACCACATTTTGAAATTATATATATTTTACATTTCAAAATGGAATTCATTTTTGGATTCGTAATATTGAAATTATCCTATGTTTAATTATTGGTATTTTTCTGAGAACTTCCAATTTTTTATGAATAGTGAAAAATACTTAAAAACAACTTTTTTAATCAAAATAATTTATAGTGATAACATATAATATTGAGTGGTTTAAAGTATAATTAGAATATATTTTTACTATTTTATCCAATGGTGGTCATTAGAATTAATTTCACTTTGAAATTGGACATAAACAATTGTCAATCTTTTGATATATATTGTTTCTTAAAAACACGTTATTTGTTGTGACAGCGGGATTTAATTATGAAATTAATTAATGAAACTTATATGTTTGTAATTTTGTAAAATAGACATCATTTTTGAATTCGTAATATCAATTATAGCTTAGGGTGAAATTTTTGCATTGTTCCGAAAGACTTCAATATTTGATGAATAGTGAAACCACTAAGTGGTAGTTAAAAAACTGATTTTGTCATTTAAATGAAACATTACCACTTCTGTGATTTGATTTTAAAAAATACAACATACATGGTTGTCATTAGGAAGTAAAATTTGGTTCAATGGGATTAAAATAATTTTTTGGTGAATAGTAACATTTTTAGTTTAATTAATCGTGATTAAAGGTAATTAGTGAAATTTAAGGTAAAAATGATATTATAAAAATATGAATATACCTTTACACTTGTCCTACCCCTATTGGATGTGTCATGGACGACCAAGAAAATCCATGGGTCAACTTGGGGACCCCATAGAGCCACTTTGGTAGGAAAATGACATAAATAACTTTTATTTAAAGTTAAAATAAAAATGTCACAAACATAAATTGTTTTACTAAAACAATTTTTAAAAGGGGTTATAAAAGTCATATTTTTTACTATAAATATTCATTATAAATCTAAAACGACTTCCTACATCATAATATTTGTTTTATAATTTTTAGACATTAAATAAATTAAATTATTTACGACACCATGATGATGCAGCGATTACCTCATCAATTAACGATTTAAATAAAATGAAGAGATAATGTAAAATACGAGGCTTACACTTGTCAAAAACCTATTGGATGTGTATATTTAGAACCCTTATCACCTTATCCTAGAATTATATAATTGTGGGACCTTTAAAATCCGAAACTCATTACATAATAAAGTGACATTTCATTACTTTCCAAGAGTGCCCCTCCTCTCCACTTATAAAAGGCCCCCACCACTACCACCTTACTCACACTTTAAATGCATTTTGGCTAGACCAACCTCTTCCCAAATACTCTCCAAGCTTCCCTCCCTTACTCCTAGAAGCCTCACTTTGGGCTGAAGTCTTCCCAAGGAATCCTTTGGCTCAAATCAAAAGAGTTACCCGATTTTAAGGTAATGTCTTCTCTTATGTTATTTTGTTTTATTTTGTTATCCAACCCCCTAAACTCTTTTTATCCATTTCTTTTATAACAAAACTTTTATCCTCAATATAATAGGATGTTGTTATAATAAGTATTCGATCTACACTTACACACACCTATTTCTAATGGTTAAAAACATATAATTTCTGTGGATGGCGAATTTCTGCCTCACGAAACGATGATTGTTAAACATTCATATAACACCTTCAAAGGTGGATATTAAGATGTCACTATATTTATATATGCTATATAATATTTTTATGTTTTACTTAAGCTTCTGTATTTTTCATTTATTGCATACCTTTATGGGTTCCATTATGGGTAAACACGATATTTTTATTTTAGGAAGTGCGGACTACCGCCACCTCAAAGTGATTTGAATCGTTAATACCATATGTGGGATGTATAAAGGATGGAGTAAATGGTATTATACATTATATTATACTGGAATTATATTATAACTTTATATCATTATGTTTCATTCCATTAAAATATGAAATAGAAAGAAATTAGCGTTCATGTGTACATACGGCTTACCGTCTCCATGAACGGTGCATTTTATTTATTACATCTAAATGTTATGTAATATTATAAATTCATGTATATAATGGATATATATGTTATATATGATATCTAAATCATGAATATAATTCTGTATATAATGTATATTTCACCACATGAACAACTTGTAATTATAAGAAGTTTATTTTTGACTCAAGT
Source organism: Viscum album (assembly GCA_963277665.1). Lineage (NCBI taxonomy): Eukaryota > Viridiplantae > Streptophyta > Magnoliopsida > Santalales > Viscaceae > Viscum > Viscum album. The sequence goes on from OY728144.1 coordinate 580,848,264, forward strand.
ACCAAAGATCGACAAAATGACCGTTATTAACGTAAATAATTACATAATGGTAATAACATGGTAATAAGTGATATAAAAGGAATAAAAAACTTGAAAAAGTTTCTTAAGTAATTATAAATTAACTCTAGTTTATTATTCTTGAGGTTAATGAACGGTCGAGTCAAGACAGGACGCAAGGTAAGGGAACTTCTTAACCCAATTTTCGTTCTTTGGGTTAATCTCCTACTTTCAAATTATGTCATGATATTATTATATCCTATCCTGTATTTGTACTTTATTTTTGTGTAATTATATTAAATACCCACAATAGATCTATTTTATTTTAAAAAAAATGATCTTTGTAAAGAATTTGTCTCAATCTCCTTTCATTGAGACATATTTTGTTTTATACACAACTTTCTTTTATACGGTGTATAAACCCCTTTTACTTTTATGTTTATTCAAAAGGAATATTTTTTATACGAAGCGTTTTACTAAACAAAAAAAAGGGAATGTTTTTCTTGCCATACATATGCAGCGACAATGACTTCTCCACCGCCGTGACCATTATTTGAGTTTCGGCTTCCTCTACAAGCCATAAATTTTTTTTAATGAAAAATAAATACAAAGTTTTAACTTTCTTTTATTTTGGTGTTGAAAATGGTTTTGAAAGTGTTTTTATTATATCAATGTGTTGTATTGATATCTTGTGATTGAAATGTGGAAATGTTATGTTTCCTTTATGCATGTTTTATGTGATACGATTATGTTATGGTTTATGATATGTTTAAACCTATTCATATGAGGAGTGCATTGGACTTAATAAGTGACGGGTGGAGCCCGCTATAGCTCCTCGATGCATCGGTAGGTCTCATGAGACAAACTAGTGTCTTGAAACGAGGTCTTGACAAAATATTATTTGTAGTCTTCGCACGAGGCCTTGGCTACGTGGTTATGATAGTCTGGCATTATGCATTACATCATTATGAAAGTGGTTATTGATATTTCATGTTATTATTCGACCAGTAGAATATCCATGTGAGTAAGTAAATGGAATTATTTAATTTTATTTTTTCCATATCATGCGGAAGTTCAAGTTTAAAGAGGCTTTTGTTTTATTTATACATTGCCTTAAATGTTAATGTTTATTTATGAAAGCTTCCGCAATATTGTTATCCTTACTGAGCATATGAGCTCACCCCTTTCAATGTTTTAATATTTTCCATAATGTGAAGAAGTATTTTATGAATGACCTACAGGGATAGTCAGAAGAGGATATGAGTGTGGACTATGGAGACTTTGTTATTGTAGTTTTTCACTTTATGATGTAATGTAACATTTATGAATGTATCTAGTGTTTACAAGGCTACTAAACTAATCGATCTTTCAAGACTTGATCTTTTGTGATCATGCCAATGTTACGAAGTAATGCACCGACTCTGGGTAGCTGGGGTCGGGGCATTATAATTGGTATCAGAGTCAGTTTAGTACTATCCTTGGAAGCTAGATTTAGATAAACTCTGATTGGAGCACATAGCCCGAAGATAGACTTTAAGGATTAGTATAGAATAACTTCCTATAATTTTGGTATTATTGAGATTTTGTGAGTTTTCCGAGCAATAAATCCCTGTCCCAATACAAGCAGGTAGAGGCGGCTCTGGAATAGATGTACCTAGGGGTAAAATCCGAAAACACCGCTTTGAGCTAGACTCGAACGGGAACTGGTGCACGACAACGGGCATTGCTGCAATCTTGGTTACGACACTCCCGGGGGATATGATTAGGATAATTCTCATTTTCTTTCCAAACCACTGTGAAGGGTTATGAGTATATAATTCCTCAAACAAAACTTTTTTTATGATTATGGATTATATCCATAAATAGTTCAATTTATGTTAAGTATTTTACAAGTATGGAATTAAGTATTTTGATTCGTAAACTAATCTAGTTTATGCCATTATTTAGAAATGGAGCCTAGTGGAAGGAATGGAAACTGTATCAATGAACGCACTCTTTGTAGGTATTGCCCTCCTGCTCAAGATAATTATTGTGGAGATGGAGATACAACTGGTGCTGATCAACTTATTACCATACTAGGACAACTCACTCAGGTTATGAATAATAAACTTACTCGTATGGAGCACCCTGATCCGCAACGTGGAGGATCAATGTTAGACCGCTTCATGAGGAAACAACCACCAAAATTTAATGGGGGTACAAATCCATTAGTAGCTGAGCAATGGATAAACTCCTTAGAGAAAATATTCCACGACTTGGGGAGTAGAGAAAGGGAGAAGGTTTTCATGGCAGTCTACCGCCTCACTGGAGATGCCGATCAATGGTGTTCATTGATTCAAAATATAAAGGAAGATGAAGAAGTATCAAGTATGGAATGGAGAGAGTTCAATGATCTTTTATTAGAAAAATACTTTCCACATGACCATCAAGCAGATATGGAAACACAATTTCTGAGTCTGAGACTAAAGGAGGATGAGAATGTCGCAAAGTATGAGGCTAACATTATAATGTTAGTGAGGCATGCCGCAGATTATATACATAACCCAAGAAGTAAGATTGATCATTTCTTTGATGGGTTAAAACCATTTCTCCATCGAGCATTAGTCTCACAAACCTTCTCGTCGTATGATGATATTGTCTCCTGTGCTATCAAGACGGAAAAGGAATTCTCTAAGTCTTATGACAACAAAGTAAAGCAAGAGAAGAAGAGAACAGTGGAACAAGAGACGGATAAAGGGAAAAAGGGAAAGAAGGATTTTCCATTATGTGATAATTGTGGGAAGAATCACCCCGGTGCTTGCCTAAAAGGAATGGGAGTTTGTTATAAATGTGGAGAAAAAGTTCACCAGGCTCGTGATTGCAAGGGAAAGAAAGAGGCTATCAATGTTGAATGCTACAATTGTAGGGAAATGGGGCATTATGCAAATGAATGTCCTAAGCATCAGGGAAACATACCTCAGAAAAGGCCAAGGGATCAAGGACAATCTTATGATGTTACTACAGTTGAAGTGGAATAATTAATGTATTGTCACTTTTAGAAATAAGGATTGTATTCTAGTTATAAGAAAAATGTGATATATATAAGGATTATACTGCAGAACTTGTTTTTTCATTAATATTTTTAATATGATGAAGGTAATCATATTTTAAGTACGTGACAATAAGAGAAACTTTACATTGTTTGGCGAATCTGATGTTACAATTGATTTTGGAATTTAGATACCTTTTAGAAAAAGTCTGGACAGAGGTATTTTGGATAACTATATAGGTTGGAATGGATTAAGTTGAACCTTGTATAGTATTGTTTAAGGTTAAAACATTTATAAATATTATTTTTGGAATATTATAATACTATAGTTTTAGTAAAAGGACAACATGCAGGGTGGGGCATAACCTGTCGCGTCGGACAAAGCTGCAGGAATCGAACCCATAACCATAGTGCGACGGGCCTTTATTACCTACCACTAGCCTACAGGAAGTCCCTAGTCATTAAAAAATAGTTTTACTAATCTAAATGGTATGTGTTAATATTTTCAACCTTATACAATTAGGATAAATAGAATATTTTTGAGTTCTATTACATTTTAGAGTGAAATATGGGTTTGTGGTAAAAATTTATTAAAGAATGAAAGTCTACATGACAAGTATGTATATTCCCTTACGTTCTTATTAAATCTACTAAATAAATTCCTCAACTTTATAAAAGGTAACTTAAAACAAAAAAGTTGCCGGTTAACTTTTCCAATTGGGGATTCAATGACCGTTTAACCAATCAAAAGTTTGTGATTTTCTTATGGTTAACTTTCTCTTAATCCAGTTTTCTACAACTCTCCATCAAACCTTGATGGTTTGTTTTTATTCCATACCCATATTTTCATAGAATCCTATTATGGGCTATCTCGGGTGACCTTTGTACTTATCTTTCTTTCTTTTAAAGTTATATTTTTATTAACCTTATTTCCGATGTGGGTTTTCCACAAAGGTATTTTCTATTTTCAAATTTTTATTTTCAAAGAAAAATTTCAAATTTCAGGGAAGCAATTTATTGAAGGAGGGGAGAATGAAACACCCCAAGCTTCCATGGTATGCTCCTCTTTGAATAATAGAGCAGCGTGTGTTGTACGCAACCTCGAGTTCTAACACACCACGACCAATAAAAGTAGCAGTTATGAATAGTAATAACCACTTTTGAAATTATATATATTTTACATTTCAAAATGGACTTCATTTTTGGATTCGTAATATCGAAATTAGCCTATGTTGAATTTTTGGTATTTTTCTGAGAACTTCCAATTTTTTATGAATAGTGAAAAATAATTAAAAAATATGTTTTTAATCAAAATAATTTATAGTGATAACTTATACTGTTGAGTGGTTTTAAAGTATAATTAGAATATATTTTTACTATTTTATCCAATGGTGGTCATTAGAATTAATTTCACTTTGAAATTGGACATAAACAATTGCCAATCTTTTGATATATATTGTTTCATAAAAACACGCTATTTGTTGTGACAGCGGGAATTAATTATGAAAATAATTAATTCAACTTATATGTTTGGAATTTTTTAAAATAGAAATCATTTTTGAATTCGGAATATCAATTATAGCTTAGGGTGAAATTTTGGCATTGTTCTGAAAAACTTCAATTTTTGATGAACAGTGAAACCACTAAGTGGTAGTTAAAAAACAGATTTTTTCATTTAAATGAAACATTACCACTTCTGTGATTTGATTTTCAAAAATCTGACATACATGTTTGTCATTAGGAAGTAAAATGTGGTTCAATGGGATTAAAACTTTTTTTGGTGAATAGTAACTTTTAAGTTTAATTAATCGCGATTAAAGGTAATTAGAGAAATTTAAGGTAAAAATGATATTATAAAAATATGAAAATACCTTTACACTTGTCCTACCCCTATTGTATTTGTCATGTCCGACCAAAACAATCCATGGGTCAACTTGGAGACCCCATGGTGCCACTTTGGTAGGAAAATGACATAAATAACTTTTATTTAAAGTTAAAATTAAAATGTCCCAAACATAAGTAGTTTTACTAAAAAAACATTAAATGGGGTTATACAAGTCATATTTGTGACTATAAATATTAATTAGAAAGCTAAAAATATTTCCTACATCATGATATTTTTTATATAATTTTTATACATTAAATAAATTAAATTATTTATGACACCATGATGATGCAGCGATTACCTCATTAATTAACGATTTAAATAAAATGAAAAGATAATGTAAAATCCACGTCGTACACTTGTCAAAAACCTATTGGATTAGTATATTTAGAACCCTTATCACCTTAGCCTCGAATTATATAATTTTGGGACCTTTAAAATCCGAAACTCATTACATAATAAAATGACATTTCATTACTTTCCAAGAGTGCCCCTCCTCTCCACTTATAAAAGGCCCCCACCAATACCACCCTACTCACACTTTCAAAGCCTTTTGGCTCGGCCAAGCTCTGCCCAAATACTCTCCCAACTTCCCTCCCTTACTCCTAGAAGCCTCACGTTGGGCAGAAGTCTTCCCAAGGAAGCCTTTGGCTCAAATCAAAAGAGTTACCCGATTCTAAGGTAATGTCTTCTCTTATGTTATTTTGTTTTATTTTTCTTATAAAACCCCCTAAACTCTTTTTATCCATTTATTTTGTGACAAAACCAGTATCCTAAATATACTAGGATGTTTTTATAAGAAGTATTTGAGCTACACTTACCCACACCAACATCTAATGGTTAAATAACATACTGTTTCTGTGGATGGAGAATTTCTGCCTCACGAAACGATGATTGTTCAACATTCATATAACACCTTCAAAGGTGGCCATTAAGATTTCACTATATTTATATATGCTATATAATATGTTAATGTTTTACTTAAGATTCTGTATTTTTCATTTATGGCATACCTTTATGGGTTTCATTATGGGTAAACATGATATTTTCATTTTAGGAAGTGCGGACTACAGCCCCCTCAAAGTGATTTGAATCGTTAATACCATATGTGGGATGTATAAAGGATGGAGTAAATGGTATTATACATTATATTACACTGTAATTATATTATACATTTATATCATTATGTTTCATTCCATTAAAATATGAAATAGAAGTGAAAGTAGCGTTCATGCGTACGTACAGCTTACTGTCTCCATGAACGGTGCATTTAATTTCATACCTCTAAATGTTATATAATATTATAAATGCATGTATATACTGGATATATATGTTATATATGATATATAAATCATGAATATAATTCTGGATATAATTTATATTTCACCACATGAACAACTTGTAATTATAAGAAGTTTATTTTTGACTCAAGTACCAAAGATCGACAAAACGACCGTTATTAACTTAAATAATTAAATAATGTTCATAACATGGTAATAAGTGATTTAAAAAGAATAAAAAACTTGAAATATTATCATAAGCAATTATAAATTAACTCTATTTTATTATTCAGGAGGTTAAAGAACGGTCGAGTCAAGATAGGACGCAAGGTAAGGGATCTTCTTAACCCAATTTTCGTTCTTTGGGTTAATCTCCTACTTTAAAATTATGTCATGATATTATTATGTCCTATCTTGTATTTGTACTTTATTTATGTGTAATTATAGTAAATACACATAATAGATCTATTTTATTTTAAAAGAATGATCTTTGTAAAGAGTTCGTCTCAATCTCCTTTCATTGAGGCATATTTTGTTTTATACCCAACTTTATTTTATATGGTGAATAAACCCCTTTGACTTTTACGTTTATTCAAAAGGAATCTTTTTTATACGAAGCATTTTACAAAACGACAAAAAGGGAATGTTTTTCTTGCCGTACATATGCGGCGACAACGACTTCTCCGCCATCGTGACCATTATTTGAGTTTCGACTTCCTCTACAAGCCATAACATTTTTTTAATGAAAAATAAATACAAAGTTTTAACTTTCTTTTATTTTGGAATTGAAAATGGTTTTGAAAATGTTTTTCTTATATCAATGTGTTGTATTGATATCTTGTGATTGAAATATGGAAATGTTATGTTTCCTTTATGCATGTTTTATGTGATACGATTATGTTATGGTTTATGATATGTTTAAACATATTCATATGAGGAATGAATTGGACTTAATAAGTGATGGGTGGAGCCCGCTATAGCTCCTCGATGCATCGGTAGGTCTCATGGGACAAACTAGTGTCTTAGCACGAGGACTTGACAAAATATTATTTGTATTCTTGGCACGAGGCCTTGGCTACGTGGTTATGATAGTCTGACATTATGCATTCCATCATTATGAAAGTGGTTATTGATATTTCATGTGATTATTCGACCAGTATAATATCCATGTGAGTAAGTAAATGGCATTATTTAATTTTATTTTTTCCATATCATGCTGAAGTTAAAGTTTAAAGAGTCCACTGTTTTAGTTATACATTTCCTTAAATGTTAATGTTTATTTATGAAAGCTTCCACAATATTGTTATCCTTACTGAGCATCTGAGCTCACCCCTTTCAATGTTTGAATATTTTCCAGGATGTGAAGAAGTATTTTATGAATGACCTGCAGGGATAGTCATAAGAGGATATGAGTGTGGACTATGGAGACTTTGTTATTGTAGTTTTTCACTTTATGATGTAATGTAACATTTATGAAGGTATCTAGTGTTTCCAAGGCTACTAAACTAATCAGTCTTTCGAGACATGATCTTTTTTTATCATGCCAATGTTACGAAATAATGCACCGACTTTGGGTAGCTGGGGTCGGGGCGTTACAACATGTGTGGGTCTCCACTAGAGGGAGTCGTCACTTGATTCCAATAACTCAATGATAGTGCATCACAAATCTGTCACCAGATTCATCAATGAAGAAATAATTTCACCCAAGTAATTATATATTTAATTAAATTTATTGTTAATAATATGTGATGATTCATTCTTAGTTCGAACATTCTATCCCTTGTCTCTATTCATTGATTCAATTCTTTAGATCATGGTGTTTATCATTATTTAAATATCATATTGATTATTGGTCATTCAAAAAAAAGTTAGGCACTACCCATCACACATTACAACTCCTCCCAGAACCGAAAGTGGCATCAGAGTGGTCACATAATTATTTATAACTATTTTAATATCGTTTGTGATTTATGCTTTTGTAATTTAGTTTTTCAATTAATTTTTAATAATTATTTTAATCTGAATTGTGATATATGATTCTTCCTCCTTCTTTTCTCATAGATCTTATCAAAATGAATTTTTTTTGATTAAAATAAAATTAAGGAACTCATATAGAGGAGCCAAGGATTCTGTCTGAATTACACAGGAGTACACATAGTGTAATTGGAACTACACTTCATGTATTTTTGTTCAATGAATCAAGAATTAATTCGGAAATTAATTAAAACTATGTGCATTGATTACACTTAGTTAATAAAATACATTCCAACATGTTTTGATCTAGATAGACTAGCACACATTCATCCGGAGTACCCATCATGTAGCCCATGTACACTATGTGTAGTACCTTTGAGTCACATATGGGTTGCGTATTCCATACACATCCTACCTTACTAGTGATAGTGAAACTTAAAGTTCAAACATTTTTTTATTCCATGATGCATTTCGTGTACTTCAATTTCTGAGGTATTATTTACAGACTGAGTCCCAAGGAATGTAACTCCAATAGATTGTGGGAGACGTACATGTCATGTATCTCTTTGGGGCACATTGTGTACATATAAAACATTATGCATATTTAAAATTTATTCATCATATTATGTAATCCTTGAGTTGTGTTCTTCTGTGTGTTCATTAAGTTTATCAGACACCCCGTGTGATCGATTTTAATATATATAAAAATGAATATTTAATTAATTAATGTGTATTGTTCGTATATTCATATTGTGTATGAGTCATATTATAGTTATTACTCTACATGCATTGAAGCATAACACATGACTGAAAAAATCATGCAATTTGTGTTATAATACACAACATGAAATTACATGATAATTCATTTATGTCATATGTTACGAAAAGAAAAACTATATACGAGTATAATACATGTTAGTAAGATTCGAACGAGTATTCACCATGTTTACTTCAAGGTACATTTATGAACACAATTAATTTTAAACAATTTTATTAATTTGATTAAAATTATAATGGATGGTAATATCAAGGAAATTCGGATAAGAATTTAGATAAAATAATTCATTAATTGAAGATAATAATTAATTGATTCGAGTGTAATTTATCTCAAATAATAAAAATTAATAAATTAATTCTAGTTTTATACAATGCCTAATTTTTTCATACATTTGGATGATTACGAGCCCAACCATACCTTTTTCTTTGATTGGTTTCATTTAATTTATTGTTAAATTAAATTGTTGGTCTATGAACCATCTCTCCTCTTCTAATATAGGGGCTAAATTCCCTTATTTTCATTTATAAAAACCCATTTTCCCCTCACTTGTGTGTGAATAAAATGCATATGTAAATGATAGAGATCCCAATCTAGTGGAGTCAGTTCATGTTTCAAGCCAAGGAAAACCCAATCCAAGGAGATACATAGGTGGATAGGTGGAAATCTATAACACAAACCTTAATTAGTTCACGGGGTTTTTTCCTAGGATAGTGGTTATTTTATCAACCAATAGATAAACTAACCATTAATATAATCTCATGATCATAATGATTTATTATTTTATTTTTTTCTAGTTTCATGGTTCTTGAATGATGCATATTTTCTCATGATAACATAATTCAATGATATTAATGACCATGTAACAAAGAACTAAAATAAATTGGATTATGTGTAAATATTATATAATACGTAGTTAATCACATAATTAAATTCACTTAATATTAACAACCATGTGATAAATAAAATAATTGAATATTTTAACAGAAAAGGAAAAAAATACCCCAATTATATATTAAGATGGTATTGCCTTCCACTACATTAGTTAAAATCGAACCACAATTCAAAGAGCATGACCAGAAAAAGTTGGGGTGCTTTAAATTATTAGGGAATTCTAACTTGAATTTTTTAGTTGACATAACGTAGTTCACATCAAGGGTTGACAGCCAAAGAAGACTTGGTGTAACTGAGAGGTAAATTTTGAGGAAATATAATTTAAGGATTTCTGGATTAGGGAGTCTACTCAGTGGATCAAGGAACTATGAGTTAATATAGATGGAATTTGGAATGTATTGCATGACCAACCAAGTTTGTTCTAGTTAGAAGGGGAATATGGACCCTTTCCACTCATATTTCCATGAAATAGGATATTATGAAGTCAATTGTGATAGTTACTGGGTTTTGATAAAATATTTGGAGACTAATAAAAATAATATTTATATATATGTTTAAATTTATCAGATAATATACTAAATTATCTTCTTATCTTATTTTTAGAAACATAAATAAAATAAAATCTAATATATCATTGTGATACATACTTGAGGAGGGTAACCTTCTCATGAGCACAAATTTCCAAGAATTGAAAACATGCCTATGTACCATCCTTCTCCATGAAATGAAATTATATGTGTTGGAATAACCATTAGCAGTTTTTCCTTGTAATGAGGCAAGTGATAAAGAGTTATCTCTCTAAGAGGAACATTTGAATGATGATATATATGTTCAATATTTCATACTATCAGCCATGTAAAATGATAATTTTGAAGCAACCTGAGGATATGAATACCTATATCATGATATCTAGCCTTTGAGATCTCTATCATGAGAAGGCGATAAGATAAAAGTGTAAGGTCATCAATTCATTGTTCACAACTAATCTTTGGGAGTATGCATCAACCGGGCCCCATTTAGTCAATCTTGTTAGACACATTTAGTACTTAGACATCTTAGGGATTAAATTCCTAGATGAGTTACATACATATCTCATTCTTTCTTCACTTCTGAAGACATTCTCCATCTTTATTGTTAATTATTATATGAGTAATAATGATAAGAGTCTTTTGAAACTTCTTAATATGATTTTCTAGGTGGATAAGGGCATGAGTAGTGATAAAACCATAGTACTTATGGTGAATAAGAAAAGGAAGAATAAGTAAAAGGGGCCCAAGAATTATAAATAGCCTAAATATCTCGAGAACCGTCCTTCCAAGAAGAAGAAGATCCATAGGTAGGTTATGGAAAAAGAGTCAGTATGTTTGGTGTGTGGAAATCCAAGACACAAGAAGAGTTATTTCACCTATATGATAACATAAGTTGAAGGTACATTCATTATCAAGTGTAATCTTTTCATATCTACATATTGGGTATTAGATACATCTTTTGGTTCTCACATCTGTATCCAAATGCAGGAACCAACTAGACTCTGAAAGATTTCCATATCAGAGGTGAATCTGATAGCTGCAAATGGTTTAATGATAATTTCTCTAGAAATTGGTGACTACCACATCTAATTGCCTATGGGAATTTATTTTGTTTTGAAATATTGCTATTATGTACCTACAATTACCAAAAATAATAATTTATGTATCATTCCTCGACATAGATGGTTTTATTTTCATTCTTGGAAATAAAAGTTATTTCTTTTATAAAGAAAACATATGTTATGGTATATTACATTTAAATAACGGTATTTATTTATTAAATTATTAAAACCAAATTTTGAAAATTGATAACAAATCATGTTCACACAACTCATATGACCCTCATATTTGGCATCACTATTGTAGTCATGTAAATGAGAAGTGTTTTACAATGATCTATCAAGATGGTTATTTAGACTCTTCTGAGCTAAAATCACTTGATAGATGTCCTGATTGTTTACAATGAAAAAATGACCAAACCACCATTTGGTGCATAGGGTGAAAAGGATATTGATATTATAGTATTGGTACATAATGATGTTTATGGACCATTTCTAGTAGAATCTAGAGGTGGATATTCATACTTCAAAACTTTTACTAATGACTTGATTAGATATCAATATGCCAACTTAATGAGGTATGATTTACAGTCATTTGGTAAATTCATGGAATTAGATAATGACATAGAGAATCAACATGGAAATATGATAAATAAGAATCTTTCAGATTGTGGTGGTTAATATCTTAACCAAGAGTTCATCAAATTTTTACAGAATTTTGGGATTCTAAATCAACTCACACTAATTTATACTCCACAATGGAATGGTTTTAGTGAAAGGAGGAACTAAACCCTTATAGACATGGATAAGGTTGATGGTGAGTCATGAATATCTAAAATAGTCCTTTTATGGATATTCATTACAAACTATTTCATACACATTAAACCGAGTTCTAACTGAAGTGGAAGAAGGAATTCTCTTTGATTTATAGGGTAGAAATAAACATGTTTTTTCACACATACATGTATGGGGTTGTGAGGAATTTTTTAAGGACATCTAAGGAAACAAACTAGCCCCCCCTTGGGAAAAAGTGTATCTTTATAGGGTATCCCAAGGAAATAAAGAGATACTGCCTACAAAACCCATTATAAAATAAAGTAATTATCTCTATAAAATCTATATTTATTGAGAGTGAGAAAATTATAAAAAAGGATAGTGGGGTAAATATTCACTTCAATGAAGTTTATGCTCAAGATACATAAGAGATGAAGAATTAATAGGCTCTATAGATCCCCATGGAAGAAGTAGTTCCGGAAACACATGTACTGCATATGAGTATAAGAGATGAAAGAGGGATAGAGAGATATGGTTTTCTAGTCACCAAATATGGTTACTCATTATTAGTTAAAAATGATGAACCAATATCCAAAAAGGAGGAATTAGAGAGCTCAGAATATACAATATAGAAAGAATCCATGAATTCTAAAATGGATTTTGTGTATCTAAACCATTTTTGGGATCTTTTTAATGCCCCGGTTAATGTAAATCATGTTGGATGAAAATGGGTATTCAATAATAAACATGAATTGGAATGTAAACTAAACACCTATAGAGCAAGGATATTGGATAAAGGGTTTAAACAACATCAAGTAATTGACTACAAGAAAAACTTTTATACACCTTTTATGTTTAAATCCATTACAATTATACTATATATAGCACCTTACCATGACTATGAGATTTGGGAGATGGATTTAGAAATAGAATTACTTAATGGGAATCTTCAGGAAGTTGTCTATATGACACTAATAGAAGGTTTTGAGACTAAAGGTGATGCCAAAAAGATTTTCAAGTTTCATCGATCCATTTATGTATTGAAGAAAACATTCATGTCATGGAACATTCGATTTGATAAAGCCTTAAAATAATTTGGTTTCATTAACATAGAATGTGACCCATGTGGTTAGAAAGGTTTTAGTAGAAATGAGGTCTTTATCTTAGTAGTATATGTTGATGTCATGCAACCTTTTGCAAATGATATACCAGTATTTTAGTCTGTTAAGGACTGGTTAAATGAATGTTTCCCCATGAAGGACACAGGTGAAGCAGTCTATGTTATAGGGATCAAGATCATTCATGATAGATCCAAGATGATCTTGGACTAAGTCAATGTAAATATGTTGACCATATAATAAAAATATTTAGTATACAACAATCCAAGAGGAAATTAGTTCCAGTGTCACATGGTTTATATCTTTCTAAGAAAATGTGTCCTCATAAACAACATAAGAAAGATAGAATGTGTAAGATTGCATACGCTTCAGTGATATGATCAATCATGTATTCCATGTTATGTACTAGACTTGATGTTTCCTATTCATTGAGTATGGTATAAATATATTAAGATGATCCATGAGAATAGCATTGGACTACTGTTAAGGCTATCTTTAAGTATCTCAGAATAACTAAGGATATGTTCCTCATGTATGGTGGAGATGAAGACAAGGTAATCAAGGGTTATAATGATGCTAGTTTTAAGATAGATTAGAATGATCTGAAATCTTAATTAGGATACTTTTTTAATCTCAATAAAGGTATTTTGAGATGGAAGAGTTCAAATCAATCTATTATTGATGATTCTACATCAGAGTCTGAGTATATTACTATTATGATGCATTTAAGGAAGCCTTTTGGAATTATAAATGTTTCCAGGAGCATGATGTGATAACTTGTAGTAAATTCCCTATCAAATTGTATTGTGATAATACTATAGTGGTAGCTATTGAAAATGATGCAAGGTCACAACAATGTAGAGAGAACATATTATGGAAGTATAACCTCTTGAGGGACTTCTATCAAAGGGGTAAAGTTACAGTAAGAAGAGTGCCAACAGAAGAAAACATGGTGGAACCCTTGACTAAATGACTATATCAATATAATATTTAATATCATGTTAGAGATATTGGACTTAAGGTTGTCAGCAATTGGATCTAGGGAAAGTAGGACTTTGTTGTAGTTGGTGCCCTAGAACCAAATTCTGTGTACTTTATGATAAATTTTATTAATAGTTTTTTAATATTAATAATCTCTTTATCACATCATGATCATTATTCTGACCAACACAGTATGTGATAATGTCTTAAGAGTAATTGTCACTCTAAAAGGTCAAAGAAGTTCCCTATTATGTTGAAAACCTAGACATGCTATGAAACTATTCTGGAATATATGTAATATAGTTGGATGGTTTTAGTTGAGGGATATAAGTGATATAGGCTATCGGGATTGGAGAAACATAGTACATTGGGGGCCCTTATCATGGTTTACACCCTTGGTAATATCCTGTTGGTTATTATGAAAATTAGACTGCCAATATGATATTCACATTTCTATGTGTCATTGGATATTATTATATAGGGATGTGTGTATTTATCATTATACTTTAATATTATTGTTAATGGATATTATGAGTTGTGTACTTTGATGTATTGATGAAAACCATGACAATATCTTTCCATGGAATGGTAGGATATGTTGGGTGCATCATGAATAATATTGCATTAATGAATATTGTGAGAATAAATTTGTACCTTATGTTATTTAATGAATGTTTATATATCATGACCATTGAAGGAAATGATATATCATAAATAAATCCCTAGCCATAGTGTTCTATAGGCAAGTTCAATTTTTGAGAAGTCAATGATATAGACATCGAGCCCGTGGGTTAATGGAACTATTATGCAACCTCCTTTATTTGAGATATCCTGATAAAGGGATGACATTACACATTAATCATCTGTATAAGGTAACAAGTCGTTGCAACATTATCTTATTTCTCCATGGGTGCCTTATCATGTTTCTAGATTAAAAACGTGAACTTTTGACTGTTTTGCCTAATTCCACTGAGAAAGAGGCCAAGATGGTCACACACTAAATATATACAGAATCTCAGTTAAATAATATATTAATACATGTTATATGATAAGTTGAATAAATATTATTATTGGATGGGGTTTAATAATTATTCATGTATTCTTGACCACATATATTTTGTCTTCATTTATTCGATAGAATATAATCTAAGAAGAATATTTAATAAATAATTTTTTTATTTAGTTAATATTATATTAAATTATTTTTTGGTGAATAATGCAGTGATATTTATTTAATAAATAAATAATTATTATTCAAAGCTCTATAAATATTATGACATAGTGGAAGACTGAGTTTAAATGGTCTGGTGAAAAATAATAAATATTGAACATTATTTTATTAAAATTATTTAATTTTAATTTGAATGTTAATTGAATTTCTAGAAATAATAATATAATTATAATTATTTGATAAGGGGTTTTTTCAATAATTAAATAAATAATAAAGGAAACTTGTCCAATTATTTTCTTTTATCCATAGTGATATATAAACCCAGTTGTGTTATTTTCTCAAGGATCCAATTCATTTTCTTGGTTTTTCATAATGGATTTTCAGAATCATCCTATGACCTAGAGATCTCTCTTCTCCAACAACACTCTTAAGAATGGAGAGAAATATTCCTCCAGAATATCCAAGAGAAAATTTTGGAAGCAATTCTCATAGCGATCAAAGTTAGACAACGGAAGAACAAGAATCTACTGTGATAGAACCCAGAGATTCATGCAACAATGTATGAAGATTTTAAGAACATGTGTGGATCCCTACTATAGGGAGTCTTCACATGATTCCTTAAAGGCAACGATAGTGCAGTGCAAATCTGTCACCAAATTCATCAACGAAGAATGAATTCCAATAATTTAATACTTTATTTAGTTAAATTGATTATAAATAATATGTGATGATTATCTCTTGGTTCCTACGTTATATCCCTTATCTATATTCTTTGATTCAATTTTTTAGATCACAACATATATCGTTGTGTAAATATAATATTGATCATTGATCATGGAAAAAGGAAAAGTTGGGAACCACCCATCACACAGTTCAACTGCGCCTGAAACCTACAAACATGAGGCCCTAAATCTTTCCATAACACCCAATTTAATTAAATATAATAATTTATTTCTATGTAAACAATTTATAATTAAATTTATTTTTTAATTCAATTTGGAATAATCTCCTAAAAACTCATTGATCCATAATCACTCATAGAAACCTTGATAAATACAAGGTGGTGTACTCATAAATACCCAAACTAAATTACCCCAACTAAATACCCAAACTAAATTACTAGATTCCATAGTAAATTTAATCCAAAATCAATAAAAAACCATTAATAAATTCATATTTAGATTTAACGTCATCAAAACCGAATGTTGTTGTGCATATTAATCATCTCAGCACATCCTCTCACAAAAATATATGAAAGACCCATCATTATCAAGATGATTCCACCATGTGTTGATGAAATTATATCAAACCCCTATACCTGAGAAACCAAATTATAGAACAAATAAATATAAATATTGAATAGAGAAAAATGGGTAGAGAAACAAACCTTAAATTATAAATAATTTCCACTAAAACAACTAAAATCTATAGGGAAGTGAAAGAGGAAGTGAATATGAGGGAATCTATCCCATTTGAATGTGAGGGAGGAAGAATAAAGTAGGGTTTTTTAAAAAAATATTAGAGTTCAGATTTTTAAATTTTTATTCTTATAACGATTTGTATGATTTTCCATTAAGGTTTACTAAATCGTGTACCAATCGTGTGGTGAAAACTGTCAAAGACACCTCATTTTGTATCGTTTTCTTGCATGGTTTTCCAAACTAAAAATCTTCCATAAAAAATTCCAATGGATCCATCTACAAATTATTTCATGGTTTTTTCAATAAATATGTGACAACCATGCTACACTCCCTTCATAAACTTCAACCCCCATAGTTTAGCCGAAACTACACAAGGTCCATCCTAAACTATAATTTAACCATCTAGTCCAATCGCGCACTATAAAAATTGAACTGAAAAGTGACCCACACTAAAGGTGCTACACGTTTTCTCTTAAAATGTGCACACAAAACTGTTCACTAGAAAAGAATCCCTTTAGGACTTTATAAAGTCTAACCCAAAGCACATTATACTCTCTTGATTACATTAGGACCCTCTATATACTCAAACCATGTCTAGAAACATCAAATTTTCATACTCCAAACCTCATAATTCAAAAGTTAATATCAATTTTAAAAAATATACATACTCTAGGTTTACCAAAAATAAAATTCCCTCTAAAATTAATAACTCGTGAAGGAGAAGGGTTTTTAAGGTATGAGTAATTCAATTCTCCCATTAAGTATTTTTTGCATAGTAATACTTTATAAAGTAGAGATAGATTGATTTAATAGTTATTTCATTACTCTCCATATGAATTAAATAATTTGTGTTAAATTGAATTTCACATTGGATTTCAAACAAACACAAAGAGTGTAGGGATTTTGGTACAAATTAGATCTAATATGAATACCGATGTCTTTTTTTCATCTGTTTTCTTGTTTTTGAATGATTTTATAGACTAGAATAAATAATGATTTTTTACAAGTTTATTAAAAAATTTGTCTATATAATATTGGTGGAAGTTCATAATTTATTCAAAATAAAAGGAATGAATTTTTCTATAGTTTACGATGTTTTCTATTTTTTCAAAGCATGTTCATGATATTTCGGTATAGTTCTATGAAATTTAGTTATTCCACTTAATTCAAAGTGTATTATGATCTATGTTTGGCCACTTAGATTAGTGGAAGTTATGAAAACATTGCATGCTTGTGGAGTTGAATTAAGATTGTAAAATTAAATACACCATGAAATTTAGAGCATGTAAGAGTTATGTGAAGGTTGGGATTGCTTATAAATACGAGTTAAATCATATTATTTGGAACTATGAAATTTTAGGAGGAGGATTATTGACTCTCTATTCACATAAGTGTTACTTGCATGAATCATAATTGAGAGAAATATTTTGTCGAAGGAAGTTTTGTTTGAGGGATTTTCAATAGGATAGTACTATGAATAGAACTAATTAAAGTAGGTAGAGTGAACTTTCCTATGTGAATAGACCTGTGTGAACTCAGTTTTTTGAAAAATTTAGATTAAATATACATCGGAAAACTAACCTTGCGGAATGGAGTGGAATGAACCACATTTTAGAGAGAACACGGTGTAAAAGAAGTTATGTAAAGGATATTTGATTGAACCATTATTCCATAAAGGCACTTACGTGAAGGAGACCTGGGTAAAGATAGACCAAGGAGAATCCACTCCAAGTTGTACTTATACCATGGTGGAGTTATACCAAGGTGAATAATTACTTTAATTTAGCCTATGGATTTCATTGTAGCATCATAATCTGAACTTCATGATGCAAAACAAATAATTCTTTATTGATTATATAGAAGTGACCTTAAAATAATTAAACTATGTAAGGATTTATCTAATGTAGTGTGTAGATGAAAATTGATTGGAGTGATTGCAGGGTGGTAGTGTGTTAATACTTTATTTAAATAGTAATGGCAGTGAAATTTCAATGGAGTGATTATGAACAAATATTTTTATCTTCAAACAATGTATGATTAATGGATTCTGGTATGCTAGAATAATGTCATGTTTATGATACATGAACTATCCCTCTATGGTGTTCCAAGTAAAAATAATTTTTTAGTCCCTTTGTTATATAATTAAATACCCATTGGAACCATGTTGATCTACTATGGGGGTATATTTTTTTGTTTTTTCAGTCTATTTTTTGGATATTGAAGGGTTTTAGAGAGTAAATGAAATGAAATTTGTTTCATGTTTTTTCAAAAAAAAAAATGGGTTTCAAACATAGGGGGATGTTTAAATTTTTTTCTAGATAAAATGCATCAATATCAAATTATTTGAATCAATTTCAAGGTATTTAATTTTTGTTCATGAAATTCAGGATAATAAATGTCTCGTGTTAGGAAATTTAAATAAGTTAGGGTGTGATCCATGATAATTATGGCCACGCACACAAGTGGATGTTGTGAGAACAAGGGATTCTTGAGGATTTTTGAGTGGATTATGAATGTAAAGGAATAAAGAAATTCAGAGACTGGAAGAGTTGTGTGAAGGTTTTAATTTACTTACAAACACTAGCTAACCCCAGTTATTTAGAACTAATGAAGTTTAAGAGGATGATTAATGACTCTATGTTTACATAAGTGTTACTTGTGTGAACTATTCATGACTAAAATATATGGGAAAAGGAAGCTCAAGGAAAGGGAGTTGTGTGAAGAAAGTATTGCAAACAAACCTAGGTAAAGGAGGTAAAGTGGACTTACCAAAGCAAAGGGACTTGTGCAAACTCAGTTCCATGAATAGATTAGAGCACATACACTTGTAATAAACCATGTTATCAAATGGATTTTTTTGAACAAAACGTGGGTGAGAATACTAAGAAAAAGAAATTTTCATAAAAGTTATTTGTGTAAAGAATTATTTTGAAAAGGTACTTAGGGGAGGGATACTAGGGATAATCCATACCTAGGTGAAGCTGTATGTGATAGGATTCATACCAAGGTGAAATCTTATCCTACTCCAAATAATTGTTTTTGTTATTTTCTAAAGCCAATTTTCAGAAAAGTGGTAACCTTACATACCATTGAATTCACACAGAAGATCACCCAAATAAAAAATTCAAATTTTATGAGACATCCAAAAAACCATTTTTGAAATTAAAAATCCATTTGCATGGACCCGTAACCACCTAACCACCTAACCACCTCGATCCACGTGACCTCGAGCAGCGAGCCACCTCGAGTCGCGCCCCCAGATAGATCAACCTTCATCGTCAATGGTCGCCGGAGAGAAATGGATGCCAGAGAAAACTGGACAACGTCCCACCGCATCATCAAACCTCCATTAAAAGAGAAAAATCCTTATAAAAATCCCCTAACATCATCTCATCAATTTCGAAGATCGTCAACGTCCGCCACCACAACAAGAAATGACACGCAAAACTAGATACAATGCGACATCATCCCAAACAAGAAACAACCAAAACAAGCATAACAAAAAATATAACCTAATACTCTTCACTCATAGAATATGAAGAAACACTAAAGCAAACCGACAATCCCAAAACATCAATGAGAAGAATATGATGCCGACTTAGACTCTGAACCACCATCTAAGGGATTACACTTGGAGTGTCATTGTCCGCCAAACTACACATCCAAAACCTCTTTGTACCACCACTCTTGGTCCTCCTTGGAGAGTTGTAGAGGATCAAGAAATATGAGTCGGGAAAGGGTGATTGATGGATTCAAACGCGCAGCATCGACGAGGTAGAAAAACAAGAGCCAAAAAAATCAAAGGTGATCTGAATCAAGATGTTCCTGAAAGCGATGAACCACCAGACTATAAATCCTAAAACCTCATTGCATCCACCAAGACAGATCTGACATGGAGTGTAGTAGAGGATCATGAGGCCAGAGCAGCAGAAGAGTGATCACTATTTTTGATACAACCTTCTTCATAACATCAAAACCACCCAATAAAGAGATCGACGATGACAAAACCAAAAAAACCAACACTCGAGTAGGCACAGAGGCACCGCATAAAATGAAACCAAAGAAGAAGCAGAACAAGAATCGACAAGAAGTGAAAGGGAAAACAGGTTCAGGTGTGATTTCAAACCTGCATTGAAGGGTTTCAGAGGGAAACACTAGGCAAAGATAAGAGCAGGAGGGGGAATCCAAGAGAGAAAGGATCCACCACCAATGAAAACTTATCTTAACAGAAGTATTATCACTACTACCTCAAGGTGAACTCTTATCTAAATAAGAATGTTGATTTCATAAGAGCATAATACTCTAGAATTTATGATGCAAAAAAATTATTCTTTAATGATCACATAGAAATGACCATCAAGTCATTAAATTGAGGAAGTCTTCATCTAAACCAGTGTGTAAAGGAGTCAACAGAGGTGATCCAAGGAATGTAGTGCTATAATACTTGAATCAATTTATAAAGAAACTAATCCTTACCTAGAGAAACCAATACTAAATATTTATTTCCACCTACCATATAAGATTATTGGATTCTAGTATGCTATAAAAACATTATGTGTATACTCCTTGAATTAACCCTTTGTTGTGTCCCAAGGAAAATTAGTGTTCCTTGTTTTCATTTTTTATTTTTTTTGGTAGATATGAAACTAAATATGAGAAGTTTAATGTGTTCCTACATATGTGACAACAATATTCAAATAATTAAAAAGAAAATGTTAACAGCTAGATTCAACCCTCCCCAATTAGGGTGTCTCAGGTTACAATAGTACCCTATTCAATTTATAGAACTATATGAAAGAAATATTAAATCTAAACACATTTTAATATATTAATATGGTAATTCTATGAAGTATAATTTATAATAAAATCCTCTCTTTAAACCACTTTATTCCACCTTTCAGTCAAATGATTATTGAGAACCAAATCCTCTTTTAATTTATACTTTAAATCACCACAATCAAAATTTACAATATGTTAACATCATTTAATATATTGTCATTACATTAGAAAAAACACTTAACTGGTTCTCTTAGTCCACTAATTGTGTTTATCCCCTTTTAAAACATAACATTTCTCATGTAAACCTTTTCATTATTGTATAAAACATCAAGTTAAAACAATCTTAACAATCTATAATTTATCTCAACAATATACTATAATTTATACATTTAATACATGCATCTATATAGTACAAAATGTCACCAAAACACCTCAATTAAAAATTAAAAAAAATCATTTTGAACCCTAAATTTATTGAAATTAGATTCAAAATTAATTAAAACATTAAATTTACTATTTATTATATCATACTCTTCAATAAATAATCACTTTATACATGAAATTCGTATAATTTTAACATTTGATCACAATTATAAAACACTAAAGACACTTAAAATAATGAAAAAAAACATTCTACGTAATTAGAAACCAATTTCCCATGAAACAAAATTTACTTTAACTAATAAAGCACTAAAATATATAAAATTTCTATGAAATCCATAAATTAAACAATAAATACTACAAAAAGTCAGTTGTCTTACAATAGTTATATAATCCGCATAAGGAATGAAGGGTTGATTACATATAGAATATAAAAAATAAAAAATATCTCCAAAATAAAATACTTAACGCTCCTAGAAATTAAAATAGAATTTTTTTTTATCTGAGGATTTATTTAATTTTTATAATTAAAAATTTACCACTAGTTTGAAATTAATAAAATATGAGAATTATAACTTGTTTTAAAATTTTATAATAATTAAGGGAAAAACAATTTTATATAAAAATGATATAAATAATTTTTTTCAATATAATACATTTTATAAATATTTAAAAATATATCATGTTTTCGTTTTAAAATTTTATAAATTATAAATAAATATAATTATTTTATTATAAAAAGCACACATTATATTAATATTTTAAATTAAAATATAATTTAAATTATTTATACATATTTAAAAAATGCTTAAATTATATATATATATATATATAAACAGATTTATAGTTATAAAAAAATGTAATTTGATTTGTTTATTAAAAATTGAGTTATAGATATATATATATATACATATATATAATTAGAAAAGGTAAAAAAAATATGGGTATATATATAAAACTAATTTGAATGTATAAAACTGATTACACTTTATATATATATATATAATTATTTCTTATGGAAATGATTTTTTTTAAAGTTTTTTGGATGCTGAATTTGGTGGATGTAGAATGGATAGGAAACGTACATCCAGAACTTGTCATTTATTAAGTGATTCATTAGTTTGTTGATCATGAAAAAATCCACACTCTGTAGAACTTTCCACTTTATAAGCTGAATATGTAGTAATTGGAAGTTGTTGTGCTCATGTGATGTGGATGCAACACACACTCACAGACTATGGAATGAGTTTTACTGAAACACAAATATTGTGAGACAGTTCTGGTGTCATTGCCTTAAGTAAAAACCTTTTATATCACTCTTGTGAAAAACACATATAAATCAGGAATCGCTTTCTTAGAGATCACACACAAAAAAGAGATATCATTCTTCAATTTATCAGAATGCGAGATCAACTTGCTAATATTTTTAAAAAATCTTTACCCTCTAATAGATTTAAAATCATTAAAAAAATTTAGGAATGATAACCATAAGTTAATATTCTATGTTAACTTCTTATTAAAACCTATCTCCTAATAAAAAACTCATTTTCATAGGGGGGTACATTTTCTTTGTTAGTCAAAAACATTCATAGTAAATATTATTCATAGTCAAAAAAATTCGTAGTCAAAATTTTATCATATTAGAATTTTCATAATAAAATTTTCATAATCAAATTTTCATAATCAGATTTTTTTTCTTAAATTTGTTTTTAAATTTTTTAGAATCTAGAGTTCTTCAAGAATAATTTTCCACCTTACGGATAATTTCCCTAAGTAATCCTAAAGTTATGTATCCTTTCATAAATTTTTGTAATCATATTTTTACTTGTTGGTATTTTCATTTTGTTTTAAATATTTCATATTCATTATTTTTCTTAAATATGAATGTTTATCTTAAAAACCAAAAAAGATCAAAACCTACAAAAATTCTACTTCAGCTATTATATCAACCGATAGATCTGATCAAAATTATTTCAACTATTGGCTCAATCTAGGAAGTTGAATTGTCGCATCAAATGCCTATATAAAGACCCCCCTTGATGGTTGTCCCACATCGATCTTCAAGGCCTTCACGTGCTGATGTGTTTCCTCCCAACTTAAGGTTGTTCTGAATCTTCAGCTTCTCTTTACTTCCAAATGTCTACAAAAGCCTCTCCTTAGAAAGAAATGTCGACTCTAAAGGAAATTTGTGAATGGTTGATATACTAATAAAGGTTGGTCAATCTGAAATTTTATGCTAAGTATGGCCCTATCATTTCAAAGAATATAAAGATGAATGGTTGGGAGAGCCTATGTGTCTCGAAACCGAATGCGTAGGATCTGGTGTATTCAGAGTTTTTAGTCGAGTTTTATGAGTCAAAAATACTTTTCAATAAATAAGGGAGATATTTATTTTCATTCAAGATCTATGAGAAAACTTATTCTCTTTATTATAGCATGGCAACAAGTTTGATAATAATTCCTTATGAAGGAAAAGAAGAATTTAGTACTCACAAATTACTAGATGCTTTAGGGTCTTTTGATAATGAGAAGTCTCTAGCTGGTCTTGGTTTAAAAGGAGAGAAGACTCTGAATATTGTTCATTTATCTACAAACCTTATGATTCTTGAGTTATGGGTCTAAGTTTTTGTCATTCTGAGAAAAGTTGATAAGGAAACCCTGATGAAAAGTGATATCTATATTATGGACTTCATGGTGAACATTAGAACAATAAACCAGGTAAATAATATCATGGTTACAATCGAGAATATCAAGAATAGAACCCTAAAATCTAATATTATCAAGTATTGACCTATTCTTTCGATGATTATAGTGCATTTTCCCCAGTCTTTCCAAATTTATTGTAGTTCAAATCCAAGGAATTTCAATGTAATTTTGTTGAGTGATGATACTCTAAAAAGGATGAAGGTTGGTTTTAATAGTCAAATTAGAGATTTTTATGATTTTTCAGAAGCTGAAATATAATCACTTTCAATGAAATCAGAAGTGTTGGAGACTTACAAGAAGGATGGAAGGAAGAGGAAGCCAAAGGAACCTGAAAAGAAAGGAAAAAACTCATATGGCTAAGGAAACTTTGTCAGCGCCCCTGAAGGCAGAGAAATAAAAGGCTTATCTTGATGAAGTAGCGACTAAGTGGATAGAAGACAAGAAAAATAGGAAGGAAGGGGAGCCAAAGTTTTTCTTGTATCCTACTGAGAAAAAATCATTAATGATAAAGGTTTCTGAAGACCTTGAGAAGAAACATAAAGAAAATAAGAAGAGGAAGAAGTTATCGGAGACTGAAATTATTCAATCACTTCTCAAGGATGCTTAAAAATCATCTTTAAAAATCCCAGTGCCAAAATAGTTTTTGATAGAATAACAAACTGAGACTCTGGGAAAAAAAGGTGGTGATTCTGGATCCCTAACAAGAAAGAAAAAATTGTTTAGGAATAGGAAGAGGAAATAGAATAAGAAGAATAAGAAGAAGGGTATGACACTGATAATGTCATAAATCAAGTTTAAGATTACCATGAGAAGGAAATTCCTTCTATAAAATTATTGATCTGGAATTCTCAAGCTGAATCATTAAAACTTACTACTCCAGGGAATGAAGATAATGATCAGGAAGAAGTAAACAAACCTTCTGAAGAAGAAAGCAGTAATCATGATTTTGTTCATCAAGAAGATCAAGTAGTTGATGCTGAGAAAGAGGAAGTTGAGGAAGATAAAATTGTTCAGTTATTGGAGAGTGAGCAAGAATCACCTAAACCAGAAGATGTCATTCAGAGAGCTGGTAATGGAAAGTTGGTGTTGGTCCATACACCTAAAAATATTTAGTGAAAAAAAAGTTATTGGAATTTCATCAAAGAGGAAATCCGATGAGTTAGAAAAATAATCCTCATCAACTAAGCTTTCTGGTTCAGAATCATCCTCTCTTGTACATGAATTTGTGGTACAATCATTGAAAAAACTAGTTGGTACTATTCCTTTATTTCCAAGTATAGATTTGAGGCGTTAGTTGATTCAAAATTCATTCAATCAGAAATCAGATTTAGTCTCAATGCTTATGGATAAATTTTTCAGACCTGGGGAAGATTTAAAATCCTTTCTCATTGGTTATGATTCTCATAAAAGGTCAGGAAAGAATATTACAAGATACTCAAGGAATACCATTGAAGACCTGAGATCTTTTGAATAATTTCAAGATAATGTCAAAGATGTCTTTGACACCGAAGATGGAAAGCAAAATGATCTTTCCAAGAGCTTTGAGGAAAATATAACTCTTGAATAGACTACTCGGAAGCAAGAAGTTAAGGATCTAAATGGGAAGCTTAATTTTTTGGCCATGAATTAGAAATCGGAAAGGTATCTCAGAGTAGAATTTGAAGAGAAGATAGTTAAGCAAGAAGAAGTGTTGAAAGCTCATGAAAAATGACTTAAGGATCGGGAACAAAAGATTAGAGTCTTCAAAAATTAAAAAGGAAATCTAGATCATCTTCTTAAGCATATGGAAGAATATCACAAGGATCTCGAGAAGCTGAAAACCATTTTCAAGAAGCTGATACTGAAGGAGAATGAAGGATGATTTTTCCAATTCTGATCTTTTGTTGAATTTCTTCCTTGTAAGAATTCTTTTAATATTAATGAAATTTCTATTGTTCTTCATATATTTTTTGGTTTCATAGTATTAATATTTGAGGTACCATTTTTTCCAATTCCTCTATTTTTTCTGAAAATCACAAAGGGGGAGAAAGGAATGATAAAAATAATACTAAGTAAGAAGAGATTTCCCTAAGTAAAGGAGAGTTCATCTAATGGGATGTTCTTATCAAAGAAGATTTTCATATGCAAGATAATGTAAAATAACATTCAATAAATTAAGAATATGATCCTTAGTGATTCCAAAGCCTAAGGTGGAGTTAGTCATATTCACTATGATTCATAAGTAAAAGGGAGATAAGTTTTTTTTATGTTCATAAAAAATCTATGTTGTTATATTATTTTTTGTAAAGATGTTTGTGCTTTCCAAAAAGGGGATATTGTTGAGTCAATAAGGTTTTCTTATGACTTCTTCATTCCTCAATGTTGTGAAAATCTCAAAAACTCTTTTTTTCAGGCAAATCACTTTTTCCCTAATATTATATTAATAAGGAAAATATTCCTTCCTCAAGGAAATTTTCTCCTCACCTTTGTTTTCATTGTTCATGTTATAGTTTCTCTTATCTTAACTCCTTTTATTTCTAAAGTCTAAAAATATTTTTCATATCTAAAACCTCAGAATTTTATAAATTCTTAGATATAGAGTATTCGAAAATTCTGATTCCGAATTCTCTGAAATTCAGATTCCGAATTCACTGAAATTCAGAATCCGAATTCTCTAAAATTCATATTATGAATTCTCTGAAATTCAGATTTTGAATTCTTTGAAATTCAGATTTTGAATTATTTAAAATTGAGAATATAAATTCTTTGAAATTCAGATTCTAAATTCTCTGAAATTCAGATTCGGAATTCTCTAAAATTCATATTCTGATTTCTCTAAAATTCAGATTCTGAATTCTCTGAAATTCAGCTTCCGAATTATCTGAAATTTAGGTTATGAATTCCTCATAATTTAGACTCCAAATTTCTTATAATACAGCCTATGAATTCCTTATAATTCATACATGAAATTACTCAGAATTCAGACCCCTAATTCCATACAATTCAGACTCGGAATTCATTGGAGTTCAGACTCCAAAATATGTAGAATTCAGGTTCCCAATCCCTAGGAAAACAGAATCTGAACATCCATGTTTTATAGTCTCCATGTTTTTATTTGTTTAGAATCTGAGATATTTTTTTATTAGATTCCATAAAATTGGATTTGGTTAAGAAAACATATTTTTCATACCCCTGTTATAATTATGAAACGATGTTGTGTAATTTTTTTCCCACCAACAATTGTTTGAGTGACATGTGTATAGGTCCCTCTGAGATTCAAGAAAAAATATGACCATTGGAGAAGGGATCTGACCATTGGAGAAGTTCCTATAAATAGGAGCTAATTTGAACATGCTCAAGAACTGATCCATCAATATAGAGATTACATGCTACTGAAGTATCTAGAGAGAGAGACTCTCATGCATTGTGTGTATTGAACATCTTGTTCAACTTTCTTCATGAGACTCTGATTGTTGTTGTGTAAAATCATGGACTTCCGGGGATAGGAATACAGAGGTGTCTACTACCTTAATGTTTGAGGACTTAAATGGATAGGAAGGAAGAGGTTCCAACTAACGTAGAGTATGAGGGCTTGCGGGGATAGTGAGACTGACTCAGATATTACTATCGAGGGCTTACCATAGTTTGGGTAAGAAAGACTTTATTGAAAGTATAAATTAGCGGACCTTTATCCAAGGTTTTTGGATAACCCACTCTTTGGGTAAAAATATTTCATACTTGTTACTCATTTTGTTGCATGTTTATTTTCCACTATATTTTGATAAAGGAAGAAAGTATAATCTTCTTATACATTCTAATTCTTTTTTACTTTAATAAGTAAGATTCTATACACTTTAAGGTAGAATATTTTCCTTTTAAACTTTTATTATGTTTCATTTCTAGAACCATATTTCCAGAACCAATCAGGTTTATAGAACTAAGAGGCATTGTGAATTTACATTGTTTAACTTTGATTAACATAGTTTACCTTAAGGTTAAAAATGAAAGTTTTTAAAATTACAATTCACCCCCCACTTGTAATTGAGCATCTATATTCATATTTCGATCCTATGACAATAATACAGTCAATGATTCATTCCAAGACATCAAAAATAAATGGGTATGATTTAAACCAAATAACCGACTATTTTGTCTCATAAGACCTACTAATGAATTGAGGGGCTATAAAATTTAAGTCACCACCCATCACTAATTAATTCCAATGCATTCATCATATGAAATAATTAAAAGATAATGCAATACATAAAAAACATTTCTTTAAAAAATAAATATCTGTATTGAAATAACAAGTATAAGGAATATCGACATTTCGTTAGTTGATAAATGGAATATATTTATTGGGAAAAACCTTTCAAAATTATACCATATATAGAATTGGTTATATGGTTAAGTAAATAATAAAAAACGTAATATAAAAATAGTGAAATTTATAGAGAATATATCTATGAAATTAAATAATATAAAAATATAGAATAAATATAAAATCAAGTGAGAGGTAAATGAAATAGAACCTAAGACTTATAAACAAGGATAAGTTTGAACTAAAAATTTATAAAATAATTTAGCGGGAAATTCATGAAATAAAACTAAAAAAGAGATATATATTTTAGTGTTTGAGAAGAAAATTGAAACTAAATTGTTAAAATAATTTTCATAAACATTTTGTAATATGGTTATAAAAACTAACTCCTAAGTGAATTTTAAAAATCTCTTTCAAGAGGATAAAATTGTACATTAGAAACCCTAATTTCAAAATAATACTAAATATTTAAACCATGAATATAGATGAAGATAAAAATACTAAATATGGGGTGGAAGAGAAAAGTACACACAAGTGTAATGAAATCCCCTTATTTATACTTCTAAAACATTATCCTTTATTTTAAAAATTAAAAATGCACATAATAGTGTGAATATATTTTCCATTAAAACCCCATGGAAATTTTAATATTAAAATTTATTAATAGAAATGGTTAAAAAGAATGAAAAACGTGTTAATGTGGTAAATTTTAAAAAGGATACTTCTTATATGCTTTTGTAAATATACTCAGAAATGACTCATCAGAAAACATCAAAAATATTTCATTAAAGTGTTTTTAAAAATGAAAAAGATAATGGAAAATGACCATAAACATTCATTAAATTATATAAAATTACAATATAAACCCATATAATTAATATGAAAATTTTATATATAGATTTTTAATTGTAAATAAGTGATAATTTTAAGTCCATATTCAAGTAGTTATTTTGTTGAATTATAAACAAAACAGAGTTCAAATGTCAATAAGACTTGTAAACCACATAAATTGAATAAGGGATACAATATAATAAAATAATATGGTGGACTAAACAAACCATAAATTTATGATCTTATATAATAAAGCTTATATATTAATGAAATGAAATTATGTTAATAATAACCTTATGACTTCGATAATAAATTTTAGGACAAGGAATTGGGAGAGATTAAATGAAAGTAAAACTCCCAAGAATAATAAGTGATTTAAGATACAATAAGTCAATTAGGTAGTACGTAAACCATATAAAATAAAAGTTATATGAAATAGGCATGGAAGGGTAATTATTAGTAAATAAGAATTACCTCTAGTAGATCAAGTTCATATTTCTAATATAGAGGATGATATTCCCTTATCACCCACTAATATACATGTTAATAATTTCTATTGATCAATTATCAAATAAATAAAAAATCCCCCATAGTTGAATATGATGGATTTACCTGATATCAAATGAAAAATTAGAGGCCCCATTAAATTTATTTTGGGGTGAATCACTCAAGAGTCATTGATACATATAGTAAATATCGAAAAAAATTACTTAAAAAAGGGGAAACATCAAAATATCAGGATATAAAATAATCTGAAATAGAAGTTTCCATTTTTATTAATTCAGGGAGGAAATTCTAGTGAATAATGTTTTTTCATGTAACCTTGGAAGAAGAGAAAAATTGGGTGAAATATAATTTATTTTCAAAGAACCACAATAACTATCACTTATCCTGGCTCCACAGGGAAATGAATCTATTTACAAAAGGTATTAATATTAATTAGATTGACTTTAATTTACAGATTTGGGGTTGAGGATAATTATTGGAATATTTTGAGAGTACCCTCTTGATAAACCCAAACTTGAATATGGAATACCTTTTTTGGGAATTATAGTTGGATTTAAAAACAAGTTATATTTTTTTATGGTGAAGATCGATGGTTCTAAATATTTTTTATCTCTTATTTGATCATCTCCTTTAGTTTTCTTAATCCTTTTGTGTGATAGTTTCCTCTTCCATATGTGAGGGTGGTATTTTTATTTTACATTAAAAAAATTAAATCTGATCATAATAAATTATATGACTCAAGGAATTGGAATTGAGACACAGAACCACTACCTCAACTTCTGAATCAATTGGTGCATGTGTCTAATATCCTATTCCTTTGATATGCTCCTTTAAAATGCTCCTTAAATATTCTTAGATTGATATTATGGTGATACCAGAACCTTTAGGATATGGGAAGGAATGATTTTACAAATTCTTATTAGAATTTGGTTGAGATAGGAAGCTAAAGCTATGAGGATAAGTGGGTTGGTAAAGTTTTCATTTTATAGGTGAGAGGGTGGCATTTTTAAAAATACTAATTTCTTCATATAAAAAATATATTTGATATTTTGGAAAGTGAATAAAAAAGTTGATTATGTTTTAGGAAAAATATATGTTATGGTTTAGAAACCCTCATACACCCATTTAAGGATGATGTTTTGAGATATTTTATGGCTTTCCCAATTGATTTAACATTTTTGCATCATTTTAACCTTTACCTTGGGGACTAATATTTACCTTGGTAATTTATTTTTATGATCAAAAGAGAAATTTAAATTATTACCTAATTTGAACATGTTGAATCCAAATATGAAATCTATTTTAATGAATTTTATTTCTAAAAGTGATAAAAAAAATATTATAATTTATGTAATAAAAAAATATTTTTACTATTAGCTAAAAATCTACTTCTTTTAAAAATGAAAATTATTAATACTAAGATAATTTTGACAAGAATAATCAAAAATTTAATTTCCTTTTACTAAAATAGAATTATAAATTTCAGAAATTTAACTTTTAAATTGAAATATAAAATTTAATAAAAACAATTTTTATAGGAAAATGATTTTTTAAATTTTAAGAATCCTTAATCATATTTTATATCAATTACTAATAAATGGTTGTTAATATATTTTATAATAAATATATATTTTTTTATAATAATACTTACAAATGTTTTACTATAATTAATTAATATAAAAATACATAATATATATAAAGTCACATGTCTTGGAAAAGAAATCTATTTTAACACTAAATGATTTCAGTGGCATCAATTATTTATTTATTTATTAACCATTAAATTTATTCAATTAATTAGTATTAAAACACATAAATTATTGTTTAATATGTTAATAATTGTATTTAAAATATATAATTTCTACTATCTTTTTTATTTACTTGAGGTTTTACTGTTCTTTTAATTTTCATAAGGGAATTTCACATTTTATTCATATGATGTAATAATGTTTATCTTACATTGTAAAATATATCATGGTTAATTTCAGTCCTATGTTTTAGGTGATACATGCTATTCAAAATAATAGTCATTTAAATAAAAATAAATTTCAAAATCATTGGGTGTTACTTCTTACACCCCTTAAATAAATTACGTCTTCAATGTTTTAATTTCTCTCACCGATGAAAAGAGATTAGGGGTTTCTTAATATATTCATCACTTTTGATATAAATATGTTCTAAAATACATCATAATGGTTCATAAATAACTTTTAGATGGTCTAAACCATATCCCTAGGTAATGTTAAACTAGGTGTAAATTTAGGCCATTTTGTAGTGCACTGAGTGAAGATCAAGTTAACACCAAATTAACCTTTTTCATGGTTATTACCCCTAGGTGCATCTAAACGACAGCCTATATCTACTTATTTTTATCTAGATAAATACTTCATTGCTAATAAAGTATACACTCATTACTTTAAAAAAAATGTTATGATGTCTCCCTATATTTAGATTTATCCCTTGGGTTTCCATTAACATATTAAAATCTATATTCCCAAAAATAATTAAATTAAGATCATTCTTATTATATCATATACTGAAATTTTATAAAAACCTATGCTCTCAGAATTCTAATTAACCATTTTCCTCAAACAACATCAATCACATGATAATCAATATATACCTTTATATTATATAATCCCAATAATTTATTAAAATTTGTCAGATATAAACTAAATTTAATTAATGTCAAATTTCATACTAATTGTAAGGGTTATCGATACCTTAATCATGTATTCGTCTGAAAACCCAATAAATGTATCCCATGATATCATTAATCACCTTAAAATCTCATCACATAAGACCTAAAAATGGTATATATATCTCTATAATTATGATCAACATTAAAATTATTAATATTTTATGGTATCAATAACTCTTAAATTATCCTAATTTGATAAAATATTCACCAATAATTTTATATAATCCATCATTTGATACCGACTATGGCATCCAAGATCCAAATTCTCAAATCTGGTGCTAAAAACATATTCTTTTTAAAATGGCGTTAATAATGACTAATGTGAACCAAACATAACTATTAATAATTAAAATATAAATAAAAAATATTGACTCATAATCATACCTAATACCCTTTATGTTGACAGTTTTAAGGAATTATAAAAAACCTTAACTAGTAATATTTCCCATTAAATTTCCATTTTCTACTAAACCAATGAGTCCTTATTCAAAAATAAATCTTCAACATCCACCAAGAAATTCTCCACACTTGAAATCCATCCACAAATTTCATATTTAATACTCTTATTCAGAACCTATGGAAATCGAAACATAAGAATATTGGGATATGATTATCTGTAAGGGGTAGCATAAAACATAAGTCATATTGTAATAAACAAGAAATCATTAATTTTTCAATAAAAAAAATAAAAAGATATTATGTAATTGATAACATGAGCATGTGATATATCCATGGATAACATAATAATTTAAATAATCACATGGAGTAAAGTAACTAATTTCACAGTGAAGAAATTCATAATTTTGGACATCGTAAACATATCATCAAGGATTTGTTCTAAGATATAATATATGAATGGGTAAGGTTTACACCAAATACCCAATAAGTTTTTATCATAAGACCTACCGATGCATGATGGGAGAATATAATTTAAAGTTACATCTATTACTAATTAAGTCTGATTCATTTATAAAATGAAGTAATAAATAAACAATAAAATACATAATTGAAAGGTATCAATAATTAATAAACATAAATACTTAAAATAACAAGTATATAGAATGTTAATATTTCATCGGTCATTAAATGGAATACATTTATTGATAAGATACCTCCAAACTAGAATTGTATATAGTTTTGGGTATAAAATTAATTCTATACTATAATACACAGTATATAAATAGTGTAAGTTAAATTGAATATATCAAAGTAATTAAAACAATATGGACATAAAGGAGAAAAATAAAATCAATAGAGATAGGAAGTGCCAAAGAGAAAAAAAACCTTACGAAAAAGGTGAGGTGTGGACAATAAATTCATAAAGGGGTTTATAGATTAATACAAGAAACATAAATCAAAAATTGATGAATCTTTTAGAGTTTTTGAAGAAAATGGAATTGGTGTTATAAAAACATTTTCATACATCATTTGTAACATATTTGTAAGAACAAACTCCTAAGTAACTTTCCAAACTCCATTTAATGGGGTTAAAATATGGAATTTAAAAATATAATTTATAAAAAATTAAAAATATTGAAAACATGAAAATATATGAAGTTAAAAATTGGAAATGTGGAGGGTAAAATAAAAATAAACCTAAATGGAATGAGATCCCATTATTTATTCTTCCAAAAAATAACATTTATTTTTACAATGAAAACTTACTAGAAAAAAGGGAAAATTATTTTCTTTAAAAACCCATGGAAACATTAATAGGAAATTTTATTATGAATAATGGTTATAAAAGTGGGAAAAAGTGTGCTTGTGGTTACATTTAAAAATGATATTCTTTTAACTCTATTGTAAAGAAAGTCAAAAAAATCACTTTTGGAGAAAGTTAAAAGATTTCTTTAAAACCTTTTAATGAATTTAATAGATAATGGAAAATGTCATTAATCAGTAATTAAAGTATGGATAATAATAATATTGAAACCATATAAATAATATGAATGTGTAAAAGAATTATTCCTGACTATAAATAAAATATAAGGTCGAGTCTAATTATAAAGGATTGTTTAGATGAATTTTGAGCCAAAAGGAGGTGAAATGTCAAGAAGATTTGAAAACTGAAAAAACGAAAGATGGAATATAATAAAATAACATAAATTTTAAATGAATAATTACAATATTAAAGTTTATAACTTAATGATTCTAAATCAATTTAACAATAACTCTAACGACTTAGGTAATGAAAGGAAAAATAATACAGATAGCTTAAATAAAAGGGTAACTCCCAATAATAACAAGTTATTTAAGATATAATAAGTACTTAGGGTAGTATTTACACCATATAATATTAAATTTTTTCATAATAAGAAACGTGTATCAATAAATTAAATTTGAGATAAAGAAAACGTACCTCAAGTCTCAACTTGGTTAGTGTGCGCATCTAACCTTCTCTTCCTTTCACAAATTTCTTTATAATTCTCATTAATCCTTATTTTATTAATCTTTTTTAAGACCAAAACCTCTAGAATACAAAAAATACGGTTTCTAAGGCGTTTTGGTAGATTTTGGATGATCTATGAAGGTTTATTTGTGAGGAGAAGTGGGGTGGTTAAGGGGTGCTTTTATAGGTGATTGGGGTGTAATTTTTATAGATATTAATTTAATAATATAAAAATAAATACATTATTCATGGAAATTGGATCAAAGAAATTATAATAATAGAATAAAAGATAAGTTATGGTAGAAAAATCCCACATCCATTCATTCAGAGATGAGGTTTTGTTATATTTTGAGACTTTACCTCTTGATTAAACATTTTTAACTCAATTTAACTTATTCTTCATTGAATAACTTTTACCTCGATAACATATTTTTATGAAAAAAATGAAATTGGCCTTATAATATAATTTTTAGATGCTAATTCCAAATATTAAATCCAATTAATTAAATTCCATTTCTCAAAGTGAAAAAAATAACTTTAATTAAAGTAATAAAAATAATAATAATATTGTTCAATAAAAATAGACTATTTTAGAAAAATAAAAAAAATCAACCTCAGATAATATTTAAATTATAAATCTAAAAATTAAGTTAGTCTTATTATATTAAATTTGAAAATATTTGGTATTTCTTATTTCAAAGGAAAAATAAAATATAATCAAAAACTTTTTTTATATTTAAATATATTTTTAATCATTAAGTCTTCTTAATATTACAATATAAATTACTAATTAAATGAGTTTCAATATGTTTTCCTATGTATTGAATCATTATATTTGAATAATACTTATTTTTTAATTTAATTTATTAATATAAAAAAACATATTATATATAAAAATAACATTCTTTGAAATATATGTCTTTTTAACGGTAAATGATTTTATTCACATCCATTAATTATTTTTCATTCAACTATTATATTTATTGTATTTATTTGTATTATAAAACATTAAATTATTCTTTTTAAATTATAAAAATAATTAACATAATAAAGTATTTTGACTATTTTTTACTTACAGTTTCGTTTTTCATGTAATTTTCATAATGATATTTCACATTTTACTCTAATGATTTATTAATGTTTATCTTCATTATAAAATATATCATGTTTCATTTTAGATCAATTTTATGTGTGATAAACGATATTTAACATAGTATTTATTTAAATTAACTAAAATATGGAGGTGTTACAACTATGATGATAGCACGCTTATTATAAAGACCTGACCCTTATTTAATACGTAATTTCATTTTTGAACAAGAATTAATTTTCATTCATTCCCAATGATCTTTTCAGTTTTATATTTATAGAATTAAGTCTTTAATATTATGTAACACACAAAATTGATCCACCATGTTGGAGCTAGAGGATCACATGACTACATTTGTGCATCCTTGTAGCAAGTGGTTATCGACTAGAAACGAGGATCCAAGTTCATCAGTGGGGAGACTATACCCTTAGTATTATGTCATATCACAAATAAATAAACCAAATAATAAATAATATAATGATCAAAGTATCAAGAGGAAACTAAAAAATCATAATTCATACATGTCATAAAATTAATTATTTGATCGAAAAGTTGAAAGAAAAACCAATGGATTAAGTGTTGATATTTGAATAAGTAAAATAGTGGGCTTGTCTAGAGTCTGGAACAATACTAAATACATGCTCCTCTACTTAGAGGTCCACTATAGGGAACTTTCCCTTCAGCGAATCCCTAGTCATGAAATCTAGAAGTACATCTAAAATTCTCAAGTGTGGTGTAAGTAAAATCCATGATAGAAGAACAACAATGTATCTTTAACAAGTGTGCTCAAGTAAATAAGAGTATTATGTGAATAAACAATACTTTTTCAAGAAACACAATAAGCTTAAACTAAGAACCTATGTGCTAACAAAACCACCATGAACCATGAATGTACCTACTTGATCTCTAGACCAGAAGGAATTTCTAGGCGTTGGAACTAATTGAAAACTAGGAATGTGGCTAATACTCATGATATTTTTCATCGTGTAAATTTAATACTCAACACTCATTATACATTAGCTGAATAATATTCTCAGTATCCACATGGCATTTAGAGATTCTATTCATTTACTAGGCATTGAGTGACATGATCATTAGCATCCTCCAGGCATCGAGTCTATCACACAATATCCATATGGAATCTTCACATCCCTGCCCTGTGTTGGGGTCCATCATCTCCAATTTCACATGTCATGTGAACTCCCCCTATAAGAGATAAACATTTCATGATGGTCCACCATCCTTGGAATCTGAGAACAATATCACCAAGGTATGCATAACAGGGTATAGTGGACTTGAAAGCATAGCATATCATTATAATTAAAGTAGCATCATCTCATACATGTGATCATTATAGAAAATTAATAAATATATATATATGTACTCATGAAATTAAATATCACATAAGGTTCTCATAGGATATGCACATACACACATGTGATCATAATAAGTCTCTACTATCAAGTATGAAAACAAAAATGTTATATCATGGAAACAAGAGTAAACAAGATTCTAAAAAGGTAAGGTTCTTCCTACATCAATGTCTTCAATGCCAATGTTAAGGATGAACCACACTATTTGGTTAAAAAGCTATATTGGAATCTTTTATATCCAATAACACCTCCTCATGGGCCTTATTATCATAATTGTCAGTGGGTCGATGTTCTAGATTTTTGGAGGATCCCAAGAATCAAAACCATTAGTTTTATTTCAAAAAAAAATTAAAATATACCATGTGAAAATAGTTATTTAGCCTAGATAATAAATAATAAATATGAATAATTGTTATATCCTTCTTAATAATTCGATATTGTTTTATGGTGAATAATTTCAATTCCTTGTGTGATAATAATTTCCCTCTATAAAATAATCTTAGGGTAATATAATTAAATATTTTTATTCTATTCTATCATTCTAGGTTATAATAATTATAATATGTTATCATCATTTTTCTATAAATAATAGAATGAATAGTTTCATATATTGATTATGATATATTTCATGAAATTCTTATTTTGGTTTTTATCAAATTCAAAAGTATCGCCTAGAATAAAGCTGAGAAAATGAGATTCTATAATGCCTAGAAACTAAACGAAGAACTCATTCTATCCAAGGAAAACTCAACATATTCTATTTAAGGGAAATTATGGTCAACTTATATGAAAAAGGATAGAAAAAAATGAATTTCATAAAGGTTAAACTATTTTATAAAACAAATATGTGTATAGGTTCACTACAATAAAAACCAAAAATTAAATATCATTATTTAATATGTGTTTAAAGATACCAAAATAGTGGAATTTTTAACATCATCCCTAAATTCGATTCTATTTCCTAGAATTATCCAAAGATTCAATTATCATGTTTTTTGGAATTTAAAATAGTCAAAAAGGAGTTACATGGCGAGCTGGAGAAGAAGAAACGTGTAAAGGGATTTAAAAACATAATTTTCTCTAAATGAGTGTTGTGTAAGGGTAAATTGGTTTTAGCCTTATGTTTCTTATATGTGTTGTGTAAGGGTAATATATTTTACCCTTACATAGATCTCAAACACACTATTAAATTTATAATGCTTTGGCGTACCCTTACGCAACCTTTAAAAAGTCCAATATACCTTTATGAAATAACATTACACGAGCTAATTTCCTTACAAAAATACCCTTATGTGAGCTAGTACCCTTATAAAAATACCCGTATGTGGTTATCTACCCTTAAACACAGCTTGATTTAACCATTCACAGGAATAGGAAAACCTAGGTTACCCTTACTTATGGGACAGATTACCCTTACCCAAGTGCGACTAACCCGTATTTAGTGGTACGTACCCTTTTTCAAGCCACTGGTTACACTTACACAGCATAGCATTTTCCTTATGTTGCATGTTTTTACCCTTATTTTACACATATAATCAAGGATTACGCTTACACAATAGACATTTCACCCTTACGTAGGCTATGAAAAGGGTTTTTTACCTGTATCAAATTTAGTAATTGTGGGTTTTACCCTTACTTGAGGCCTTCTGACACACCTTTACCCCTATGTGACACTATAAAACTTAAGTAAGTTTAATTTTTATTGAAGAAAATATATTCTCATAAAAAAGGCTTATAGAAAAAAAATATAAAAGAAGTTTTTAAGTACAATTAGAAAACGTTAATATTAGAGTTTTCCCCCTTTATTGACTTATCATACCAAATAAGTATATCTAGTGGTCTTACGTAGACAACATAGGTCATTGATCTCGAAAATTTGACTTTCACTCCCACATCTCCTCCTGTATCTGACCATACTTCCATGAAATAAAAACAAGTGGTGTTTTCTTCCTTCAAAATACTCTCTCACTCTACTCAACTATCTACACACTAATACCCTCATAAGATTCATCTAGCTCCCAATCATTGACATCATAGTCGATTAAATGTGTAAAATATTATATATACTTCTACAGCATTGACACATGAAACTAGACGTGTATACCTCAGTGGTGAGAATAAATATACAGATGTTATGGGACATTCTCGACCTGTTCAATGATCTTAAAGGGTCAAAAAAACATGTTTCCAGCTTTCCTTTCATCCTCAGTCATTAGTGTCCTATATGAGAAGTCACTCTCAATAAAACTCGATTTCCAAGAGTAAACACAAAATGTCGGCTCCTATGGTCGACATGTGATCTCAATGAGATCTAAGAGGTGAAAATTATCTTCTAAATAAGTTTCAATATCTCAAAGTTCTCTAGAACTGATGTAAAGACCCAGAATTTCCAGAAAAATGTTTTTTCATAAATACATGTAAATTTTACGAGTCTGCGAAAATTTACGGTGCTTGATTCTGAGGCCAGGTGTGCCTGGAATCAATTTTTGATGTTTTTCCCGGGTACGTTCAGTAAACGTTCGAGCGGGATTTTATAACTTTTTGAACGGTGCTCAGA
This sequence comes from Viscum album, assembly GCA_963277665.1. Taxonomy (NCBI): domain Eukaryota; kingdom Viridiplantae; phylum Streptophyta; class Magnoliopsida; order Santalales; family Viscaceae; genus Viscum; species Viscum album. The sequence continues at coordinate 580,888,764 of OY728144.1, forward strand.
ATTGAAATCTGGGGGCACTGTTGAACTCGCAACGTCAGTGATTTCTTAATAAGTCCTTCACCATAGTTGCGTTCTAACGAGAATGAAAGTTAGATTTTGGGTTTTTAATAAGTTAAATAAAAAATAAGTGTAGAATATTTTTATTTTTAAGGTGGTTAAAACCTCCAAGAGGTGGTTAGTTGTGGAGGCCACCACACCCAAACTTCCCATGGGAGGTTATGGTAGTGGGGCCCACCCACACATAAACTCCCTTGGGAGGATATCCTTGGTGGGTTTCACATGGGCTTTAAACCTCCTCTAACCCCCCATTTATGTGGGATGAAAGTCTCCACCATCCCCCATTAATTTAATGTGCCAACCCTCACTATTAATTAATTTAACTCTTTCATTTAATTAATTGGCACCCATTTGAATTCTTTTGAATTCTATCCAACCATTAAAATAGTAGATATTTTATTATTGTTTTTGATTGGAAATTAATTTGGTGGAGCGTTGAAAGAGAATTTGGAGAACTGCATCATCTCAATGAAGAACGTGAAGAACGCCTCTTCATCGTCCACCGAAGAATGATGAGCTCTTTCATTGATCTTTGGATGAGCCAAAAGAGAATGATCCGACCATGAGGAATGTCGAGTACGCTTCTTCCTCGGTCTCCTACCTTGTATTCTTTTTGATGTCAACAAATCGACGTTCTCTATTCCTCTTCTTCCACCATCAACGAACGAAACGCGAAGTAAGGGTTTTGAGTTGAATTTATTTCCGTTCTTCGCCTTACAATATTTTGGAATGAGAATTGCCAATTGATAATGCCATAACGAGGAGGGATCGGACCGCACAAACACAGCCTGACCCTCCCCCTTTGTTGTTCTCATTTTTTGATGATGATGGCGGTGCAAAACTAACACCGGATGAATGGACTGCGGTAAAAGAAATGGTGGTCGGCGATGGGTCGGCCATGAAAAAACTGGCGGTGCAAGGTCGCCAGGTCGCCAAGAGGGCGCGGCACCACCGTGACGCGCGGAAGGAGAGTCGCGGCCAGGGCGGGACACGATGGAGGCACGTGGTGCCGTTGTGCCACGCTGGTGGTGTAGAACTGCTAGAATCTCAGCCATCTAGGAGGAGCGGGACCCCATCTGGTCACGCGTGTGCTGGACCAGCGCCACCTGTCACCAGTTGGAGCTCCACCCGAACGGCAGAGCCGTTTGGGAGCTAGGGGGTGCACGACTTCCCCCCTGGCCACAGCTTAGACAGACCCCGCGAGCCGCCGAGCCACCATGCCAGGCCTCACTCAGGCCGGGCCGCCCATCCATGCGGGGCTGCCGTCGGGTCGGGCCGCCCTCAGGTCGGGCCGCCCATCCGGGTCGGGCCGCCATCGGGTCGGGCCGCCCTCGGGCTAGGCCACCCACTTGGGTCGGGCCAAACACTCGGTTCGGGCCACCCCCCCAAACCGGGTCAGACCTGCGGATTGAGTCGGACCCCGGTCCGGACCCGGGTCGGTCCGAGTCAGTCCGACTGTGTCGGACCAGAACTGGACCCACTTTGGCCTGTTTACACCCTTTTCGCCCATATCTTGGGCTACTAGTGTCCGGTTGACGAACCGTCTGCGACAACGGAAATATTGGAGCAAGAGGGTTCTTTTGACATACCCCACATTAGGTTTGGATATAGTTGGTGTATGGTCGGGTTGGTTTGAACCAAAAAACCAATCACTCCCCTAGAACGAAAATGCCAATAACTCACAGAACGGGCGTCTGATTGATGCGCCGTCTGTTGCGTTGAGATCTCTATGATGAGGAGGACCTTTGAAATACTTCTACTTGGGAATTCATGATAGTTTGGGTGTTTACTAGTAGCTCATGGAACAGATCCTCTCGGAGACAACTGAGTGGAGTGCGGAGACCTAGTAGTTGGCTGAGACCTGACGACTGCTAACCTTTCGACTTTGAGTGTTTTGACTAGCCCAGTGGGAAGCGCCTCTGTGTTACGTCATAGGCCAATAGTGGGGAGCACCTCTGTGTGACGCGGAATACCCACGGTACTCGATAGGAGGAGTACCTCAGCAGGCTACGAGGGGGAGCGCCTCTGTGTGAGCACGGTAGACCCACAGTGGGGAGCACCTCTATGTGACACAGCAGACCCATGATACTTGACAAGAGGAGTAACACCGTAGTCCAGGAAGGTGGGAAGTGCCTCTCTATGACGTGGAAGGCCCACTGTACTCGTTAGAGGAGCATTACACCATCAGCCAAGGTTTCGACAGTGTGACTAGGGTTGTTACTTGATACTACCCCTAGAATAAAACCCTGGTTTGAGCTGAGTCAGTGACATTTGTTTTTACCTCATGATTGAGATGGGTTACAAGATAACTTAAGTATATGTATGGGAATATACCTAAGTAAGGGTTATCTGTTGAATCTTTACCTTGTGGTTATCCTTGTTGGATATTATGAGACCTTGAGGGTCTCAAGGTCCCTTCTGAGTATTGTTATACTCACCCCTGCACGGGCTATGCCCGCACCTTGTTGTGTTGGATGCAGATGAAAGACAGCACTGACAGAGGCTGAGGGTGCTAGTACAAGACGGAACTGGGATGTGGACCTTACGAAGAGTCTGTACAAAGAGGAGTCTGGTGGACGTAGAGAGGTGGCCATCTGTACCTACCCTTCCAGTAGGAATCCCAGAGAACGATCCAGGTGCTTCTCTTTAACTTTCAGTTGTTTGTCCATTTTTCAGTTGTACTTTCTTTCAGTTTTACCTGTACTTTACTATTGGGATTGTATTTCGGGCTCCTTTTACTTTCCATCACTTCTTCTGTATACCATTTTTCTTAGTGTTTTGCTTCCAATTGTGTACTCTGATTGTGTGTGTCTACTTTTTATAAAGGCAATGCCTTCCCATCTTAGGGATTTACGCCCGTGGTGAAATTCGCTAGCCCCTGTCCTTTGGAAGGTGGGATTGGGATAGTCATGGCATGGGTCCCGAGGACAGGTCATGAAAAATTGGTATCAGATGAGTCAGTTCTACTGCAAAACATAGGACTCGGATCATTATTTCTATGAAGCAATAGTGTTAAGGGTACTGAGTGTGGTTTTCAGTTTAGGGATTCCAGTGTTGGTGCAGTGGCTGACATATCCATACACCAGGACCCTGACGTCATATTTCTGAGTCAGTGCATGAAAACACTGATTGTGTGCATGTTTTCAAAAGTTTTCTTTAAGTTATCTCAACTAGGTCAGCTCACCAGGTATAGTCTTTTGATTGTGTTGCATCTATTTCTTTCAGGATGCCTCCCCATAGAGCCTCGAGAGTTGTACGCTCTGACAGCCCATCGAGCGACGATGCTTTGGTGCAGGGCCCTTTACCAGCGTAGTCACTAGAAGTACCACTTCCCATTTGGCCCCCAATGTCACTAGCCCCAGTAGAAGACGATGCATGCCACTTGAGCACGTTGCATTAGTTCCAGCGCTAGAGGTCACCCAGGTTCTGGGGAGAGATGGACCCACAGGAGGATGGGGATTAGCTGGAGACTGTGGTGATAGTTTTCATGCTAGTAAGGACACCAGCAGACTACATGTGGAACCTTGCAGCCAATCTCCTTCAGGAAACAGGAGGTAGATGGTGGAGCCAGACGCTCCAAGTTCATGTTTAGGCGACAATTCTTTTGATAGACTTCGAGAGCCTGTTCCAGGCAGAGTTTGAACTATCCACCCTTCGGGTGGTGCAGATACAAGAGCTACTGCATCTACAATAGGGTAGCATGATGGTAGCACAGTACTCAGCGAGGTTCACCGACCTCTCACTCTACTCCACGGATATGGTACGGGACCCATTATTCATGTCCCGGACCTTCGAGTAGTAGCTCAGGCAAGAGATCCAGGCTTTGATGATCTCCCTTAGCATCCAGACGTAGACGGGGGTGTTAGAGAGAGCCCTCCTAGTAGAGAGTTTTCTTGCTGAGCAGACACCAGCAGCGAGACCCACTACTAGTTGACATGTAGCAGAGTCTGCTATAGATGGAAGTAGAGAGATGTTGTAGAGGTACAAGATGACTAGACCCATGGGTGGAAGACCTCAGGACTCCGGATCAGTTGTGCGGGGCACCCGAGGTAGTGACTTACCTGCCAGAAGCAGGCAGTGTTACTCATGTGGCGGGCAGGGTCACATGTCTCGTGACTATCCGACCCACCATTCATACAATTAATAGATAGTTGAGGGACCTCCCATACATAGGCATAGGTTCGGTCAAGGTGGTCATCAGGGTATAGGTGGACGTGGAAGAGGATTTGGTCGAGTAGCTGGCGGTGGACAACATTTCGAGGTGTTTACACCACCACCACCAGGAGGTCTACCCTGACCACAGAGAGCAGGTGGACAGGGGAGAGCTCAGCTTCAGGAAGCTGGGGCTTACGACCACGGCTCTCCAAAGATGATTTGAGGTACTATATATTTCTACTCCACCTTAGTTGTAGTTCTTATAGACACAGGTTCTAGTCATTCTTTCATAGCCACTGCCCTCGTTCGGAGCTCGGAGATTCTGACGGAGCCGTTGACTCGATCCTTACAGCTATAGGCTCCTACGGGAGTAGACTCGGTGATTAGACATGGGTTCCGGTAGTGTGAGCTTACTCTAGGAGGCGAGATCTTTGGCTGGGATCTCCTCATAGTGGTGTCGAGGCCTTACGACGTCATCTTGGGTATGGACTGGTTATCCCCAGTTTTTGCTCAGATTAACTGTATTAGGTGAAAAGTGATATATGTCTGCACATATGGGACAAGGTTCACCTTCACTGGAGAGAAGGGGGCCTTTTCAGCACAGGATGGACGTACTCGGAGGAGGGTGTAGTCGATCACTCACCAGTTGGCTTGCCTTACCCTCAAAGCAGTTTATGTGGGGAGTCTGACTTATCCTATAGTGGTGGACCAGTACGCTGATGTTTTCCCAGATGATGTTCCAGGACGACCTCCTCGTAGAGAGGTGGAATTTTACATTGACATGTACCCTAGGACAGCACTAATATCGACTCCATCAAATCAGATGGCTCCCGCTGATCTTCGTGAGCTGCGGGTACAGTTAGAGGACTTGCAGGTGAAGGGATTCATCTAGCCTAGTGTTTCTCCCTAGGCAGCAACGATTCTGTTCACCAAGAAGGAGGATGGGAGCATGAGGCTCTTTTTTGAGTATCGTCTCTTGAACCAGGTGACCGTAAAGAACAATTACCCACTCCTGAGGATTTATGACCTCTTTGATTATCTCAAGGGAGAATGATGGTTTTGAAAGATAAACCTCAGATCAGGTATCACCAGCTTAGAGTTCGAGACGAGGATATACAGAAGACGGCCTTCAGATGTCGGTATGGAAACTATGAGTTCTGGATTATGCCCTTCGGTGTAACCAACGCTCCAACAGTGGTCATGTGTCTCATGAACAGGATCTTGCAGCCATACCTTGATCGCTTTGTCGTAGTCTTTATCGACGACATTTTTCCTACTCAACTACGGAGGAGGAGCATGCCTACCATTTGCGGGTAGTACTTGATACACTCTGAGAGAACTAACTTTATGGTAATCTCTTGAAGTGCCAGTTTTGTATTTGAGAGGTTCACTTCATGGGACATGTCATATTGGAGTTTGGAGTTGCTGTAGATACAGCAAAAATTGTGATGATACTTTCTTCGGAGCCACCCAGGAATGTGATGGAGGTATGGAGTTTCCTATGTTTGGCTGGGTGCTATCAATGATTCGTTCCAGACTTATTTAGAGTTGCAGCACCACTATCAGACTTGAAAAATAATGTTCAACCCATCGTGTGGTCGGAGAGATTCCAACAGAGCTTTCAAAATTTGAGTCAGAGGTTGACTAGTGCCCCCATCTTGAGGCTTCCAGAAGAGGGCGTATGGTACGTAGTTTACTACGATGCATCAGGTACCGAACATGGGTGTTTCCTGATGTAGAAGTGAGTAATGATCACATATGGTTCTCGGCAGCTGAGATAGCATGCCCAGAACTATGCTACCCATGACCTGGAGTTAGTAGTAGTGGTATTCACCATGATGATGTGGCGACACTATCTGTTGGGAGAATTTTTTATAGTCTACTCAGATCACAAGAGTCTCAGGTATATCTTCTCTTAGAAGGACGTGAACCTGAGATAGTGTCAATGGATTGAGTTCCTCTAGAACAATGACTTCGAGATAGTCTATACTACTGGGAAAGAGAACATTGTTGCGGATGTGCTCAACAAGAGGACTGGTATACAGCTACTAGGAGAGGCGACAGAGTATCAGGCTGCCTCATAGATATCCTTTGTGGATGGGGACGCTGACTACGAGACTCGACGTGATCAGATATCCACAGGGCAGGCACCTGATGGATTTCATGAAGGCGAGGAGCATATAATCCTCTTTAGAGGATGTACCATGGTACCAGTTGCACTTCAGGAAGAAGTTTTGAGGGAGTTCCACACTTCCCCTTTAGTGGTACATCCAGAAGTGGAGAAGATGTGCCAAGACCTTCGATGATAGCACTGGTGGCCAGGTATGAAGAAGGCGGTAGCAGAGTTTGTCTCATGGTGCCTCACTTTTCAGCAAGTGAAGGTGGAGCACCAGGTACAAGAAGTCTTGGTAAAACCCTTAGATGTCCCAGAGTGGAAGTGTGATGGGATATCAATGGACTTAGTGACGGGTCTTCCACGTACATCCAGGAGTCATGATTTGATATGGGTGATCATGGACCAACTCAACAAGTCATCCCACTTCCTACCGAATAGGTAGAAGGGCTAATTAGAGAGCATGAGACACCTCTATGTACAAAATATTGTGTGTTTTCATGGATTACCTACTTCTATTGTCTCTAACCATGACGCACAGTTTACTTCCTAGCTATGGAAGAGGTTATAGGAGGCTTTCGGGATACAACTTAATTTGAGCACCACCTTCCTTCCTCATATGGATGGTCAGACTGAGTGGACCATCCAAACCCTCAAGGACATGCTCCATGCTTGTTTCCTCGACTTCGGTCATAGCTGGGAGGACCACTTTCCTATGGTGGAGTTTTCATACAACAATAGTTATCACTCCACCATCGGTATGGCACCCTTTGAGGCATGGTATGGTCGACCTTGCAAATTGCCACTGTGCTGGACATACCCAGGGGAGTCAGCATTAGTGGGACTAGAGATGGTACGGGCTACCATGGAGAAGGTTTAGATCATCCAGGAGCATATGAAGACTGCACAGAGTAGGCAGAAGTCGTATGATGACAGGATACAGAGACCTTTAGAGTTTGAGGATGGTAACCACAACTTTCTATGGGTCTCACCTCGATGAGGTCTACGATGATTTGGATGAGGTGGCAAGTTGTCTCTGAGATTCATCAAACCTTTCCAGGTCCTCAGCAGAGTAGGTGAGGTGTCTTACCTCTTAGCTCTTCCACTTAAGTTGCACCAGGTTCACTACTTCTTCCATGTATCTCAGCTGAGGAGAAACGTGCATGACCCATCCTACATCATCAACCACGGAGAGCTGGACATTGATGACGGGGTGAATTTCACGGAGGTTCCAGTGGAGATTGAGAATCAACAAGAGAGTGTCCTACGTAGATGTTTGATAATCTGGCGTATGTTCGCTGGGAGTACGGGAACCTCCTGGAGAGCACATGGGAGCGGGAGGCTCAGATGCATTCTTATTACCCCCATTTGTTTCCTTAGTTCGAGTTGTAGCTTATGGGGATGTAAATACATGAGGTGGGGAGAATGTAAAGACCTAGAATTTCCATGGATTTTCTTCCTTAAATACATGAGAATTTTAAGAGTCCACAAAAATTTAGGGTGCTTGATTCTGAGGCCCAGTGTGCCGAGAATCAATTTCTGATGTTTTGTTTGGGTACTTTAAGTAAACGTACGAGTGGAATTTTATAACTTTTGAACCAGTGCTCAGAATTGAAATCTGAGGGCATCGTTGAACTCGCAATGTCGGTGATTGCTTAATGAGACCTTCACCGTAGTGGCATTCTAACGATAATGGAAGTTAGATTTTTGGTTTTTAATATGTTAAATAAAAATAAGTGTAGCTTAATTTTATTTTTATGGTGGTTAAAACCTCCAAGTGGTGATTAGTGGTGGGGGCCACCATACCCTAACCCCCCGTGGGAGGTTATGGTGGTGGGGCCCACCCTCACATAATCTACCTTGGGAGGATATCCGTGGTGGGTCCCACATGGGCATTAAACCCCCTCTAACTCCCCATTTATGTGGGATGAAACTCTCCACCTTCTCCAATTAATTTAATGTGCCAACCCTCAAAATTAATTAATTGAACTCTTTCATTTAATTAAATGGAACCCATTTGAATTCTTTTGAATTCTTTCCAACCATTAAAATAATAGATAGTCTATTATTGTTTATGTTTGGAAATTCATTTGGTGGAGATTTGAGAGAGAATTTGGAGAACTTTATCCTCTCAACAAAGAATGCGAAGAACGCCTCTTCATCGTCCACCGAAGAATGAAAGAGTCTTTCTTTGATCTTCGACCGAACCAAAAGAGAAGGATCCAACTGCGAAGAATGCCGACGATGCTTCTTCTTTTGTCTCCTACCTCAAAAGCTTTTAGATGTCAACGAATCAACGTTCGCCCTTCCTCTTCTTCCTCCTTCAACAAATGACAAGAGAGGTAGGGGTTTTGAGTTGAATTTGTTTCCATTGTTCTCCTGACAATATTTTGGAATGAGAATTTCTAATTGATAACTCTATAATGAGGAGGGATCAGACTGCATGAACAGGGCCCGACCCTCCCCCTTTGTTTTTCGCATTTGTTGAAGACGATGGCGGCACAACCCCACTGCTGAAGGAACGGACCACGGTAAAAGAAACAGCGGCCGGCGACGGGCCGCCCGTGAAGAAACTGGTGGCGTAAGGCCACCGGGTCTCCAAGAGGGTATGGCACCACCATGCCATGTGGAAGGAGAGCCGCGGCTAGGGCAGGCTGCTGTGGAGGCACACAGATCTGTCGCAACGCGCGGAGGCCAACAGAGGGCCGCGGCCAAGGTGGGCCACGGTGGAGGGGCGCGGCGCCATCGCGTCGTGCCGGTGGTGTGGAGCGGCAGGCTTCTCACCCATCTGGGAGGAGCGGGACCCCATCGGGTATTGTGTGTGCTGGACTGGTGCCACCTAGCGCCGGTTGAATCTCCACACGAATGGAAGAGACGTTCGGGAGCCAGGGGTGCGCGGCTTCCCCCCTGGTCGCGGCATAGACGGACCCCGTGAGCCGTTGGGTCGTAGGACCGGGATTCCCTCTGGTCGTGCCACCCATCAGGGTCGGGCCTCCATCGGTTCGGGCCTCCCTCGGGCTGGGCCACCCATTTGGGTTGGGCCGTCATCGAGTCGGGCCACCCTCGGGCCGGGCCGCCCCTTCAGGCTCGGCCTCCCACTCGGGCCAGGCCGAACACTCGAGTTAGGGTACCCCCTTGGACTAGGTCAGACCTGCGGATCGAGTCGGACCCTTGTCTGGGCCCGACTCAGTCCGACAGAGTCGGACTGGACCTGGACCCGCTTTGGTCTATTTACACCCTTTTAACCCATATCTTGGGCTACGGGTGTCTGATCGATGAACCGTCTATGACGATGGAATTCTTGGAGAAAGATGGTTCTTTTGGAATACCCTACTTGAGGTTTTGATACAGTTGGTGTATAGTCAGGATGGTTTGAACCTAAAAACCAATCGGGCCCCTCCAATGGAAACGCCAATAACTCACAGACCAGATGTCTGATGGATGCACCGTCTATTGTGTTGAGATCCTTATGAAGAGGCGGGCCTTTGAGATACTTCTACTTGGTACTTCGTGAAAGTTGGGGTATCGACCAGTTGCTCGTGGAGCGGATCCTCCCAGAGACAAGAGAGCGGAATGCGGAGACCTAGTAGCTCGCTAAGACTTAACGACTGCTGACATTTCGACTCAGAGTGTTTCGACTAGCCCAGTGGGAAGCGACTCTATGTGAAGCGGAAGGCCCACAGTGGGGAGTGCCTCTGTGGGACATAGAAGACCCATGGTAATCGACAGGAGGAGTACCTCAGCAGGCAACGAGGGGGAGCGCCTCTTTGTGAGCACAGCAGACCCACAGTGGGTAGCACCTCTGTGTGACGCATAAGACCAACGGTACTCAACTGGAGGACTACCACAGTAGTCCAGGAAGGTGGGAAGCGCCTCTGTGTGATGCGGCAGGCCCACTGTACTCGTAAGAGAAGGAGTACACCATCAACCAAGGTTCCTACAGTGTGACTGGGGTTGTTACATGATACTACCCGTAGAATAAAATCCTTCTTTGAGCAGAGTCAGTGAATTTTGTGTTTACCTCATGATTGAGATGGGTTACTAGATAACATATGTATATGTGTGGGAATATACCTAAGTAAGTGTTATATGTTGAATCTTTACGCTGTGGTTATCTTTGTTGGATATTGTAATACCTTGAGGGTCTTGGGGTCCCTACTGAGTGTTGTTATGCTCACCCCTGCACGGGCTATGCCCGCACCTCGTTGTGTTGGATGCAGACAACAGACATCATTGATGGAGGCCGAGAGCGCCAGGACTGGATGGTACCCGGAGGTGGACATTACAATGATTCAGTACACATAGGAGTCTGATGGATGTCGAGTGCTGAGGTGGCCATCTGTACCTACCCTTCAGGTAAGAACCCCGGAGGATGATCTAGGAGATTCTCTTTACCTTTCATTTGTTTGTCCCTTTTTCAGTTGTACTTGCTTCCAGTTGTACATTTACTTTACTGTTGGGCTTGTATTTCTTGCTCCTTTTACTTTCCATCACTTCTTCTGTATACAGTTTTTCTTAGTGTTTTTCTTCTAGTTGTGATTGTGTGTGTTTACTTTTTATAAAGGCAATGCCTTCCCAGCTTAGGGATTTACACCTTTGGTGCTAGTCACCAGCCCCTGGCCTATAGAAGGAGGGCTTGGGGTAGTCATGGAACGAGTCCTAAGGACGGGTCGTGACGCCTGAACTGAGCCCCACAATCACTATGTCACCTACCTCATGACAACAAAGTAGTGACTGAAATGGCCTATCATAAAGGGAATCATAAGGTGGAACCTCGATCAAAGACCGGTGAATATTGTTTTATGAAAGCTCAAACAATACTATAAGATTATCTCATCCTCTAATAAAGTCTAGAATACAATTCCAAATTATATCTTCTAATATTAATATCATCTTCTCAGACTGTTCATTTGTCTAAGAATTGTACAATGTGCTCAATCTTAGTTGAGTCCTTAGGGTTTCCTAAATTACATGCCAAAACCATAATGTAAAATGTGTATATTTTTCTTATACGATGATCAAGGGTACTCTATGTTATCATACAATATCAGGGACATATAGCTTTCTCAAATAATCCACTGAGTCTCTCTAATCAGTAAGATGTAAAAAACCTTCATTATCAGATCCAAATCACCCAGATTGCCTCAAGACCCCTTGAGGTCCTAGGTAACTCCATCATACAGTCTATATTAATTTCAACACACTTCCACATTAGAACTAGAACCGGCTGAATCAAACCATAAAGAGACTGGTGCTCAAATGTTACCCTCATAAAGGTAAGGCTTCGAGAAACAAATCTAATGATATCCATCTTCATCCTATGACACCATAACCTTCATCTAAAGCCATGGTACACCTTGGTCATACTAAGATGTACTATCTATGTAGATGTATGGAAATCCCTTATCATATCTTCTCTAATAGATTTTGGGAATACTAATCTTCCTTGTATAAGGATCTCATCATCATCCCTCATTAACCACCTGGGTATCTGAGCACCTCCAGCTAGTTATTCCGACTTCATAATACACACAAGTCAAGTCTCTTATCCAAACAATACCTGGTCTACTAGACAATATATGACCACCGGTGGATTATAATCCATCAATACCTGATCTATAGAAACATTCATTCTCTAATCATCCAATAAGATACTCAAATGTCCCAACCCCTATGAATCCCAATCACTAAGATCCTTCTCAGTTTGTTCCATAGAGCTAAGAGAATCAATGATGATATTACCATACCCTGGGGCATAATCCATATCAAATTACAAAGCCTAAAGATACACTTCCCATCACTTATTGCACTTATTCAGGTCACTCTGTGTGAATATATAGTGAATTCTCTTGTGGTAAGTGTAAGAAAACATCTTCTTACTAAAGATATAGTTTCTCCAAAACAATAATTAATAGACCAAAATTTCTAGATATTAATCATTATTGGGTAGTTATGCTCATGCGGTTGAAGTTGTGATGACCCATAATCTTCTTCCATATCTCTTTGTATCAATTGTTCTCCCCTAACAGTGTCTGATGCATCATAGTATATTTCATATCCAGTCCTAGGACTGGGTCATATCATTAATATAGCTATGGTCGACCTCCACATCAATTTATGAAATGTTTCTTCACACTGGTGTAACCAATAGAACTTCACTCTCTTCATCATCAATAGAGACATTGGTTCTAATATTCAGGATAAGTCTTTGATGAATTATTTTTTATATATTTCTCAACCCTGAAATCTCTTGATATCAAACATGTTCTTGGGATTTTTTTATGACATCAATGTCTCTACATTCTCAAGTTCAATGGATATACTTTACTCTCACTCCACAATCACCAAAAACAAAGCCTCCTAAATCCAAAATTCATACTTTTCTAACTTGACATATATCCAATATTCTAAAATCATACTCAATACTATCTCAATATATTTTTAATGTTGCTTCATTTTTTATTAGTAGTTGAGGATTTTTTCGATGAAAACCATAAAGAAAAAGTCTAGGTTATGATGAAATATATTTTTCATGAGATCCACAAACAATTTTCTACATTGGTCAAACAAAAAAGCATTTCCAATTACTCATACAATCCATTCATACTCCAAAATTAGAGATTTGGGATATCATCCACTCTAAATTTCAGTTGGTGGTATCTTGATTGAATATCAATATTTTGGACCCATCAAGCTCCCCAAAACTAACCAAAAATTTAATTAAACCTATGAAAATGATGTAAGTTCTTAAAGATCACCTAGATCATCTTTGGTTAATCAATGTTTTTTCAAATTCAACCATACATATTATTGGTGAACAAAAAAGGCACACCCCATAGTGTAGTACTTGACCTAATGAATACCATCTAATCAAATTTTTCAACACACACCTTCAGAACCTTAATATTATCTAGAAAAATATGATAAGGTTTTATTAAAATGGTTTGAAAACCCAAAATGATATTTATCTCAAAGTCATCACATCTATTATGATTAACTATTTTGAATTCATCGGGATAGATATCATGACATAGATTCCTAACCAGTGGAAGATTCAAGGGTTATATCACTGATAATACTGAAAGAGTCAATATATCCATCAACATTATGATCATCTTGAGATGACATAAATCTAGAAAAACTCTTCATGATCACAGTTCCCACTCTCTGCTTATCATGAACTTCTCTCCCTTAGATTAAGTGAATGGATTTCATCTTTAGTAACAATCAATGTTAGATTACAATATTGTCATCCAATCAATGAATTGAATCACATCGAAGGTTTTTGTCTATAGAATCATGAATTCGGATAGATTTATACATCTATAAATGACTATATAAAACACTAGAAGTCACATGAGATGGTCCACATTTATTACCAATGATGCTTCAAGGGAGACTAACACAAAAGATAACTTGATCAGTAGGTCAAGTCTAAAAACTACTTGTACATGTTTGAATGAATGGGAAGAACTATTATAAAAAAAAGGAAATAGATAAATTTGATGTAATCAAGACCATACCTAAAATAATAGATGGACCCTCACCAAAATATGTTGCAGACTGATCTAATTTTTAGGCATGGTCTCCCACAAACCCCTGCCCATTCCCTAGATATTCATGACTAGTTTGTTTCTACTTTTTTGTACCCCATTTTAATCCATGGATCATGGGTTGTGTCTTTATCGAACCCCTATGGATGCCTGTCCCTGTAGCTCTTGAGAAAAACTACTAGAGATAGACCATCATTCCACACTTTATTAACTAGTTAGAGGTGTCGAGTAGGTTGTGTGGTAGTGTTGGATCTTCCAATAATTGAAACATTGTGGGTTACCTCTTTAGGGAAATAAAGATAATAGAATCTACTACTCCTACATGTCGTTTCTATAATGAACATATTTTCCATTCTGCTTACTACCATAAAAAAGTGGTTCCAATAGTGGTAGTAGGAAGTCCACCTGTTTGAATAGTTAAGGGTAGAAAAATATTATCTGCCCAAACCTCCTCCAATATCCTCTATATGGTCACGAAATTCTGTAAAACCTCTAAGTTTTATGCTAGGTTAAATATATATACCATATTTTGGACATTTGTATGACGTTTTATCTCTAACCCCTTGTCCTTCTGAGCATTATTCCTATCCAGAAGGTGGGAAAATGAATAAATTTTGTAAAACAAGTAGATTATATATACACAGCCCTGGATACCTATTGTATCTCTAAGAAATCTTTTTCACGGGCAAACATCATTGTATTTGGGAAGTCCTCCATGAAGAACATTTCCTTTAATTCCACCTAGATGTGACACTCACAACATAGAACCTATCACATGACTCCCCACGAATGAAAAGAAGTTACCTGATCATGAAAGATTCCATCATTACATTTCTATCAGTTAGTGTCTCATTGAGTTCAAAGACACACTTGATGTTATCCACCCGTTCCTCATCATCATGTATTCCACTACTTCCCTGAAAATTTAGGGGAGTCTAGATCTAAAAATCATTGGCGTACTCAACCATGGATCTCCGTGGAGAGGCTCTAGGATAGAGTGAGTCGACTATTGGAACCACTGGGTCTTCTTACACCACTAGATTAGGTGTGTAAACATGATTTGGAGAACCTTCCTTATCCGATTTCAGTCCCACCAAAAACCTATGATGTGACATCTCCTATAACTGAATGATCATCAGGGACATAAAAATATCCTAACCAGTCTAAGGGATCATAAAAAAATTTCCCAGGTGTCTACCCATAACCCAAGGTGTACCCCTCAAAGTAATAAACCTATTCAATGTCCCCGTATGTTATTCATAATCATAATATATATATACTAACCCAAAAAAATGTTGACTTCAACTAACTAAATCCAAAAAAGATATATCATAACAGTATGGAAAAACATATATATCACAAAATTAGAGAAACTATCCTCAACACCCCATCCTGAACTATCAGTTCTAATTTGCAAAGTCATGTGACCTCATGCACACACCCCTCCCAAAACACAATAGGCTATAGACTAGCAGTGATGGTCTATTTCCATCAAGTGGGTAGACTATATCCTCAGTATCATGTCATGACCCATATAAATAAATAAAAAAATAAATAATATAATGATCATAGTATGATGAAAAAACTAAATTATCAAAAGGAATACATGTCATTCAAGTAACAAATGGATCCAAAAGTGGAAATCTAAACCAGAGTATAAAGTAAAAATAATTAAATAAAAATACAATAGAGCCCTATAAAGTCTAGTACACTACCAACTCCATGATCCTATTCTTATCTATATAACATAGGTTATTTTTTATTTGATGGATCCTTATTCAATAAATCCACAAACACACTAAACATTCCCATGTATGTTGTGAGTATAGGATATAGTATGACCCCAAAAATGTATCATTAACAAGTGTCATTAAGTAAACAAGTGTATTCCAAAAATAAATAAAAAATTCTCAAGAAATAAAACTATCCAAACCCAATCAACCACATGATAACCAAGTCACCATGAGCCCTGGTAGTACCTACATCGGCTCTAAGACATACTGAATGTTTAGGTATTAGAAGTAATAAACAACTAGCCACAAGGATGAAAATGATGGAGCTCAAAATCAATTGAATTTACTATATATAATTCACTAGATATCAAGTTAGTCATTTTATCTCCATACACTAGGCATTGACTGCTACTCGTCATTCACTAGGCATCTAGTGACATGCTCCTTGGAATCTAGTAGACATCAAGTATATGACACAACATCCATGATGCATATTTGTATCCCTACCCTATACTTAGTTTCATCATCACCAATATTGAAATTCATATGCACTCCCCTCTAAGGAGTATTAATGTGCCAATGGTCCACCTACCTTGGGATCAAAGAAAAATACGATAATTTCTTATATAATAGGGTAGAACAAAAAAGATATCATAGAATATCATCATAAGTAATGTGAAATAATAAAATACATGTGATCGTCATAGAATATGAATAAATAATCTAAGTACATACTCAAGGAATAAAATATCACATGAGTTTCTGAAGGGCTAGGTGCACACCCATATGTGATCATAATCAATCACTACTGACAAGTATGCTGACCCAAGTGTTTTATTATGGTAATAAGTGAAAACAGGAGACCCATAATGTAAGGAACTTCTAACCTTAAAGTCATTGATTCCAACATTATGGATAAACCACCCTATTTGGTGAAAAAGATGGATTGGAAACATCAACTACAATGGACAACACCTAGTGGGCTTTATTATAATGTTTTCTAACACGACTTCATTATAGGTTTTTCATGGATTCCTATAATCCAAACCATCTATTTTATTTATAAAATAAATAAAATATCATAGGTGGAAATATTTATCACTTCTAGATAATCTATAATATTCAAGAATATATCTTATATGCTTATTGATAATTCCAGATTATTTCATAGAGAATAATTACAATTTTTCATGTGATAATAATTTCTCTCTCTAGAACAATCTGAGGGAGATATGAATAATTCTTGTTATTATTTTCTATGATTCAATGTTATTATCATTTTAATATTTTTAGCATTTTCTATCAAGAGTAAGATGAATATTTTCAAAAATTGATTATGAAATATTTCGTGGAATTATTAACTAGGTTTTTATCCATTAAAGTTTTACTACCCTCGATTGAGAAGAGATAATGAGATTCTAGCATGTTTAGAAACTAAATAAAAAGAACTCGGTTTTTTTATTGAAAGATTCATAGATTTATGTAAGGGAAATTCTGGGTAGCTTAGATGCCAAAAGATAGCCAAATATTAATGTTATTGAGCATCAAATATTTTAGAAAACAAATTATCATACATGTTCTCTGTAACAAAAATGATAAATTAAATGTCATTAATTAATTTTGTAAGTGATCTCATTAGAAGAGTGTTAAATTTCATCCATAAATAAGATCCAAAATCCTAAAACAATTTTGGTATTCAGTTCTTGTGATTTTGTGCATTTAAAAAGGTCAAAAAATATTTACAGGGTGAGATGTAGAAGAGGAAATTCATAAAAATCATTAAAAACATAAATTTCCCAAAATGGAAAATATGTAAGAGTAACTTGGTTTTACATATACATGGCTTATATTCATCATATAAGGGTAATATTTGTTAAGGTTATGAGAATATAAAACCCACACATACATTTACACAACTCTAGAGAACCAGTACACAGCCTTTAAAAATTTTAACTTACCTTTACTCAAAAACATTATGAGAGCCAGTACCCTTACAGAACTACCCTTAAGTGGGATAGTACCCTATGAAACTACCCTTATAAAGCCATCTACCATTACACACACCCTATTTTACCATTACATGATTAGATGAAAACCTACGTTACCCTTACGTGTGGTTTGGCATACCCTTATACAAGTTAAAATTACCCTTACATAGAGGCAAGTATCCTTATACAAGCCACTAGTTACCCTTATGCAGTGTAGTACTACCCTTAAATAGAATTTGGTTACCCATACACATTGAATATTCTCAAGTAATACACTTACACAGTAGCCCTTTTACCATAATCAATCAATGGAAATTGGTTTTTACCATTACTGAAGTTAGGAGAAGTGGGTTTTACCCCCATGAAAGGCCTTTAAACACACATTTACCCTGAAATAACACCATAAATATTTTGTAAGGTTAATATTTATTAATGAAAAAGGATTCTAACATACAAATACTTATAGAAAAAATAAAAAAGATGGTTTAAAGTAAAATTAAAAATTTGATAATATTATATCTTAGATAATAAACCCATACAATACATATTGGAAACTTCCTCTTAGTTTCCATATTTTCTATAGTACAAGACATTTATAATAAAATATGTTTTATATTCTTGAATTTTTTTTTATAATGTTCAACATCATGTATTATTTATTACAACACATCCTTAAAACCTGAGAAAAACATATAGAAATTTCGGAAGGGTACATAATATCAGTACCCTAGGAGAAAACTGTGTTTTAGTGGCTGTTTTTTCGCGGTGGTTTCAGTAATTTATTTATTTATTTTTTAATTTATTTATTATTTATTTATTAACTATTTATTTATTAACTATTTATTTATTTATTTATTTTATTTATTTACTTATTTATTTATTTATTATTTATTATTTATTATTTATTTATTATTTATTTTTTTATTATTTATTTTTTTTCATAATTTATTTATTTATTTGTTATTTATTTATTTATTATTTATTTATTTATTGTTTATTTTTTTATTTTTTTATTATCTATTTATTTATTTAATTATTAATTTATTTTTAATTTATTTATTAATTTATTATTTATTATTTATTATTAATTATTTATTATTAGTTTATTTTTCCTTTATTAATTTATTTATTATTTATTTATTCATTCGTTATTCATTATTTATTAATTAATTATTAATTATTAATTGATTAATTATTACTTATTACTTATTACTTATTAATTATTAGTTATTAGTTATTATTAATTATTTATTATTTATTATTTATTTATCTATTTATTTATTTATTTTTTTATTTCTTTATTATTTATTATTTATTTTATATTTTTTAGTTTTTACTCTTTATTATTTATTCTTTATTATTTATTCCTTATTATTTATTTTTAATTTACTAAATATAAAATTATTATTCATTTATTATTCATTTATTAATTATTTATTATTAATTAATTATTAATTATTAATTATTTATTAATTAGTTAATTATTAATTATTAATTATTTATTAAATAATAATTATTAATTATTGTATATTAAATATTAAAATTAAAATATTAATTATTAATTAAGAATTATTAATTTTATAACTATCAATTATTAATTATTAGTTATTATTACTTATTAATTATTTCTTATTTCTTATTTATTTATCTATTTATTTATGTATTTATTTATTTATTATTTGTTATGTATGATTATTTATTAATTAAATAGTATTTATTTATTAAATATTAAATATTTAATATTGCATATTAAATATTAAAATTGAAATATTTATTATTAATTAAGAATTATTCATTTTATAATTATCAATTATTAATTATTAGTAATTAGTAATTATTATTTATTAATTTATTATTATTTATTTATATATCTATTAATGTATTTATTTATTTATTTATTTCTTATTTCTTCTTTCTTCTTTCTTCTTTCTTATTTCTTATTTCTTATTTATTATTCATTAATTTATTTTTAATTTAATAAATTTTAATTTATTATTAGTTGATTATTCATTTTTTATTTATTTATTTATTTATTCATTATTGAATATTTATTAAATATTTATTATTTATTTATTATTTATTTATTAATTATTTATAAATTATTTATAAATTTTTGAATATAAATTATTAATTATTAATTCTTAATGATCAATTATTAATTATTAGTTATTATTAATTATTAATTATTAGTCATTAATTATTTATTATTAATTATTTTTTATTATTTTTTATTTATTTATTTATATATTTATCTATTATTTATTTTTAATTTATTTATTATATACTAAATTATTTTTTAATTAATTTATTATTTATACATTACTTATATATATTATGTAATATATTATATATTATATATTATATATTATATATTATATATTATCGATATATATTATGTATTAAATATTATCTATTATATAATACCTAATACCTAATATATAATATATAATATATATTATATATTATCTATTATCTATTATATATTACATATTATATATTATATATAATACATTATATATTAGATATTATATATTAGATATTATATATTAGATATTATGTATTATGTATTATGTATTATATATTAGATGTTATATAATATATATTATGTATTATAGACTACATATGATTAATTATTAATTATTGATCATTGATTAATAATTATTGATTAATAATTATTTAGTTTGTATCTATTTGTTGTGTATTACTTGTTTTTCAAATTAATATAGATATATATATGCATGTATGTATGTATTTATACTTATATTAAATTCAATTTATTGACCACATAAAGAGCCTGCTGAAGTGGTAAAGTCATTAGAGAATAAGCAAAAGGTTAGGGGTTCAAATGTCACCCAACGCATAATTTATATATATGGTACGGACACATGCATGGGCACATGCATGGAAATAGACTTATGCATTGAGATGGATGGGTATGTGCGTGGTAATAATAAATAAAAAATAAATAAATAAATAATAAATTAATTAATTAATTAAAAAATAAGAAAATAAATAAATTACTAATATAAAAAAATAAAGAAATCAAAAATCAAAAAAAATTAAAAAAAATTTAAAAAATTTAAAAAGAAAATTAAAAATGATTTTACAATGGTTTAAACCGCCGCTAAATAAAAAAATACAAAAAAAAAAGATTTAGCGGCGGTTTAAACCGCCGCTAATTTTTTTCTGACGCACGATTTAGCGGTAGTTTTCCAAGACCGTCGTAGAACGATTTTGCGGTAGTTTAAACCACCGCTAAATGGGAAAAAACCACCGCTAAATATAAATTTTGGCGTAGTGGTAAGGGATATGAAAAATAAAAGAAACTGGTTAATCTATTTTAAAACCATGAGATCATAAAAGATAGTTTTCCTTGAACATAATAAAATTGAGATCAAATAATAGTTTACTTGTACATGAAGTCATATTTACTACCAAAAGTTTCTCATAAAGCACTTTATTAGAAAATGTAAAGGGAAAATCATAATCATGAGGGTTTATGATAAAATATGAGAACGCATGAAATATATTTATTAGAAACACAACTTTTACCCTAAAAGGGTTTAATACCGGCGAGCTCTCACTGCTCAAATTACAGAAGGAGATGCGAGGCCCTGGACATCAATTTGGAAGCTTAATGTTCCCCCTAAAGTCTGCCTTTTCTGGTGGCAGGTGTGTACCGGTATCCTTCCTACTAAGAGCCACCTAGCCTTCCGACACTTTTCAAACGACTACTCATTCCCCTTCTGCCCTACTATGTCTAAATCCCCTCTTCATGCTCTCATTCAATGTCCTGGGGCTCAGGAGGTTTGGAATGGATGGGGATCTACTACGGAGCTGTCACTAGACGTCGCCTCGGATCTTACCTCTCTCCTGATGCGATGGTGCTCCTCCTTTTCACCGGCTAAAGCAGGCGCCCAATGCATTCTGACATGGATTATCTGGGATAGGTGGAACGAGGCCATTTTCAATCATTTTCGGAGGCCCCCCAGATTTTGGATTGACCGGGCATCATCATGGATTGCGGTTTGGCAGAACCACCCTGAGCAGCAAAGACTTTTCACCCCCTCTCCTCATTTCCAACATTGGTGCCCCCCACCGGAAGGGATTATTAAGATCAATGTGGATGCCACTCTCCCTAAGGATGGCCCAGTTGGACTAGGTTTGCTGACCCGAGACAACCAGGAAAATCTTATTACAGCCAAATACGAAGCATGCTATGCACTTTGGGAGTCCTCAGTCGCGGAGGCCGCCACCATCCTTGCTGGGTTAAACTTCGCAAAAGACCGCGGTTGGGATTCCATCCACATTGAATCTGATTGTCTCACCGTAATCAATGCCATCAATCTCACTGACGGCAGGCTTCAACCTTTCGGCTCCATTACTCGGTGTATTCACTCTCTAAGACAAGGCTTCACATCCTGCAATTTCTCATTTATTAAAAGGGAAGCGAATGAAGCCGCACATAAGATGGAAGACGTTGGCCCTCCTTACGAGGATTTGCTCTGGTTTAATCATTTTCCATTGTGGTTATGCGACTGTATTTCTGCTGATCTCCATCATTAACGGATCCGTCTTATTTTGTCAATAAAAAAATAAAAAAAATAAAAAATAAAATAAAATATCCTTAGCTTACATTTTTAAATCAAATTATTTCCATGAAACTCATTAGCAAACCTAAAAAAGTCATGTAGGTTCATTGGGACATCATCTTTATAGAAACCTTAAAAGAAACCTTACAAGTGGAGTAAATAATACAACAAACTTCCAATATAATTCTCTAAAGAATATTATTGTTACCCAATGCATTAGATATCTACACCGGGATCACCTGCCATCATTATATATTTAGGGCTCACCTATCATCATGAGTTATATCAGGCTTAGCTGTCATCATCAGCAATATTAGGCTAAATTGTCATTAAAAACAACCTACAAGGACCATAACATCCTCTAAACACATAAAATCATTCATTTACACCATCAAATGCATAATAAAATAATTTTGATCCTATAAGAAAAACAATTTTGGATATTGATATATCCCTTCCCTTTAAACCTTAATTTTAGAAACAAAAACTCCCAGGACAATGGGATGTAAGTTTATTCATTGGAAAAACATGGATTCTTATAAAGGAATCCAATATATAAAATCATTATTTTAGAAGTGGAAAAATTCATTTATTCCGTATATGTTAAAAAATAACATTCATTTTTTACTTTTATAAAGAGTGTCCAAATGTTCTATAAAAGGATTCCTTTTGAAAACATTTAAAAGAAAGTAAAAAATGGGAAAATTTCTATTATAATTAATTTATATCTATATAAATACATCAACTAAATAATATTTAATAATATTTATTAGAATAAACATATTTATAAAATAAATCCTTAAAACCTTTAAAATATTTTTTAAGGTGAAATGTTCCTAACCTGGAGTCTGACTCGTCACTTACATTCTTTATGTTCTTGAATAATAAACTTATGTTAATTATTTACTTACATAATAACCATTTTAAATTTTATTATTCCTTTTATTTTATTTATTATCATATTATATTTGATCACTTAATTAATTAAGTTCATGTCAGATGTTTTGATGATATTTAGATCATATATCCAAAATGACTTTGATTGGTTGACTATTGTCAAAGTGGTCATTATTTCATAATATCTAAAATAATAATTTTAAAATAATTAAATAAAATTATGCATCAATTATAACATTAAATTAAACCATTAATTATGATTTAAAATAATGAATTATGTTTCAATCACCATGGCGGTAGGTCACACATACGCATGAGTAATGACTCCATTTTTCACAAACATGATGAAAAGAAGGTTAATATTATTTTAATTTTTAATAATGATGATTATATCATAAATAAAATATTATTTCCATAAATAAACTTATATATATTATCTATTTTTTTCATGAAAAACAAATCACCTCGCTCTTTGGAGGTGTCAATCCACACTTACACACAAACAATGTTTTCATTTTTCAATGGATGGAAATGTAAGAAGGTGGAAGATATATTATTTTTAAAAAATGATAAATATTTAATGGATATCATATATATAAATTCAATTCATCATTATATCCATCCACAAGAAGCGGTTATATAAAACAAAATACATAGATTCTCAGGGTGGTAGTCCACCGTACACACGAATGAACAATCCATTTTCGATTTGATGGAAGGAGATGGATATAGGTTATTCAATTAAGATAAAAATATATTAGTATATAGATTGTAATTTTGTTCTTATTTCAAAATGTTTGAAGAATATTTGAATAAGGTATAAGAATAAATAAAAAATGATCGGTTAATAACTATACCTCTTCTTCGGACAACCTCTTTTGGTTTCTACCTAAAGACTTCCAATGTTGGTTTTCTTATCCAACAAGGGCCTCTAGAACATGGTTAGTGATATAAGGAGGTGATTTGGTAAATTCATGTTATAACCAAAATTCTCCTTAAGTGTGGATAATAGAGGATTGGGTATTTCCTTTTATAAGTGGGGGAGAGGACACACTTGGAATTTTTAACAATATTATAATATATTAATGCCTTACTCAATCAAAATGGTTCAAAAATTGATAATTTTTAAATAATAGATAACATAGGTTAAAAATAAATCCATCCAATAAAAATTAAAAAAATTTATAAATCATTTTAATTCTTAGAACAGAAGTTTAACCCCCCCCCCCCCCCACCATAAAAAATGGGTTTAATCTTAACCGTAGTAGCAGGTTTTTATTATTTTTACTATTCATTGTGCCAAAAAATTATGTTGTCCTTACTAAATATTATTAATTACTCTAATTAAAAATATTCTATCTATTTTATAAAATTAATTTCATATAATTGGATGAATTTAATTTCAATTTAAACCCCAAAAACGCAATAAAAATAATTATTTTGAAAAATGACTTTTAAGTATAATAATGTTTGCATAAAAAAATCTATTCTAAAATTCATTCCCAAGAACATAATAAGATTTTTTAATAAAAATTAACTAATTACATATAAAAAATTATCAAAAATATATTTTTAATTTTTAAATACTTTAAAAGAAAATAATTTTCCAATAATTATACGTATTTTCCACTATTCATTGAAAATTATAATTTTTAGAAAATTCTCATAATTTCATCCCAAGATAATTTTGACAAGGTGAAATAAAAAATGAATTTTTTTTTTTAAATTAAAATTCTAGAATTTGAAAATAATTATTTTCAATAAAACCATATAATCCATGGAAACCAGATTTGGTTAGAAATAAATCTTTTTCCTTTTGACTGAAAAATTATCTAATTATGATATTATGAATATAACTCAAAAAAATAAAATTAATGAATTTTTATAAGAAATTAAGATTATTTATATTAACATTTCATGGGTTCTACCCATTTTTAATGATTTTTCCTTTCATTTTTATTTACTATTTAAATAAGTGGGGATATCGTTCCCTCATAGCATTTTCTGATTCCCATGTTTCTTCTCCAATCATATGGTTCTTTACAAAACCTTATCTTGGTAAATCATATTATTCCTTAACACATTACTTATAAGATTAATAATTTGAACAATATTTTCCTCATATAAAATGATTTCATCAATCTAAACTACCTCAGGGTTCAAAACATGAGATGCATCAGGTGTATTTTTTCATAACCAAAAAACAGGAAATATATCAAGTAACTATGATAAACTAAAAGGAAAGGCCACTTTGTAAAAACCCAATAACATATTCTCTATAATTTCAAATGGTGTAATATAATATAGACTAAGTTTCCATTTTTTACAAAAACACATAATACTCTCTAATAGGATATACTTTTAGAAAAACACTATCCTCAGCCTCAAAATAAATATCTTTCCTCTAGTTATCTGCATAGATTTTATACCTAACATGATCCTTCCTTATATAATTCTAAATCAACTTTTCCTTATCAACCATTTATTCTTCCAATTATGGACCCAAAAATGTTTTACCTTTGACTTCAACCCAACAAGATAGAGTCTTACACTACTTTCCATATATTTTATAAAAAGTCACAATATTTATCCTAAAATGAAAACTATTATTATAAAAAAACTCAAAACGATATAGGTGTTGATATCAACTACCCTTATAATCCATTGAAAAATCTTGGTTCATATCTTCTAAATTCAAAATCATTCACTGTGATAGTCTATTGTATTGAAAATGAAAAGAGGGACTGAAATTTAATTCAGTACCTAATGATCTCTGAAACCCTTTCAAAAAATTAGAAGTAAACTTGGGATCATGAACATTTATAATGGAGAGAGGAAATCCATATAAATTGGCTATATCTTTAAGGTATGGTCGATAAATCTAATCTAAATACACAGTATCTAAAATGGTATGGAAATGTGCAGATTTAGTTAATCAATCAACAATAACCCAAATCACATTTTTACCATTATATGTATTTGTAAATACCACCATAAAATATGTGGATATATTATCATATTTCCATTATGGAATAAGAAATAGTTAATCATCTCCTTTGGTAATTTTTATTTTTCTTTAACATATTAAAAAGGAAAATATTTAATCATAAATTTAACGATGTCTCTTTTTATTCCATCTCACCAGTTTTACCCTTTAATTTATCTATATATTTTTTGTGCTTTTAGAATGAACAAAAAAAATGAGGAACTATGAGCATCACTCAAAGATTATCTCTTCAAATATAAATCATAAGGCACACATAATATTTTTATAAATATTATATCACCTTCTTAATCAACATTAAAATATGGAAACTTATCCTTTTTAACATACTCTACCTATTCTGGTAAAACTGATCTTCCTTTTGAGCTTACTTAATTATTTTTGACAGAGATGATTGTAGTGACACATGAAACAAAATAAAGAAAGTTTCTATATGCACAATATCTATGAAAAAATTCTTAAAATAATTATCCAAAGGATATTGATTCAAATTCTACATGGTAAATATAGTACAATATTTCTGACTCAAAGCATCAGATACTTTTTTTGATTTTACAAGATGGTAATGAAACCTACATTCGTAATACTTAATCAGTTCCATCCATCTTCTCTTCCTCATGTTCAAATATTTCTGAGTAAATATATAATTAAAATTTTTGTGAACTATCTATATATAACACTTTACTCTATATATATGATGCCTCAAAAAATTTGAAGAAAAAACACATCTGATAATTCCAAATCATGTATAACTCATGGGGTTTTAGATTATGTGATGAATAACTAGTTACCTAATCATTCTTCACCAAGACACAATCAAGTACCTTTAATTAAGAATCAATTTAGATGACAAATTCAACATTTATAGGGGGTAGGGACAAAATTAGGTGATTTTACAATATTTATTTTAGTTTATAGAAACAATCATCACAAACTTTTATCCAAATTACTTTATCTCCTTTTTTAATTAACTTAGTTAGTGTGCTAGATAACCAATAAATTTTTTAACAAACTAAATATAATAACAAACTAATATAAGGAAACTATGAATCTATATAACATTTGAAGGTATTTTATATTATTCAAAAACATTTTTTTCAATAGGGTTAAAAGTTGTGTAATTTTTAGTATAATATTCATGTGGAAATAAATTTGTTTCAAACCAAATTTTCACTTACTAAATTTTCTATAAAACTTATTTTTTAAAGGTTTTCAAAATAATCCTTAGGGATCATTCACGATAGTCATGAATTTTAGAAGATTACAATATATCATCAATAAAAATAACTAAACATTTATCTAAATAGTCATGGGAAACTTTATCCATATGATCAATGAATACAACTAGAGCAAAAGATATCCTAAATGGAGTAACTAAAAACTCATAATGATCATATCTAGTCTGAAATTTTTTCTTCAAAATATATTAATCCTTCACCTTTAAATTCTTTTTTTATGATGTGAGATTAATATCTAAAAATAATATACTTCCTATAGTTGGTCAAAAAAATCAACTATATGAGGAAAAGTATAATTTTTCTTAATATTTATTTTATTAAAGTCTCTATAATCAAAAGAAAGTCACATTGAAGAAAATTTCTTTTTAGAAAATAAAATAGGGGAACCCGCTGGTGATGTTCTAGGAAAAATGAAACATTTATCTAAAAACTCCTACAACGTCTTTTTCAATTCCAAATTTTCTACTTCATACATTATAAAAAGGGGTTTTAAAATTCTCTTATCATCAGACACTAAGTCAATAGTAAACTCAAATTTTCAATCGGGTATAATACTAGGAAACTCATCAGACAATACATCTATATATTAATTCAATATAGGGACATCACAGGTTGAATAGTATTCCACTTCTCAAAAATATGGGTAAGATAACAATAATTTCCTTATTTTAATATTTTCTCATCTTCTTTATCTATTATCAAAGGGAGTAATTCATTATCGAATACAAACTAAAACTCATTTTACAAAATAATTTATTTAACTGTACAATATAACTTAGTAAGATAAATATAAATCCAATATATACCTAGAATAAAGTGAAATTCTACAAAGGGAAATACAATATGTTTTTAAGGTAAACCCATTCCATGGAAAATAGTAGTAAAATTCTTAAAAATTCTTTTTTCTTAATACTTCCCCCATGTGTTGTTACCAAAATTTATTGACTCATTTTATAAAGTGAAATTTATAATTTATTAGAAAAATTATTGGAAATGAAAGCATGTGTGGATCCCGAATCCAAAAAGACATTAGCATAATTTGAATAAACAAGCAATGTACCTAACACCACATTGTTGGATGGTCCAATATCTATTAAAGTTGTTGAAAAGGATTTATACACAATTTTTTATTTGTGATCTTGATTACCTCTATCATTTATTCATATATTTGGAAAACTACTTGTATAATGAATCATCTCATTGTAATAAAATAATATTACCATTTTCTTTTCATTATTTTTATAATCATTTTTTTGTAGTTATAAGCCACATGTCCAAACATTTCTCATCCTAAAAACATCCTTGATTTTGTAATACATTCTCCATGGTGATTTTTACCACACATATCACAAGATAGAAACTCTATTTTCTTATATTCAGATTTATTTAATGGATGCTTCCCTATTTCCTAACATATAGACCTTTTATTCTAATTATTGATATAAAATACTTGATTATAAGAAAACTCCATTTATAAGATCCTTTCACATTGAACAATATTCTCATAAATTTTGAATTATTCAGAATCCAATTCCCTTAAATATTTTGGATTAAATTATGAGTAAAACTGATTACTTTCATTATCAATACCCAAGAAAAAATTTTGTGTTTTATTTTAAAATTAAGTGAATATTTCTTCATATATATCCATTGAATATTCTGTCTTTATGACCATTATAAGAATTTATTTTCCATCCAAATTCAAATTACCATAGGAGCATATTTCTCATGGAAAGGATCATTAAAGGTGTATCACGTCTTGGAATCAATATCTTATCTTTCTCTAGAATTCTTAACAATTGACCAATATTTATTTTATTCACCTTCAAAATGTTTTTTATAAATATTTTCCTCTTGATGAACTGAAAAAATAGGAATTTTAATATCTTCTATAATTATTTGACCCATCCTTCAATTATCATAGGTTCAAATGATCCACTGAATTTTTGAGGGTGTAGTTTTATGAAATGATCTACAATAGAGATGTTTCTCTTTGGGGAACAAAGTTTATCTCCCACATAGATACAACCACAATTTATAGCATGTTTCAACTAATTCATCACAGTAACAAACTATTCAATTCCAATTAAAAGTGTTTTAGGTCTTTGATTAGGAAGGATATATTCCTCTTGGTGTCTCCCGACATAAGATTCCTTACTTCCTTAATGGAAAATTATTCTTAACATACAAAGTTAAGTGAGTCCACATGGTAATATTTAATTATATATCATGATAAACATATATTATGATCTCTTGAGAGTATTTAATTTCACTATCCTATACTCTAAAATTATCTAACCCATTTCTATGATACCAACTATAAGTACTCGAACCATATTCAATCCATAAATTCATTTTTAAAAAATGAGTCATTTTCTTACATTCCCAAAGATATTTTTTGGTTTATAGTTTAATGTAATTTTTTAATAACTCTTAAAAAAAACCCACTAGATTAAAATTTGTTATCTTACCATTATTATCCATTCTTTCTACAATATATATTTTTTAAAACAAAACATGTTTTCTTTTCATGAAAAATTCTTACAAATTTCAACATGACTTCTCTTTTCATCCTAATAATATTTAAAACTTTTGAAAAACATTTGAAAATGTGTGATGAGTATAAAACTCTCAATAAATGGCATAAAAATGAAAAAATAAACTCGTTTGTCCATTTTAAAACCATGAGATTATAAATGAGAGTTATCCCTTAACATAATAAAATGTGATCTCCAATAATAATTTACTTACACAAGAAATAATCTTTATAGACCAAATTGTTTCATAAAAAACTTTATAAGATATCCTAAATTAAAAATTATAATCAATATTTTTTATTTAAATTAATGATAACCCATTAAAAACATAAAAGCATACCCTTTTACCCTAAAAGTGTATAATATTTCCATTAAAATAAAATATCATTATCTTAACTTTTGAAAATATATGGTTTACCTAAAAACCCATTAGAAATATTAGAAAATTCATGTAGGTTACTTATAAAATATTATTTATATAACCCTTATAAAAATCCTTATAAGTAGAATAACTTATATTTTCAACTTCCAATATACTTCTCTAGGGAACATAATCATTACCCAATTCATTGGAGAGCTATAGAAAGCTCATTTATTATCATGAGATATTCCAGGATCACCCATTAACATTATCTATTTTGGAATAACTCACCATTATGATCTTTAACAGGATAATTCATCATCAAAAAAAATTTCTAAGGACCATAACATACATGAAAAACACAAAATCATTCATTTTTATAAGAAAGCATGTAAAAATATACTTTTGAATCCATAAGAAATACATTTTTAGATATTTATATATACATTTCCTTTAAAAAAATTCAAAACTAAAATTCTTGGAGAAAATTGAAGGAAGGTTTTTATTTTAATAAATAATTTTATCTTATAAAGGAATCCAAAAAACAAATAATACTTACAATAATAGGAAAATATTTTAACATCATATACGTTAAAATATAACATTCTATTTTTCCTTTTTTAAAGATAGTCAAAACATTCCATAAAAATATTCCTTTTGAAACCCTTTAAAATAAATTAAAATTAGCAATAAAATTCCATTTATAATTCATATATATCCATATAAATCCATATATTAAATAATTTTAATAATATGGACATATAATAAAAATATTTATAAAATAAATATTTAAAACATTTAAAATGAATATTTTAAGGTAAATTTTCTCTTACAATAATCCCTAATAAATACATATATTATTTATCTTAATAAATAAAAAATGTATATAAATTATTTAATTTATTAACAACCAATTTCAAATTTATTATTCTTTTTATTTTCTTTATTATCATGTTATATTCGACTCATATATCCATATGAAATCGGTAGATTGACTATGGTCAAAGTGTTCATTATTCCATTATCTCTAGAATAATAATCCTGACATAATTATAATTTCTAAAAATAAATTATAATTTTAAAATCTGATATGAAAGATGATTAACAAAAATGAATTACATTATAATCATTGATATTGTATGTGATACGTACACATGAGTAAGATTTCTATTTTACAAAACACATGTTAGAAAGAATGTGAGTGTTATGTTATCAATCAAAAATTATTACTATATCATAAATATAATATTATATATTTAAATTCACTTATATATAATATCTATATGATGTGTTTATGAAAAATGTATCACATTGATTCGTGCAGGTGTTAATCCACACATACACATGAGAGAGCATTTCCATTTTTCAATGGATGGAAAGATAAGAAATCACATGATACACTATATTTAAGGAATGATAAATATTCCATGAATATTATATAGGAACGCCTTAAATAATTCATTATAATCTTCCATGAGAGAAATTTATGGGAAAGACATTACATCTGTTCATGATATAGTGGTCCACTGTACACACGAACGATAGATTCATTTCCCATTTCATGGAAGAAATAGATATATATAGGTTATTAAATTAACATAAAAATTTATTAGTATTTTAAATATACTATTATTATTATTTTATCATGTTTGAATAATATTTTAATGAGGTAGAATAGGGAGTTAAAAAACACTATGTTAAAACTATACCACTTCATTGGATAACCTCTTTAATTTTAAACCTAATACCTTAAAAGGTTGGTTTTTTTCAATGAATGGTATTGAGGACGTGGTTAGGGATGAATGAAATGGATTTAAGAAGGTATCTTTCTAGTTGAAAGGCTCTCTAAGTGTGTATAGTAGAGTTGAGGGGGTGTCCTTTTATAAGTAGGGGAGAGGATACACTTGGAATTTTTGAAAGAATTAAAATGTATTATTGTCATACTCTAGTCAAATGGCTCCAAAAAGGACCATTTTTTAAGATTATATGTGTTACAGTCTGAATTTTTACATCATATAGAAATTAGAAATAACTACTGGTCATTATCAAACTTTTCACATATGTTTAACACCTCTATAAACCTGTTTTAACCTTAACTGTACTAACATATTTTTACTATTTTTACAATTTATTATGACAAAAAATATAAATTAAACTTATTAAAAAATATTAATTTTTTTTAGTAAAAAATTCCATTTTATCTAATTAAATTTATTTAATTTTTATAATTTAATTTAAATATAAACCTAAAAAATGTGATGGAAAACGGTTCTTCATAAAAATGAATTTTAAGTATAAAAATGTTTTTATAACAAATTTAAGGATAAAATTAATTCTAAAGATCATAATTGGTATTTTTTCAATAAAAATGGACTAATTATACTTTAAAACAAACAAAAAATTTAACTTAACTTTTTATATACTCGAAAATAAAAATATTTTCCAATAAAAATCAGTATTTCTAACTATTCATTTAGAAATCATATTTTTCATAAAATTATTAAAAAATTATACTAAGATAATTGTGAAATAATAAATTCAAAAATGAATTTAATTTTTAAAAAATTAAAATTCTATAATTTTTTAATTTATCTTTTACATAAAACCACACAGTACATCAATACCCAATTTGGATAGAAATAAACCTTTTTCCCATTTTACTAAAAAAATTCTTATAATAAATATAACTCTATAAAATGTAATTAATGAATATTAGACATACATGATAATGATTTGTCTCAAAATTACCTAGGTTTTCACATTTATCATGATTCCCCTATTTAGAAAAACCAACCAGGAGTCTATCTAGTGCTCAAGACATAGCCATTGGGAAATCAGTTTATATCCTAAGCACCCCTCCTCGACCTCCTCTATTGGGCATTCACTACCCCATATTGGGTACCCAATGGAACATTATGGAGGAAATTAAAACAAGTTCACCCTTGATTCCTTCCCTTTATCTCATTTTAACCTCAACCCCAATAATAACCTTAAATGTTTCTTAAATAAATTCAAACTTTGAAATAGAAAACATACCTTAAAATGGAATATTAAAAAATCACCACTGTAGATATAATTTCCCTTGAGAATCATAATCATGAGTCACCAATTAATAAACATATCCATTATGACCTCATTTCATCTTCTTTCTCCATAATCTTATCTTTCATAATTTCGTGCTAGTATAGAACATTTATAATTGGAAAAACCTTAACCCATATGATATTTTCATTGTGATATGTGATATAAAGAAGTCTTTATATAAAATATAACCAACAGGTCTATATAATCACATTAAATCACATGATATAGTTCTGAATTTTACTTCCTTGTTTATGACACTTGAAAAAAATAATTCATAGAACTATATTTTATAGGTAGCACTAAGAGATAAGAAATTACCCTAATCCTCTCAAGAATCTCAAATAATTTTAAAAACTATAAAGTAAGATTCATTTACTTACAAATTATTTTATATCCCATCTAAGATAAAACATGAATAAAAACCTTATCTCCAACATCAAACTCAATAGGATGATGTTTATGATCTATAAAAAACATCTTACTAATTTGATTCAAAGATAACCTATTCTTGATGATTTTTATATTATTGTAAGTCTCTTACACATAGGACCAATGAAATATGTCTCATCATCTTCTATTAAACATAAGGTAAATAGACATGGCCTTCCATGTAAATCCTTACATAATTTCATCTGAATAAATTATTGATAGTTGTTTTCATAAAAAAACTCTATAAAGGCCAAATAATCTTACTATAAACCTTAAAAATCAAGAATAAACATATATAACATATGCTGAAGAATTTTAATATTTTAGTGAGATTTGTTATCCATTTTTGGATGTTATGATGCACCCAACTTCACTTGATTAAAAAAATAATTTTTCAATCATTTCTAAAATTGAGGTGTGGATCTCAAATCATGATCAGATAAAATGTTATTTATTATCCCATAAAGCCTCAAAATCTCTCTAACATAAATATTTTTAAGATCTTCTAATGTTGGATTCTCCCTGATTGAAAATTTAATGTTCCACATTAGTCAATTGATCTACAATGACCCAATTTAGATCCTTCCCAATCTATGATTTTAGAAAACTTGTTAAAAATACATGGTGAAATTATCCCGTCACCACTCCATAATGGAAAGTTACTAAATCTAACATATTGGTATTTCATGTTTGGATTTTACCTTCTGATTGGTTATGCATCTAAAAATGAAACAATCCATTTATCATTTCATACCCGTCCACCAATAGTTTCATTGAATATCATAGTTCATTTGAATAAAACTAGGATGAATTGAATATCAAAAAATAAGATAATATATCATCACTTACTCTAAAAACCCCATAAAAAACTTTATCCATGGAAATAAAAAAATATAATCCTAACTAAGAGACCATCCGGACTTCTTCACCACACTATACAATATTTTAGAAAAAAATCATCACATAGAATTTGAAATCTAACCTTATTTAACTATCTATATCAAATATGAATTGTTTTTTAAAACTGATAGAACCACAAATCATTCCTACATGGATACATTAATCTATTACCCTAGGAAAAGAGATATAGGTTTTCACTCCATAAACACAGAAACTATATCCATTAGAT
This sequence comes from Viscum album, assembly GCA_963277665.1. Taxonomy (NCBI): domain Eukaryota; kingdom Viridiplantae; phylum Streptophyta; class Magnoliopsida; order Santalales; family Viscaceae; genus Viscum; species Viscum album. The sequence goes on from OY728144.1 coordinate 580,923,634, forward strand.
ACATTCTACCTATAGATCTAATAACAATATTAAATTTTCTAAGTAGATATAATATCTCAGAAATATTATTTCAAAATATCTTAAACACATATATTATAACAATTATTTAAATACCTCTAAGAAAATATAAACTTTGATCTTTTATAGTCATTTAATACCATGAACATCTCACCAAAAAAATAGTGCTACCAAAATTTGAGAAAATCCACAATAACATAAAAATCATGATCATGACTAGAAGAATTATTTCCATGTAGCATAAGTTGTCGAGAATCATATGACTCTACTCTCCCTTTTTTCATCAAGAAACGCCCTAATCCCATACAAGGTGAATCATAATAAAACTTATAATTATTTTATGTATCTGGTAAAATGAAAATGGGTGTTGGTGTCAACCACTTTTTCAGATCTTAAAATATATATTCTCATATATCATTCCACTTAAACATCACTCCTTAATATTCAATACCAATATCGATGCAACTAATCAAAATAATTCCTAAATAATAAATGATAATAACATAAAAGGTCCAAGAAACTCTAAATTTAAAACCAAATCTCTATCAAGTAAGAAGTAAAAATTCATATAATTTGTTTTAAAAATCACAATACACCTTATTAAAAATTTATTATAATTTGAAGTTGTTTTTGTTCTGTTCTTATTATAGTCTTAACTTTCAATTCGATTTTTTGGTGAGGTGATCGAATATATCTAATTTCTATAACTATGTGAATTCAATGAACCATTTTAATGGGATATTATGTGATGTCTTCTATGTCACAAATATTCATTATTTGAGACTTTGTTTTTATATTTTGGGATCCAAAAATATTTGGGGGATTTTAAGTTGAAAACATGGGTTTGGAGAAAAATGGAAAGGCACTTGGTTAAGGTGTATAGTTTGTTTAACCATCTAGTAACTTTGTGGTATGCCCCTTTGAGGTTTAAATGGTATTATTCTTGATTTTCTCATGTTTATTAAAACAATGATACATTCATAGTTAATTATGTTGGGTTAATGGTGGTTTTTCAGGGGTGTCACACATTTGATCATGGTTTTCCCAAACTGTGTGGCCCCCAGTGAAAATAATGCACCCTTTAGAAAGAGAGGGTTACATGGTTAGTGAACGGTTAAAATAACTATGAATATAAACCATTCACCAACTAATAATAGATAGTAGGGGTGTATGTTTAGGGTGAACTGTAATTTTAACCATGCAACCTACCTTAGGAAACCATGGGACTCCTTATGAACTGTTAAAGAATTGGATTTTACCATTTTTCACTTATTGGATTTAAACCATAATCTCCTCCAAATATTCATTTGGATTTTCCTAAAAATTCTCCAAATAAATTTAGGTCTATTCCCTTGGATTATATGTCTATATCCTACATTCTTTATGGATCACTTTGTGTTATGTTGTGTTTTGATTCGATTTTCTCCCATCTTTGTAAATATATGCTAGATATCTTTTCCTCTCACCTTGTGGAACCTAAAGTGGATATGTATTCCTGATCTAAGGGGATTGATATATTATTTACATTTTTTTGGGTCTAGGATTGTGAGGACCTAATATACTCTTACCAGGTCTCTGTTTTTGAAGGTGATTGGTGTTGCATCTATTTTTAGGTAGGTGTTTCTATACAAAGGGTTAATTCAATGAATTTATTATCATTATTGTAAAATTAATTTGTTTTACTTTTTATTTTAATTGATTTTTTTTTCAACGTATTTCATGGAAAGATTCATTTTTCTAAATGGGTTTAGCTTTAAAATGGTTTTATCACACCAATTGTTTAGTTAAATGCTTGAATGGTGGTTTAAATTTGGAAATGGGTTTTCAAATGTAAAAGTATATTAGATTGTATTTGAATATATTTTATAAAAAGTGAGTGTGGTTCTGAAATAGTTTTTTATCATGGAATAATGGGAACCTTACATGCATTGGGAAAGGTACATGGGTTACCCTAGTGTGTGTTGCACCACTAGGGGATACTTATGTGATATTGACATACAATGGAAGGACTCCAAATTAGTTGGTACCAATAAATACTTGGTTTAGGATATTTTATGTCTAGTATGTATTCCCATATGATAGATCCTAATAAAGAGTTCTTTTTTATTTAAGGTTTTTATCACAGGATTTTTTTCATGGATATTTTCCCACATTAGGGTTTCACGTGTGGTTGTATCACATGGATTCTCGTGATAGATTGTGTCATGGATATGTATTTACTTACTTACCTTATAGTGTGTGGATATGAATTCCTGTTTTATCACTTATACTTGTCATTTTCCCTGATTTGTGAATATAAAATTATTTAAGGAAAATTAAAGGGAAATGGTTGAAAATGGTTTTGGATTTATGAAAAATCTTTATAAAACTATTTTCTTCTAAAAGATACAACATCCACATTCTTGATATTTGGCCTTGTATGGACTCAGTAGTGTTTTCCTACTAGTACTTTTTATCTCACCCTAAATTTGACTTTTGTATGTTGTAAATATTTTTTCTAGTACTCAGGTAAAGGTAATGGAATTTTATAGCACTTCATCTTCTCCTTTCATCATTTCCTTCATAGCGGGGTGGTTTGGAGCTGATATTTGGTCACATAAAGACTTGTATCATCTTTTTATACTTAATAGTTTATCCAGTTTAGGTGAGTTTTTATGGATCCTGCATGTATCCTTTTTTCCCTTGTGTTCTACTAGTTTTATGCCTTATTTGGGTTTTATTTAAGACTTTTTTATATTATTTTGTTGTTCCTATCTATGTGATGATCCCAATCAGGAGGCTAGTCCAGTTGACTAAGGTTGGTCTGCTATAATTTTTCACTAGAGGAATGGTCAGCCAAAATTGTATTAACACTTCCATATTTTGGTTTTGTTTAATGGGTATATATGAGTTAGGACCATCAGCATTCATGTTGTAAGTGACAAAGGTTTCATGGCTAGATCACTTCCATGTCGGAACTCAAGTTACCATGAGTGGTTGGAAATTTTTTTACCCATTTTGATACTTAGAGATTGAGTTCATTTAAATGAACTAAACAAGAAGTTTATTTAGGATTAATTTATACCTTCTTAATGTTTTTTATTTCATTCACATAATTCGTAATTTATTTAAATTACTTATATTTAAAGCATAGACATGAATTTTTGAAGTTGAACCTAAAATTTAGGAACATGTTCTAAAGCTAAGTTACCTTTATCTTATACTTAACAAAAAAATCCACTGAGAATAGTTCTTTTGGATTTGATAGAGGAAACTACAAGAAAATATCTTTAGGAAAATAATTTAGTTGGCCCTACATTGTTTGAATTAGTTATTGATACAATTAAAACTCTGGGTCAAGTGGTTTCTAGAACCCGAGATTTATAGTAGATCATGGATTTGAATTTACTAAGAAGCATCCACTCGTCTTCCATAGTGGAAAGGGAACCTATGAATCAAGGTAGTGGATTGAGTTGATTGAGAGGATATTATAATTCTTGAGTACTCTTGAGGACTCTAAGTTGGGGTTTTTCATATACATGCTTTAGGGACCGGGAAGGAGATGGTGAGACTCTATTTTGAAAGATAAGTTGCATGAGGATCTTACCAAGACTTCTTTCAAGAAGATATTTAATCAATATCATCTCACTAAGAAATTATGTGAAAAAATACCTAGGATGTTTTGACCAAGGATCAAGGGAAACATATCATACTAGATTATTCTACCTATTTTACTTATTTTTTACATCTTTCAAAAGAGTTAGTCCCTAATGTTTACCTAAAGGATCACGGGTTTGAGTTAGTTCTGAGGTTGGATATTCAATAAATGTTAATTATATTGTGTCTTCCAACCTTCATAGAGGTAGTTTAAAAATTATCTTTGGTTGAGGTAGGCATATCTAGAAATATAGGTTTGGGTGGAGCTCTATTTGGTGCAGTTGTTATCCAGGGTGTGTCTTGTGGCTAGAAAATTAAGTGTAAGGGTGTTCTGATTTCATCAAGACATGTTTCATGGGATTCATTAGGTAAATATCATTTTTTCTATTATTAGTTAGGATGGGTTTTTAAACTAAACCTATCTATATGGAGGCTCTCAAAATATTTCATATTTATGGATTATGGTTCCATCAAAAGTTTCTTTATGAAAGGATATCCTAGGGAAATAAGGCAGGATCCACTCTCACCAAGGGTTCATAGGTTCCTACTGAATATTCAAAGGTCAGGGTATCTAATCCTTAGTCCAAGGGGGATGTTCATGTTCCCAAGACCAGATTTATTTATGCGTAAAATTATTCTCTAAAGGATTCAGAAGAAGGGCCAATAACTCTTAGAGGTACAATGTTTTTTTGTCTTATATGGTGCTTGCTTTGTTTGATATAGGTGCTACTCATTATTTATATTATCAAAGTTAGTATATGTGTAAGGATTAAATTTAGAACTTATTTCATGCATGTTGGATCCTTCCATGACTTTTTGTAAGAGTTTCAAATATGGTTTCAAGTTTCTTGCATTTCAGGTGATGATAGCTAGTCTTGAGGTGATATTGGAAAAAATTTAGTTATTGATATTGACCACCTCAACCCGATACATGAAATCGATTGGATGGTTAGTGTTAGGAAATAGATAAACTATTATCATCATCTTGTTCAGTTTTTATCTTCTAATGGGTTCACTCATGTCTTTTAGGGTGAGTGGGACTCTATATCTGGAAGAGCGGGGCATGTTCTTCCTTATGTTAGGATAATCTAAATCCAATTGTTAGATATGATTCTCAATGACATTGAACCTTGTTTGGGAATACTAATTCATGTGGTGGTGAGTGAATACATAAAGGTATTTAGGGCTTATTTATCTAGTCTACCTCTATAGATAGAGGTAAGGTTTACTATTGACCTGCTTCCTAGTACGATGCCCATTTATTTTCGATCTTATCGAATGGTACTTGCGAGTTGGTGGAACATAGTATCTTACATAAGGATATAGAGGCTAAGGGATTAATTTATCATAACATTTCACTAGGGGATTTCCACTTCTCTTTTCTAATAATGTATATGGGAGTTGCATAATTTTTGTGGATTATAAAAAGTTAAATCAGGTGACTATTAATAAAAAGTATCATTTTCCTAGGATTAGTTAACTATTTGACCTGATTAGAGGAGCGTGTTGGTTTTTAAAATATTGACCTTCTATAAAGGTGGAACTAATTGAGATTCTGATAAGATTATTTACCTAGGATAGCATTTAAGATCATGTGTGGGCATTTTAAGTTTTCAGTTATATCGTTTGGTCTTACCAATGCTCCTACAGTATTTATGGATTCATTAAACTAGATATTTCATTTATTCTAGGACTATTTTTTGTGGTTCTCAAGGATGATATTTTGGTTTAATCCATGAAACATTATAATCATGCAATCCATTTGGATACCATTCTTTCATCCTTAAAGGGTCATTGTCTATTTGGAAAGCTTTCCACATGTGAGTTTTGGATACAAGAAGTTAAATATTTGAGACATATGATATTTTAGAGGGGAATATTACTAGATTATAAAAATATATAGGCATTTGTATCCTTAGAGAATAACATAAATGTGGTTTAGATCTAGAGATTATTAGGTTTAGCTAGTAACTATAGGTGGTTTGTCTAGTATTTCTCCAAGATCACATCTTCAATGATAACTTTAACCTGTAAGGCTGTAATGTTTGAATGGAATGATAAATTTCTAAGATATTTTGAAGAACTAAAGGCATGTTTTACTTCAAAACCAGTTTTGATTCATCCAAAAATATTTTCAGGTTGTGATGTTTTTTGCAATGAATACAACACGGGTTTGGTATGTGTCTTAATTCATGATAAATAGGTGGTTGCCAATAAATCTAATTAGAAATTCCCTCCTGATAAAAACTACCCTACATAGGATCTTTAGTTGGAATCACTTATTCATGTACTCAAAACATAGTGTCACTATCTCATTGGGGGAGCAATTTAGAGTGTATTTTAATAATAAGAGCCTAAAATATACCTTTACTCTAAGGGATAAAATTTTTCGATAGAGATGTTGGGTGGAGTATCTACAGGATTTTGATTTTGAAATTATATACACTCATGGGAAATGTAATCTAGTTTTTGATGCGTTGAGTAGAAAATTACTAACACAAGATGTGAAGTAATCGATTGAGGAGTGGACTCTAATGAGTTTGTTTACAGATATGGTCCTGGGAGTGGAATCGGTTAGTGGAAAGGTGTTCTTGTATTTGACGAAATATGACTCATATTTTGATGATTTAGTTTGGACCAATCAGGTGATAGACACCTATGGGAAATTCCTGGATAAAATAATTTAGGGTTGGGAGGCCTCAGGTGAGTGGTCTCGGAATCCCAATGGAGTTTTATGCTTTTGTGATAGGTTGGTTGTTCAATTTTTTATTAGGAAGGATTTTTATGAACAATGGACACCAGTCATGTTGGTATGTAAAGACTAGGGATACCAAGATGTATCACATCTTGAGACATCATTATTTGTGTCTAGGGATGAGGTAGTTGATTACATTTTTTTTCACGGGGTATCACTTGTCATAAAATTAAGGTGGAACACCTGAGACCTATTGGCTTGTTGAATCCATTTCCCATTAATTTATGGAAGTGGTATTATATTTACATAGGATTCATCATTTGGTTACCATATGCTCCTAGTGGGAATGATGATATTTGGGTAATCATTTATTGAATTATAAAATTGGCTCATTTATTGACTACTAAGGTGACGATTAAAGTGGAATAGCTCAGAGAATTTTATGTCTAAGAGATTGTGATACTTCATGGGGTTCCCTTAATGGTTTTATGAAATAGAGACCTTAGGTTCACATCCATCTTTTGGAAAGGTTTTCAATAGCTGATTGGTTCCTAGTTAAAATTTAGAATGGATTTCTATATGTAGATGGATGGACAGATAAAGAAAGTATCTAGGTTCATGAAAATACACATTGGTCTTGTGTGGTGGATTTTGGTGGATCATGAGAAAATAGTTCACCTCTGTTTTAATTTTACTATAACAATATATATCATGATTATATAAATATGGTTCCCTTTGAATCATTTTGTAGGCATCCATGTATATCTCACTTGTGTTGTGTAGAGTTTAGAGAGTGGTGCTTGTTTTGCTTTTTATTTTTTAGGAGATCATAGAAGAGGTGTAGTTGATATGGAAGAGGTTTTTCACACCATAGATCTGTCAAAAATATTATACAAACCATCAGCATAGACCTCTATAGTTTGAGTTTTGTGATTTGGTTTTTTTTAGTGTTTTTCCTCACTCGGGACATCATCTATTGGATATGTAGGATTAGTTGGCACTGAGGGTTTTTTGTTCCTTTGATAACATGGAGTGACTCAAAAATGTGGTATATAGGTTTTACTTAATATCACATTTTACTTAAATCCATGATGTGTTTCATGTTTCCTAGCAGAGGAGGTATCAGCCGGATCCTTGCCCTCTGATTGAATGGGAGGATGTTGATTTTGATCCTCACACAACTTTTTTTGAGATAAAAAATCAAATTATAGATCACTAAGATATGGTATTTTGTTGTAAATTTATTCCTTGGTTATATGTACTATGGCCTTGTGGATGGATAAAAAAAATATGTGGGAGCGGGAATCGTTTTTGAGGATATAATGGATTTCTCTCTTTACAGGTCTAGGATCCTGAGGACTTTATGAGGTCAGAAAGAGCTTTTAGTAGAGATAATTATGATTCCCTTTTGGTAATAGGTCTGTCTTAGGGGAGACTTGTATTTTCTATTTTTTGTTTTAGAGTAATTCAGGTGATTTGAGGTTTAAAATAATGGTTTGTTAGAAAATTATAAAGGCGCATGGTTAAGGAGCACAACTAGTTTAACCATGTGGTTACCATGTGGTATGCCTATATGAGGTTCTAGTAATGTTTTTCAGGGTTTGATCATGGTTATTAAAACTTTACAACATTCCCAATGAATCTTGAATGGTTCCTGGTGGTTTTCAAAGTGTGTCACACATTTTGAGCCCAGTTTTCCAAAACCGTGTGGGCCCCTGTTCAATTCGTGTACCCTTTAGATAGAGAGGATGCAGAGTTGGCACGCGGTTAAAATGACAATATGGAAAATCCATTACCACAACCATAAAGGATAGTATGTGTGCATAGTTAAGGTTTATAATTAGTTTAACCATGTAGTTTTCCCTAAGAAATCATGTGATCCCCTTGTTAACTATTAAAAATGGATTTTACCCTTTTTTTCTTTGTCATTTTAATGTATAATGACCTACTAATATTAATTTTTATCATTATAAATCTTTCCCATCACTTTGTGTGTCACTCCCCCTATATTATTGGTGGTAATACTTCATTCTTGATTGATTATTTTGAGGTATGTTGAATTTTTTATATGGTTTCTCCTCTTCTTTATAGATTTATGCTATATCTCTTCTCATGTCATCTTTTGGAACCCAAACGGGTTTTTTATTTAAGGTATAAATTTTTTATAGAGTTTTTGTGTGTGTTTTATGGATCTAGGATCTTGAGAACAAGATCTACTCTTCCTTGGTCTCCATTTTCAATGTTGATTTTTGTCGCCTCTATTTTGAGGTAGGTGTTTCTTTAAAAAGCCTTAATTCTTTTAATTTATTATTGTTTTTATGAAATTACTTTCAATTGTTTGTTAATTTAAAGTGATTTTTGTTTTAAATTGATTTCAAGGAATGATACGTTATTTTAAAGTGGTTTGGCTGTAATAATGGGTTTTTTCCACCACGTGTTTGGTTAAATGATTGAATGGTGGTTTCTATTTGGAAATTATTTTTCAAACACTAAAGTAGATTGGATTGGAATTCAAAAAAATTTATAAATCCTGATCATGGTTTTGTAATGGTTTTTTAAAATGGTATACTAGGAACCTTGGGCATGTCAGAAAAGGGATATTGGTGGACCTAGTGTGAGCTTCACCACTAGGGGTTACTTTTTAGATATCAAGAGATTGTGGAAGGACATGATATTAGTTGGTACCAAAATATTTCTAGTTTAGGATATTTTGTTTCTAGTATGTATTACCATATGACAGGGCCTAATAAAGAACTCTTTTTCAATAATGGTTGTTATTGCCTGATTTTTTTGTCATGAATAATTTCTCAAATATGGTTTCACATTAGGTTATATCACATGGTTTTTAATAATTTATTATGTCATGGATATTTGTTTTCATTATTACCTTTGGGCGTGTGGATATTAATTCACGGTTTATCACATATAATTTTCATATTCCTATCATTGGGAATATGAATGGAATTTATGAAAACCAAAGGAAAATGATTGACAAGTGGTTTTGGATTTATCAAAATGATTTATAAAACTGTTTCATTTTAAAAAACAAGAATTCATACATTATTGATATTTGACCTTCTATAGACTCTATGTTGGATCCTACTAGGAATTATGCTCATACCCTAATTTTTTCTTTAGGTTGGTTGTAGACATTATTTTATAGTAACTAGGTAAAGGGGGTTTTGTTCCATTTCAAATTCTACTTTTGTCGGTTCCTTTAAAGTGGGAAGGTTTGGAGGTAATGGTTGGCCACATCGAGACTTATAAGTCTTTTCTTGTTGTATTTTATTTTTAAGTAGGTTTGGCTTGGATATTATGGATCTTGGATGTATTTGTTTCCTTCTGTGATGTACTCTAGTTATATGTCTTATTTTTATATTTAAAACTTTCTTTCATTATCTTATTGTACCTCACCATGTGATGGGTCGTCTCAAGTGGCATGTCTAATTGACATAGGTTGGTCTGTTATATATTAAATGAAACGTTTTATGTTCTTAAAATTGAACCAAATGAAATCAAAGAATTGTGTTACATAGATTCATATAAATTGATACTCAGATTAAAATAATGGAGGATGTTAAACAAAATTATATAAATCAATACACTACCTCGGTGTTTGTGATATTTTTCTTATAAATATTTTCAGTTTGATTATTAGATATATAGATTATGATGTTTTTAATTGTAAAATATCAAAGTTCAATTATTGTTAATGTTAATTATAAAATTGTAAAATAGATGGTATTATGCATATAGGAATCTACTACTTCTGAAAACAGAGTCCAATGAATTCCATAGAAGGAATTTGTATTGATAAATTTGATCAATGAGGAGGTTGACAATGGATCTCTATAATATTAATGGTTTTCTGAGTAAGTTATTGTTATAGAACATTTTTTCAGATTGGGGGTAAATCAATGGAGTTTCTAGTTTGGAATTTGTATACCTTGGGTCTAGTTATTAATCCTCCATCCTCTTTGGGATAAAATTAAAGGGGCCCCTATATCAAATTTTTTATATCCTTTTAATATATATTTTAAAGGAGTTTAAGGATTTTTATACAAAACTTCATAGATATTTTTGTATTGTGATGATTTTTTTTACCCTGATTTATTCATTAACTTCCAATAGTTTTACTTTCCACTCTATTAATTTTTTTATACATTGATATATATTGATATTGTATCTTTTGAATAGTTTACATTCTTGAGTGTGAAAATTGTATGTTCCTATTCTAATATTATTTCCAATTCTTTCGTCGGGGTGAGCGCGTCTGTCCGCTTGAGTGCGACAGGCATGTCTTTGTTACCCAGCATTCCTGCTTTCCAATGGCGGGAGGCATCCATTCATTATTCAGAGACGTTTTCTCCTTGATCAAAACACGATGATAGGATGTTGGTTCATCCTTCCATGGATTCCTCCTTAGAACTCGTCACCTAGTCCGGGTCTCCCTCGTAGATTTAATACGTTGTTCATGAAACTCTTCCCGATGCCATATCTTCATGGACACCAGTTAATTACGCTGATTTTTTAGGACATTCCAAGGGGTTCGGTCAGGGAAGAAACCTTCGGTTAGGGGATTAGTCACATTGGGGCCATCACTGGTGTGTCTGGATACTGGGGAATTTTCGTGTCTGTATTATATCTCTTATTATAGGGCTTCTTTAGGGCATGGAAGCCCGAGGCATCCCATATCGAACGCAGGGAATCATATGTCATGGGCAGGTGTATGAGGTTTTCCTCAGTTTCCTATGTTTATCACAGGGTATGTCGCAAGTTTAATGTCCAGGAGAGACAAATCGGGCTGATCAGAACAATGACTAGAGTGGATCAGACGGAGGAACCCCCTGGAGGGAACACCGATATTGGGGTCATCCCATGAGCGGCCTCCTGAATTCTTTTAGATGGAACAAGGAATGGAATGTCACGATCCCACTAGGATGTGGCGGCCCGGGTAAGGATCAAGATAGATGATGGAGCGGTTGATGGGGATGGTGAATGGGATGATACCATTGTGAAGATGATGGTTGTTTCAGGCTTGAGCCTCGAAGAGGCTTCCTACGTATCCCTGTAGTGGGGAATCAAAGTCCCAGTAGTTCATCTGATGGAGGCTTTCTGCTGAACGGGGTCACAACGGCTTACCACTAAATGGGGTCTACAGTTTAACATCATGCAGGATAGGGGAGTACCGATGTGAAATGAGCCGGAACGGTTGGGTATTGGGCTTGAACCCCGTGGAGGCTTCCTACATACCTTACCTTATCAAGGATCAAAGACCATGTAGTTCAGGATAGGGTGGGGCTTATACTCTAGGTTCCCCAAGGTGTTGGTGAACCGACACGATGATGTTCGGAACGACTGGGATGGTGGGATTGAACCTCGTGGAGGCTTTCTACATACCCTTCCTTGGCAAGGATCAAAGTCCTCATAGTTCAGGATGGTATGGGTCTTACGCTCTGAGGCGGCCCAGGTGAGGCAGGAGTCGGTGAACCAACGTGAAATTGGACCTGGGGTCCAGGTGGATGGTGTGTTTGAACCTCAGGGAGGCTTCCTATGTACCTAGCATTATCGAGGATCAAAGTCTCTATAGTTCGGGTTGAGTATGGAATACAGTTTAACGTCATCTGGGATGGGTTCATTTGGGGCTTACACTCTGAGGTGGCCCAGGTGTTTGGGTCTTGAAAATCATGGAGGATTCCAATATACCATTCCTTGACATGGATCAAAGTCCCCGTAGTTTGGTATGGATTAGGTCTTACACTCTGAGGCGGCCCAAGGTGTTGGTGAACCGACAAGGTCAAAACGACCGGGTGGTGGGCTTGAACCTCGTAGAGGCTTCCTATGTACCATGCCTTGACATGGATTAAGGTCCCAATAGTTCGGGTTGGAGGCATACGGTTTAATTTCATGTGGGACAGGTGTGATTTAATGGTTGATGCTTACTCTAAGCCCATGGGTGTCATGCTCGGTGTGAGAAACAAGAGGCAGCAAAGGTCTGACGACCACGTTGTGAAAGGTGTGTCCGTGGGAAGTGAAGTGGTCCTTACACGTGGTTAGAAACCCAGAGAGAGAAAGATTGGGACTTAATCCAGGATGGAGGCCCGATGGTGAAAAAGTCCAATGGGAGAGGGAAGGGTGACAAGAACCCATGTCCCCATCTCCCCTCTTGGTCCTTGGCACTGAGGAAGTGAGGAGGAGTAGGTGATGCTACCTCCTATATGAAGGGATAGGGGCTTACACCAAGGTGGTTCCCCTTCCCCCACAAACAAACGCCACTCCCATAAGGAGGATATCATCCCATGTGGAGACCAGGGGATGTGGATAATTTCCAAGGTGGGGGGACCCTGCGTGCGAGACACGGGGCCAGGTCATAGTTTAACGTCATGTGCTGAGGACGATGGTGCTTGGCAGTTTAACGTCATGTTGCTCGGACGATGTGGGTGCGCTCCACACCCATAGGACATACATAATTGGTACCCTATGCTCCTTGAGGGATGGAAGGCACCAGAAATTCCTTGGTGAGGGTTTGTAATGGAGCGAAACATCGAGGGGTCCACGTTAGAATGGTTATGCGAAAAAGAAATAGCCATTAGCATGCCTATGCGAAGAATAATTAGGAGAAGCAACACAACGGATGGTATCGTCCAGGGGACTTTGAAGTCACATTGTGCAAACTTGGAGGGTCTCACCGGAAAAGGAATTTCCAAGCAGAGGGGTCTATTGGCAGGGGCCTTGTGAAACTCTATTTCTATGCATGCCGAAGGGAACTTGCGAAGGGGTGTGCTTCACGATGTGGGGTTCCTTAGCCTTAGCATGGGGTGGAGGTGTATATAGAATGTTCTTCACAAAGTAGAGAGGAATTCGCGGAGCACTACCTCGCGAGGCAAAGGTGCCTCACGAAGCAAGGTGTCGTGAACCAATGTGCTTCGCGAAGTAAAGTGACCCTGTCTTAGCATGTGGATCATGTGTACATGAAGGTTGTTTCGTGAATCATAAATTCTTCATGACGACCCGGGTCCCCTTGGGGATCCCCTTCATTCATGAAATCCCTTAGGATTCGTGAAAGGCATCCCTCTCGAAAGAGGGGATCAAAACGAGACAAGGGGGAGGCACTTCGAGTAGCAGAAGTACCTCGCACAGCTTGTGGTTCTTAAAGGAGAAGGATGCTTCACGATTCGGGAGCTGGGATGCTAAAAGGTCAGATTTTCCATCCGTTGGGCTCATGGGGAGCCAGATATTTATAGGCGAGGGTCACTGCAGAGTGGAGCGCACACAGTGAGAAGAGGGACTAGGTTGCTTCGCGGCAGGTCGCGAACGTCAACTACGGTCTCGGAGCGTCCCGCTTTCTTGCTTTGCGGCGGGCTCGTGAACGTCAACTATGGTTGCCGAGCTTCCCGCCTCCTTGCTTCGTAGCGGCTGTGGGGCTTCGGGAACTCATTGAAGGGGCATCACGAGGCAGTTCTTTGGGGCCTTCTTTGTGCCTCTTCTTTGTCTCAAATTTTGCCGCCAAAAAATGCCCCCCCTCAGACTTGGAGCCACTAAGAGATCAAGGGCCGAAGTCTGAGGTAAATCACCAAAATCCTCGGTCGTTCGCGGTGATGACTCATGAAGAAGCCTCACAAGAAGTATAGGGGATGTGTAGGCCGAGCGCACCATGAATATCCGTGTGAACTAGATATTCCGCGAAGCTCCGAAGGTCGTCGCCTATAAATAAGAGGTGTTCCCTCACTTTTTTCTTTTTCCTTATCCGTGATTTTTTCTTCTTGCACTCTCGATTCGCGAAGCTCTACATACTCCATGAGTGTTCTCTATGAATCGAGTCTTCGCGGCACACAGTGAGTCCTCGAATCTGCGTTTTCACTCAGCGATCCATCTTTGAATGCCTAGGCGGCGCTCTACGAATATTCTTTGCGAGCGGACTTCACAAACGCGCTCCGCGGACGTGCTTCGCAATCCAACCAAAAAAATCCATCTTCTAGAACCGAATGGCCCACCAAGAAGCTTCCCAGGGGGTCCTTGCAAATGCTGCCCAGAGGGATGAAATAGCGAATAGTTGGGGGATAGGAGAGTTATTCAAGAGCCATTGGGACCATAGTTCATTGGTGGAGCTATTGTAGTAAATCCATTAGAACTAACCACTGTGTCGAAGGTTTCCCTTGTATGGATTCGGGCTCAGGGATGATGTCTTCATCCCTGAAGCAAGTAGGGACGATTCAACTTATTGGTTCCAAAGCACACCATGCCAACACTAATGGTTCAGGGCGACCTATGGTCATGCTCGGGAGGACTTCATGCCTGTAATTTCCGACTACTTATACAATCCTCTGAACAATGTCGATGGGAAAGCATTGCATCCGAAGATGACCCCTCTCTATACCGAACCATCCGTAAGGTGGCGCTGGGGAACCCGAATAAGGGGTGGTCTGAGGAATGGGACCTGCGCCAGGGTGGAAACATTACAGATGATTGGGCCTGTGCCTACTGGGTAGGCGCCTCATGCGAGGAGTTCGGAGCGGACCTGAGAAGAGTGGGCCTATATGAGGCAGCTTGGGCTTCAAAGTCCCACATCTACCAACTGAAGCAGCTAATGTGGGATCTGCTAAGCCAGTGGTCACTGGGGAACAATACGTTCCACCCACATCACGGGGAGGTCGACATCAGCCTATGGGCGTGCATCAGATATTGGGGGTCCTGATACTGGGGGTGATGTATAACAAATTCCAACCGGCTATGCGTGTGTAGATGGATCCGGAGCAGATGACACGTCTGGTGGTGGCATTCATGGAGCACGTTCCTGGGGAGGATAAGGAGGCGGTGAGGGATGTTCACTTCAAAAATTGGTTCAAGAAGTTTCTGAACATCCCGGTAGACCGTTAGTTCCCAGTCAGGCCTCGAACTTTCCCAAAGGGGGCCCGAAGTAAGGAAAACTCATACTGGAGGTTGTTGGAGAATATCCAATGGAAAACCTGGGGGTTCAGCATCAGCACTTAACAACATCCAATAGTTAGGCTGGCGGCATTCATCGCAGCTCTCATCTGTGGTTGGATTCTGCCGGTGAGGGATAAAAACATGGGAGTGTGACCAAGAACTTTCATCATGGTGTCCTTATTGGTGACAGGAGGGGCATGTTAACCTAGGGATCCTGATGCTCACCAAGTTGTACAAAATGATGTGGCACATCAGCGAGGGGAAAAGGCCACAGAGGGTATGCGAGCCATTCCATCGCATGTACGGATAGATTGCGATACACATTTGGGGGATCTATGAGTATCCAAACCCCATCTGTCCTCCAGGTTCGAACTTTCATCCCTCGATATTGAATGTCACGGGGAGCTTTCCGACCAGGCTGACCACACCATCAGTTTTGAACCAGGTGTAGAAGGTGGTGGAATTCAATTTCCACCCATTCCCGTTGCCGACGGGGGAATTCACTGACGATGGAAAGGGGACAGAAGAGCATCGGTCCAATCTCTTGGCCTTTGGAGGTGGATTCTCGGTGGCCAGGGTGGACCAAGAGCATATCTATGAGCCATACACCCCACACTGATTTTCCAGGAAATTCCAGTGCCTGCAGCGGCTGACCCCGTAGGTCTACCTCGGGGTGCGCTATGAGGAGCACCTGTGTGTGATGAGGCAGATGTGGCTCATGTTCACACGGGAAGATGAGAAGATGCGGAATTTAATACCTCCACTGACTGACATCCTTGGTCTGGTAAAAGAATATGCCCAAAGATGGGAGGCAGCCTATCCAGGGGAGATGCTGAAGCAACCAACCATTCTGGTTGGTGAGGGTGAGCTTCCCCGATCTCGGGGCGGAGGACCAAAAGCGGTAAGGGCATCCCGTAGTGGGAAGGCTTATGTAGTGGTGACTCCCACACCAGTTGAGGGGGGAGCAGTGGTAGCGGATCCGGTAGCAGCAACAGAGCCAGTAGTCCCAGGATAACAGAGTCATTCATGGGGCGACTACTGAGTTGATTCTGCAGAATTTCTACTCAGGCTCTGGGAAAATGGTTGTGCCATATTGACATGCCGGAGAACACTATCTTCCTAAAGGCCTACGACATCTAGGAAGTCAACTGGAAATTCCTTGACCCATCTGAGTTATGGCATCACCTTAACTGCCTCGGGATGGACTTGTCTTGGATTGGCCACATTAGAGCCGGTTTTGCAGTTTCCCAGGAAGAGGCGGAACAATACATAGCCGAGATGGAAGACTTTATCCATTCCCAGGGTGCCCTGCACCTGATGACAGACCGAGTCAGGGTGCTTCTGGGTCATAAGGTCCCTCCGCTATTGTCATCTGCTGACCTAAGGGAGTGCATTCCTCTACCGAAAGAATCGGACGAGTCCTCCTGGGGAGACGAGGCTGGTAGAGAGAGTCCACCAGAGGAGGGTGAATTTGGTGATAAGTCCTCAGATCTTGAATATTTCACAGAGGCCCTCGAGGTAAAATCCTACATTCCTTCTTCAGAGTCTACCCTTAGGTTACTCTGGATTCCTTATCAGTGTCTACACTGTTCAGGAGGACCTTGTGCATAGACCTCATTCTCTCCCCTCAGTTGTTGTTGTCGTGGGGCCTTCAGGACCCTTTCCCATGGTTGCATCAACTTCTGTGCCTGGAGGGGCAAGGACACTTGAGGTGGCTCCCCTAGAGTCTCCAGACCTACCAACCATATACAAGGGGCCACGTCTCGGGGTTCCGACGACATCGGACTGAGAGCAAGGCTAGGGATTTGACCTCTGTAAGACTAATCTACTGAATTTACAACTGCCATCCCATGACCAAGTTTAATAACATCTACATCCCCTTTTTTGGCATGTATAGTCCTTCAATTATCCTGGGATGTTGTGATGATGTTGGTCGGGGCTTCTGGTAGCGCCCTTCAAAGGGTCATGATAAGGGTCGTAGAGGTGGAAAACCAGCCTAACCAGACTGCGGTGCTCTCGATCACTGGAGGGAATTCCAGAGGGACTGCGCTTGAGATTATTGAGGTGGGATCTGATGATGAGAATCAACCAGACAATCCTGGTCCCACCACGCCTGATCCAACGCTAGATGTGGACCCGACTGAGTAGTTCCTGGGGGCATTCCCTGCATACGAGCCTGCCAATCGTGCTGACTGGGACGAGATGACCTCTAATGAGGAGGACCGCAAAATAGTCTTCCACCGATTGTGGAAGTTGATCACGTGCTTCATCAATAACACCCCCAAGCATTATGGTTGGATGAGATGGATAGACTTCGCATGTGGCTAAATAAAATATGTTCTGGGGGAGTGGATGCCCAGTGCCCCCACATCCTCATTAGAGATCTTATGGTGGAAAAGATTCGGGAGTATGATCGTGGCCTCAGCATAGCCTGGCATCATAGGAAGGTGGTGAACATCAAGAGGCTCCAGGAGACCGAAAACGAGGTTTAATAGTTTCAGGCCTAGGCAGATGAGCATTCTGCTTCTCTTGATGCACAATAAGATCTCATCTCGTGGCTAAAGGCCCAGCTGGCGGAGGCTGAAGAGGGTATGAAGAGAGCCTCTGAAGAGATGGCCATTAACTGGAATGGTGTGGAGTGAGCTCGGGTCACGGTCAATGAACTGCGCCCTCTCGCTGTTGAGGAACAATGAGAGGTAAACAAGAGGCAGTAACTCCTGGATGCCCCCAGCCAGAGGGTGGCAGAGCTGCAACGTTCCTTTGAAGAGGTCAATCCATCCATGGGGGGAGTTTACCCCTGGGTACTGTAATTATTACAAACCCTTAACTTTCATGCTTTGATTTTTTGATTTTATAGTACTCATGAGTTCCGTTGTTTACATTGGTTTATTGTATCCTTTTGATGTTCGCGGAGCATCCAAAAATCATTCCCTAAGCTCACGTGGGTCAGTCTGGATGTGAGAAACAAGGGATGACCACCTTATTACCCCATCAAAATGTAGGAGTTCAAACTAAGATTTGGGCATCTGGGGTTTGGACAACCGGTCGGGATTTCTGGGAAGAAATGGGAGAGACGTTACTGGAGAATTAATCTCTTGGAACAGCAGAATTACCGTCTTCCTGGGGTGCTATTGTGCACAAACGGGGTAATTCCAGGGGTGCCTAAATCAATCCAAACAAATGGTAATGGGATGTGTGAATCATGATACCTATGATTCATAACATCGTGGGGGTGGTGTGACAATAAAGAATAACGGT
Source organism: Viscum album (assembly GCA_963277665.1). Classification (NCBI taxonomy): domain Eukaryota; kingdom Viridiplantae; phylum Streptophyta; class Magnoliopsida; order Santalales; family Viscaceae; genus Viscum; species Viscum album. Next base: position 580,942,169 of record OY728144.1, read on the forward strand.
TGATCGCATTTGAAACACATCATTCTTAATGCATTAGCCTGGAGTGGGGATAGAAAATGAGGGTCGACCATTGAACATGATCGAAACACGAGACCAGGATCAAAATGTCATCTGTTAGTATTTTTGAACATTGTATCGGGACAATAGGTGGGCCATAGGCCAGGAATCCATACTGTTAGGGGTTCTTCCAAACGTGAAAGAGGACGAGGGTCTGAATAAGGGACACACAAAGCATGTAATGTGGAGTGATGGTTTGTTCGAACAGAATCCAACACTCTTGAAATTATTCCACCATGGTGGAAGCACACTGGATGGATGCATCAGTTCGATCATGGGTCATTCCTTATTTTAGACAGGTCCTCTCTTGCGAGGGATTCGTCGCTTCCCAATGTCATCTTGGGGCATCCCAAACTTGTTCAGGGTAAAGTTGCAGTTACACGGCTCCCCACAAGGGGTCAGGCCAGGGGATGGAAATGAGGTGGAATAGGACTTATGATTCTTGGATTTGGACCCTAGGAAAAATACCGAGGTGTCTCTATGTATCCCATGAGGATGGAAATCAAGATGTACGTAGTTCTGGAAGCACATTTTAACGTCATGTGGGACGATGAGAAGCCTGACTATGCTGGTGCACATCCTACGAAAACTACTAAGCCCATGTGAGTCATGCTCAATGCAGGAAAAAAGTAGTGTTGGGACTTCCTGACACAGGAAGGAACATGTTATGGCAAAGGGACGCTCAGTAAATGTATACCCAATGATGATAACCCATCCATGTAGTGGACCTAGACGCATGAAGAGATAAAGCCGAGTATATTGGAATTCCACTTGAACATGAGGAAGCGGAAATGTGTGAATCATGAAGCTCGAAATCTAGACCACAATGATGGCGACATGAAGATGGAGGACATCTTTTGACCATGGGGAAAATGCATCATCCACATCATGTTAACCTGGAATGGGGACATACCATTAAGGGTCGATTGTTGACCATGTTTGAAACACGGGACCTGTCGCAAATGTCGTTCGAGATCCTTAGGGGTGCTGGCCCTAGACGGTAGGTGAGATAATGTGGCATGGGACCAGGCTGTTAGGGGGTCACTTCGGATGTGGAAGGGGATGAGGATCCAATTAGCGATATCATGAAGCTTGGACATGGAACGAGGGGAATGTCCCCATGAAAATTACACATTTTAGGCTCTTTGTCAATCGAATATAAATACGACAACGTGACATATTAGATAGAGGGAGTCAAGTCCCTTCACATAGGGAGATATTAGTTTAGGGTTGTAGAACTCAGACCATGGATGGTAGGAAATGTGGGAGACACATGGTTGGGTAATTACCAAAACCTGATGTGAATGGGAACTGAGGGTTCTGACCACCACATGTTCCTTGGAGAGGTTTCAGGTCGAGGGACCAAAAATGAGAGTTGAGATGGGCCTGAGGCATAGTGAAAAGGCATTCCTACATACCCCATGAGGATGGGGATCAATCTGCACGTAGTTATAGTGGTGGAACGGTAAGGTACCAGTTCCTGGGATAAAAGGGGCATGCGGGCATGGCCCTCACACCAAGAGAATCGGTATTTGATAAATCTTGTTTGTCCTATTAGGTGAGTGGTGTTTTTTGTTAAGAGACAGGCCTAGGGTAGCAGGACCTGGAATCGCCACAAGAATCAAGCCATAATAGGCATTGACAAATGGTATGGCGTGTGCCCAATAAAAAACATGGTGTCCCCTTGAGTGAGAACATCATGACGCAATGTCGTTTTTCGTCGTGCGGCCAGGATGATAATGTCACAGTTTAGGGTCATGTGATAGGACCAGGTGGCATAGTTTAAAGTCATATGGCTTGGACATGAAGGAATGTGCACAACGTGATACAACATACCCGATGTGAATGAGGACATAATCCCAAACCACACCATATGAAATTCCGAGAAAGGATCCTCTGGCCAAGGGGCCTGAATAAAGGTAAGAAGGTGAGGGGCATGATAAAATAGATCCCAACCGATCTGGACCCGAAAAAGAGACGTCCGGGTGTTCCTATGTATCCCATAAGGATGGCAATCAAGCAACATGTAGTTCTAGAAGAGATCTTAGTTTAAGGTCTTAGAGCTCGGACCAAGGATGGAGTGAAAAACCTCCAAGTAAGTGCAGACCTCAACCCAATACCTAAGCCCATGTGATTTAAACTCAGTGTGGGAAATAAGGTACGAAGATTTATATTACAATACCTGGAATGCACGCCAATGGGAAATCGGTACGGAGCCCCGAATGATGCCCCTATCGCGGCTTTGGTTCTCCTAACACACGGATTCACACTGAGGAATAGTACCAAGAGTTTTGAAGTTCTACATGGACATGATGAGGTGGAGAAGGATGTGAAACATGTAGATGACATTTTGGGCCTAATGGGGTTGGCATGGCGATGGAGGATAACTGTTGACCATGTACGAAACACAGGATCCATATCGCGTTAGCCTGAAATGGGAGAAACAAATGAGCATCGACTGCTGACCATATTTGAAATGCAGGATTTGTATCATCTTGTTGTCCGCGACCCTCGAGGACGTTGGCCCGTAATGGTAGGAGGTCCCTTAAGCCTGGCATCCGTACCATTCAGGGGCCCTCCCGGATGTAAAATGTAATGGAAGCCCTAATTAAGGGGAACACAAAGCCTAATAATTGGGGGAAAACATGTCCGAGAAGAATCCGACATTCCATATACTAAACCAGAGTAAACTTAGGCACATTGGTGAACCACCGAAAAGGGTTGATGAGGGTGCCCAGGAGGGAGATGCATATGGCGTGGTTATTACTAGCATGACATGAATGACGAAATAATCCAATGCCACGCCACATAATCCACTCCCTAGGAAAGGGTAGGCCAAGGGGCCAATATGAAAGTGAGATTTCTAGTAGATGAGGTTGGACCCAAAGTCTAGACATTCGGGCGGTCCCACATATCCCATGAGGATGGGAATCAAGCCACACATATTTCTTGAAGGCACCTAGGGGTAAGATTCCCTAATGAAGGGGGTGTACGGCATGGAGAGTAACCCGACATGAATGAGTACATAATCCCACACCACACCATACAATCCCATAAGAGAAAACCTGGGCTAGGGGCCCGAAAAGGCCAAGGGGCCTGAACCTGAACCTCGGTCAGAAAGGCCTGACCAATCTGCAGTTTAACGTCTTGATGTGAGGATGAGGGTCGGGGGCCTGAGAAGGCCAAGGGGATTGAGGCTGAACCTCAGTCAGGAAGGCCCAAACAGTTTGCAGTTTAACGTCTTGCAGTGGGGATGATGGTCAGGGGCCAGTTAAGGAAAAGGGGCCTGAGGCTGGGCCTCGGTCCAGAAGGCTCGACTAGTTTGCAGTTTAACGTCTTGTAGTGAGGACGAAGGCTGGAGGCCCGAGATGGACAAGGGCCCTAAGGCTGGGCCTCGGTCAGGAAGGCCCGACCAGTTTTTAGTTTAACATATTGCAGTGAGGATGAGGGTCGGAAACCCGAGAAGGCCAAGGGGCCTAAGGCTGGGCCTCGCTCAGGAAGGCCTGACCAGTTTTCAGTTTAATGTCCTGCAGTGAGGATGAGGGACGGGGGCCCAAGAAGGCCAAGAGGCCTGAGTCTGGGCCTCGATCAGGAAGGCCCAACTAGTTTGTAGTTTAACGTCTTTCAATGAGGATGAGGGCCGAGGGCCCGAGAAGGCCAAGGGGCCTGAGGCTGAGCCTCGGTTAGGAAGGATCAACCCGTTTGTAGTTTAACGTCTTTCAGTGAGGTTAGGGCCGGTGGCCCGAGAAGGCCAAGGGGCCTGAGGCTAGGCCTCGATCAGGAAGGCCCGACTAGTTTTCAGTTTAATGACTTGCAGTGAGGATGAAGAAGGGGATAATTTGTCTCATTCGGGGATGTGTACAGCACGGGGAGCAACCTGACGTGAAGGAGGACATAATCCCATACCACGCCATACAATCCCATAAGAGATAACCTGGGATGGGGGCCTAAAAAGGCCAAGGGGGCTGAGGTTGGGCCTTAGATGGAAGGCTATACACCCTCTCGTACGGTTACTGTCTCATCACAGCTCCTAAGCCCACATGAGTGGTGCTTGGTGTGGGAAACAAGGAACCGATCTCGGATCTCCCCGTCAAATGGGGCCTGATAACTGGAATTGCCCAACGGGAGTTCATCGCTTGGAGATACAATGGGGTAGAATGAACCACTACACTCGATGTTTGGGATATCATGGAATGGTCCTAATGATATAGGATAACTGTTGGCCATGTTCAAAACACAGCGTCCCTATAATGACATGAAATGGGATCAACAAATGAGCCTTGACCACTGACCATATTCAAAATGCGGGACTTGTATCGACTTGTTTCTCAACATCCTCGAGGTCATTAGCCTGAAGTGGTAGGAGATTCCTTAGTCCTAACATCCATACCATTCGAGGGCCCTTCCGGATGGGGAAGATGATGGAGTCCCAATCAAAGGAGTACGTGAAGCATAATTGTACCCATCTCTGAAAGAGGCGAATGTCTCCAGAGAGCAGGATGTACATCCAGATCGAGGTTTTCTCGACATCAATTGGGGAAAAATGTTTCACCCCTACCACATGTCATGACCTAAGGGAAAGACTCTGGCATTTGGGCTGGGCCAACAAATGAAATTTCCGGGCGTTCCTACATATCCCATAAGGATGGGAATCAATCCATAGGTAGTTCTTGAAGGACATTCAGTTTAACATCATGCGGTGAGGACATGGGAGTATAGAATAACGGGGAGTGGGAATATGGTGTGACAATTACAATCCTGGAATGAGTGGGGATAAATAAGGCTTCACCATATCGTGCAAGGATCCTCTGAGATAACTATACCCCGGGGGGGATAGTCAAATAGAAGAACTCAGGGATGGGCTCAAGACGAGGCATCGGAGCATTATTATGTATCCTATAAGGATGGTAATCAATACATATGTAGTTATTAAAATTTAGTTTAACGTCATGTTGGACGATGCGCAGTTTAAAGTTTTGCAGGACTAGACAGTTTAAAGTCATACAGGACTGGCGTGTAGTTTAGGGTCATACAGGACCAAATAGTTTAGGGTCATGTCAGACCATCAGGCTCTGGAAAATTATTTCTTGAGGAACTTGTCATTGGTGGGAAGAGTTATATGCTCACCATCCATGGTTAATAGGGAGTATGCTTCATTGGGGTAAACCTTGTGGACTATGTCAGTTCCTTCCCATTTGGGCTCCAACTTGGGTGGTTTCCTGCCAGGGATCCTTGGTGCTCAGAGGGCCAATACCAAGTTGCCTTGAATAATGGAGCAGAGGCTAACCTTATTATTGAAGGCTCTAGACATCTTATTCTGATACCTTTCCAGATTGTGTAGGGCACGAAGCCTATTCTCATCAAGTGCTTCCAATTCAGCTAGACGGATTTCTTCCACCTTATCTGGTGCCTTCTGGTCATAGACTGTGGTGTGTAACGAAGTCAACTGGACCTTGATGGGTAGGACGGTCTTAGATCCATACACCAGGGAATATGGGGTCACCTGGTTAGAATTACAAGTCATCATTCGATAGGCCCAAAGATCATTGGGGAGCTTATCCGACCAACTCTTCTTGTTCTGACCAACCATTTTCTGCAGAATGTTCGAGAGTGTTTTTTTAAGGCCTCAATATTCCCATTTTCCTGAATGTAATAGCGGGAGGTATGGTTTGAACAAATATTGTACTTGGAATACAATTTCTTCATCTTGGCTTCCAAGAAGTTGGTTTCGTTATCAGTGAGGACAGTGTGAGGGACTCCAAACCGGTGGATGATGTTGTAGCTCATGAAGTCAAAGATGGAGCGGTCCTTGACCTCCTTGATTGGAACTACTTATTCCCACTTGGAAAATAAATATGTGGCGGTCAGGATGAACTTGCACTGTAGAGATGTTGTCGGTGGGTATGGTCCCATGACATCAAGTCCCTACACCGTAAATGGCCAAGAGTAATTGGTGGAGTGGAGAGGTTCTGGCGGCCGATGCAGAAAGTTAGCATGAACTTGGCACAGGTGACATCTCCTGGAAAACTCGATACAATCATGGATCATAGAGGGATAGAAGTACCCTAGTCTCCAAATTTGATGGGACAACTTCGGCCCTGCCTGGTGAACCCCACAGAAACTGGCATGAACCTCGTGGATGACCTGAGAAATCTTGACTCTTTGGATGCAATGGATGAGAACACCCTAAAACCCACGCTTGTAGAGGATATGCTCAGTACTGGGACCACTATGGAGGGTAAACTGCAGTGCGTGGTATCGTATTCACTCACGCTTATCCTGGTCTGGTGGTATATTACCATTTTGGAGATACTCAACAAAAGGGTCTCTCCAGTTGGGAGTCGCTTCAACCACTGCATCTGGAGAACCTGGGGGTTCTGACGTGGATGACCCAGTTTTATGATGACTTACTCACAGGCTGTTGTCATCCTCTTGGGTGATAGTGGTGATGACTCTCTGGTGTGCCACATGTATAATCATATCATACTGTTTGGGCTCGGTAAGTGATGCACCCAGGCTAGCCAAAGTGTTCGCTCGACCATTCTATGACTGAGGGACATGGGTAACCTCCGACCGAGAAGGTAACTGGGCCATTAGTTGGAAAGTGTGTTCCAACAATGGTACGAGATCTGGCTTTCGGATGACATAGCCACTGTTGGAGAGAGTGGGGTCATTTCACATGCAAATGGGGTACATCAATCTCGAGAGCCAGCTCGAGGCCAGTGATAAGTCCTTGATAATATGACCCATTGTTGGTCCAGCCTTATGATAACAAGAATGAGTAATGTAGAACATCTTATGCTGGGGTAATGAAGTTGATACCCAGGCCCACTCTGTTGAGTCGAGGATCATTGAGCCTCCTACAAGTGAGGCTCTGGGAGGAGCCGTCGATGTGCATCTGCCATCACGGGATGGCATGATCTACAAAGAGGATTGCCTTGTCGGGAAAATCCAAGTCCAAGGACTGGTCTATGGAGGTTTGATGGGAATCCAAGAATTCTTCCAATGCATGTCCCTTTATAGCTTTCTGGGGCATGAACCTCATGTCGAACTGCTGGAGGATTACCACCCACTGTGCTTGATGTCTGGTCAACATGGGTCGGTTCAGAATGTACTTCAGCGGGTCTAGCTGAGACACCAGCTATACCTCATGGTGTTGTAGGTAGTGTCACAATTTTTGTACTGTGAACACCAATGAAAGGTTGCCATTATAAATGGGGGAGTATCTAGTCTCCGTATCGATGAGAATACGACTAAGGTAGTAGAGACTGTTTTTCATCCCCTAATTTTTCTTCTGGGTGAGAAGGGAGCCGAGAGTTCATTCCACGGTAGTCACGTACAGGACTGGTGGCTTCCCAGAGATGGGGGCATCAAGACCGGAGGCTGGAGTAAGTACTGATTAATTTCCTCAAATGCGGTCTGGCACTCTTCGTCCCATTAGTAGGTAGATCCTTTCTTCATTAGCCGAGAAAAGGGATTACACTTGCCAGCCAGATTCGCATTGAATCTGCGTATGTAGGATAAGTGGCCTTGGATACCTTGAAGCTCCCGAATATTTCTTGGGGGAGGCATCTGGATGATGGCTTTGATCTTCTCTGGGTTGATCTCGATGCCCAGATACCTGAAAATGAAGCCAAAAAACTTCCTAGAGGTGACCCCGAAAGCAAAATTAAATGGGTTCATCTTCAAGTGGCGGGAATGGAGGAAGCGAAACACATTCTCAAGGTCCTTGAGATGGTCCTGACATTGGAGATATTTTATAACTAGATCATCCACATAGCATTCCACTAATGTCCCAAGTATTTTCTTGAATATGCGGTTCATGGCCCACTGATGGTTGGCACCTGCATTCATCAGGCTGAAGGGCATAACCTGGTAATAGAATGTACCTTGGGGCGCCCTGAAAGTGGTGGATTCTTCATCCTGGGGGGGCCATATGGACCTGATTATATCCAAAGTAACCATCCATGAATGAGAAGTCTTGAAAACTAGTTGTAGCATTGATCAAGAGCTCCATCATAGGAAGGGGAAAATCGTCCTTCGGACAATGGCGGTAGAGATCGCAGAAGTCAATATAGACTCTGATCTGTCTGTTCTTCTTCCTGACTGGAATGATGTTGGCTATACACTTTGGGTACTGGAACACCATAATGAAGTTGTCCTTAATGATCTTGTCAACTTCGGCCATGATGATGGCACCGTGGGAAGGGTGCATCTTTCTAGGAGGTTGCTTGAATCCATGATGATTTTTCAGGAGAACGAGGCGGTGGATGACTACCTGAGGATCTAGTCCTGGAATCTCATTGTAACTCTAGGAAAACATGTCATGGTTCTGTTTAAGGATTTTCGCGTACCGCTACTGCTTCTCGAGGGACATGGAGGCACTGATCAATGTAGGTCTCGGAATCGCCTCACTGCCAAGGTTCACCTGTACTAACTTGTCGACCATTGTAGAGACACCTTCTACAAAGGCGGTGGGGGAGTATCCTCTAGATCCTCTTCTTCGCTTGCGGAGGAGGGATCCTCAGCGGGTGGAGGTTCTCCTGGGTTGGAATAACCTAACGGGAGTTTGGTACCAGCCTGAACAGCAGTAGACAGCATATTATGAGATTCATGTGCCATTGAGACCATAACAACGAAAGCAGTTGACCCGATTCCATCTGGTCTTCGGCCCAAGGGGCCACTTTTGATGATATCAAAGCATTAGTGGCACATTGGCTTGAGTTGGTTGACCCCAACCTGGCGAAACAGACACATAGGACATATCGTTGTGTCCATGGGGTGGACATCCCGGTATTGTACGGGGGTAGAAGGTTCTGGGATCACCTGATCTTGGTTTGTGTGGGAGTACGAGATGATTTTCCACCGTCTCTTGGATTTGGGAATATGCGTTCCTCTTGTACGAGAGACAAGAAAGCATTGCCCCATGTAGGGGGTCTTGACCTCCAATCGATGGATTGGGAAGACTTAGGCATCATCCAGACTGGCTCAGGGGTCACTTGTGACCAGGGCGGGCTCAACCTCACTTGCCAAAATCTGCTTATCCTTGCTCTTGTAACAGTCAGCATCTAGATAATTGGCTTCACAAGAGGCAAAAAGAGATTCATCACCTTGGAGTATGCCTACTCGACCATTCAGGGAGTACTTGAGGCACTGGTGATATGACGAGGGGACTGTCACGTGAAGATGGAGCCATGGTCTGCCCATTAATGTGTTGTACGTGGTGTCCTGGGAGATGACCATAAATTCAGTACCAGAAACTAGGCCACCGAACTAGGTCTTCAGATAGATCATGTCGATAGGGGTCTACTCTGTCCTATCATATCCTTGGATCCTTAAATTGGAGGGAGTCAGATCATCCTCGGATAACCCCAGCTTTCCCAATTCCTGTATCGGGATAAGGTTGATCTTGGAGCCAGTGTCAATGAGACAGTGGCAAACCTCCACACTGTTAAATTGTCCAGTGATGTATAGCGGGTGGATGTGCCTCTGTATGGGAGATCCTTCATCTTATCCTATGAACGAAATGATGCCTGACATTCGACATTCTCAACTGTTTCATCATGAAAGGCTTCTGCAGCTACTGCCTCCATCTCAAAATGGAGGGGGATCCTTAAAGCCTCAGTGAGGGACTCACGCATATCCGAATATAGTAGAAGGGATTCAAGGATAGAATGCCTCACTGGGACACTAGAGAGGTGCTTTAGGACATCGTACTTTCGTTCCAGGTGTGAACTTATGCTTACAGAAGGTCACTCTGCGATTAGAGACATGGCGGGCCCTGCTGGCTGGACCGGTGACTGGCTGGTGTTGGGCATATCCCGCTGCTCACTAGTCGAAGCCTGAAGAGTAGATGCTGGATGAGGATCGGAAAACTGAGATCTTCCTGCAACCGGGTGAGACTGGTCTCATCCTAGATGAGGTATCTATACATGATCCAGTAGCACAAACGGTGTTGAATGCAGTCCTGATAACGTCGGATGAAGAGGTTGCGAGTGATGAGCTCTGTGCTGAGCCTACTATCTGGTCTCAGTGGCATACACGGCCTAGATGTAGGTGCTTAATGATGCACCTCTATGACCCATATAGCTGCGGATTCACCGATGTTGGTGTCAGCTGGGGACGTTGGGGAGGTTCTCCTGGCATTCCCCCTCATCGTGAGTCATATAGGGGTTTACCAACTCGACGGTGTTAACCGAAGTGTACCCTTGACTGTAACTTGATGAACCATCCACCACTGGGTGGATTCTGGGGGGAATCCCCATCTCAGGGGGCATGAAGTCACTGAGTGTGTGGGATGATGATGGCATTGGCAGGGCATATTGCTTCTTCTTGTGTCGTTGATGCTTGCTCTTCTGGGAAGAGGCTAGCTAAGATGATGATGCAGAGGTGGTGGTCGCCGCTTCTGAAGGATCTGGCTAATTCAGGCATACCCGAATTATTCCATGGGTGCGAGCAACCGTTTTACGATCCATCCAGTCTTCATACTTCTAGGACCCATGGTTAAAAACCTTCTTCCACTCGCCTTCGCTGTCGTTACCTCTATCCAACCTCACAAGGACACCAGTTACTTGTGTCAGGGCCAGTCCTAGCCTGACTATGTTGTTATCGACCTGGTCCTAGAGCCATTCTTTAAACACATATCACTTCTTAAGGGTGTTCCCCAGAATCTAGTGATAGGGGCTGTAGTTTTGTCAATCAGTGAGATTCGCCTCTACCTCCCTTCTTCACTCAGGCAAGTATACAATCCCCTTCTCTAGGGTGCTATGGAAGTGATCAAGGACATGATTCTCACTGAATGAGTAAGCCTGGTGTCTTCTTCCTGATGAGGGGCCGGAGGGGCCTATCGAGGAGGTAGACCCTGATTTCCCTGCCTAGGCAGTGGCGGCGCATTATTCGGGGGAGCCTACCGATTCTGAGGATGCTGTGGAGCAGGAGGATGTGCCTGAGGGGAGGGCCTCTACGAAGCTGTGGGGCCAGTTCCACTGATAGTAACTCCAGCTATCTTGGGGCTTTTATTTGAGCCACCGAGGCGGGCTTGGCCCTAGAAATTCTCCTTGCTGGAATCACAGGGGGCAATGGACGTGCCCCAAAGGCCTATTAGAGGGCCTCCTCAAGACACTGATCCTTGTTAGAGAAGTCTCAGAATCCTCTAGGGTAATTATGGGTGATCAGAGAAGGAACCAGTTCCGTCTTGACATTCCCTACGCACATCATCAGTAATTTCTCCTAAGTCAGTGGCATGTCGAGGGAGTATGTGTGCCCCTTCCACCAGGTGATAAAGTCCGCAACTCACTCATCAAGCCTTTTCTTGCACTTTAAGAGGTCATCGATTCTCGTTTTTCAGGTGGTAGAGCTGAACTGGTATAGAAAGTGCCTACGAAGGTCATCCTAACTGGTCACGAATCTGACGGGGAGCTGGCTATACCAAATGAATGTCAAACCCTCAAGTTTTTTAACGAAACAGCTGAGCTCGGCGGCCTTCTGATGTGCTGGAGTCCCCAACATGGGCCCACACCTTTAGTTAAAGTGTGCCAGATGCTACGGTGGGTCCCCCATTCCGTTGAAGGGGGAGAAGGTGGGATTCCCGAAACCCGAACACACCAGCGTATCATCCACCCATTCTAGGTATGGCTTTCAATCTGTGGGATCTCCACCTGATGTGTTTCCAAAGCCTCTAGGTGGGCGATGAGTGACACCATTGGATCATCTGGATGTGGGTCCATATCTTGACGGGGGTCCCTAACCATGAGCGTGTTGCCGAGATCTTTGACGGGGTAGACAGGTTCAGTGGCTCGTGGAGCGACTGGTTGAGCAGCCTGTGGGACAGCTGGGGGAACTTGGGCCGGATTCCTCATATTGTCGCGCCGTTCGGGAGGGTTTGGTGAGACATACCACACCCTTTTTTCATGAGTTCCAGCTTCAACCCTGTCTGTGGGATCAGCATGATCAGGGTTGCCTGTGGGTGGCTCGCTGGGAGGAAGTTGTTCCTACCCTTCCTGCCTCGGCCTAGGATCACCATAGTCTGGTCATCACTCTATAACCCATTTAGCCAGGAATTCATCGACCAACCTCTTCTTCTCAGCAATTTGTTGGTGCAATGTGGCCTTCTCAGGGTCCTCCTTTGTCTTCTGCATTGAGGCGGATGGGTCGGAGTGCATGACAGCTCAAACATGCTCTTTTCCCTTACCAGCATTTTGGTTGAGTACCAACGCCTCGGTGGGCATAGGGAGACCTAGAAGGTTCCTTTGCTGATGAGTAATCCTCCCCGATGGGTATAACAGTGGTGGAACACCCTTATGGGGTAAGTCTCCAAGAAACTCCAGCTCGTCCTCCTTGTCCATTACGTCGGCCATGTTGACCATGACCCTTCCTGGGGGAATGTCTTCAATATCACATAGTGAGTCAGGATTCCACTGGATAGGGCTGAAGAGGAGGGAAGCATACTGCACCCATCCATGTATTTTCACGTGGGGGTAGCCTCCCTGATAATTTTGCAGAGTACCTTGATACTATGAATGCATTGCTGGTGGAGGGCCTCACGACGGCCTAGTGACTCGGGGCACTAGGCCACTGGGAGTGCATCCAGATCGACTAGATGACACTGCTCATTGATGTCTTCATAATAAAATTGGATCCTTGGACAATCCACATGCTGACAGCGGAGGCTGAAATGCTTCGCCCAGAGGGTGTAGCGAAAACACTCAACTTCCTCTGGGGTGAGGGACTCGGGTATGCATAAATCCTGCGCTGCTGCAATCCAAAACTTCTCGGGTAAGTGGTTTTCTGCAAGGATGCTTCAGAAGCTCCTCAGCTCAAATTCAGGGTCTGGCCCTTGACTGACCCACTCAACAACTAGGGGTTGTTGAGGAATTGGTAGCGGTACTGAGGTAGACCATTGGGATGACAGGTCGACCGATGGAGAATACGGCGAACGGGCTGACTGGCCGCTGATTCTTGGGTTGTCCTCCGAGGAGTGTAGCGACCTGGAAACTACGTCGCGATAGGAGGGGCTGACGGCCGTCATTCCTGGATCAAGGGCCAGGGCTGTTAGTGGTGGGTCGTGCTGTTGCTCGCCCGCCATTGGTCCCCAGAATAGCTCTTCGTGATCTCTTGTGGACGTAGAAAGCACTTCCGGTGATGATGGTAATGACTGCACGACTATATCCTGTGGGGTCTTCAGATTTTCATCCTCCTGGATAAACCTGCCAGGGGAAGCAGGAAACCTTTTGACCTCGTATTCCAGGAGTACCAGGCTGATGCGCCTTGTTCCAGCCCCGGCCCTGGCACCATCTCGTCTTCCATGACCAATAAGAGGGATCCATGCAGACGACATCGTAGAACAGGATGTCCAACATTCTACTGCCCCAAATTCTGGTGAGTTTTACACCAGGCCAGATATTTTATTGGCGGGACCCGGTGCCAAATAGCTGGATCTGGTGGCATGTCAATCCATTGATGCCCTGAGTGCTACTAATCTCTATATTGAGGGGAATTCCTTCACGTCGGTTTCACCATTTCTGTTTCTGACACTTTCTTCGGGGGGCGTCCTTTCACTTGAGTGTGACTTGTGTGTCTTTGTTACCCTGCATACCCAATTTCCAAAGGCGGGCGGCATCCTTTTATTTATTCAGGGACTTTTTCTCCTTGATCGAAATGGGATGATGGGATGTCAGTTCTTCCTTCCATGGATTCCTCCTCAGAACTCATCACCTTGTCCTGGTCTCCCTTATAGATTTAATACATTGTTCGTGAAACTCTTCCTGGTGCCATATCTTCATGGACACCAGTTAATTACTTTACTTCTGTTAGGACATTCTATGTGGTCTGGTCTGGGTAGAAACCTTTGGTTTGGGGAGTAGTCACGTTGGGGGCATCACTGGCATGTTTGGACGCCGGGGGATTGGCATGTCTGTCTTCTGTCCCTTATTATAGGGCTTCTCGATGGCGTGGAAGCTGGAGGCATCCCACATCAAACACTGGAATAATATTCCATGGGCATGTGTCTGAGGTTTTCCTCAACTTTCTATGTTTAACACAGGGTATTTCTCATGTTTAACATCCACCAAAGACGGATCTGGCTGATCAAAACACTGACTAGAGTGGATCAGACGGAGGAACCCCCTGGTGGGAACACTGATATTGGGGACATTCTGTGAGCAGTCTCCCGAATGATTTTAGATGGAACGAGGAATGGAATGGCCTAATCCCACTGGGATGTGGTGGCCCAGGTAAGGATCCGGATGGATGATGTAGTGGTTGATGCGGATGGTGAATGGGATGAGACCGTCGTGAAGATGACAATGGTTTTGGGCTTAAGCCTTAAAGAGGCTTTCTACGTATCCATGTGGCGGGGAATCAAAGTCAGCATAGTTTATCTGATGGAGGATTGTCACTGAATGGGGTCACAATGGCTTACCTCTGAATGGGGTCTACAGTTTAACATCATGCAGGATGGAGGAGAACCGACATGAAATGAGCCGGAATGGCTGGCTATTAGGCTTGAACCCCGTGGAGCCTTCTTACGTACCTTACCTTAGCAAGGATCAAAGACCACATTATTCAAGATGGGGTGAGGCTTATACTCTAGGCTGCCCAAGGTGTTGGTGAACTGACAGGATAATGGTCCGAACGACCAGGGTGGTGGGCTTGAACCTCGTGGAGGCTTCCAATGTACCCTGCCTTGGCAAGGATCAAAGTCTTTGCAGTTCGGGATGGTATGGGGATTACGCTCTGAGGAGGCCCAGGTGAGGCAGGAGACGGTGAACCAACGTGAAAGTGGACCTGGGGTCTAGGTGGATGGTGGGCTTGAACCTCAAGGAGGGTTCTTATATACCTTGCATTGGCAAGGATCAAGGTCCACGTAGTTTGGGTTGATTATGATATACAGTTTAACGTCATGCGGGATGGGGGCATTTGGGGCTTACGCTCTGAGGCGGCCCAGGTGTTTGGGGCTTGAACCCCATAGAGGCTTCCAATGTACCATGCCTTGACATGGATCAAAGTCCTCATAGTTCAGGATGAATTGGGGCTTACACACTGAGGCAGCCCAAGGTGTTGGTGAACCGACATGGTCGGAATGACCGGGTGGTGATCTTGAACCTTGTGGAGGCTTCCTACGTACCATGCCTTGACATGGATCAATGTACCCATATTTCGGGTTGGAGGCATAGAGTTTAACGTCATGTGGGACCGGGGTGATGTCATGGTCGATGCTTACTCTAAGCCCACGTGAGTCATGCTCGGTGTGAGAAACATGGTGCAACAAATTCCTAACGACCACGTCGCGAAAGGTGTGTCTGTGGGAAGTGAAGTGGGGCTTACAATTGGTTAGAAACCCAGAGAGAGAAAGATTTGGAATAACTCTCGGATGGAGGCCTGATGGCGACAAATCCCAACGCGAGAGGGAAAGGGTGACAAGAACCCCTGTCCCCATCTCCCCTCTTGGTCCTTGGCACCGAGGAAGTGAGTATAAAGTATGATACCTCCTGAACGAAGGGATAGGGGCTTACACCAAGGTGGATGCCCTTCCCCCACGAACAAAAGCCACTCCCATAAGGAGTATATCATCCCCTGTGGAGACCAGGGGGCATGGAGCATGTCCAAGGTGGGGGCACCCCGCGTGCGAGGCACAGGGCCAGGTCACAGTTTAATGTCATGTGCTAAGGACGATGGTTCTTGGCAGTTTAATGTCCTACAGCTCGAATGAGGAGGGTTTGATCTACACCCCTAGTACATACATAACTGGTACCCTCTGCTCTTTTTGGGTGGGAAGTCACTGGCAATGCCATGGTGAGGGGGTGTAATTGAGCAAACCATCGAGGGGTCCATGTTAGCGTGGCTATGAAAAGAAGCAATAACCATTAGTGTGCCGATGAGTGGAATCATTAGGCGAAGCAACGCAACAAGTGGTATTGTCCAGGGGACTTTGAAGTCACGTCATGGAAACCTGGAAGGTCGCACGGGAAAAGGAATTTCCAAGAAGAGGTGTCCATAATCAGGGGCCTTGTGAAACTCTGTTTCTCCACGTGGCGGAGGGCACTTGTGAAGGTGTGTGCTTCGTGAAGTGGGGTGCCTTAGCCTTAGCATGGGGAGTAGGTGCATATGGTAGGTGCTTCACGAAGTGGAGAGGCATTCGTGGAGCACTGCCTCATGGATCAAAGGTGCCTCGTGAAGCAAGGTGACGTGAAACAATGTGCTTCGTGGAGTATAGTGACCCTTCCCTAACATGTAAATCATGTGTACATAAAGGGTGTTTCTCTAAGCATAAACGCTCCACGATGACCAGGGTCCCCTTGGGATCCCATTCCTTCACGAAATCCCTTAGGATTCGTGAAAGGCATCTCTCTCAAAAGAGGATATCAAATCATCACGATTCGGGAGCTAGGAAGCTGAAAGGTTGGATTTTCCATCCCTTGGGCTCAGGGGAGCCCGGTATTTATAAGAAAGGGGTGCTGAGGAGTGGATCTCACGTGGTGTGAATAGGGACTAGGTTGCTTCGTAGTGGGTCACGAACATCAGCTGCGGTCGCGGAGTATCCCCCCTCCTTACTTCGTAGAGGGCTCGCGAACGTCAACTGTGGTTGCAAAGCATCCCACCTCCTTTCTTCACGGTAGGATCGCGTATGTAAACTGTAGTCGCGGAGCGTCCCACCTCCTTCCTTCGTGGTGACCGCAGTGCTGGGGGAACTATGCAAAGGGGATTCACGATGCAGTTCTTTGGGGCCTTTTTTGGGCCTCTTCTTTGTCCTGAATTTTGGTGCCAACAAATATCAATTAATCTAACCTCTTAAAACATACAAACACTTATTATTTGTGACAACACTTGGTATTATATCTTGTTTATACCTTTTGTGTGATAACCTTTAAATTAATTTAAGTCTATATATCTTCATATATTTTATATTTATTTTTGAGTGAGTTTATGTTTCATTATACTAACATGTTTTTAAATGAAGTATATTTTTCCTTGGGTAGTTTTAAAAATTAGAACATTTTATAATTTAAATTCATGTTTTCCACCAATTTTTTATGGGACTTATTATTAATATTGGTGTGATCAGTTAAATAGATTTTTTACTAACAATATTGTATATCACTATCAAATTTTGTCTTTAAATTACAAGATTCTAGAGAAAGAAATGTCTTCCATTACATGTAATGAGATGTTGGAGTACCAGGATAATTATATTTTCAAAAACACCATACTTATTTCTATGATAAGGAACATTTATATCAATATTTATTCATGGGAAATGGAAAATATAATTCATATAAAAATGGAGGTTACTCATTCTGGTACTTCTACGATTTTTGAAACTGGAAGGGTTATGATTAAATAAGATTAATGGGTATTTTATTTTCTTTAAGGTGAATCAATAGAACAAATAAATCAATGATTTATTATGTTAGTTAAAAATCAATGATTTCTTGGTGTAAAATAAATCATATATAAAATATTTTTGAGAAAATTATTTATATTGTTTCTTAAGAATGGGAGGTAAAAATGATATTTATAGATTATATGAATCATCTTATAAAATATATATTGAATGATCTAATTAGAAATATTATGAAATAAGAAATTAAATTGATGTGTAATGTGGAGAAGTAGAAAAGGAATAATGGGGGTACATTTGATAAAACATCCAATTCCACAAATTCAGATCTAATAATTTGAATCCTACTACTTCTGAGAGAACATATAAATTACATTCAGGAAATTTTATTTTTAAAATTATTGAAAGTTAACTTTCACACCCTTAATGGCATGTGAATAGGATTATCAGAAATAATGACCTATAAAATTATAATTTTAATGAAAGAAAATTTAAATATAGGAAAAAATATTTTTTTTCAGGTCATCTATTATAAATGAAAGAAACCTAGTCATATCAAACTATATAGTTTTAAATTGAATAAGAAGGGTGTAGATTCTAAAATTACATAAACAAGGAAAGGGTAGAAGGTATTCAAGTCTATAGACACCTAGAGTTCTAGTGAAGTTTATTTTACATTTGATACTTCATTAGAATATAGAAATGTTATCTATAAGATAACAAGATTTTATGATGAGGTTCCTTGAAATGAAACCTGGTTTATAAGAAAGGAAATAGATAAATATTCTTTATACTTTCATCACTTTTAATTCAAATGATGAAGATTATACTCTTTCATTTGAAGATATTTATAGATATGTGACTTTATTGGATAAGATAAACAATTGGTTAAGGAAGGACAATGATCACACTAATGAAAATCATAATAAATCTAATTTTATAATTTTTAAATTTATTTCTATGTTAGATGATAAATATGTTTTTGTTTCAGATTTTTATGATTTAAATGAAGTTTTAAGACTCAAGTATGATTTTAATAGTTGGAAGATACATCTACCTAATTTTACATCCTATAGAGATAAATTTAAAGAGGTTTTAATACAATTGAAACCTACAAGAACATCTTCTGGAATAGGATATACTTCTAGAAAGTCATATTTTCTGACCAATTATTTTTTTCTAAATATTTAACCCTTTTTAAATAAGTGTAAAAGGGGTAGTTATTGGAAGAATCAATGTTACATTAATAATTTTCAATAATTTGGAACTTTTATAATTTACATTTTAAAATAATTGGTAACTATTCCACACCATAGGGTTGGATTCTTATTGTTTTCTATTATTTAATTTTCTAAAATTTATATACCCAAACATGTTTGGGTGCCAAACTTTAAAATTCATTATTTCAAGAGAAATGGTTGAGAACTAATAACTAAAATAATTTGTACATGTAAAATTGTTGTTCTTAGAACATGATAGAATATGTCTAAATTTTGGAACTTCTTGAAAGCGAAGGGAGGGCACATTACTTTTGGAGACAATGTAGGGTGATAGATTGTTGGTATTGGTGACATATCCTTTCCCATGGAGACTTTAAGTTCAAACATTATTTTTGTTTTATGAAATAAGAATAACCTTATTAAATTAATCCAAGTATGCGATGAGATTTACTCTGTGGACATTGGGAATGAAATATATACCATCACTAGTTTTGAATGATTTCAAATATTATCTCTTGATATGAATAATAATATTTACAAAATTGACCTAAAGGACATTAATTTCTAAAACATTCCTTATCTCGGTATGATTGAGGATGGAATAAATGGTTAAGACACTACAATGTTAATATATTAGCTAAAAAATCTATTAATGTATTAGTGAAGGATCTTCTAGAACGTAAGTTCAATTCTTCCAAATTATAGGCGATTTTCAATATACTAAGAAAAATTATTCAAGACCTAAAGATACTAGTAAAGTTTTAACTTCTAAACCATTACAGTTAGTGAAAATGGATCTTTTTAGATCTATAAAAATTATGAGTATCAGAGGAAAACACTCTGTGTTTGTATTATTCAATGATTATACCCAGTTTACATGGGTTTATTTGCTTACTATTACATTGGAAGCACAATAATTTTTTAAATAAGTTCAAAATTAAAATAACCTACATATTAAAAAAAAACAGATTTATCATGATGGAGAGTTTTTAAAATATTCTCTTGGAACTTTTTTAAGTGAATAAATCATTACATGTAATTTATTGACACCAATAACTCTAAAATATAATGGGATAGTGAATATGAGGAATAGAACACTCCAAAAAAATATATATTTTGTGTGTGAATATTTTATTTATAATTTCTTTTGGGATAGAGATATCAGTACAAAGTTTTACACTATATATCAATGTTTTACATTTCCCAATTTTAAATATAACACATTAAAAGTTATGAAATATAAGGAATCCAAAACATTGTTACTCCAATGTTTTTAGAGGTAAAGTGTTTATCTAGAATACAAAAGATAATCCTTATAAATTTGATTTGAATACTGGGGAAGGAATGTTTCTTGGTCACTAAAATACTACTATTATTTATTGTGTTTTCAATAGAAATACACATATAATTAAATAAAAGATTCATGTAAAATTTTATTTGGAAATTCCTTAAACAATGTTAAAATAAATATAGATTTTAAAAGTAACACTGATTATTTCTATGAACCCCCTCTATTTTACTTCTGAAATTAAACCACAAACATCAGAAGTTATCTTTCTATATGCTAGTCTAACAAAATATAATAATTTGGGAGACAAGGGTCAACCTTTATTTTTACCTAGAAATTATTCGAACTTAAAGAATCATGACACTGAAAATATCATTGGTAATTTAGCTCCAACAGTTAGAACTAGAAATTCCTTACAAAATAGATGTGATAATCTTGAATTATTATCTCAATTTGAACTTAAAATGAGATATGGTACATTAGGTGATGAAAATTGGGTAATATATATGAAAAAAGTGGATATTCCATTTGAAAAAATGGATTGTAATCTATTTGAGCATAATAATGATCTTTTAATTATTGGAGGGAAATGGTTCTTTTAAAATAAATGTGATGAGAATGTAATAATTTTTTTAAATAAGGATAATTTTGTTTCCAAGGGTTATAATTAGGATGATGGTATAGACTATGGAAAAACATTACTCCAATGACTAGACTTGAATATGTTAATATTCTATTAGCTTTCATAGCTCAACTGAATTTTACTCTATTTTAAATGGATGTAAAGAGTGTCTTCCTTAATGGTTATGTTAATAAAGAGTTTTATGATGAAAAACCTCCCATTTATAAAGATATTAATGTTTAAAAATGAGTTTTTAAAATTATTAAGGGACTTTATATACTTAAACAAGCCATGTGATCCTAGTTAGAGATATTTTCTAAATTTTTAATGCAAAATGAATTTTTTAAACAAATGGAAGGTCTTAATATTTTTATAATGATATTTTTTAGCAGATTTGTAATAATAAATGTTAATTTTCATGATATTAACTTTGGTATGACTTAGAAAACACTTGCAAAAAAGTTTTCAATACATATGAAATGTGATTTTTTAGATGAGCATGATGTATGAAATTAACTACTTTAAAGACATAAAAATTACTTATAAATTAGAAGGCTATATTTTTTATCAAGATAATTATATCAATGATTATCTTAATAATTTTTTATAATGTATCTATTATAAATAGTTTGGTTGAAAAATGAACTAAAATTGATCTTGATAAATTCCAGAAACTATTAGATAAAAAATTATTTAAAGGGTTGATCGATATTTTACTATATTTGATAGCTAATTGAATGAATATTATATATTATAGGTTCTTGTTTATTATATTCCAAGCTAATCAAAAATAATTATATCTTGAGGTATTCAATAGTATATTTAAATACCTTAAAGGGACTTCAAAACATTGTTTATTTTAGTTTTTTTAATCCAATTTTACACTTTAGAGTTAATCAAATACAGATTCTGGATGTTCTATAATATATTCTAGGAATAATTTTAGATATTTTTATTTTCTTGGTGACTCTTTAGTTTTTCTCTAGAAATATGGAACATTCAATTTCAATTTACATTAATTAAGTTGAATATGTAGTATCTATAACTTATTATGCCCAATTATTGTGAATACAACACACACTCAGTGATTTCGAGATTTTTTTTACTCACACTCTAATTCTTTCTGATATCTCAAGTGTTATTTATTCATTTAATAATCCTCTACACCACTCATGATGGAAAAACGTATATATAAGAAACCATTTCCTTCAGTAACTCATAATTTAATTAAAAATTATTCTTGATCTTAGAAAAAATAAAAATTAGGGTGCTAATATTTTTACTAAACATTTAAATTTTATGACATTTAAATATTTTAAATGGAATGTGGTTATGATGTTTGTTAAGTGATCACTTTACTCTTCTTCTTTTACTTTATCCAAATATTGAAAACCCAATCAAGAATGTGTGAGGTAATTATTTGTTTCAGTATAACTGTTATAACTCTTTATATAGGTGATTTATATTTTGTGATAGACAAATAGAAGTTTCAATAATTATTTTAAACATATTCTAGAACTACTTCATACGGAAGTAATATTGATAAATGAACTTAAAGATAATAATATTTCAGAAGGTAATTTTTCCCTCATTTAATTTATCTTATAAATCTTTTCATAAAGTCATATATTTTCAATTTAACTTACTTTTATGTATGAATTATTTCATCTAAAGTTATTAATTTTACTATTTTTATATGTTACATCGTTACATATATTTTACTGTTAGGTGTGACTTTTGAGTTTACACAGCACTTGTGGGTCTTCTTTAATCGTATATAGTGCATCAATATATCATCAAGGGTTATATATATTAAATTCAGTTGGTTATTACTTAATTATCATAGTTTTCTTTACTATATTATTTTTTCTTTTCCTCGTGTTATTTTTGAAAATACCAAAGGGGAGAAGAGTTAATATTTATCTTTTAGGATAATTGAATGTTTAATTTTAACTAATAAGAAGAGTGTTTTTTTTCATTTCATCCAAAAGGGGATGGAATGATAACATTTTAGAGATAAATTAGGTAATACAAAAGTTAAATGAAATATTTAAAGAAGGTGAATCTCGAAGGGGAGGAGATTAAACAGAAATATACCAAAGAGGGAGAATTATATGGTTAATAAGGGGCATTTTTCACTAATATTCATTTCATCTCTCAAGGGGGTATGTTTTCATTAAATAACTAATGATTTGAAATTTTAATTCTTAAATTATCTATGATTATTTTGTGTTTCTCTTTTTGAAAATCAAAAGGCCGGGATGATGTTAGGTTTTTCGTTAGAAATTACATTTTTTGAAGAGGTAGAATGGTTCTTACTAACTAGTGTATCTCTTATAGGGTTGTTTTTAGTTTCATAGATCCTAAACATATGGGTGGATTCATTTGAGGTTTTATGGATTTTTAACTATTCAATTTCAATAAAACCAACATTTTCTTGTATATCCTATGTTTTTAAAAAAGGGTTATATTTTTCATTTTAAGAACTCTCAAATAATTTATTTAGAAAAGCGCAATAAACTTTATTTAGATTTTTTTAACTTGAAGTTGTGTTACTTCTTTTATTGGTGCAGTCAGGATATTTGATTCTATTCTATTGTGATACGAATTGATCCATCTAATTTTTGGAACTATTTGAATTTATTGAACCATTAAAATGGAATATCAACAAAATATTATGATGTTGTTAGAACTATTTTCTTCGTCTATCACCTCATAGAGTTAATGATATCTAATTATATTTATTTAGTTTCTAATGAATTTCATGTTTTATGATAGTAAACTATTTTTGTCCAAAATAATAAAAGTTCCTAATACTTTATGTTATCATGACTAAATAATATCTGAATATGTTTAACATTCCATGAAGGTTGAGTAACTATGTGGAAGTTACTATATATTGATCTCAAAGTGACTTCATGTACAATGAACTGACTATGCACCAGATAATATAATTTTGTCTAAGTAATGAAGTGATCATTTGTTATAGTTTAAGTGACAACATGTGTACTGAACCAAATGCATTTTGAAATAAAAGTGACCCCAGGAATTATACAACCTACCACATGAAAACCCAAGTTGTTATACAATAGGTGAGTAGAATATCTCTTTATCTTAAACTGACCATGTATTTGTGTAATGTATTGACCCCAAGTATATATAAAGACATAACATAAAAAAATATGTTATTATGGGAAGTCATCAAGTAACCACATAAACAAATTAAGTGGTCGTACAGAGTCATGAAGTTATCACCTGAAGAAATAAAGCTATTATAAAAAGTAAATAAGTGACTGTATAATCAAATGAAGTGACCATGAGAATAATTCATCCTACCACATGAAGAGATGGACCTACCTCAATAACGAATAAAATGACCATGTCAAATTTACCATGGAAAGTAACTATGTGATGTAACCATAAGACAATGTAACCATTCTTTAAGTGAATACCATGTTACCATGACTAACTTAAGTACTGAGGTATTTTCAAAAACATAATGGATATATTTTGGAGTATTAATTGTAGTTTCAGTTAATTTAAAATTACAATGAATGCTATAAAATGACTAATTTATTATGGATTTATATTTTTTAAGAAGAAACACTCAAGGAAAAAAAGTAGAATATATAGTGTAATATTACCATAACACACATGCTGATCACTAAGCTAAGTTTGAAAGGGAAAAGTGACACACATATAACTCAACTAGAAAATTCCCTAACACTCTACTTTCTAGACTTATCTATGAAAAATATGTTGAATCCGTTCAAGGATATATATAATGACTATTGATCAATCAAATATTATCAAACTAAGTTGTTCAAAATATTATCACTTTCTATTCTTTGATCATTCTGTTCTAGCTTACATTTCAAGATTTGTTTATTATAAACTATTCATTCCTTAAAAAGGACTAATATATTATATTATATAGTGTTAGATACTCTCTAACATATTCTTTTAAATTTTATATCCCAAATAGAATTGTGGAAGATCATGTGTGTAGCATAGACTGTTGGGGTGAATTTATTTTATGTATAATATGATCCTGATTTTGGATCAGTTTATTTCTTAATAAACTACCTGGTAGAAGATGATTTTTGGGTAGAGAGGACTATTCCTCCTTTTGAGAGTAAGCCATTTTTTTATTCTTCTATTTTTTCTGATTTTTTACTCTATTTTAAATCAATATTTTAGTTTTAGAAACTATATATAAAAAAACTTCTTTTATAGTTAAATTTAATACTTTATTTATATATAGTGTTTGATATAAGTAAATTTGTTTCAAAAGTTAAAATAATTTTAATCTCTTTTTAATTGATCTATGATCAAAAATTGGAGAAATTTTTTGAAATATCAAATTATATACTTACACTATTTTATTTAATTGGGCCAATTTTATAAATTTCAGGATTTAGTTTTTAAATAATTTTTAATAAGAACAATTAATTAGAAACTCAATTCACCCCCCTCTTGAGTTGTCCACTATAACTAGTATTTGGAATCATAGGATTTTATTTCTTTTTGAATGTGATGTAGTTTTTCGAAAAAGATCAAAAAATTCATTTATTTAGAAATTTTTATCTTTATGGATAATAATATATTAGTGGTTATCAGTACTAACCAGATTTTTTATTTTAATGGAACCAATTATGATTATAGGAAATATAGATTAAAATACATATAAAAACTGTGTGATTTAGTATTTGGATCATAATAGAGGACAAAAATAAAAACACAAAAGATATTGGAGCTAATTGGAGGGATTCCACTAAGTCCAATTATGATTGTAACTATAAATCCATGAATTCATTATACTATTCGTTAAGGGAAGTGTAGATTAATAGAACTTTAGTGTGTTCCATTTCTTTTGAAATCAATGATACACTTATTTTTTCTCATAAAATGACATTCAATGTTAGAACAATGTGTATGAATAATTATACCATTAAATATGATGAATTTAATATAAAACTGGATGAAAAAAAGTTATTATATGTATCTCAGGTTCAATGAAATTGTGAACATAGTGTATTAATTTGGGAATAAATTTGAATATAAAGATCTAGTGATGCAACATCAAAGATACTTACATAATAGGTGAAGATAAATCTCTGTTTCCATTAGAGAATCATGAAACATAGGTCAACTGCAAATAAAGAAGTTTAGTGGAAATATTATGATGTATAAGGAGGAACTGAAAGTGAATAAAGAGGTAGAAGATAAAGTTAAAAGAGATTTAGTTTCTTTTAATACTTCTGACTCAACAATGATTTAAAAAATCAAATATGATGGTTTTAGGGATGTTGTATCACCTTTGGCTAGTGATGAGGAAATTGACCACCTAGATAGGTGATTTAAAATGTTCTATAAAAAGAATAAATTCTTCAAAAATTCAAATTATAGAGGAAAGTATGAAAAAATGGAATTATAAATGGATAATAAATCATGTGAAGTAATATATTATGAATGAAAAGGAAAAGGACACATAAAGGTTGATTCCCCTAAAGTGAAATATAATAAAATATATGAGGATAAAGGAAAAAGGCCAAACAAGGCAATGAATTACACTATGAGTGCCTCCACGGATAGTTCAAGTGACTATTCCTTGAGTATATAATATATTATTGAAAAAGAAAACATTTCTTTATGACAAACACGTATAAGTTACTAAAGATTGTTTCAAAAACTCCTATTTCTAATATTTATGATAATGAAAATAATGATGAAAACATGAGTAGTGAATATCTATTTGAGTGAAACAAATATGGTCAAGGAAACATTCAATGAAAAAAATATAAATACAAAATTTTATATAAGAAACATTATTTTTCTATTCATTTTAAATCAAAATTTTCTTTAAATAATTACACGAATGTTCATTTTTAAAAAGAAACCAATGAAACCAAAATTCCCAATGAGAAACTCAAAAATAATCTGGATTAGTTTATAAATTGTAGAGATACCTTGACAATGATTCTTGGTAAGTGGCCCACAACTAAGTATATAGTTGTAATTGGCTACCATCCTGGTTAGAGAAATATATATAAGAATAAATTTATTCATAGATCAAGATCTGAAAACTCTGTAACAAGTTCTTATTCATATAGTCCTAATAAAGTATTAATTTCTAAAATTATAAAGTACCTTTATATTAAACTGGTTAAAAATATTTTTATTCATAAATATTTTATTACTAACATTTATGGACCCACAAAAGTTTGGGTATCGATATCATTTCAAATTTAAATATTTGTTGGAAGCCTTCTTGAAGATTACTGGTATAACTTTCAATATCTGGATAGTGGATGTTCTAGGCATTCAACTGGGGACTACTTAATATTTAATAACCTTTTTAATGTGTATAGAAGATATTTCACCTTCAGTGATAATAACAAAGGAAAGATAATTGGACTTAGTAAAGTTGGTAATACAAGTATTTTATTTATTTCAAAGGTCTTCTCTGTAGATAGATTAACTTATAATATGATTATTATTTCTCAACTATGTGATTATTGTTATGTTATGTTGTAAAATAATGACTTCAAAATTTATTATTCTAATCAAGTTTTAGTTTTTAATTATTTATGAAGTCATAATATTTTTCCGATTTATTTAGATTCATTAATTTCCCAAAATATTTCTTATTTTTGTGTCTTTTACAAATATTATTGGCTACAGAATATGAGAAATGTCTAATAAAAAATTTACTCACAGATAAATATACTTGGTAAAATATTATTTATATATCTTGATAAACTATAATTACAAAAATTCAATGTTTATAACCCTTGTCAAAAAGGGAAGCAACATAATATCTCTTTAAAATCAAAGACGGAAGTTTCATATTCTCAACCTCAAGATTTTGTTCACATGGACTTATGAGAGCCCTCTAGAGTTACTATCTTAAATAAGAAAAATTATTATTATGTTCTTGTAGATGAATTTTCTAGGTAAACCTATGTATTCTTTCTAGCTAAGATAATTAAAGCTTGTTCGTATTATTTTCAAATATGAATAATATGTAGAAGAAATTAGTGAACTTACTATTAAGACCATAAGGAGTTCTCATGGTTGTGAGTTTATAAATAATAAACTTGAATATTTATGCTCACAAAATGTCTATAATCACAAATTTTATGATCTTAGGACTCTATAGTATAATGGTGTTGTTGAGAGAAGAAATAGGACAATTTAAGAGATTTCACGGACTTTAATTAATGAGTATGATCTATCTGTTTATTTTTTGGCCAATGATATTAATGCATATTTATATATAATCAATATAATTATTATTTGATCACATTTAAAGAAATATCCATGTGGTTTATTGATGAGAGTGGTTTTTCACGAACCACAATTCAATTAAATTCTTATTTAACTAATAATGCACCATAGTGGCACACCCTAGGGTCGATCACAAGGAGGTCGTTAACACGCACTATTTTCCTATTTTCACTATTATAAACTAATTAATTTAATAAGATAATAATAATATAAATGGGGGGATAATTTAAAATGTATAAAATATAGATATAATAAATAATAATTCAATTCAATACAGAATGAAGTTAGAATAAAGAAAGTAGGCAGTTGTTCTTTGGAGGTCGTGGTGGTTGATATCATTGTTTTAAAAGAATCCCAATATTCAACTCAATGAGGTGATCAAGACCTATCACACCTCCCCTTCTCATTTGGATTGTCATTACCCCATACCGAGACCTCTGCATATAGGGTAATGCTCTTCCTAAATTCATCTAGGAGACCTCTTCACTGACCATCACTACTCATGCCAAACTCCACCGTATGCACGACACAAATAGCGAAGGGAAGGAAAATAGATAAATGAGAAGAAGATATTGTTGGTAGAGAAAATGGGGCGACCACTCACCATACTCGATTTAACCATCACCAAAATTATTAGAATTTAATAAAGGATAATAAAATTAAAGATCAATAACTCAATCAACCCACCATTCCCTCCCTCGAACAAGCGCCGAGGTTAGTTCTCCATTTTTAGTGGAGTTGAGAAGGGAATAACGGTGGAAGAACACATAAAATAAAATAAATGTAAGAAAGGAGGTATGAAGAGGAAAGATAAACTAATATATATTAAAAATAAAATAAACTATTACAAAAAAGATACACAAACTTTCCCCCTTGAAATGGTTATCCTTGTAAAAAGAAAATAGGTACAAATTTATACCGAAAATGAGAGAAGAATTCTCGCTCAAATTCTGTCCTTCGGATTGAATAGGATTTTAGGCCCATTAAATGGAATAATTGGAGCTTGGTCCCTTCTTAAAAGTTGTTAAGAATCTTCTTCCGCTTCCCTCCAAAATATTTCAGCCCGATTGGTCCACGTATGAAGGATTTATGTCTTGTTTGGTGCGGCACATTTAATCTTTCCATGTGACTCTTCGTCTTCCACAACTCCAACTTCCCATGAATTTAATTCCTTGACAACAGAAGATTAAGACGTGGACTCCTTAATGAAATATATTCATTAATTCCTCTTACAGATCCTTTTTTAATATCAGATCCATTAGATCGTTCAGCTTAGAGATAATAGCTCAGCATTAAAACCTTCCAAATCTGCACACATTTTTCAAGGCACGGATTGTGAGATGGTTTTGAGCCTCCAAATGATTGATTGAGCTGGGACTCCATAAGGATTAAACTCGTACCATGATATAAGTAAACCTATAAAAAAGTAATTTCACAATTTGGTTCAGTTTAGAAAATTTTATGACCAAACTACAGAAGACAAATAAAACAGTAAAACACCAAAATTAAGCCATTTTTGCATTTGAGCTCAAAATACCACTAAAACAAAAAAAATGTGACAATTACCCATAAAATAACACTTTGGTGGGTATTATAACATTTAAATACAGTACATAATATATGAAAATTATAGCTTCATCATTCCCCCACACTTAATCATTGCACTCCCGAGCAATCATCATATATTCAAATCAAAATTCACACAAAAATCAACAATGAGAAAAATCAATGATATCTTCCAAAATGAAATTACATCATGTCTCCTCTATGAAAAACAATTCCCAATAATTTTCATTCCTCACATTTAAATTTTTTCAACCTCAAAAATCCATCCATGGCCTAATCACAACCTACCTCACCTTGGAATTTGTGTCACTCTTCACTCAAGAGAAATTAAATCTGGAGTTATGCTCATACTTGGAAAGTGCATGTATCACCATAGGCTTGTGACAATTCTCATCTCTCCACAGTGAGAAAAATGAAAATGAATTCAATCATGAGGACTTTTTCCAGGTTAATTCTGTGGCTTAGGGTTGGTGGGAAAATGATTGAAATATTAAGGCTAGAAAGAGGAGGTTGGACTCTTAAGTACAATGCATGAATAATCAAGTGAAAACACAGGATTAACCTCACTCAATCCCCTTAACAATGTGAAACATAACACCAAACCCCCTTTTTATATGACATGGGACATGAGCCAGGAAATTATTCCAAAGAATTATTGCATCAAAGTTCTCCCCCTTTTTTTACTTTTTCATTTTTTTTGTAAAGCTCCAGAAAGGCACAACTTTATTTTCTTTTTTTCATTTTTTTTCATGGAGAATGAGCTGACAATTGAATACAATGAAAGAATGACCATAATTCCCTTGAATAGGGACATGAGTCATAAAAGGAGGTAAAATGATAAATTCAAGCTCATCTCCATTTTTTTCTATTCTTTTTCTTTTTTTTTAAGGAGAACCAGATGAAACAATAAAGCACAATGAAAGAATTACCCATGCCCAATTTGATCATTATCATCAACAGCCCAAAATGTTGACACACACCTCACTTCACCCATAAATTAAGAACATCCCAAGAACACACACGAAAGGCCCTTCCCCCACACTCAAACTTGAAATATCCATGAAAAAATACTAAGAGAACGGGTAGGTAAGGAAAATTAGTCTTGTAATGTGGCTTAAACCTATAAGGAAATTCATGGCATATAAGGGCTAACAAAGGATAGATGTAAAGGTAGGTCTCAAGATAAAATATGGATAACCAAACAAATGACTCAATCATATAAAAAACATTCCATGAAATCCAAAGCTTTGAAAGAGAAAAATCACAAGTTCTGGTTCTCACACAAAATCCAAGCTTCTCTCAAGAAAGTGTGGGTATTAGAAAGAATATTTCAAAGTGGTTCAGAATAACTCACAGGACTGGAAAAATATTTGAGTCAGTGTTTCATGGGCATGGATTTTAGAAATTGGTAAAACTCATAAAAATTATTGAAAATAGAATTCAAGGAAAAAGTTTCACATCAACAATCATTTAAAATCCATTTTATCAAAAATCATCTCAACTTCCTCAAAATCAATTGGTGTGTGAAAAATGATTAGAATATTCATTGAAGCTCAAGGATCCTAAAAAAATGAAAAATAAAAATAAAAATAAATCACACAAAACA
Source organism: Viscum album (assembly GCA_963277665.1). Lineage (NCBI taxonomy): Eukaryota > Viridiplantae > Streptophyta > Magnoliopsida > Santalales > Viscaceae > Viscum > Viscum album. The sequence goes on from OY728144.1 coordinate 580,973,156, forward strand.
TCTAAGTAGGTTGACACTCCCCCCACACCTAGATTTCACTACCCCCATTGCAGCTCAACAAAAGAATGATAAGGGCAGAAAAATAAAAGGAAGGAAAGATACAACATGACTTTATTTTACAGTGGAAACCTTGAGTTAAGCTCTTATATACTACCACTGAACCTAAAAAGCATGAAATAAAGAAAACATAATAATATTAAATAAAAATAAATAGTAATGGAAAAGAAAAAGGATAATGCTTGGTTTGACCCCCAAGCGGGTGCTAGGTTTTTACTGCCCCTAGGCAGGCAGTTGCAGCGATTTAACCCCAATCCGATGGTGGATGAGGTTTCTTGCTCAGAAACCACCAAAACATGTTTCTTACAATTCTCTTCAGCCTACAACATCTATAGAGAAACCCATAAATAGAGTAAAAAAACTCCTTCACCATTTCAATTTGGTACAACTGGATTGATGGGGGAAGGATGAAGAATGGGTCCTCCACTTCTTCGGCCATGACTTCTTTGGCCTCTTCAACTATAACATCCAGGGCTTGCTCATGTGATGCTGTGTCAAGAAAATCAGAAGGTAATTTAGAAAATAATTCCACTTGGATATGATTAAAACAAGAACAATAAATATAAAAATCTTCTGTTTTATGTAGGTCAGCTTGAAATGTGATCTCTTCAGGCAAGGCCACTGGGAACTCTTTTTCAGTAGGGAATTGTTCATCTTCTTCCAAAGTAAGAGAGGGGTATAGAACTACTGATTCTTCTTTGGAAAATATTGGAGGATAACTTACCTTTTTGTCTTCAACAAAATCTAACCAATTTTTATCCAAATTTTGTTGACCTCCCACAGTTGTATCAGCTGGCATGGAATCTTCAGGAACCTCTTCAAGCAATGGCCAAGGAGAGACGATTGCATCTTCCAATTGAATCTTCAAGTCCTCCTTGGGTTCGTCAACATCAAATGTAGGTAGAACAAAATTTACCTTTTCTTCTTCAGCATGGTTCTTTTGTTGTTGTTGTCCCAGCCATATAGCTTTGACATCTTGAACTTCAGCCGCCAGCGATGCTACCATCTTGCTTGCTTGTTCAAGGATTTTGAAATTATTCTGAATCATCATGGCATCTTGTTCTATTTGGATAAAAAAAGTCTCATCTGACTAGAAAATTCAGTACTGGGCCAAGCCTATGAAAAATCACAAAAAGAATCCATCTCGACCAAAAAAAAGATTGATATTCAAGGAAGCACTTTTTTTTAGTTTTTGATAATTTTAATTTTTTTTGGGTTTTTATGAAAAATAGTGTGTGAAAGCTGTTGGCCTCCACGGAAATGGAACCAAATTGATGAGAGTGGTTTTTCGTGAACCACAATTCAATTAAATTCTTATTTACCTAATAATGCACCATAGTGGCACACCCTAGGGTCGATCACAAGGAGGTCGCTAACACGCACTATTTTCTTATTGTCACTATTATAAACTAATTAATTTAAAAAGATAATAATAATAATATAAATGGGGGGGATAATTTAAAATGTATAAAATATAGATATAATAAATAATAATGCAATGCAATAAAGAATGAAGTTATAAGAAAGAAAGTAGGCAGTTGTTATTTGGAGGTCGTGGTGGTTGATATCATTGTTTTAAAAGAATCCCAATATTCAACTCAATGAGGTGATCAAGACCTATAACACCTCACCTTCTTGTTTGGATTTTCATTACCCCATACCGAGACCTCTGCATATAGGGTAATGCTCTTCCTAAAGTCAGCTAGGAGACCTCTTCGCTGACAATCACTACTCATGCCATGTCACGACCCGTCCTCGGGGCCCGTGTCGTAACTACCCCAAGCCCGCCTTCCATAGGCCAGGGGCTGGCGACTAGAACCAAGGCGTAAATCCCGATAAACAGGGAAGGCATTGCCTTTGTAAAGTAAACAACCACCATAGAGTAAGCAAGCGAAAAGAGTAAACACTAAGTAAAAACTGTAACAAGCTATGCTGTAAGAAAAAGGGGGCCAGAAATACAAGCCCAACTGTAATGTACAACTGAAAGGGAAAAACAGCAACTGAAAAGAAAAGACACATTGTCGAGCCGTCCACTGGAAGTACCACCTGAAGGGTGGATAAAGATATCCTCCATAGCTCCTTGGTTTCGTCGTCTTCTCCGAGTACACCCCGCCTAGTGGTCAACCTCCAGGTACTATCCTGCTCCGTAATCCTCCACCACGATCAGCGCTATCCGCCGTCTCCAACCAACACAACGAAGTGCGGGCATAGCCCATGCAGGGGTGAGTATAATCTACTCAGTAGGGACCCCGAGACCCCCGAAGGTCTCCCGAAAGCCACAAAGGATAAACCACAAAGGAAAGATACAATCACGAAGTAACATCCGAAACTGCTTAGGTATATGCTCATACATATACCTAAGTCACCAATTCTCGTTTGGCTCCAACACCCGAGCCCAAGCACAGCCTAATCCACACAGGAAAGCAAAACGTAAATCCACACAGGATAGCACAACGCAATCCACAAAGGAGAGTAAACAGTAAATACACACAAGATAGTTCAACACAATTCACAAAGGAGAGTAACACGGGATTCAGCTCACACAGGTATACTTCTTCGTATGACGATAAAGATGATCACTGATCCATCTAAGTCATCGGACCCACAAAGGATTGAAAGGTAATAACCCCCGCAATGACCCACATAGGATCGGACCCACACAGGGTCAATAGGTAACTAACCCCTGCAAAGACCCACACAGGATCCGGCCCACACAGGACCTGTAGGCACTGGCTCACACAGAACCGCTGAGCGCTGACCCACACAGGATCAGATCCACATAGGATCTGTAGAACTGATCCACGTAGGATTGCTGAGTGCAGTAGTCGTCGCAGTCTACTGAGGATCTCTGCACAGCCGTCGTCGCAGTCCACTGAGGATCTCCGCACAGTCGTCGTCGCGGTCCACTGAGGATCTCCGCACAGTCATCGAAGTCGCAACCGGCACTAGGGTTCCCGCACACAAAGCTCGTCCAGGAGGGTCCTCTCCACGAGCCGAGAGGCTGATACATCAACTGACACAAAGTCCAGAGTTGATGTATCCAAAAGTTCTGTATCGTCAACAGGAACTCAACGTCGCAGACGGCGTGTCAATCGGATGCCCGGTCTGAGAGTTATTGGCTTTTTCGTCCCAGGGGCCCGGTTGGTTTTTAAGGAAAAACCAACCCGACCGTACTCCACCTGCGTCCAAACCTTAGGCGGAGTATACCAAAAGATCTGTCTCACTTAGAGGAATTTACCAAAGTTGACGGAACGTCAATCGGACGTCCGGAGCTCAAGATATGAGCGTTTCCGCTTCGAGGGCCCGGTTGGTTTCGTGGACGAACCAACCCGGCCAACCCAAAGTATTCCGAAACCCTGAGTGTGATATACCGAAACGACCGCCTCGATTCCAGGATCGCATCACCACTGAAGGCGAGTCGTTCGGAGGCCCGTAGCTCAAGTTATGATAAAAATACCGAAAACGTCCGGAGATGGGGGGTCTGGACCCGGACCTACCCGGCCCAACCCCCCCTGGGTCGGCCCGAACTGGGTTGACCCGACCAGGGTCCGGGTCGGACCCGGTTCGGCGCGGCCCGGCTTGGCTCGACCAAGTGTCCGAGCGAAGGAGCCGCGGGGCGCTGCCCCCACGGGAAGATGGCGTCGTGGCCCCGTGTGGGGCTGCGCTGGAGTCAGCAGACGCGGCCTTTGCCGCGTCCCTTGCGTGTGAGCCGGACCCGCAAGGCCGCGGGTCTGCTGGCCGCCGGCGACCCGCGCCTCTGGTGGCTTCCGCGGGCCACCAGAGTTGCTCTGGTGGTCCTTTTTTCCTTCCTGTCTGCGCCGAAGCTCCTCCCAGGTCCCGTTCTTCACTATGGAAACAACGGATCATCCCTGCGACATGTTTTGTCGTCGCCCACCAAATCCTCACAACAACGAAGAACTGCTGAGGGTTGTCGGGACGTGTTTGTTTGGCCCACACCCTCCGCGTTAGGCGATAACCGTTGGGAGGATTAATCAACACATAGAAAACATAACCAAAAACAATTTTATTACATTCAAAATTGTTCTTATGAACCGGGTTCTTAATTTTGAACGGAAACATCCACGGAGTATAAAACATTCAAACAAAACCCCTACCTTGTCAAGTCATCGCACGCGCATTCTTCGTGGATTTGATCGTCGCGGAAGGAGGGGATCATCGCGTCGTCGCGGTATCCGGCGTTTCATCGATGAACTCCGAGGACCAAGAAACAACAGATTGAATTATAAATAATTAAATCTGTGTGTTGCTATAAACCACAAAGAAGTTTTAAAAGAAACCTGAAATCTCTTACCTCAAGCAATTGGTGATCGGAGATCGGGGCGGGGAAGAACGTCTCGGATGAAGCGTCTTCAATCTCCGAGGCTGATGGCGTTCTTCTCGTTCTTCGCGTTCTTTGCGAAGGAGGATGAAGGCACAAAACTTGTCAAAACCTCTCAACGAGCATTTTTACAGAAGTCGTGCGTTGGTCTTATTTTATTATTACGCCAACGGATTTCAAACAGGTTAAGAAACGTATAAATTAATTCATAGAATTAATTCAACTAAGAAAACCGCCCATGTAATTGGTGCATTAAGAATTTAAGAAAACAAATCAGTTGACTTTCATAATGACGGGTTTTCGCGGGTGCATTTCTTAGCGGAAAAGAAACAGTGGGGCTCGTGCGGGCCCCACCTCACAAATATCCTACCAAGGGGGTAGGATATTTTTGGATAGCACCCTATCCGTATCAACTACGATTAAGTAGCTTTAAGTGCCTTTCAAGTGGCTTTAAATTAAATTAAAATAAAGTTTTTCGTACAAATTATTTTATTTCTTAACTTTAAGCCCAAAAATTAAAAACTACACCCGAGCAAACACAACTCCGGAAGAGGCGTTTCTAAGAAAATATCGGCGCTGCGATTCCATTGGTGCCCTCAAAATTCGATTCCGAGCACCAGTTAAAATGTTATAAAACCCTGCTCATTCGTTCACTGAACGTACCCGAGCCAAACTTTGGCAAATGATTCAAGGCACACCAGGCCTCGGAATCAGGTGTCATCAGAAACTGCATTCTTTCAAAATTCCAAAGAAAATTAAGAAAAAAAAATTCCTTGAAATATATGGGTCTTTACATTACTCCCACCTCAGGGCTTTACGTCCCTGTAAAGATACATCATAAACTAGGGAAACAAATGTGGGTACTGAGCACGCATCTGAGCCTCCCGCTCCCAAGTTCTCTCTTGGAGGTTCCCGTACTGCCATCTGATGCGCACGAGAGGAATCGACCATCCACGTAGGACCCGCTCCTGTCGATCCTCGATCTCCACTAGGACCTCCTCAAAAGTCGCCCCATCATCAACGTCCAGATCCCCATAGTCAATGATATGCGTCGGGTCGTGCACGTACCTCCTCAGCTGAGATATGTGGAAGACGTCGTGCACCCAGTGCAACTAAGCTGGTAGAGCCAGGTGATAAGCCACCTCGCTAATACTGCTGAGGACCTGGAATGGTCTGATGAAGGGTGGAGACAACTTGCCGCCTCAGCCAAATCTCCGTAATCCACGACGAGTTGAGACACGCAAAAAGACGTGGTCGCCATCATCTAACTCTAGTGGCCTCCGCCTTCTGTCAGCATAAGACTTCTGCCGGCTCTGAGCTGTCCTCATCTGCTCCTGGATGACCAGGACCTTCTCTGTTGTGGTCCAAACCATCTCTGGTCCCACGAGTGCTGACTCCCCAGGGTCTGTCCAGCACAAAGGAGATCTGCAAGGTCTGCCCTACAACGCCTCGTATGGTGCCATCCCAATGGTGGAGTGGTAGTTGTTGTTGTACGTGAACTCCAACAAGGGTAGGTGGTCCTCCCAGCTACGACCAAAGTTGAGGACACATGTGCGAAGCATGTCCCCGAGATTCTGAATGGTCCTCTCCGTCTGACCATCCGTCTGAGGGTGAAAGGCGGTGCTCAAATGTAGCTGCATCCCAAACGCCTCCTGCAACCCCTTCCAAAGCCGGGAAGTAAAGCGAGCATCTTGATCGGAGACGATAGATGATGTCACACCGTGAAGCCATACAATCTCCTGAATGTAGAGACACCCCAATCTCTCCACTGAGCTCTGCTCTCAGATGGGTAAGAAGTGTGCCGACTTGGTGAGTCGGTCAACAATCACCCAAATGGAGTTGTGACCTCTGGAAGTGCATGGAAGTCCAGTCACAAAGTCCATAGATATCCCGTCCCACTTCCACTCTGGGACCTCCAAGGGTTGTACCAAGCCTGCTGGTACCTGATGCTCTGCCTTCATCTGCTTGCAGTTGAGGCATCATGAAACGAACTCTGCCACAACCTTCTTCATGCCCGGCCACCAGTGCTGTCGTCTGAGGTCCTGGTATATCTTCGCCACTCCAGGATGTAACGCCAAAGGAGTAGTGTGAAAATCTCTCAGCACCTCCTCTCGTATAGCGACTTGTACCAAGGTACGTCCTCTGAAAAGGATATCGTGCTCTGCTCTAAGGGAGAAACCATCAGGTGCCTAACCTGAGGATATCTGTGCATGCCGCGTCTCACAGTCATCGTCCCCAAGCTGTGCCTCTCTGACCCGCTGTAGTAGTGGAGGAGAGACTGTGAGAGACTGAAGGAAGGCTGATCCGTCTCTATCCACAAAGGATATCTGTAAAGCGGCTAGCTGCTATGTCGCCTCCTCAAGCAGCTGAATGCCCGTCCTCCTTCTGAGGGCATCATCTACTAAGTTCCCTTTCCCAGGAGTATAGACTATCTCAAAGTCATAGTCCTGGAGGAACTAGATCCATTGCCGCTGTCTCAGGTTCAGGTCCTTCTAAGAAAAGATGTACCTGAGACTCTGGTGGTCGGAAAAGACTGTAAAGTGCTCGCCCATCAGATAGTGTCGCCATGTCTTCAGTGCGAAGACCACTGCTGCTAACTCCAGGTCATGTGGGGTGTAGTTCTGCTCATGCGGCCTCAAATGACGTGATCCATAGGCAATCACGTCCCGCTCCTACATCAGGACACATCCGAGTCCAGTCCCTGATGCATCGCAGTAGACTACGTATCCAACTCCCTCCTCAGGTAACCTCAGGATAGGTGTGCTGGTCAATCTCTGTCTCAGATCCTGGAAGCTCTGCTGACGTCTTTCTGACCACACAAAGGGTTTCCCCTTCTACATCAAAGCTGATAGTGGTGCTGCAACTCTGGAGAAGTCCGAAACAAATCTCTGATAGTATCCGGCTAGACCCAAGAAACTCCGCACCTCCGTCACGCTCCTGGGTGGCTCCCAAGCTAGCACTGCCTCGATCTTCGCAGGATCTACCGCAACTCCTGCCTCAGAAATGACGTGCCCCAAGAAGTGGACCTCACGTAACTAGAACTAACACTTCGAGAGTTTTCCATAAATCTGGTGCTCTCAGAGTATGTCCAGCACAACCCGCAAGTGATAGGTTTGCTCCTCCTCAGTCGTCGAGTAAACCAAAATGTCGTCGATGAAGACCACAAAAAATCGATCGAGGTATGGCTGTAAGATCCTGATCATGAGGATCATGAACACTACTGGAGCATTGGTTATGCCGAATGGCATAACCAAGAACTCATAGTGGCCATACCGACACCTGAAGGCTGTCTTCTGCACGTCCTCGTCTCGAACTCTGAGATGATGATAGCATGACCTGAGGTCTATCTTCAAGAACCACTGTGCTCCCTTGAGCTGATCAAAGAGGTCATCAATCCTTGGTAGCAGATACTTGTTCCTCACTATCACCTGGATTAGGCGACGATAGTCGACACACAGTCGCAAGCTCCCGTCCGCCTCTTGGCGAACAAAATCGGGGAAGCCCAGGGTGAAACACTGGGTCGGATGAATCCCTTACCATGAAAGTCCTCCAACTGTACCCGTAGCTCTCGAAGCTCAGCGGGGGCCATCTGATACGCTGGATTCGAAATCAGTGTTGTCCCGGGGTACAGATCAATGTAAAAGGCTACCTATCTGCGAGGAGGTAGCCCTGGAACGTCGTCGGGAAAGACGTCTGCGTACTGATCCACCACTACAGGAAAAATAGGACTCTGCACATCCACTGCTCCTATGATGAGACTAGCCAACTGATTAGTGATGGGTTGTCCTCTCCTCTGCGAGAGTCCCTCCTGTGCTTCAAAGGCTCCCTTCTCGCCGGTGAAGGTGAACCTGCTCCCGTCGGTGCACACACATCGCACCTTGCGCCTAATACAGTCAATCTGAGCATGGACTGTAGATAACCAGTCCATGCCCAAGATGACGTTGTAAGGCCTCGACACCGCTACCAGAAGATCCCAGCCGAAGCTCTTGCCTCCTAGAGTAAGCTCACACTGCCGGCACCAGTGCGTAATCGTCGATTCTTCTCCCGTTGGGGTCTCTATCCATAAGGATCGAGCCAACGGCTCTGTCAGAATCTCCGAGCTTCGAACAAGGGAAGTGTCTATGAAAGATTGACTCGATCCTGTGTCTATAAGAACTGCAGCAATGGTGTAATAGACACATATCGTACATCGAATCATCTCGGGCGCACCGTGGACGTAGGCCTCCACTGCCTGGAGTTATGCCTATCTCTGCCCGCCGGCTCTCGGTGGTCGGGGTGGCCCTCCTAGTGGTGGTGGGGGTAGAGCCTCAAAGTGTCGCCCACCACCCGCTGCTCGGCCAGATCCTCTGCCTCGTCTGCCTCCTCCCTGCAGACCACCACGGTCGACCCTCTGCCTCTGCCTGGGTGGCCCCTCCATCGTCGGCTGCTCCTCGGCACGGTGGGTCGGGCAGTCACGAGCCATGTGGCCCTGCCCGCCGCATGCATAGCACTGCCAGCATCTTGAAAGACTGGCTCCGCGTTGTGTGCCCCGTACTGTTGAGCCAGTGTCCCTAGGTCATCTGCCGGAAGGTCTGGTCGGCCTAGACCCATGAGTCATCCGTCGGCTGCCTGCTGCCGAAGACTCCGCTACCTGCCGCCCTGCGGTAGGTCTCGCTATGGACTCAGCAAGAAAGCTCTCGATCAGAAGAGCTCGCTTCAGTACTCCTGCCTGAGTCGGAATGCTGAGGTAGATCAGCGATGCCCTGATCTCATGTCTCAATCCCTTCTCAAAGGTCTGAGCCTGGAAGAATGGGTCCCGTACCATATCTGTCGAGTAGTGAGAAAGATCAGTAAACCTCGTCGTGTGCTGGGCGACCGTCAAGCTGCCCTGCCGCAGCTGAAGAAGCTCCTAGATGCGCACCGCACGGAGGGTGGCCGGGACAAACTCTGAGCGGAAGAGGCTCTCTAAGTCCGTCCAGAGAATAGATGCCTCATCGTGCACCTAGAGCATCAAGCTCTACCATCAGCCCGCTGCTGCGTGCAGTAGGCTCGCCGCGAGGATCACCATGGGGTCTGCTGGTGTCCTCACTAGCCTGAAAACTCATACGACCGCCTCTAGCCAGTCCCCAGCTGCCTGGGGGTCCGTCTCCCTATGAAACCTAGGTGGTCGCTGGCACTGGAACTCGTGCAGAGCTCCGAGGCGACGTTCATCGTTAGCGGTCGTGGTAGGGAGCATCGGTAGCTCGGCGGGTAGAGGTACCGCCAGTGCCTCCGCCTTCAAAGGGCCCTGAACCGAGGCCTCGTCAGTCGGCGGGCTGTTGTCGCACTCTACTCTCGGAACCCTAGCTGTGTGCCATCGTGGGGCCATCCTGAAAAGGAAACAAGTGCGCCACAGTCCGAACAGTATACCTGGTGAGCTGATACAAAGTAATCGCGAAGAAAACTTGAAAACACACATGCAATCAATGTTTTTGTGCATTAAGTTGGAAATCAGAAGGCAGGGTCCTGGTGTACGGATACGTCGGCCGCCGCACCAACACTGGGCTCCCTGGACTGATAACCACACTCAATACGCTTAACACTATTGCTTCTCATAGAAGAAAGATCAGAGTCTACGGTAGAACCAACCGCCTCTGATACCAATTTGTCATGACCCGTCCTCGGGGCCCGTGCCGTGACTAACCCAAGCCCGCCTTCCATAGGCCAGGGGCTGGCGACTAGCACCAAGGCGTAAATCCCGATAAACAGGGAAGGAATTGCCTTTGTAAAGTAAACAACCACCACAGAGTAAGCAAGCGGAAAGAGTAAACACTAAGTAAAAACTTTAACAAGTTGTGCTGAAAGAAAAAGGGGCCAGAAATACAAGCCCAACTGTAAAGTACAACTGAAAGGGAAAAACAGAAACTGAGAAGAAAATCCACAGCGTCGAGCCGTCCACTGGAAGTCCCACCGGAAGGGTGGGTACAGATAGCCTCCATAGCTTCTCGGTTCTGTCGTCTACTCCGAGTACACCCCGCCTAGTGGTCAACCTCCAGGTACCGTCCTACTCCGCAAGCCTCCACCACGATCAGTGATGTCCGTCGTCTACAACCAACACAACGAAGTGCGGGCATAGCCCGTGCAGGGGTGAGTATAAGCTACTCAGTAGGGACCCCGAGACCCCCGAAGGTCTTCCGAAATCCACAAAGGATAAACAACAAAGGAAAGATACAATCACGAAGTAACATCCGACACTGCTTAGGTATATGCCCATACATATACCTAAGTCACCAATTCTCGTTCGGCTCCAACACCCGAGACCAAGCACAGCCCAATCCACACAGGAAAGAAAAACGTAAATCCACACAGGATAGCACAACGCAATCCACAAAGGAGAGTAAACAGTAAATCCACATAGGATAGTTCAACACAATTCACAAAGGAGAGTAACACATGATTCAGCTCACACAGGTATACTTTTTTGTATGACGATAAAGATGATCACTGATCCATAAGTCATCGGACCCACAAAGGATCGAAAGGTACTAACCCCCGCAATGACCCACACAGGATCAGACCCACATAGGATCAATAGGTAACTAACCCCCGCAAAGACCCACATAGAATCGGGCCCACAGAGGACCTGTAGGCGCCGGCTCACACAGAACCGCTGAGTGATGACCCACACAGGATCGGATCCACACAGGATCTGTAGCACTGATACACGTAGGATTGCTGAGTGCAGTAGTCGTCGCAGTCCACTGAGGATCTCCGCACAGTCGTCGTCGCGGTCCACTGAGGATCTCGGCACAGTCGTCGTCGCGGTCCACTGAGGATCTCCGCACAGTCGTCGTCGCGGTCCACTGAGGATCTCCGCATAGTCGTCGTCGCGGTCCACTGAGGATCTCCGCACAATCGTCGAAGTCGCTGCCAGCACTAGGGTTCCCACACATAGCAAGCTCGTTCGGGAGGGTCCGCTCCACGAGCCAAGAGGCTGATACATCAACTAACACAAAGTCCAGAGTTGATGTATCCAAAAGTTCTGTATCGTCAACAGGAACTCAACGTCGTAGACAGCACGTCAATCGAACGCCCGGTCTGAGAGTTATTGGCTTTTTCGTTCCAGGGGCCCGGTCGGTTTTTATGGAAAAACCAACCCGACCGTACTACACCTGCATCCAACCCTCGGGTGGAGTATTCCAAAAGATCCGTCTCACTTAGAGGAATTTACCAAAGTCGACGGCACGTCAATCGGACGTCCGGAGCTCAAGATATGAGTGTTTCCGCTCCGAGGGCCCGGTTGGTTTTGTGGACGAACCAACCCGGCTGAACCCAAAGTATTCCAAAACCTTGAGTGCGATATACCGAAACGACCGCCTCGATCCAAGGATCATATCTCCGTTGACGGCGCATCGTTGGTAGAACCGTAGATCAAGTTATGAGCAAAAGACCGAAAACATCTGGAGACGGGGGGTCTGGACCCGGACCGACCCAGCCCAACCCCCCCTCGGTCGGCCCGAACCGGGTTGACCCGACCCAGGTCCGGGTCAGACCCGGTTCGGCATGGCCCGATCCAGCCAGGGCGCGACCTGGCCGGTCGGGCCGGCCCGGCTCGGCTCGGCCGATTGGCTGAGCGAAGGAGACGCGGGGCGCTGCCCCCGCGGGAAGATGGTGTCGCGGCCCCACGTGGGGACGCGCTAGAGTCAGCGGACGTAGCCTTTACCGCGTCCTGTGCGTGTGAGCCGGACCCACGCGGCCCTGGGTCCGCTGGCCGCCACCGCCGCGCCAGCGGCGGCTTCCGCGGTCCGCCGGAGTTGCTCTGGTGGTCCGTTTTCCTTCTCGTCTGTGCCGAATCTCCTCCCGGGTACCGTTCTTCACTGCAGAAACAACGGATTGTCCCTGCGGCACGTTTTGTCATCGCCCACCAAATCCGTACAACAACGAAGAACTACGGAGGGTTGTCGGACCATGTTCGTTTGGCCCGCACCCTCCGCGTTAGGCGATAATAGTTGGGAGGATTAATCAACACATAGAAAACATAACCAAAAACAATTTTATTAAATTAAAATTGTTCTTATGAACTGGGTTCTTTATTTTGAACAGAAACATCCACAGAGTATAAAACATTCAAACAAAACCCCTACCTCGCCAAGTCGTCGCACGCGCGTTCTTCGCGGATTTGATCGTCGTGGAAGGAGGGGATCGTCGCATCGTCACGGTATCTGGCGTTGCGTCGAGGAACTCCAAGGACCAAGAAATGACAGATTTAATTATAAATAATTAAATCTGTGTGTTGTTATAAACCACAAAGAAGTTTTAAAAGAAACCCGAAATATCTTACTTCAAGCAGTTGGTGATCGGAGATCGGGGTGGGGAAGAACCTCTCGGATGAAGCGTCGTCAATCTCCGAGGGTGACAGCATTCTTCGCGTTCTTCGCATTCTTTGCGTTCTTCGTGTTATTTAAGTTCTTCACGAAGGAGGATGAAGGCACAAAACTTGTCAAAACCTCTCAACGAGCATTTTTCTAGAAGTCGTGCGTTGGTCTTATTTTATTATTATGCCAACGGATTTCAAATAGGTTAAGAAATGAATAAATTAATTCATAGAATTAATTCAACGAAGAAAACTGCCCAATTAATTGGTACGTTAAGAATTTAAGAAAACGCGTCAGTTGACTTTCAAAATGATGGGTTTTCGTGGGTGCATTACTTAGCGGAAAAGAAATAGTGGGGATCGTGCGGTCCCCACCTCACAAATATCCTACCAAGGGGGTAGTATATTTTTGGATAGCACCCTATCCGTATCAACTCCGCTTAAGCAGCTTTAAGTGGCTTTCAAGTGGCTTTAAGTGAAATTAAAATAAAGTTTTTCGAACAAATTATTTTATTTCTTAACTTTACGCCCAAAAATTAAAAACCACACCCGAGAAAACGAAACTCCGGAAGAGGCGTTTCTAATCAAATACCGGTACTGCGATTCCATCGGTGCCCTCAGAATTCGTTCTGAGCACTGGTTCAGAAGTTAGAAAACTCCGCTCGTTCGTTTACTGAACATACCTGATCCAAACATCGGAAAATGCTTCCAGGCACACCGGGCCTCAGAATCAGGTGCCGTCAGAAACTGAGTTCTTGAAAAATTAAAAAACAAATTAAAAAAAAATTCCTTGAAATTTATGGGTCTTTACATGCCATACTCCACCGTATGCATGACACAAATAGCGTGGGGAAGGAAAATAGATAAACGAGAAGAAGAAATTGGTGGTAGAGAAAATGGGGCGACCGCTCACACTAAGTGATTTAACCATCACCAAAATTATTAGAATTCAATAAAGGATAATAATATTACAGCTCAATAACTCAATCAACCCACCATTCCCTCCCTCGAACAACCGTCGAGGTCAGTTCTCCATTTTTAGTGGAGTTGAGAAGGGAATAACGGTGGAAGAACACATAAAATAAAATAAATGGAAGAAAGGAGGTATGAAGAGGAAAGCTAAACTAATATATATTAAAAATAAAAGAAACTATTACAACAAATATACTCAACCTTGCCCTCTTGAAATGGCTATCCTTGTAAAAAGAAAAGAGGTACAAATTTATAGAGAAAATGGGAGAAGAATTCTCGCTCAAATTCTGTCATTCGGATTGAATCGACTTCTCGGCCCCTTAAATGGCATAATTGGAACTTGGTCCCTTCTTTAAAGTTGTTAAAAATCTTCTTACGCGTCCCTCCACAACTGTTCAGCCCTATTGGTCCATGTATTAAGTATTTATGGCCGGTTTGGTGCGGCACATTTAATCTCTCCATGTGACTCTTCGTCTTCCACAACTCCAACTTCCAATTAATTTTATTCCTTGAAACCATTAGATTAAGACGTGTACTCCTTATTGAAATATGTTCATTAATTCCTCTTACAAGTCCTTTTTTAATATCAGCTCCATTGGATCGTTCATATTAGAGATAATAGCTCAGCATTAAAACCTTCCAAATCTGCACACATTTTTTGAGGCACGGATTGTGAGCTGGTTTTCAGCCTCCAAATGATTGATTGAGCTGGGAATCCATAAGGATTAAACTTGTCCCATGATATAAGTAAACCTATAAAAAAGTAATTTCACAATTTGTTTCAGTTTAGAAAATGTTATGGCCAAAATACAGAAGACAAATAAAATAGTTAAATACCAAAATTAAGCCATTTTTGCATTTAAGCTCAAAATACCAATAAAACATAAAAATGTGACAATTGCCCATAAAATAACACTTTGGTGGGTATTAGAACATTGAAATAAAGTACATAATATATGAAAATTATAGCTTCATCATTTATTTAATGGAAGAAAACAAAAGGTAAATTACTTTATATTTTTTGGTTATAATGTCTTTATACTCAATACATATGAGAATTTAGATAAATATTTGTCCAAATGTGATGATAGAATTTTCCTTAGTTATTCAACATCTATTAAATCATATAGGATGTTATATTAAATAAGTAAAATTGTGTAAGAATCTATAAATGTCAAATTTCATGAAATATATCCATATTCTCCAAAGACCTCTTTATAAAACCTTGAGAATGATCTTTCTAATTTACATATATATGCCTCAACAAAGCCTAAAGATAGTTATTTGAAACTTGCTATAGAAAAATAACTCATTATGGAAAAAATATTTAAACTATAACCTAAATTAGAAAATACTTATATCCCTAGAACTATTGAGACCCATAGAGACTATCTCTTAGATATTGTAGATAGTGATCTAGATAGAGGAACACATACTACAAGTTATCATAGAAACCATGTTGATAATCAATATGTTTTTCCATATATTGAACCTAAAAACATCATTTAAGAAATATATGATGAATTATGGGTAATGGTTATATAAGAAAAGTTGAATCGGTTTGAGAGAAACAAATTCTAGGAACTAGTTCAAATACATGAAGACTACCTGGTCATTAGTACTAAATTGGTGTTTTGGAACAAGATTGATGAGTATAGAATTATAATTATAAATTAATAAATATTGGTTACAAAAGGTTACTATCATGAAGAAGGAAAATACTATAAAGAAACAATTTAACTAGTAGAAATAATTGAATTCATAAGAGTGCCTCTTGCCTATGTGGCACATTTAAATTTCGAATTATATCAAATAGTTGTTAAGAGTTCCTTTTAAAATTGTTATTTTGTTTAGGATATTTTTATGGGAAAACCACCTATATTTTAAAACCATTATTTTCCAAGTAAGTTTTAATATAAACTATATATTTTTATGGTTTAAAATAATATTCTAGAGATGGGTATGATAGGAACAACTCATTTTTTATTTCTAAAGGTTTTTTAAAAATTATAGGTGATCTTACTTTACATATTAAAAGGATTTCAAAATATTTTTTGGTAGTTCAAATATATGTTGATGATATTATATTTGGATTATAAATAAACATTTTGTTTACGGAATTTTTATAATTAATGCAAAATGAATTTAAAATGAGTTTAATTTGTGATTTAAAATTATTCCTTGGTTTTCATATTTTTTAAAATAAATAATGAATTCTAAATCAAACCAATTATAGTAAAGATATATAAAAATATTTTAATATGGGTAGAACCAAAATTAGTGTTACTTCCATGAGTAGAGTCTACAAGTTGAATCTTGATAAAACAGGGAAACTAGTTGATCAAACCATCTATAGAGGTGTGATCAGAAGTTTTACATACATAACTTCTAGTCAACCCAATATTATGTATAGTGCGGGCATGTGTGCATGTTGTGAAGAAAATCCAAAATAATATCATTTAAAATTTTCAAAATAATTCTTAAATATCTCAAAAGTACAATGAGGTTTAGATTGTTTTTCTCTATAATACCATCGTTTGATATTGTTAGTTATTCATATACAAATTTTGGTGGTTGTATGATAAATAGTAAAATAACTTCAAGAACATATCTCTTTTTTGGAAAGTCTATGGTATTATGGTGTAGTAAAAATGTAGAACTCTATTTCATTATCCACTAATGAAGATGAATACTTACCTGGAATTATTTTTCATGCCTATATTATAAGTATAAAACACACATTACTATAATATTGATATCAATTTTTACATTCCCCTGTAAATTTTGATAATAAAAATTCAATTAAAATTTATAAGAACAGTGTTTCTCAATTATAGAAAACCTATATATATAAGACATCATTTTTTAGAGGAAATTATAAAAAGGATAATATTACTCTTAAATTCAAGTGTACTAAACACCAACTTATTGACATAGTTATAAAGCCATTTAATATTGAGTGGAATAATTATATCATACATGAATTTAGAATTATAAAATATTTCTAAATATTTCAATATAATTTTAATTCTTATATTTTTATATATTCTCTTTACAATGCTTAACTTATATGTTTGGTATTAAATTAACCATTAATATTAGTTCACATGGTCAGTTAAGTTTTCATGAACACTTGTTCATGCATTCACTATAACATCCATGATCATTTACTCACAATTTTATTATACCCACAAATAATATTTTACTCATATAGTCACTATACCTACCATAAGTTTTTACTCCTGCAATCAATATGCTTACCATGACTCCATGGTCAGTATACCTATTGTTCCTTAGTTTTTGGGAGTCCACAATCAGTATACCTACTATGTCTATTCTATTTCAATTTTTTTATTCTTAATTTTTTTGGGATTATTATTAAATATATTATTATTATATTCTATAGATTATTGAAATAAAATTTTAAATAGGAATATGAATTTACAAATATCTTTTCCATAAAATCCATTTCTTATTTTAAAATATTTACCTGTTGGAACCAAGGATTTTCATTATTGGAAATGGATTCTAATTTGTGATTTTTTTAATCCACATTGCGTTGTCTAGGGAGTTTTTAATGTAAGTGATTGTATAGTACAAGCTGACTATTATATTGAAAGTGGTGTCATTCCCCAGTGTTTTCAAAAAAAATCTCAAAATCAATAGGAAGAAGCAAGTTTCATTAAGGTATGGAGAAATGTGAAAAAGATTCATGAAAAGTGGTTTTATATGAATGAATCATATCAAATAGGGTAATGGAATGAGTTTCATGATGAATATACTTCGCAAATGTTGATATTCACAAAGATATGTAGCATTATGAATGAGTATCATGAGTGAGTGATGAGTTGGCAGTGATTCTTCATGACAATGAAAAAGCATCATGAATGCACGATGTTGTGACAGTAAATCTATTTGACTATGATATTGTTATTGTATGGGTTAAATTTCATAGAATATTTATGAATGAAGGAGATTTATAAACATGTTTTTGGAGTTTCATAAAATATACATTGGGATATTGGAATCATCAAGAAAGGCTGATCCAATAAGTAGGCGGGTACCCCCACTTTATTTGACATGAAAATAATTGGAGAAAGGGGTGAATAGTTCTGAACTCGTGATGGAAAAGAGATTAATTAATCGGGTATTCATTGTGGGCATGAGCATTGTAAAAGGATTTTATTAGTATTGACCAATTCTTATGTATTTCAGATAAACTATTTTTGTGATGAATGGTTTTTCTATGATGGAATTGCGTTTCGTTAATGAAATTTCCTTCATGAGGGTTGTGATAGTTATGAAGGATATTCAATAAGGATATACATGAACAAAATTATTGAACATCTAGTTTAAGTGAAAAATTAATTCAAGTTCCTCAAATTGGGACTTCAATGCAAGAAGAAACTCATGATAGTCAGGGACAAAGATTTAAATTACAATCTACTAAATGTTCCTTCAAGCCATTGAATTGATTATGAGTTTACACAAAGTGGTATGAAAGGGGGAGTCAATGAATGTGTCCATAGAGAGGAAGGGTGCTATATTTAAACTCTTGTAAAGGTTGTGTGCATGACACAAAGAAACTATTTATGAACTTCTATATTGCATAACTAGTGAACATTTTTGTATTTGGATATGACTGACACACTATTGGGGTATGATCTATGCACTATCCCTTAGTGGTGAACCATGTAAAACTATTTTATTGTCCCTCTAAATTTCAATGTTAAATTACTACATCATTCCATCATATGGGTTTAACATGTTCCTTCCAATGTGGGAACAATATCCTTTATTTAAAAAAATATTAAACACCATGTTCACCCCTCTACTCTCAGGGTGTTCTCGGTCCTAAAAGTTGTATCAAAGTTTACTGGTTTTTGGAGTGGAATATGTACTGTATTTTTTCATGTATAATTTTACAAATGGTAGGGGAGTGCCCCTCATTGATGTATGAAAATTCCAAATTTGGATGAACAGGATGATATGTCACCTGATATCCCTTTGTATGGATATTCCTTTTTCCACTACTGAGAGGATTCAGGTCACTGATGTGACTGGATAATCAATGACTGAAAAAGAAATTCTTGATGAAGATTCTGAAGAAATAAATCCCTTGCTCTAGCTCTATATATTCAAATTTATTTTAAGGTGATGAGCTTCACATCAACCAAGTCCATGTGTGAAAAACTGGAAAATATATACGAAGTTGATGACAATTATAATGAGGGAAAACTACAAGTTTTTTACAATATATTTTATGATATGAAAATGAAATCGAATAAAAATGTGGATACATTTTTTAATCAAATTACTGAAGTTATTAGATAAATTCAAGAAATTGGTGAAGAAATTAAAGATATTTTCGTTGTGAAGAAAATCATGAGAAGGATTACACAACTATATTATCCAATGTGTCGGCCATTGAGGAAAGGGATCTATATAAAATTTCTCTTGATGATATTTTAAGAATTTTAATGTCTTATGAAATGATAGTAAAACCAGAGGATGCAATAACTCAGGAAAAAAAGGAAATGGCATTCAAAGGCATAGAAAAACATGAGGTTTACATATATAGTGTTGATGGAGATAATGAGGAATATGATGTTATTTGCCTTTTTTCTAAGAAATTCAGTTGGGAAAAATAGATATTTGAAGGAGAGCTTCCTATGGCCTATTTTCAATGTGGTAGAGTTGGGAACATTACCTCTCAGTGATTAAGGAAATTTGATTATGAAGAAAGTGATGCAGGAATCAGGTAGAATCCTTCAAAAAGGTTCTCCTAAAAAAGAGACATCAAATTAGAAAATAAATTACAGAGAAATAGTTTCTTCTATAAATAAGAAAAATATGATAATGACTTTTTCAAGGACGAGGAACCAGATTTTACATTTAAAACCCAAGTATCCATGATGAATACTATTGAAAAGTAACAACCTTAAAAATATAAAGAAAATAAGTTGATTGGTGTTTTTTTATCTCAAGTTAGAATTTGAGGGTTCTCTTGATAAGATTTAAACTCAATGAAAAATAAATAGAATGCTAAGATACATTCTAGAAGAGTCTTTGATTGTGTTGATCTGCATGAAGTTGAAATTGATTAACTAGAAATACGAGTAGAAGAATATTTAACAACTCTTTAAAACTAAGAAGAAGTTGTGGAATTTAAAATTAGTATTACAGTGTAGGAAAAAAGTAATCAATTACCTTACATCTAGTCTATAAAAGAATCTTAAGAAAGTTGGGACACTTGAAAAATAAGTTTTTAATATAATGAGTAAACTGGAAACTGAATCAAAGTCAAGGAAAAAAAATAAAAAATTATAGTTTGGGAGATTCATATATACAGATCTATTAAAAATAGATAAACATGGTTCTAAATGGGTAGATAAGTCCTTGAATGTTTAGATATCTATAAATATGGAGAAAAGTGGAATTGGAATTTTGAAACATAAAATTCTAGAAATGAGATGAGTCAAAATAGAGCGAAGCAAAAAAGTTAGACATATCACAAAGGCACCTGATTTTCTAACAAAGAAAGACTCAAATAAAATAGTATAGAGAGACAAAAATTATCCTCATATATCTTGTGATGATCTCCCTTCAAAAAATTTTACTAAATAGGGACATATGAGGACAAATAGAATTCATAAGATATTTCCTCTTATGAAATATCAATTCTATGGCATTCTGGGCTATACCATGTCATATTGTGAAGAGGTAAGGAGCTTTCTAATTAGTAAAGATCCCCAAAGGAGAATGGGAGCATATCCTTCATCATATACAAGAAAATTTTTTTGGATATTATTTTCACTGTTTTAACTATGTCCATGAAGTTATTCACTGTAGGTAGAGGAATGGCAGGAACATTACCAGCATAACTCTAAGGAAAGTAAATCCCTACCATCCAGGTAGAGTTGATCTTGAAAATAGGTATTACCCTCTATAAGAACAATATGATTAGGATGAACTCATACATATTGAAAAGATAGTTCAAATTTCCTCATTATCCTCCACTTAATCAAGTATCTCATGGAAGGAAAAGAAAACAATAATGAATTAAAACCTTATAGGAATATCTCTCAAAACTAAAAACAACAATAGCACATGGATTCTTGATAGTGGATGATCATCCCATATGAAAGTAGATTCATATTTATTGAATAATTTTAGGAAACGTTTTGATGGGATAGTGAGGTCCGACAATGATGGTTTGTTAAAGATGAAATCCAGTGGAAATACATAATTGGAAAATAAAGAGCTTAGGATAACTAAAGTTATCTATGTGGATGGTTTGCATTACAATATCTTGAGTGTGAGTCAACTCAGTGATTGAGGGATGATAGTAACATTTAATAAAAATGGGTGCACTATCAAAGTAAATATAGGTAATTCTATCATGAAAGGATACGGAATAGATGGCATTTTATATCATGTTGACTATAAAGGAAACATTTGTTACTTAATAGATGAAGAAGAAAATAACTTATGGCACTGGAGGTTGGGTCACATTAATTAACAGAGCAAAAAAAAGATATCTAATATACATATCATATATTATATTTCCAATATGAATTTTGAATGAGAAAAAGACAAGTAATTCGTGTATACCGGGAATGATGGTTGAGTGTTCATATTGAATGAAGAATAAAAGGACATAAAATATGCTTTATCTCATACACACAGATGTATGTGGACTAATAAATGTGGCTATAACATATAGATATAGGTTATTATTACTTTTATTGATTATTATAGTATAATTTCTTTTGTATTGATTATACATCCAAAACAGCAAGTTCTTAATTTCACGAAGAGTTATCATCAAATTGTTAAGAATTAAACTGGCCGTACAATCAAGACTCTATGATCTAAAAATGGAGGAGGATACACATCCATAAAATTTGATAATTAACTTGAAAAAAATGGAATAAATAATAATTTGGATATAATTATAACCCCATAAAAATGGAGTTTTTGAATGTAGAAATCAATAGGCAAACAATATGGTTAGAACTATGTTGATTGAGAGTTGTATTTATCATCATTACTGGAAATAGGTTGTTCAATTAATAGTGTACACTCAAAATATTACTGAAATTTTATTGGAGAAACCAAGACACCATACAGGTTAAGGTGTAGAAGGAATCCATCCCTTAATTTTTTTTGTTTTTTTGGAAGTAAATGTTTTATCCAAAACAAAGAATGAAATAAAGGAATCTATGGTGATTCTATAGATTATGGAATATTCCTTGGATATGCAATGAATATTAAATCCTAAAAATGTTATAATAATCATCATAAAATAATTATGGAAAGCAGTGGTGTCAATATCACAAAATATAAAACCACAAATACATTAAGGAGCTCGTATATTTATATGATAGAAGATGAATAAGAATGTGGATAAGGGATAGATTCAAATGATGAAATAGTATAAGGATTGAAAAAAATTTAAATATCACAAAATGATGATGATTTAGAAGAACAGTCTGAAAAGGAAACCATTGAGGAAGGAACTTGATCATAAACTCAATGGAGAACTGGAAGAGGAGAAATTGATCAATCCAACATCATTGGGGATTATACCACACCCACACATACTAGGATAATTAGGAATGAAGAACATTTTTCCTTCCAATAAATTGTAGAACCAACCTCAATTTAATAATAATTGAATTATGAATCATGGGTTAAGGTCATGAATGAACAGCTAGACCATATTGATAAGAACCATAAATGGAAACTTGTCAAGAAACATGAAAATCAAAATCTGATTGGAAAAAATTGGATCATTAAAAACAAATTCGATGAGCACAGAAATGTGATCAGAAATAAGGCCCACTTCGTGTATAGAGGCTATACATAGATTGAAGGCATTGATGTGGAAGAAACATTTTCTCCAGTAGCTAGACAGGTGTCAGTCAATATTTTCCTTTCCATTGAAATTAATAGAGTACAAAGTTTATCATATGGATTTCAAAATATAATTCTTTAATGGAGTTATTGAATAAAAATTCTACATTGAAAAACCAGTAGTATTTATGAATGTAACTGATGAGAATAAGTTTTTTAGATTAAATAAGATTCCCTATAGTTTGAATTAAGAACTATGAGTGTGATATTCTTGATTGGATTCTTATCTGAAAAATATTTAATTCAAAATATGAGGTGTCGACCATAGTCTCTATGTGAATAATTCTAAAGAAGATCAATTTATGGTTATTGTATAGGTAGATGATATTATGTTTAGCATAAGAAAGCAGGGATTAGTGGAAAAATTATCTTATAACATGAAATTAGAATTTTAAATTTATATGATTGATGAACTTGCAAACTTCTTAGGGATATAGGTGATTCAAAAGAGGTACTACACCATCATTTCTCATGAAAAATATCAAAGAGACCTTCTAAAGAAATTCAAAACGCATGACCCCAAGCTAATGTTGACTCTGATTGGGGTTGCGACAAAGCTTAGAAAACATGGTGATGAGACTCTATGGATTCCACCCTATATAGAAGAATCATTAAAATCTTATTATACTAGACTACAACTTAGTCAGATATCATCTTTTCAACATGCTTAGTGTCCCTCTTTCAATGTAATCTGATGGAAGAGAATTTGGAGGAAGTTAAAAGAATTAAGAGATATATTCAAGGTACTCTCAGTTTTGGATGATACATTCCTATAAGAAGAGATAATGAATAATCATCATATTTATAATGTTGAATGGGATGGATTTTTGGTTAATAGAAATTCCACAAGTTATGGACCATTATTCATTATTAATAAATGTGTGCGCTGGTTGAGCGAGAAACAATAAATCACTTCTCTTATTATAGATGAAGTAGAGTATATGTCTTCTACAAAGGCTTTCAATCATCTATTATGGTTAAAAAAACTAAATGATATTTTTAATGAGGTGAAACAGGCGATGGTGATTCACTATGACAATAATAACGTGATCGATTTTATGAAGAATCTGGTTCAGCACTCTCACAAAAAAACCTATTGAGATCAGATAACAATTCATCAAGGAAAATGAATAATAATATGAGATAAAAATGAATCTTGTTTGAATTGATGATGAATTGGTTGAGATATGAATAATTCTTTGGTATAACATGTGTTCTAGAAACATCAGTTGAACCTTGGAGTTTAGTCACCTCCAAGTATATGAGGAGGTTACGGTTGGTACCCTATACCTAATTTTGTTTACTCTTTTAATTTTTTAGGGGTGTCATGTAGGTTTATGGGAGATATGTGATTTTGGGGGTCTTTTTTAAGCACTACAGGTACAAATAATGATTATTTGGGTTTATTTACAATGTGGGAGGATGATGTTAATCAAATATACAATGTTTTTATAGTTTCAGGATTTTGACAAACCATGTCATGCTTCTGTGACACGAATAGAATTAGGTGTTATTAGGAAACATTTCATACTTCTTAAACCTTATATTGGACATATTTAAAAATTCCAAAGAATGAGAACATAGTTCATGATTCCCATTTTGTTTTCTACATCAAAATTTTCTCTTGTAGACTTAGAATGTTGTATGAGTTTTTTTTCCTTTCAGGTTTTGATTTTAGTTGGTGATTTATTGAATTTATCTAAATATTTCCAATAGAACCAAAGGGAGATATTATTGGAACCAATTATTTTTATTGGGGTAAAAATAGCCTATTTTTTTATTTTCAATCCACACTGGGTTGATTAGATAATTTGTAAGGAATGTTATCTTATAGTATAAGATGACTATAAAATTGTATGTAGTTTCATTTCCCAGTGTTTCTAAAAACCTTTGGGATCTAAATCAAGAGGAAGGAGAAAGTTTCATGAATATATGGAGAATCATGAACAAGATTTTTGAAAATTTATTTTCTAAGAATAACTCTATTCAAATATGGTAAAGGAATGAGTTTCATGAAGACTAAGTTTCGTGAAGGTTTATCTTCATGAAGATATGGACCATTGAGAATGAGAAACATGAGTGTGTTATGAGTTGAAGGTTATTATTCATGACTATGATAAAGCCTTTTGAATTCATGGTGGAATGAAGGTAAATCAATCTCACAATAATAATGTTCATGAATAAGTTAAATTTCACTGGAGCTTCATGAATGAAGGAGTTTCACAATCATGATTTTTGAGTTTAAAAAAAATACAATAGGTTATTGGAATCATTTTTAAATGTTGAGCCTATAAATTGGTGGAAACCCCCACTTCATTTTACATGAAAAGAATTGGAGAAAAAAATGAACAGTTCAGAATTTTTTAAGGAAAATATCTTCATGAATAAGGTATTAATTGTGAATATGAGAAACATAAAAAAGACTATCTTATTCTTGAACAATGCTTAGGTATATATGATAAAGGTGTTTTGAAATGGATAGTTTTTTCATGATGACATAGTGTTCTATGAAGGCAGTTCTATTCACAAAGTTTGTGACCATCCTAATGGAGCTTCGTGAATAATAGTTTTTAACATCTAGTTTAAGTGAACAATGCTTTCTAGTGCATAAACTTAGTAATTTTATGCAATTAGAGTCTCCTGTTATTAATAGACAAAGACATAAATTCTAATCTACTGAGGTGACCTTGAAGTTGTTATATTGAGTAAAAATTCATTAAAAGTGGTGAGCTATGGAGATTCAATGGATTTTTTACGAGGGAGGCAGTGTGTTATCCCTAAAATATTTTAAAGGAAGTTTTTATGGCATTATGTGATTGTGTTTGAACTTCTATATTTCCCAACTAGGGAAGAATATTGGATTTTTGTATGGTCGACATACATTAGGCTTATTATCTTTGGAATATCCCTCAGTGTTGACCCATGTAAAACTATTGTCTTATCACTCTGCATGTGAGTGTTTAATTAATGCACAATTCTTTCATATATGTTTAAAAGGTTCCTTCCAATGTGGGAATAAGATCCATCATTTTAAAAGAAATAGTTAATAGCTTAATTAATCCCTTCCATCTCAAGGTGTTTTGAGTTCCTATATTACCTTCTCTCAAATCCCACTCTATCAAAACTATATCTCAAACTCGAACATTCTCATAAATCAAATAATGGAATGAGAATGTCAAGGATGAAATTTGATCTCGATGAAAAACATCCTATAAAATGAACTTTTTATAAAGAAATCAAAAAGTGGTAAAAGTAGAAAGAATTTCATAGTGAAATCATTTAACCCGCATTTGGTATATCAACCATTGTGTGTAGAAAAGGAAGTGTATACTCAGTTTCTTAAGTCGATAAAATCATTCATTTTGAAATATATTCAAAAAGAAGGATAATAGTATTGGTTCAAGGAAAATAGTAAGCATTCATATTAGAGGATAGTAATGGAATTATATTTCCATCTAGAATTTATTGTTGTAAATAAAAGAGAAACCATTTAGACAACAGTGAAATGGTATGTTTTTTAGTTTTCTTAAAACAAATTTCAATGAGATTATGTGTACCTCATAAAGGTGAGCATGATAACTATAAAATTTTTATCTAATAAACCATTACCACTATGAATTCCAAAATGCTATTGAGGAACTGACTAGGAATGGGACTCCCATAAGGAAAACTATAGTGGATCTCAGTGGTGAATGTAGGATGTTAGAAAAATTCACTCATCATTTAATCTATCTGAGGAAATTGGACTTTAGTATCATGAGGTACCATGATCTATTATTTCTATTATTGATGAATAATTAGTCATAGATCAATTTTTATAGAATTTGGTAGGGTATTTATATGGGATATGTGAACCCTCCTCTAAGTTAAATTTTCTTCGCTATATGAAGTTTATATCATCCCTTATCGAGAAAATGGATTAGTTCATTAGGTGGAGGATAAGTTGAATTCCTTGAACTTTTTAGGCCTACATCAAAATACTTGTAGGCATGTGAATGAAAATTTAAATCCCTATAAAGGGGAATGGGTAAAAAACTCTTAAAAATAGTTTGAAAATTTTGATCCTAAAAAGTATATGGTTATACCAAGGGGTCAAGTCGATCTATTTCTTGAGCTAGATGAAGATTTTTAAATTCTTTTGATGATGAAGTTGAGGAAGAGAGATGGATATATATGATCTCATTGAGTAATCTAGGTATGTACATGAAGATTATAGGTAATCCTCTCATATTATTTCCTTTGGACCACCTGACTCTTCTCCAACCTTACCTTCTCATGAAGATAATTTTTGATTTGATTATCTTGTTGACACTTAAAATTTTTAAGTGGTTTTTTATGAACATGAATGGGATGAATATGGTCAGTCTGAAGGGTATGAATACATTTTAGATAAGTATCCAAATATTACTATTACTACTAGATTGAGTATATAAGATGTACCTTCTAAGGGGGAGAAGTCCCCAGGATCAGTTGGTTTATTTCTAGAATACATTGATTCTTCTAATTGTAGTGATAATAGGGGAAGTCTGCCTTAGGATGGTGACTTAATATCCCCTCTCCTCAAATAGTTATTTAAGGTAAATTGATATCTAATATTTACACTCAATAAATACATAAGTTAAATCCTACAAGGGATTCTATATATCATGTTTTGGGAATATAGTTTGTCCCTACTCCTACCAATAATATTGAGGGATCGGTAAAAATAATTTAAACTATTCCTCTTAAAATTAATGAATAAGTTGCTGATGAGAAAGAAGTCTGATGTATAGGACCTGGGTATATGAAGATTGAAGATGAGATAGATTTTTGATAGTCAACTTATGATCTATTTCCTTTTATAACCTTTTATACCCCTTTTATTCCATACACATCCCATGTAAGAAAATATGATTTGGATGAGATTGAATCAGATCTAATGGGTATATTGAAAGAACTATTTATTAGTTTTACAAACATAGTGGAGATAATTTTAAAAGAAGGTATAGTAATATGAATTTCTTTAGTTGTTTTACATATTCATTATAAATTCCATCTCAAAATGGAAATGATTCAAAATGAGATTGAACATTTGATAACACAAGTAGGTGCTTAATCAGAAGACCATTCAGATATGATTTTTAAGCGCAATAAAATATTTCTAAATTCAATTTTTAATGTTTCTACATCTACTGCACCACCTCCTATTACTCATTTCATATCTAATACTTATTAATATAGAATTAGATAACTCATTAAAGAAGAGTTAAAAAAATTACAAGTTGGATAAAATGTGAGAAATAGTGTTTTACATTTTTTAAAACTCATTATACTAACTATTTTTTGTTCATAAAAAAATAAAAATATGCTTGAAGAGATAGAGAGATCATTATAAGATACATTAAATTCTATATTATCTGAATCTTCACCAATTATTACCTTAAAGTTATGTTTAAATATTTGGAAAGTGATATGAGGATTCCTTCCTTTAACTGAGAATTCAATTCTTATGTTGAAAATATTAGAGTCCGGACTCCTGTTCAAGAATCATTCATGGAAAACAATGAGGATTACTTTCAAGAAATATAAAATGGATCATGAGAAGTAAATTATTTTACCATATTTCTAGAACCTTACCTTCGCACTACCAAAATAACTATCCTTGTTCCACATTCCTTACCTATTTCCTCAAACCCTCCTTCTAATAAAACATCTTTCATTAATCCTTTTGGATAGTCTCCTAGAAAATAATTCCAACATATTAGATCTATTTCAAGGTGTGTGGTAATTTAGTACTCATCTACAAACTCTATACCACAACCTACCCAACCTACCTATACCTCAAAAAAGTATCATTTCCTTATTTTTTATATTAATAATGTGTTAGATTATGATTATGTGAAGAATTACAAATATTTATACTCCTTGTAATATTTTCAGATAATACTATACGATATTAATGGAATACTCTTTTTTCTTTCATTTTTGTTCATTATTTTCTAATTATTTTGTCTCATATATATATATTTTTTCTATTATTTTCTATTTTATATACATTTTGATAATATAAAAAGTGGAGTAATTGTCAATTTAATTTAAGATCATAAAATATTGATGGCTTAATTCATTCCAAATATATTATATTTGGATAATATTTTTTTCTAATTCAATAAATTCATTTAATTTTATATTTAATTATTATATATCGTAAAAAATGGGTATATTATCTGTTTAGTCTTATTTCAATGATCCTAAATCATGTTTATTATGTTTTTAATGAATATCATAAATTGTTATATTCAACTACTTTTTGGGAGAAAATGATTAAAAAATATCTAAATCTTGAAGTTACCATGACTACATACCATGTGAATAAGCTGGACTAACTATGAAGTTCATGTTAATATGTGGATATTACCACACATTGAACTCAAAGAGACCACATATACCGTTAATTAACTATGTGTTAGATGAAATAATTATGTATAATTCATTAATTGACCATTAATTTCATTTAAAGTAACCACATGTGTACTAAACCAACTATACATTTAAATACAAGTCACATTGTGAAGAATTCAACCTACTACATGAACAATCAAGTTATCATGAAATAGGAAGGTAGAATTTATCTAAGTCGTATACTAACTTTGTGTGTGTGTTTCTGTGTAATGTAGTGACCTCAAAAAAATATGTGACTAAAAGTAGAGACGAAGCTACCACATAATGAAAACATAAGTTACCATGATAAGACATCAAGTGACCGCACAAACAAATAAAGTGATTGTTCAATGTAAGGAAGCTACTGTATAAATAAATAAATTTTTTGTTCAAAGTAAGGTAGTGACTATGTGAACAAATGAAGTGACCATGAGAAGAAATTGACCTACTGCATAAATAGATGAACTTGTCACCAAAAGAGATCAATTGACCATGTCAACATCATTGTGTCAAGTAATTCTGCAAAGTAACCATGATCTAATGTAACCCGTCTTTAATTGAAGGCAAAGTTACTGTGTATAAATTAAGAATAAATGTATTTTTAATTCACCAATGGCCATATTTTGGATAAATAATTGTATATTATGTTTATTTAAGATTCAAATGAATGTTTTCCAATGGATACATTGCAATCGAGTTCTATTTAAGAAGAAGAACCAATCATGGAAAAAAAATATAGAATACAAATAATAAGAGATCTAGAACACACATGATGATCTTTGAGATAAGTCTGAAAAGGAAAAGTAATACATATATGACATACACATAACATTCCATGACACTATATTTTCCATACTTCTATCTGAAAAAATGGTTGATATTGTTTGAGGATAGATCTAAAAACTATTGATCAACTGAAGAAGATCATATAAAGATGCTGAAAATATTATCACTTTTTTATCCTTATATTTTTATTTTCTATATTTCATTTTGAGATGTGTTTTTATAATATATTCATTATATACCATTCTATATTTTACTAAATTGGAGAATTATAGACACTCTCTTACTTATTATTTTAAATTTTAGGTCCCACATTGAACTATAGAAGAGGATATTTGTAGCCTAGACTACGAGAGTGCGGATGTTTTTTTAAACCTGTTCTATTTTTTGAATCAGAATTTTCTTTAGTAAACTTATTTGAAGTGGGTGATTTTCCAGTGGGGATTACTAGGCCATAGTTTGATACTGAACCACCTATTTTATTATACTATGTTCTTTCCTTTTTTTAATATTTTTTTAAAAAAATTATTTAGTTTTCAAAACTCAATAGAAATATATTAATTTTATAGTTAAATTTAATATGTGATTATATATAGTGTTTGATTAAAAGTAAATCAATTTAAATAGATAAAATATTTTTAAACCTTTTTAGTTGAGTTGTGATAAAACTTTTGAGAAGCTTTTTGAAATATAAAATTATATACTTCTACTATTTTAGTTAACTGGATTGATTTTATAAATTGGGTATTTAATATTTAAATTTTTTTAACAAAAAAAATTAATTTGAATCTCAATTTACCACCTATTTAGATGCCCACTCTAATAAACCAAAATGGATCCTGAATAACTCAATGAAGTCTGTTACATGAAAATCTATAAATATATATTGATATTCAAGGAATAGAGGATGGTTATTTACATAAAATTGAGTTTTACACATCATAATTGTTTAAGAGAATTATCTTGTAATTTTTTAGTGTGGTAATTAGAGCATTGAATTATAAGGTTCTTCATTATAAAATTTCTATGTTCTATTTTATAATTATTTATTCTGATCCTACAAGATAAATGAAATTATAGGGTTAATAATCTATTGATTCCAAATGTGGAGTTTAAAAATTCTAAGGGAATAATTTTTTCCAATCTGTTAGACTAAAAATGAACTAATGGATTGAGCTTTCTGTTTTCAATAGTCTTTTGAGTATGTTTCAGTTGCATAAATCATATTTCCTGATTAAGGATAGATTTATGAAGTTACTAGTTCAGATCTTGTATACCTTTGATCTAGTTATTGATCCTCCAACTATTTTGGGATAAAATTGAAGAGTTCCCTCAACAGGAACTTTAAAATCCACTGAATATATCTTCTAAATTAATTTAAGGATCATTATCCTAAACAACATGTATTGTTTTATATTAAGCTAAAATTTATTATTTTTCATGTAACCTTAATTTATTATTTAACTCCTGTGATTTTTATTTTCCATTTTGTTACATTTCTTTTTTATACTCTAGTCTATTTAAAGATTATATCGTTAAAAAGTTCATATTATTGAGAGAGAAAATTGTAAGTTATTTTTTCTACTTCATTTCCCCCCTCTTGTAGTTTGCGTACTCATATTATCTGGGATAACACATTCTCATTAGTGATTAAATATATTATAGTTTCCAATTTATTAGGATCTATAAATATCCTAGATTTAGAAAATTATTTTCAAGGAACTTAACTTCTAAAAAATGAAATTAAAATTTAGATATAATAGCATAAAAATGATGAGATATTTATATATCCAATAATGTAGTTAATTTTCACTATATTACTAATATTATTGTGAGTATATCAATATATATTTGATAAACACAATAACATAAGAATCTAAATAAGGATATAAAACACAATTCATCAAGTCCATAAACATGGTTAATGTATTCATCACCAAAAAAGGAATCCCTAGGAATTAAAAATGACCATACCATGTTTAAAGGGCTGATTATGGAACATCCTTAGCTCACAACCACAAAATATGATAACACAAAAAAAACATTAAGCTTAAAAACCATCAAGCTCCACTTAATTTATCAAATAAATAAATAATTTATGAAAAAGGATACTGATTATTAATTATAACCTAATTCAACATATTATAATCAATATATAATAAAAAATCTTATCAAATTTCGTTGAAAAAGCTTAAGAGTACCCAATGGAGACTCACTTTACCTAATTAATCCCTTCAATTCAAGATCTTCCAACTGTGTTTTAACTATTAAACATATATGGATCCATAAAATTATAAGTCATAGGGATGGGATCATTATCTAGTACCAATTTAATTAAAAAGGCCACTTCCCCCTAAAGTTAAAATCCAAATAAAAAAATTAGGAAATAAATTAAAATATTGGTCAACTACTAGAGGGAAATTTTGTTGAAAACACCATCATCCAATCTATGATCCATCCATTATACCTACAGTGTAGTTATCCTTATATTCCAAAAATCATAACTGGAATGGATGGAATAATGGTTAAATTATCTATTAAAATCATATGTTTCATCAAAATATAGCAAAAATGTCCCCTATATTCAACAATAATCAATATATTTTGGAAAATATAACAACCATTCCATCCAAATAATCATGTCAAAACTTTTCATTTAAATAAAATATAAATCCCAAAGTTATGTGTATCAATATATATGGACAAAATAAATATGGATATCTTTTGGTAGACTCATCTATTTTTATCAATGATTTATTCATACATAAAACTGTAGATAAAAATTGAACAGTCAAATCCTAGTGGGAAACTGAGCAAAAAAACATAAAATAATGAGAAGAATATGAATTAAATATGGAATTGACCAAGTTATAGTTAACCAATATAATACCTCTAACCAAGGAAGAACCCTATAAAATATTCATTGGTGCCCTATCAAAAGAGAACAAATAACCAAACCCTAAGCCTCAACCATTCCCCTAAGTATCCTGACTCCCCTTCATAGTATCACTTTCTTGAACTAGTCCCTGGGAACCTCTACAAGCTGAATTACAGAAAATATATGGCTATCACTCTACTAAAATACACAATCAAATGAATATGGTATGCATGTATGTAAGTTTAACCATGACCTCTATCCCTATGATACCCCTTCCATTAAAACTTTTACTCCTTCAGTTCACTGAGATAGATATACTAAGTATGGCCACATCAACCAAATTGATACCACTCAAATGATTCTCTACCTCTAGATTAAGGTGAATAAAAAGTATCCCCGTAACTACTTGACTACCTATTATCCCTATAATATATGTCTCTATTCCTATTATTACCACTAATAGGTCCACTTATTACCGTTAAATCCTTCTTCACCTAAGGAACTTTCTCTTCCATCATTTCCTTATTCACCACTTCCATGATATTCGGTAAAAAATAGATGAAAATTAATTTGGATATCCAACATCACATTATACTTAAAAAAATATTATAATAAGTTGCATTGTCTCATAAGGTTATATATAAATGTGTTAAATCCATTAACATGGATTTGTAATCAAGAACAGCCATATTTGCATGCTTCAGATCCATGAACTATTAACCATTATCCATAATCAGTTTCTAAAGGTAAATTTCTCATGGAAAATTCCCTCCAAAGCTTCCCATAAAAACCCCTTAATATTTTTTATCCACACAATCATATCCCACAAGCATCAAGTTGGTCCCTCAATCATAAATACATCAATCTTCACTTTTTTACCTTCATAATTATTGATTAGATCAAAGATCATATCAATATATTATAACCATTATTCATCGCCTCTAGGTCTAGTATCTCAAATAAATATAGGATGATGCTACAATGAAAAATCATAAATCACATCAGAAGGTGGTCACCCTTCAATATTCTGAATTACTTTAAGAAAAATCTAAAAAAATTTTTTCTCCATTGTAGTCTCAAACTCACTTATCAAAGGAATATGATTAGTTTCCCTATCTATATTACCCTCTACAAAATGATCCTTTTAAAACTCTATCTTGTGAGTCTCATCAATTCACTTATTAAGTGTCGAAATTATATTAAAATAAACTCACCAGTTAGTAATCAACATCAATTTTTTTCAATTAAAAAAACATCACACATTAATTTCTATAAAAAATCACAAGGTAATTAGTCAAAAACCTAATCACGTTACATCATAAAATTCATTTCACACATTTAAGTTAACAAATACATTAGTAATAACCTATTTTTTAAAATACTAATTAGATTATTAATAATTAAATTATTTAACAAAAATTTATATCCCCAGTAAAACACAAACACATGTGCACACACACATATTTTATGTACCTACTTACATTACAAAATGAAACATCAATACCCTAATACTCACTCTTAATTGAGATAGAATTATATCCCAGAATCATATTTATAAACCATAAAAAAGTGATCTTATACCTCCCAAATAACATGGGCTTCTAATATTTTCATGTTTTCTGAGAACACACACACACAGAGAGATTTTTTACTAATTCCAAAAACCTATTCTCCAATATAAAACCTCCCAAATATCATGTCCTTAAATATAAATTGAAATCATTTTGTAACATATCACATCGGCATTACCATTCAACCAATGAGAAATATCACATTGCCTAAAATATTCTCCTTGATCACTAGATAGTGATAACTAGAACTAGGGTTTTATGGATATCCCTTAGATATTAATTTAAATTATAAAATTCCATCACATAAAAATTCAAAAAATAGACATCTCAATCGCAATAATAAATGGATATAGATAATAATATCTTTAATAAATTCAACATAATAGGAAAACATTCCTATATTAGTCTTATATATGAACAAGATGTAAATATGAAACTCCAGTTTCATGGTATGAACAATACAATAGAAAATATAAATATATAAAGGTGTGCATAACCCTCCACGTGACTCCAAAAGTAAACACTAACATATGTCTATTAACATCATCACCCAGCTACTAAGCCTCTTTCCTTTTCCAGCAACTTCATGAATATATTTTCGATGCATGTGAGGTGTGTATATACAAGGAATTATAATAAATCCTTGGTAGAAACTAATGAAATCCCAGGAATCTGTTAGAGTTTAAAAAGATGATATACAAATAATGTAATGATTTTAATGGTATAAAGATACCCTTTTAAAAAAAGAAAATAATGTGTTAGTTATTAAAATAGATACACAAATAGTCTCAAATCAACTTGGTCAATGTCAGTGTAACCTCTAACATAAATCATTGAAAAAAATTACCAAATACATAGCTCATGTCATCTCATATTCTAAACATATAGAATCTCGTATAACCCTATCCAAGATCAAGTATTATCCAAACTCATGGATCATTTTTTCAATTTTTAATTTCTCACCCTAACTTAAAGCTCTCTACAAGTGACAAACATCATAGAACCTTCCAAAATAAAAATATTAGATTAAAATAACTAAAATATCACTTTATCTTAAGCATAGAAAATCATTATTTATCCACTTGTTTATCCAAAAAAAATACCTTATTTTCTTTGAGAAAATTTTAAAATCCAAACACATTTTTATAACTTAATGTGTTCATCACAACAAGACGAGTACATAATAAAATTAATTTTGTCAACCACATTAACCAACTTTTTAATAAGATAATTATTAAGAAACTATATCCACTTTTTATTATTACTTTACACAATAACAGTTCCAATTTCTATCATGTCTAAATCATTTAATATTGTATCATTACCTTATGAAAAATTACATAAGAACATAACAAGTTCTCCAAGTACACTGGTGTATTTAACCCCTTTGTAAAAAGGTATCTTCTCATATAAATATACTTTTTTATAACATCAAACATCAAGTTGAAACACAAATATAATTAGTGGTTTTTTCTAAAAAAAATTCTATAACTTATACAATTAACACATGTATTTATATAACATGACAACAATTAAATACCTTGACATAACATAACCCCCAAATATTTTTTTTATTAAAGACACTTTTGTTGATAAACTGTATAAAACTATATAGTACAAACCAGCCATTAGACACTATAACACATAACAAAATTATTAAAGACTAGCTTGAAACTACTTAACTTAAATTACTTACACTGTTTCCAAGAAAGCGTTGTAAACTTTTTTCTGGGATCATCCCTGATAATGTTCTCTAAATGAGACGCCAGCTTACTCCATGCTCGCAAGAACTCCTTCTCAACAATTTTCTTATTGTTGAAACCTCTGACTAGAATTAAGTTTTGTTTTTCAATCCACCTGCTTTGCTCCTTTTTCATGTCTTCTTGAATAAATATTTCTTTCATCCTTTCCACAACCTCTACCGAAGCATGTATGGGTATCTCCTTTTCTTCCATTTCTTCCTTGGATTGTAACTGTAACTCCCAAGGATCTTCCCTAATCACAGCCTCTCCTTCCGGATCCACATGCTTCCGTATCACTCCTACCTTAGTAGCTGAGACTAGTTCCCTCTCTTGCACCTCTACTCCCCTTGCACCAACCATACAAGTTCCTACCTCACACCGCGGACCAAGGGTGACCACCGATGGTATCTCCTCTGTGTGCAGTGGCAGATCCTCTTGTTGATCTTATTCATTTGGGGGTCATTATCTTTCTTTTGATATTTGGAGACCAAAGATTTCTGGCTTTCCACACCCTCTGCTAGATGAATCTCCAGATCCTCATGTGTCCCCCCTTTTTTGGCTGACCGATTCTCGATCGGTCTTGGAAGGTAAGAGTAGTCTTTTCACCCCTTCAGATTTGGCTTCCTAGAAACAATGCAGCACCCCAGGTCTATGTTCTCTTTGTACCCTTTCTTCCTTCTTTGGATGTGTAGATTTTTACTCACTCCTCCCAAGCTATTATCTTCAAAAAGATGATCATCAACCTCAGACTCCACCTCATATGGACCCTTAGAACTTCCCTCAGACTCGCCCTCATTTCTCAAGCTTCCGAATCAGTTGTTCAGGTCAATACAATACAGAGCTCCCCTCGAGTTGGAGTCCTTCTTGGTATCAAGTGTCCTATGAACCCCATGTGAAGATTTCTCTCACTCATGTCATGCATTCAACTTGCTCTCACCAGGAGACACCCTACTAGAATTCATGATACTACCTATGCACACCGCCAGGGCATACGTGCATGGAGCCACTACCCTAGAAGATGGACCAAAAGAATCAGCAGCTTCAACAGACTCCCATAGAGCCTGAGAAGGAGCATTGGTAGACACCAAAAAAGCTTCATCCTTTCCATAGGCCTGAGTTCCTCCTGCCATACTTCTAGAAGGGCTAGCCAGATCACTCTTCAACCTTCTGAAAACATCTGCAACCTTAGGCCCTAGAGGGGATGACATAACAGGTTTATGAATCCTGTCTCCACCCGAGAACATGATATCCTCTGTCTCCATATTCCATTGACAAAAACCAACAGTCCCTTCACCAGTCACAATAGCAATAGAATGGTCCTGGACCTCCAGAACAATTTCCTGTTGCCTCGCCTTCCACCTACTGATCTCTAGGTTATAACCCAAACTCTTATACAAAGAAAAATATTCACTCCATGATTCAAATATGATAGACTGCTTGTATCATAATTCTCCCCCCACAACAATCCATAATGAGTCAATAGATGCCTTCGATACATCCACTTAGATACAAACCCAATGGGAGATAAGGTGGCTCACTGCTCGGGTCTGGCTGTCAGAACATAGGAAACGCCCGACCAATTTTCTGAGCAACCGAAGGATGGAGGGATTTTGAAAAGGTAGTTGGAGTTCAGGTAAACATACCCAAATCTCCAGCTTATAAGGTTCTCACTTCATGTGAATGTCGTATGACCATTTGGAGAGAAAGAAGGGAGTGTCATCACAGCAGCGAGGCTCGCTCGACCATGCGTGGATCATATCCTCCTCGAAGGCGAAGCAAATCGTAATATTTCTAGAGTTGAGAATACCTACCGTGACTCGCTCTTATAAACCCCATGATTTAAAAATACAGTGGTTGAAGAAGTCCATAGATGGATGGTGTCACTTAAATCGCACTATCAAGGTCATGTCCAGTAGGGATGATGCCTCTGTAAATTACAGGGTTGTAATTGGTAGGAGTGGGAGGCCCATGTAGCATTAGGGAACTTTAGGACCTACCAAAATCTGAGGAAAGGGAGGAAGGTAGTCAGGGTTCGTGAAGGGGATGA
Organism: Viscum album; assembly: GCA_963277665.1. NCBI lineage: Eukaryota > Viridiplantae > Streptophyta > Magnoliopsida > Santalales > Viscaceae > Viscum > Viscum album. The sequence goes on from OY728144.1 coordinate 581,011,216, forward strand.
AAGGGAGATCCCCAAGGATATTCGGAAGAGGACCCTCCCCCTCCAAGGGGGGAGGGGCCGAAGCGAGGCTCATCACCTTTTAGGGCTTTGGCAGCAGCGAGAGATCTTGAAACAGAAAATGATTGACCATATAACATAAAGATATCATTTTGTGACCATATATTCTTGTTATTAAATTCACAATTTAAGAATATATTAAATTAAAGTATTAATTATTAATTTTCATTATCAAATCATTACTTTGTAAATGAAATCTCGTAATTTAAAATTTTAATCAAAATTATAAAATATTCAAAACACTTAAGAAATATTTAACAACTATTTTACATTATTATAACTAATTTCTCATTCAACTTAATTTACATAAATTGATAAATCGGAAAACAAAAATTATAATTTTTATAAAATTCCATAGTTAAAAACCAAAGAGTACAATAGTTTACCTATCACATATTTGGTGTACAATATTATAAATAAATAAGTCTTGTTTCCTTATAGAACACAAAAAACAACAAAATCACCAAACTAGAAGAAAAGGAGAAGAATTGAAACATGAAAGTTACTAAAAAATATCTTATTATCACAAAATGTAAAGTATATAGTATCGCCTATTAAGGTGAATCCAATGCTTATAACATATCAAGATTCTAACTTAAAATGAAGAATAAATCATCACTTGAAGTTAGGGGAATAAATAATAATTCTGGATGAATATATTCATAAAAAGGACCATATAATGAAGAAAAGGTAAGTCTTGATGTTATTCTAATAAAAATAAAATTTTCATTATTCCCCACCTAATTACCTATTGATTATCTTCTGCATAGCCACTGTATAGTCAATGGATAACCCCGGAACCCCCTATTTTATACCCTCCACTAGGTACTCGGTGGCACCTACTACATAAAATTATAGAAATATCATTCTTAATTCCCCCCCCATATCTTTTTACTTTAACTGAAATCAACAAAATAATCCAAAAATATTTTATAAAAAATTATAACATAAATCAAAATAATACCTAAAATGTCTATGATGTTATAATGGGGATAGTGAATCAACATCTTATTAGTGGGTTATCATTTTAGTGATAATATTATTACTATGTACCATTATTAAAGAGAAATTTTATATTTTTATGTTTCCTTGATAGGGAGTATAAGTACCTGGCCTTAAACATTACATAATTTAGAATTAAATGAATAATTTACATTGAGGCTCTTTTCAGGTTTAGAGTTTTAGATAATTAGGCATAACAATTACATTACAACTTGAATATTACATGTAGACACTACTACTAAGTATCCATTTTTTCATAAAATAAAAACACTTAAAAAACATGTCTAGTTCCATGTTTTAGATAGCATGACTTTTCCTGGATCCCATCCTTGAACCTATTCATCTTTAAGTCATGTGGAAAACATTTCATAAACTTGGGATGATCATAAAAATCTCAATAAGGGTTATAAAATAAGGAAGGAAAACATTAGCTCATCAATAAATACAAATCAGTGAAACCATACTTTTTAATCATAACATACCTTATGAAATCATAAGATTTATGAATAACACACACAATTCATAAATCATAAAGGTTACTTATTTCATCCATATAAAATATACATTGTAGATATCACAACTACATAGGTAGTTACACATGGAATACCAATCAATGTATATTCCCTAAATCTCTTAGGATAAACATCACGTTTACCTCCATCACGTTACTCAATGCATTGGAGAGCTATCTCAGGCTCACCCGCCCTATGTTTATCATAGAACCACCCGTATATGTAAACAATGCCCAATAACCATAATATAATCATAACACATAACACAAGTATAAATAAAAGATTACATTTCCAAATTCCAATATTTCAAATCAAGATATTGACATAAACAATGCTTTATCAAATCATTTTCAAAACCATTTAAAAAGAGATTTTTGAATCAAAGTGTCTCATTACACTTTGAAGATTTTAAAATAATTATAATTTGAAAACATTAATGTCCATATAAATAAATCCAAAAACCCATTTTGAAAACATGTAAATTAATGGGAAATATTTAAAAGAATAAATCTTTAAAACATTTAAAAAAATATTTTAGTTAAAGAGTCTTTTTAACAAAAAGAGAGATGCTTGAATACAAATAATTGAATAATAAAATTTAATCATAAATTTATAATATCATGATAATTAAGGGATTCATGATATAATATGTAAAATAATATTATACACACCATATAAGAGTGAATTTGTGCATAAAAACAATAAAGTCTCTGTGGAAATGTAAATTGAGATGAAATCCCTTACAAAGATGGTATCCTTAAATTAAGGACAAATCAATCACATAATTATGTGTGACAAATATAAATTCTCCCAATATAAATGGATATTAATTGTAAATCAATCATATTTCATTCACACATATTCATAGGATGAAATATTCAAGAATTTCAAATTGAACCCAAAGAAATGAAATTGGGTTATGATGTTCCCTTGTAAAAATTTGACACCATAACTGCGTCACTTTAAAATTCAGAAAATTAGTAGATGAGATAAAAAGGGTATATCATATCTTGGACATAAATTTTACATCAATAAGTATATATAATAACATATCCTGACATAATAAGATGTAAGTTAAAAGACATATAAAAAATAAGTCTTTTAAAAAGAGGAGGGTGAAAGGTTCCCTTACCGATTTGGTAACTTACAAAACATATTCCACATGTAAGAAGGATCATACAATGAAGATGTAAATACTTATAAATGAATTTATATTACTCAAAATTATAGTCATGGTTAGTACATACACAACAGAAAAGGAAATAGTGGCAAATATAGCATGAATCTCACGGGAATAATAGTGAGATGAACCCCTTTACCTCGTTGTAATCAACTAAGTCATTTGATAAAAAGTTAATAACCATAAAATGAATCGCATAATACCATGAATATAAAGATAATAATGATAAAATATATCAAATGGTAGTACATAATAAACCACATTCAATAAAAAAGTGGTGAACATTGGAAATCTCACGGAATTAAAAGTGAGATTAGAAATCTTCTTACCTTGTGTCTGACTTGACCCGTTCATTCATTAATCTCCTTAATAATAAAATAATGTTAATTTATACTTTCTTAAGAACATTTTTAAAGTTTATTATTACTTTTATATTACTTATTACCATTTCATGAACATTATGTAATCATTTAAGTTAATAATGATCGTTTTGTCGATATTTGGTACTTGAGTAAAATAAATGAGCACCTTATAATTACAAGTTGTTCATGTGGTAATATATCCATTATCTTCAGAATGATATAAATGATTTAGATATAATATATATCATATATATCTATGATATTCAAGTATTTATAATAGTACATAACATTTAGAGGTAAGAAATGAAATGCACCGTTCATGGAGACGGTAACCCGTAAGTACGCATGAACGCTACTTCAATTTCTTTTTCTTATTTTAATGGAATAAAAAACATAATGATACATAGTTATATTATAATTCCATTATAATATCATATAAAATATTATTAACTCCATCCTTTATACATCCCACATAAGGCATTAACGAGTCATATCACTTTGATGGGGCAGTAGTCTGCACTTCCTCTAATGAGATTATCGTATTTACCCACAATGGAAACCATAAAGTATTTCTATAAATAGAAAAATATATAAGCATAGAGAAAAGATAAACATAATATATATCATATATAAATAATTTTACATCATAATGTCCACCATGAGAGGTGGTTGGAGATATTTGAACAATCATCGTTTTGTGAGGCGTTAGTTTTCCATCCACAGAAACATTTTGTTCTTCACCCATTAGATGGAGGTGTGTGTAAGTGTAGTTATAATAATTCCGATAACAACATTGTAGTATATTTAGGATACTGGTTTTGTTATAAAATAAATGAATAAAAAGAGTTTAGGGGTTGGAGAAGTAAAATAAAAGAAAACAATTTAAGAGAAACGGTTACCTTTAATTGGGGTAACTCTATTTGGTTTGAACCAAAGGACTTCTTGAAGTGCTTTCTGCCTAAGGTAAATCTTCTAAGAGGAGGATAGGGATGTCAGGAGCTTAATTGGGAAGATTTTGGATGATCCAAAAGGATTGAGAGATGTGAGGAATTGGTTATAAGTGGTCTCCTTTTATAAGGGAGAGGAGGGGCTCTTTAGGAATATGTGATAATATTATTTTATTTTATAATGATATTCAGTTTTTAAGATCCAAAAATAATTAAAGTTGAAGATAAGATGACTCAATATAGAAATATATTCATCCAATAAGAATTGGAAAGGATTTGGATTTCATTTTAATATTTATAGTCATATTTATTTAAATATTTTATTAATAAGGTAAATACTGCATTAATATTGTTTCATAAATAATTTATTTTATGTGATTTCTAAAAATTATAAAACAAATACCATGATGTATTAATTTTCTTTATCTTTCCAATTAATATTTATATATGAAAATATAGTTTATATAACACCATATAAAAATTAATTTACTAAAAGATTTTTGTTTATGTTATTTTTGCCTTTACAGTAAATTAATTAATCTAAAATGTCATTATCATTCATAAGTGGCTCTATGGGGTCCCAAAATAGAACCAAAGATTCCCATTGTTGGACATTACTCATAAAATAAGGTCAGTACAAGTGTTAAGGTAATTTTGAATTATTATAATATTCTTTTTACCTTGAATTACCTTATTTACCTGTAACCGCGGTAAATAAAAGTCAAAAAGTTACTATTCACCCAAAATTATTTTCATCTTATTGAACCAAATTTTACTTACTAATATCAACCATTTATGTCAGAGTTTTTAAATTCAATTCATAGAGGTGGTAAAATTTCATTTAAATGAAAAAGGCTGTTTTTTTAACTACTACTAAGTTGATTCACTATTTATCAAAATTGAAGTTTTTTAGAAAAAATAGCAAACATTCAGCCTAATATTTACTTGATATTCTGAATTCAAAAATGCTGTCTATTTTTACATATTCAAAACATACAAGTGGCATTAATTTATTTAAAATTAATTCACGTTGTTAAAACAAATAGCGTGTTTTTACGAAACAATAACTATCAAAAGATTGACACTTATTTATGTCCAATTTCAAAGTGAAATTAATTCCAATGACCAAAATTGGATTAAATGGTAAAAATATATTCTAATTATACTTTAAAACCAATTAAAAAGATAATCTAACTATTAAATAAATTATATTAAAACACAGTTTTGAATTAAAATACAATATTTTTCACTATTCATTAGAAAATGAACATTATCATAAAAAATCCAAAAATTTACACAAAGTAAATTTTGATGTCCCTATTCTAAAGAATGATTTTATTTGGTAAAATAGAATGTATTAAAGTGACCAAAATTAGATTTAATGAGGGTTCACCATTAAAAGGTGGTAAATCGGCCTTTTAATGTAAATTATGCCTAAAATTAGATTCATTCACATTTTAAGCCTCTAAATTATATTGGATAAATGTAAATACATTTAAAAAACATGTATAATCGTATTTTAGTTAGTTTTGTTCATTCCCGCCAATATAACAACTCAGAGTTAACTACCATTTAAAATAATAATATTATATTATTAGTGTACAACGTAAGATTTCAAAGAAACTCATTATTGTGTATCGGGTAAGCTATCAAACATAGCAACCCCTTTAAAGTAAAATTAATATTTAATTCACAAATATTAATAAATATGAAATATGTCTTATTCTATATTTACTTGGGATGTTACATCCTTCCCCCCTTTTGGGAGTTGCATCCTCGCTATTTTAAAACTGGGCTTGGAAACATCATTAAAAGTCCCACATCAGAAAAGAGTCAGTAAAACTGTCACTTTAAAAGAATGAATGAAAAGTACAAGGTCACCCAAGATAACCCATACTAGGATTCCATGTAAAAAAACATGGATATGGAAGAGAAAACAAACTATCAAGTTCTGATGGAGAGCGAAAGAAAACATGATTATGAGAAATTCAACCACTAGAAAATCACAAACTTATGATGTGTCAAACGGTCTTTGATTACCCAGTAGGAAAAGTAAACCAACAATGTTTTTGTTTTATATTCCTTTTAATAATTTGAAAGAATTAATTTACTACATAGAATAAGAACATACAGAAATATACTTACTTTCAAGTAGAGTTTCATCCTTTAATAAGTTTCTACCAAAACTTATCTTTTCTCCAAACAAAGAGAATTCAAAAAGACTTGGTCACATAAAAAGCACAAGAATCATCTTCTTGAGAATCACATAATTCACAAAAGAAGAACTATATATTTCCTTTGTCTTTAGACATCAACTAAAACCAAAATTGTTAGTACGAGATCTGACAATTCCCAAAAAGTATAATCTTTTACAAAAAGAAAAACTACTCTTAATCTCTAAAAATTTTCAAACAAAACCCAAAGTTCAACAAATACCATTCAAAAAAACAACTTTTCAAAAAATTCTTCAAAAGTGATCCAAACTAATATTGAAACCCAAATCTCATAAGGATTTAATTACATAGTCTTCTATGATAACATTTATCTCCAAATAACATCAGTTACTCATAAAGTCTCATATTGAAAAGTAATTAACCAAATCACATGTTCTCTATGATAGGTTAATCAATTTCATAAATAAACCAAATCATCATATGTCCACAATAAAAAACATAGATTCTTCCAAACTAAAATTTCAACCATTATTCGATAATTGAAATCCATAGTATTCTATCTTCCTTAGGCATATAGTGTTTCCTCAAAAGAGAGAACGTATTCTATAACAATCTTTATTACTTAATCACTAAATCATTTTTCTATACTAAGTATATCCATTTGATAACATATAAGTTCCAAAAATCAACTTATTCTTGTTCCATAATAACATTTTAGTAAAATAATAAGTCATACTAACCAGGGACTTCAATTAGGCTAGTGGTAGGCAATTCACCCTTGTCGCCCTTCGGTTGTGGGTTCGATTCCTACATCTCTGCCGGATGTGACAGGTCGTCACCCATCCTATGGGTTTTCCTTTTTATAAAACTCAAAAATAAACTTTACATGTTTTAACATAAATGGTTTCCTTATACCTCTAATTTTCATCCAAATTCATTATGATCTCAACATATTAATTCTTGAAGTCATATTTCACCACCGTATGATAAAATAAAATGATCCACAAAATGAAGAACATCATACCTTGATCATGGTGTCCATTTGGTTTTATCATCATCTTGTTCACGTAGGTAGAAGGTCCATGCATCGCAAAAATGATTTAGAGATCCTTAAAATTCATTTGATTCCTCCATCCGAATACACCTTGTACAACATAGGTCGTATGCGTGTTCACAGAAAAATAGTTTTGGAAAATAATCATGCATGACATATTATTTAAAAACATCTAATAAAACATGATTTCTATAAAATAGTCGGACCGAATTTGAGTTGAAAATTTAAATTAATCGTCCTCTTAAAATACCATAGGTATGTGCTGAGAGACTATATTATAAAAGAAAATATAAATAGTTTGTGATAGGGTCTCCTTCTTCAGCACCTTTTTGAAAATCATAATATGCTTAAAAATCTTATGATAAGGTAAAATATTTGAAAATTCCTTGATAATATTTACCTTTCTTGAAAATATGAGAATATTGTGAAAATAGGATTTGTCTAAATACAACCCATGATCCATGATGATAATGGGGAATAGTGGAGGTGTTTTATATCTCAAACAACTACTTGCAAGTGAGTTGTATGCTAGGAAACGATTCACAATCATCTGAACATGACTTTGCAATAATTATTACAAGCATGTCATCAAGAAGAGATAATAATTTCATTTGAGATCCTCCTCATTCCATTTGTAAATGACATTCATTGATCTGAAAAAGTTATAAAACAAGGATTCAAATGAAATAATTGACATACGGACTAACCATGTGTCTAACAAAAACTCCTAAACCCTAAATTTTTCTAAACCGACCTCTGATACCAACTATAAGGACTCAGCCTTAAACATTACATAATCTAGAATTAAATGAATAATTTACATTGACGATCTTTTCAGGTTTATATTTTTAGAGAATTAGTCATAACAATTACATTACAACTTGAATATTACATTTAGACACTACTACTTAGTATCTATTTTTTTCATAAAATAAAAACACTTAAAAAACATGTCTAGTTCCATGTTTTAGATAGCATGACTTTTCCTTGATCTGATCCTTGACCCTATTCATTTTTAAGTCCTATGTAAAACATTTCAAAAACATGGGATGAGCATAAAAATCTCAGTAAGGGTTATAAAATAAGGAAGGAAAACATTAGCCCATCAATAAATACCAATCAGTGAAACCATACTTTTCAATCATTACATACCTTATGAAATCATAAAATTTATGAATAACACACACAAATTATAAATCATAAAGGTTACTTATGGCATCCATATCAAACATACATTGTAGCTATAATAAATACATAGGGAGTTACACTTGGAATACCCATCACAGTATATTCCCTAAATCTCTTAGGATAAACATCACGTTTACCTCCATCACACTACCCAATGCATTGGAGAGCTATCTCGGGCTCACCCGCCCTAGGATTATCATGGAACCAATCGTATACATAAACAATGACCAATAACCATAACATAATCATAACACATAACACAAGTATAAATAAAAGATTAAATTTCCACATTCCAATATATCAAATCAAGATATTGACATAAACAATGCTTTATCAAATCGTTTTCAAAACCATTAAAAATAGATTTTGGAATCAAAGTGTCCCATACCACTTTGATTATTTTAAATGAATTATCATTTGAAAACATTAATGTCCATATAAAAAATCCTAAAACTCATTTTGAAAACATGGACATTAATGAGAATTATTTAGAAGAATAAATCTTTAAAACATTTAAAATGATATTTTAGTTAAAGAGTTTTTTTTACAAAATGAGAGATTCTTGAATACAAATAATTGAGTAATAAATTTTAATCATAACTTTATAATATCATGAGAATAAAGGTATTCATGATATAATATGTCAAATAACATTATATACACCATATAATAGTGAATTGGTGTATAACAACAATGAAGTCTCAGTTGAAATGTAAATTGAGATGAAATCCCTTATAAAGAAAGTATCCTTAAATTAAGGATAAATGAATCACATAATTATGTGTCACAAATATAAATACAACCAATATAAATGGATATTAATTTTAAATCAATCATAGGTCATTCACACATATTCATAGGATGAAATATTCAAGAAGTACAAGTTGAACCCAAAGAATTGAAATTGGGTTAAGAAGTTCCCCTGTAAAAATTTGACACCCTAACAACATCACATTAAAATTAAGAAAATGAGTTGATGAGAAAATTACGGTATCTAATCACTTGGAAATAAAGTTTACATCAATAAGGATATAGAATAACATATCCTGACATAATTAGTTGTAAGATAAAAGATATATGGAAGTCTTTCAAAAAGAGGAGGGTGAAAGGTTCCCTTACCGATTTGGTAACTTACAAAACATATTCCACATGAAAGAAAGATCATACAATGAAGATTTAAATACTCATAAATGAACATATATTATACAAAGGTACAATCATGGGCAGTACATACACCACACAAACGGAAATATTGGCAAATATAGCATGAATCTCACGAGAATAAAAGTGAGATGAAACCATTTACCTCGCTGTAATCAACTGAGTCATTTGATAAAAAGTTAATAAACATAAAATTAATCACATAATACCATGAATATAAATATAATAATGATAAAATATATATAACAGAAGTACATAATAAACCACATGCAATAAATAAGTGACGAACAATGGAAATCTCACGGAATTAAAAGTGAGATAAGAAATCTCTTTACCTTGTGTCCAACTTGACCCGTTCATTCATTAATCACCTGAATAATAAATTAATTTTAATTTATACTTTATTAAGAATCTTTTTAATGTTTATTATTACTTTTATATTAATTATTACCTTGTTATAAACATTATGTAATCATTTAAGTTAATAATGATCATTTTGTCGATATTTGGTACTTGATTCAAAAAATGGACATCTTATAATTACAAGTAGTTCATGTGGTAAGATATCCATTATCTTCAGAATGATATTAATGATTTAGATATCATATATATCATATATGTCTAGTATATACATGTATTTATAATATTATATAACATTTAGAGGTAATAAATGAAATGCACCGTTCATGGAGACGGTAAGTCGTACGTACGCATAAACGCTACTTCCATTTCTTATTATTATTTTAATGGAATTAAAAACATAATGATACATAGTTATATTATAATTCTAGTACAATATTATATACAATATTAATAACTTCATCCTTTTTATGTCTCACATCAGGCATTAACGAGTCATATCACTTTGAGGGGGCGGTAGTCCGCACTTCCTCTAATGAGATTATCGTATTTACCCACAATGGAAACCATAAAGTATTTCTATAAATGAAAACATACATAATCATAAATAAAACATAAACATAATATATATCATATATAAATAAATTTCCATCATAATGGCCAGCATGAGAGGCGGTTGGAGATATTTGAACAATCATCGTTTCGTGAGGCATTAGTTTTCCATCCACAGAAACATTATGTTCTCCACCCATTAGATGGAGGTGTGTGTAATATTAGTTCGAATAATTCTCATTAAAACATGATAACATATTTAGGATACTGTTTTTTTAAAAAAATAAAGGAATAAAAAGATTTTAGGGGTTGGAGAAGTATAATAAAAGAAAACAATTTAAGAGAAATAGTTACCTTTAATTTGGGTAACTCCCTTTGGTTTGAACCAAAGGGATTCTTGAATTGCCTTATGTATAAAATAAGGATTCTAGGTGGAGGGGAGGGATGTAGGGAGCTTAATTGGGCCGAGTTTGGATGATCCAAAATACTTGAGAGGTGTGAGGAATTGGTTATAAGTGGTCTCCTTTTATAAGGGAGAGGAGGGGCTCTTTAGGAAAGTGTGATAATATTATTTTATTATATAATGATATTAGGTTTATAAAGGTCCAAAAATAATTAATGTTGAATATAAGATGACTCATGGACGAAATAAATTCATCCAATAAGAATTGGACAGGTTTTGGATTTCATTTTAATATTTATAATCTTATTTATTTAAATATTTTATTAATGAGGTAAATACGACATCAATATTGTGTCATAAATAATTTAATTTATGTGATGTCTAAAAATTATAAACAACATACCATGATGTAGGAAATCTTTTTAGATTTACAATTAATATTTATAGTCGAAAATATAGTTTATATAACACCATATAAAAATTCATTTACTAAAAGAGTTTTGTTTATGTCATTTCTGCCTTTACATTAAATTAATTAATCTAAAGTGTCATTATCTTTCATAAGTGGCTCCATGGGCTCCCAAAATAAACCCAAATATTCTCATGGTCAGAAATTACTCATAAAATATGGTTAGGACAAGTGTTAAGGTAATTTTGAATTATTATAATATTCTTTTTACCTTGAATTACTTTATTTACCATTAACCGCGGTAAATAAAAGTCAAAAGTTACTATTCCCTAAAAATTATTTTCATCTTATTGAACAACATTTTACTTACTAATAGCAACCATGTATGTCAAATTTTTGAAATTCAATTCACATAAGTAGTAAAATTTCATTTAAATGAAAAAGTCTGTTTTTTAACTACTACTAAGTGGTGTCACTATTCATCAAAAATTAATGTTTTTTAGAAAAATACTAAAAATTAAGCCTAATATTTTCTTGATATTCCGAATTCGAAAATGATGCCTATTTTTCCAAATTCAAAACATAAAAGTGGCAATAATTAATTTAAAATTAATTCCTATTGTTAAAACAAATTGCGTGTTTTTACGAAACAATAACTGTTAAAAGCTTGACACTTGTTTGTGTCCAATTTCAAAGTAAAATTAATTAAAATGACCAAAATTGGATTAAATGTTAAAAATATATTCTAATTATACTTTAAAACCAATTAAAAAATAATCTAACTATATAAATAAATTATATTAAAACACAGTTTTTAATTAAAATACAATATGTTTCACTATTCATTAGAAAATGAACTTTATTATAAAAATTCAAAAAATTTACACAAAGTAAATTTTGATGTCCCCATTCAAAATAAAGATTTTATTTGGTCAAATATAATGTATTAATGTGGCCAAAATTATATTTAAAGAGGTTTCTCCATTAAACGGCGATAAATCGGCCTTTTAATGTAAATTATGCTTAAACTTAGATTCATTAACATTTTAAGACTCTAATTTTTATTGGATAATTGTTAATACATTTAACAAACATGTATAATATTATTGTAGTTATTTTTTTTCATTTATTCCAATAAAATGGCTAGGAGTTAACTACCATTTAAAAAAATATATTATATTATTAGTGTGCAACATAAGATTTCAAAGAAACCCGTTGTGGCGTATCGGGTACGATATCAAACATAACAGCCCCTTTAAAGTAAAATTTATATTTAGTTCACAAATATTAATAAATATTAAATATTTCTTATTATTTATTTACCTGGGATGTTACAGGGAGTGTTTTTCATGTATATTAATGAGAAACTATAACAGCCCATAACCTCACTACGGGATCTGGTGCTTAAATCACAACCTTTATATTTCCGAATTTGATAACAATAATTTTGACCCACTTTTTCATCTAGTCTTTACAACATCAAATGGTGAAAATGGATCACTTACATTCTTAAAGACATTTTAAGTTTATAGTTTTATATAATTAAGTCAAACTCCTACAACACAATCCCCATGTCATTAAATGATAATTTCTCCCACTTAACCAAGATTATATAATTTCACATTAAGTCATCATCATCGTCAATATAAAATACCTTCTACACTTGATTCATTCAATCACATTCTTTATAATCTAGGTAAGAGGAAGCATAAAAAGGGTGATCTTAAATTCTCATTAAGTGTAAACATAGTCATTAAAAATTAAAAGTCATCAATGATCATAAGTAGTACATATGGGTATGATAACATAATATGAGTGAGTGGAAAAATTATAAAACAACTAATACACTTAACTACATGAATCATCAATAATGATACATGTAATAAGGATATAAAAAGCGAAGAGTCATAAAAATCAATAATCATGATCCATGTGATATAAATATTGATAAAAAGAAGCATTATAAACACATGTAAATCATAGATGAAGCTTATAGGTATCTTGGAACATCATCATTAAATAACCCTTATAGAACCATTAAAATTGGAATAACTGTATTGAAGACTTCCAATATAATTATATAGATAACATAATCCTTACCCAATGCATTGGATCACTATCTGGGTTCACCAATCATATAAGCTATAATGGGCTCCCCCAACATTATCTCAGCTACCCCATCATATAAGTTGTAATGGGCCCACCTAGTGTTGTTTGGGCCACCCCATCATATACGCAGTAACAAGATCACCTAGTGCTAGCTAGGCCTACCTATCATATAAGTTTTAATGGACTCACCTGATGCTATCTGTTCACACCCATCGTATAATTAATGACTAAGAACCATATCCTTAATAAAGTGTAAAGAGATTTCATTTCATCATAACACTTATAAAAATAATCATTATTCCTTTCAAAACATGGTATACCTATGGAAAGGAAATTAGTTCAATGAAAATATTTTTAAATATAATTAACCTAAGGAAATGAAAATGGTTTCATAATAATCTCTTTCAAACATGATTAACCCATGGAAAATAAATAGGTTCCATAACAATCTCTTTTTAACATGATTATCCCATGGAAAAGAAACTGGTTTCATAACAATCTCATTGAAACAATATTAATATATATATAGAAATAATAAGTATTGTATTAAAATCATTATACACAATTGAGGGGATATTTTTTCTAATGAATAGAATTACCATAATTGATCTTTAAAAACATTCACGAGGAAAATATCTTTTTAATTTATAAAATAATTTTTTAAAACTAAAATTTCAAAAAACATTTTGAAAATAATTTTCCTATCAAATAATCATTGAATATTATAAAATAATTTTTAATATAAAATAATTTCCATGATGGTAGGAAATTTCATTCATGCCGTACACATTAAAATAAATATTACTTTCACATTTTCAGTAAAATCCAAGCATGAATTGTTTGGAAACTAACATAAAGATTCTATTAAAAAAATTTGTAAAAAAATAAAAAATAATAACATATTATTTAATAAATAATTTTAATAATTATAAATTCTTTTTTGAGAAATTTTTTTGAAATCATTATTTTGAGAGAAAAGGTGTTTTTTATAGGAGAGCAATAATGATGGTTTTTATTAAAAAAACAATTATCAATTATTTTAAAAAACAACTAGTGGAAAAATGGTACTATTAATTTGAATTATCATAAAATAAATATAGGGGAATAAATTTCATGATAATTCTTGATAGATTTATCATAATATATGATCATTGGAAGCATAGTAATAAACAATCCTGATAAATGATGAGATTGTAATATAAAATACTTACCAATTTTGTAACATTGAAGTGTTATAGGCATGAAAGAATAAAAGTAATTGAAACATAAAATATCATGAAAATAATTATATTCAAGATATAACATGTAAAATGGACATTATATACACAACGTTTAAGAATATAGTGTATAACATAACATTTTCCCCAAAAAGGAAAATTGAGGGAAAACCTATAACTGTTATCTTTTGAACCATAAAACCCTTGAGGGTGGGATTTTAAAATGGATAGTAAACCCAAAAAAAATCTATGAGAATCGTTATAAAATAAATTAATGGTTGGTATATACACCACATAAAATAAATAGGTGGTGAATATGGAATGTGTCTCACATAAGTAAAAAGTGGGATGGTAATCCATAACCTCGCGCTTCCTTTTGGTTTATTGTCCTTTAACATTTTATATAATGATTTTAAACATGTTACTAACTTATTAAAAATCCATATTAATATTTATAATATCATATATGATACTTTAATAACATATTATCACTCATTCATTAATAATCATTCATTATTTACATTGTTTCGGGTGTAAATTGCCTTTGTTTTCTCATTAGTTATTTGTTATGAAAGTTCTAGTTCATATGCATATTATATAGTTCAATCATCTTCAGAATAATAATCAGGGAATAATTATAATATTTATACATCAATTATACCTTTAATACCAATCATGAAATATTTTTATTATAAATGATTTATGTTGCGATCATGGACACGGTTTGTCGTACGTAAGCATTAGTAATGTTTCCATTTTTTATTGATCATTATGGAAATATATTAGGTAATATTTTATCATTATATATTGATAATAATATCACATATACCATATTATTTCTTTAAATATACTTATATATATCATTTATGTGGTGTGGGAGTAAAAATAGAGTCGCATCGCTTTGTGAAGGCGGTTGTCCACACATACATAAATGATGTTATCATCTTTTTAGTGTGAAAAATAAAATAATGTTTTATATCTTCATAATGATAAATATTTCACTAATATAATAATTATTTCATGTATATCACATATATTCATTAAATTTAACCTTATTATATTCCATGTAATAAGACAGTGCACACGGTCAAAGTGTTGTAGAGAAACCACAAGTTTGAAAAAGCAATATGGGAATCAGATGTGGTGATGAAACAAATTTTCCCTCATTTGTTTTAGTGTGTGAATTAAAAATTTATGGGAATAAATTTATGAAGTTGGAAAATTATAATGGTCCAAAATTTTTAAATAAATTTTCCCATGTATTTTAATTAAATGAATTATTATATTATGGATATAGCAAAAACATGAACTTCTTTGGTTTCAATATATCCAACTAGATTTAAAGTAAAATTATGTACCATTACCATTGATAATATAGCCGTTCAAATATGATCACTTGATTAGTAAAAATATAGGGTTTTAAGAAATCCAATTTACACAGATAAAGGAAATTATAGACACAACCAGTATGATCATACCCTATGAAGCCCACTTATCAGAGCTACTGATAGATATAGAATCACTAATATTTTCCCTTGAATAATCCCAAGATGAGATCTAATAGCTTAATCCTGAACGAAAGCGTTTATAGAAAAATTTTATGCTCATGTATCTCATAACCCAAACCATGTATGCCGAACCACCCCATGAAAATCCCACCATCGCGCACCTTAACCTAAGTGGATTTTTCTTGTTTATTAAAGTCCTATATATTAGTACCATAATAATATGATTATCTATATTTTATTTTAAATATAATAATGGCTATTTTTACTTCATATTTTTACTCTATAAACGATATTGATTTTAATACAATAAAACACAAATTATATTTTTTAAGTAATATAAAAATTGAATTAAGGCAATTATTTTTGATGAATTAATATATTTTTAAAATAAATAATTTTTTTTACAATTTTTATTAAATATAAATGATCATATTATTTTTAGGAATTCAAATGTAATTTTAATAAGTTTTTGAAAACTGTTATTTAAAAAAAAACCCAGTATTTCTCAATAAATGTCGATTATTATTTTCAAATTAAAAATTAACTTATTTAAAAATTTGATAAAATTTATATTATTTTTGGAATCATAACATTGAAATTGTCCACTGGTGAATTTTTCATAATTTTCTGAGAAATTCGGATTTTCTGGTAAACATTAAAGACAACATAAATATATGGTGTGTATTATGATATCATAATGACCCAAAATGATGTAATAAATATTATAATGGGTATCCAAGACCAAATCTATTTTTCCCTCTAAAATAATTTAATATTAAGTTAATTTTAGTAATTTTATAAATCTCTTAGGAATCATCCAAAACCTATAATATATTTTAAGGTTTTAATATCAATTATTTAAGAGTATGGCACACTTCCACATCACCAATTGTAATATTTGAATAATTTGGGACCTTGGACAAATAAAAGAATTAAAATAACCCCTATTTGTTAGAAACCATGTTCAAAAACCATAGTAAAGATTTTGGTTTTTTTATTTTATTATATAGTCTCTAAAACCAATGTTTGAGAAATAATAAATAATTACACATTCATTTCCTATATAATCCCACCAAGCTCAAATTCATCATCACTAAAAAAACTTGTATAACTTCCTTAATCTTCCATCCCCTCTCTAGATTCCTCCCTAGGTTCCCCAAATCTCTTAAGAATCTCATCCCAGGATTTTGGAACCACACTCTCAACGTAAGGAAACCTATAATTCTCCTATATACTCAAGTATGTTTTTTATTTTATGTCTTTTATATTTATTTTATAATGTTAGGATATGTTATTCCATATCCCCATTATTTTTAATTTTATTTATAAATGATTAGATACCCCTTTCAATCCCATCAAGTCCTCCCATGATCATTTATATTTCCCTGTTATGCTGTCAAAATTTCACCATAGTTTTCCATTCCAAGCAATTGTATGGTGAATACCCGTACCCATTTCCTATTAAGTATGTTAAACCTTATAAACTTATAATTTTTAATTTGAGATTTGAATATATGTATTTTACACTCCTTGATCATGGAATAAAATATTATGATCAATGAATCATTGTTTAATGATCTATGTGGAACTTATGTATTATAATGAAATGAAAGTGATTAGTGTGCCCAAAATTATATCATTTTACAATGCGTTGGGTAATGTTTTAGTCTCATGAAATGTCATTAAAGGGATTAAGAAGTGAACATAATCCATCAAGGTACTTTATCTATCATTCTGTCATGGAATTTATCCTTGAAATGTGTTTATGATGCATTTCTTTAAGTTGTTTCCACATTTCCCTTGTTGCCTTTATGTTGTCAATTTATACCATGGATCATTGTTCATTTTTATGATTCTTAACCCTTTTATGTATCATTTATATGAATATTTTATAACATGTATTACTTTCTTAATGTTATTCTATATTTATTCCCTTACTGGGATTTATAGCTCACCCCTTTCTAATATATGCCCCCAGGCTATCCCATATAGTTTTAAGTATGAAGGAATATTATGATCATGTTAAAGAATATTTAAATAAATATTATGCGTTTATATTTGAATTTGTTATATAATTTACATAATTCCCAAAAAAATAAGCTTCTTGATCTTTTGGGTTTTTATATGTGTACTTTTATGTATTAAATCATTAATTAATGTGTAATAAGGAGAAGTGTTCTGATAGGATGTCTCTAATGGGTAGGTCATAATCTACTTTTCATAATCCCATAGGGCTTATATTAATGAAAATCTAAAGGGTATCCCCAAACTTTTCCAAGGGCTGCGGATGAGTTTTTAAGACTCAAACATCTAGAGTATGAAGTGGGGCATGGAGAAAATGACTATTCAGGAAGGGTTCCAGAACCCAAGGGCAGTTTACCTTTTAGTTTGGGAGGCTTGGTCTCTATGCCATGTGGTTTTGATTCATGTGGTGTGGGTTATAAAAAGGTTTGATAATGGAGCATCAAATTCTTTCTTTGATAATGTTTACAATACATGGCGGAGTGACATTAATGATGTTAAATCTTCTTGAATAGTCTGGTTATGGGGATCGTAAATCATAGTCCCTGAATATATGAGTTAACTGGATGTGGGAACCAGTTTATACATGTCAAACATTTGTAATGGAACGATCCTATAATGTTCCACGCAGTTAGGACAATAACTCATGGGTTTAAGGGGGTCCTTCCTGGGATCCAAGGGTCCATTTAGAGGAGCCAGTCCCTATTACCAATCTAATAATGGGAAGGTCCTATAGAAAAGATTCCCAAAGACCATGGGGTTACAAGAGAAGGATAGAAACTCAAGTAAATGGTTGTACTATCTCAGATTTCAAAGGCATGAAGGCAATTTACGAGAAGTGAAATATTCAATAAGGGTTATAAAACCCTAAAAGTTGTGTCACTGCCTCTTGAACACATTATCATGGTGATGAGATTTAACAAAACATTATTATAACTTTTTCCTGGACCACAGGGTATATAGAGAATGGATTTTATTTTAATGGAGGCACAAAGTGGCCCCTATCAGCATTATTCCTCATTCATTCATACTCTAAATTTTTCCAAAACATTGGAGATAAAGATTTTATAGAGAGGATACTTGACTTTTTCTCAGGCCTCCCATTGTCGATTTTCAACCTGACAAGCATTATGTCACTTTTACTAGAATTTTTAGGGTCTTATGATTTGGACCATAAAAAGATTAATTTTAAGGTCATAGAGCTCTGACCAAAGTGTATGAAATTTAAGCGAATGAAGAACATGGACCTAGTGTGAGTTAAATATTAAACAATTTCCAAATCAGCATACCTAGGGGAAAGAGTACTCAGACATCCTTCTAAAAAGAAGATGAAAACTTTTTAAATCATGGATCTAGGTTCCCAGGTCATGAGTAATGATATGGTACAATCATTCTGAGGATATCCTAGAAAACCCACAGGTGTTGAGTTCTATTTCAGTGATGATTGGCTCACATGTATTAGAATTTCCTTCCCACAAGGCCAAGTTCTCTTTGTTTGAAAGGTCAAAGCCCCTATACATCGATATCAAGGTCAAATAGAGAGATCTATTTTCCTTTTTCAGGTCCATGAAAGTTTTGTGTCAAACTGAGGCACTAAATGCATGAAGTTTGATTTATGGGATGGTGGGATTAAAATATGATGAAAGAAACCCATACTCTAGTTCACAGAGGTCAGGCTCTTGTGGTCCTTTGATAAGAAATGATAATGGGTGATGGAATGTACATTTTAACATCATTTTCTAGGGATGTATTTGTTGTTCAGTTTCAATTTCATGGAACTAGTATGTTTTCTTTGTTATTTAATGACATGCAGGGAAGATGTTTTATTTTCCTTGTGGTTTAAATTCATGTGATAAGGACGTTGGAATCGACATGAATATTTTGAAATATATATTTGGGGACACTTTTCACTATTTGAGGGAAATGAGGGGGGAATATTTTTACCATTAACAATATTATTGGTTTGCAGACATATGTTAGATCCCTTCTTGAATATATTTATCATGTGTACAAGAAAGTTGTTTGTAGATCGGACCCATTCATAGTAAGAGTGATCATGTATGACTTATACCTCTTTAAAAAGAAGTGTATGTTGTTTTTATAGTTCATTCAATGTGAAGAACTTTTTTATCTATTTTATATCAGGTTTCTGGGACATTCGCTACATAGGTAAAACCCATATGTAGTTATGGGTGAATTTTCATCATTTAATATGTTGCGGGTGAACCATGTATTGGGGGTCTGGGTGTCACTATATATCCTAGGATGAAAGTAATCAAGCCAGACATATTTCATCCATGTAAGTTCCCTAAAAATGTGTGACACATATGTAGGGATGGTTTACATTTTTTTTTATCTCAGTTGGACCCTAGAATCTGAGATCTAGGCATCACTACATATCCTCCAGTAATATGAATCAATACACACATAAATATTGAATGGGAAACACTTCACACAATTCTAACCCATACATATAGGGGGTATTTTTATCATTCATATTTATAGTTGGACCCAGTATTGGATGTCTAGGAATCACTATGTATCTTGAGATAATAGGATTAAAGTCTCACATAGTTATTGAAAGGGAAACTTTGTACGCATGTTTGAATCATAAACTGAGGGGGGGGGGGTTCTCATTGATTGTTGAAGCTGGACCCATAATTGGAGATCTATGAATCACTATTTATCCTATAATGTCCAGAATAAATACACATATAATTATTTAATGGGAAACTCTCCACGTAGCTTAGGACTATACTAAAAGAGGGGAATTATTCCCATTGATTGTTGTAGATATTGCCAAAATTAGGGATCTGGTCATCACTACATATCCTTTGATAATTGGAATCAAGACACATGCAGTTCATGAATGGGAAACTCTCCACACAATCCTATACCATATGCAGTGGGGTGAATTATTCCCATTGATCATTGTATCTAGAACAAATATTAGAGATCAGGGTGTCACTTTGTATCTTGTGATGATAGAAATCAAGACACACATAGTTCTTGAATAGAAAACTCTCCATGAAGGTCTGACGCATACATAGAGTGGGGAATTGTTCCCATTTATTTCTATAGTTGAACCCAAAATTAGAGATCCATGCATCACTATGTATCCTATTATGATAGGAATCAATCAACATGTATTTTTTGAATGGGAAACTCTTCTTGAAATTCTGAACCATTTGCATAGGGTTCATTTTTTCCATTGATCGTTGTAGCTGGACCTAGAATTAGGGATATGTGCATCACTAAAAATCCTATGATGATAGGAATAAATCCACACATAGTTCCTGAGAAACCATGTATTTAAACATCATGTGGAAAGAATGTAGGTTCACCAACCTAAAAATGAAACATTATTGTTGGATCCTAGACTAGATATCTAGGTGTTTCTATAAATCCCGTAATGGTAGGAATCAAGCCATGTTTATTTCTTTAATGAATGTGTGGTGGAAGATTGACACCAAGTGTAATGGTATTCTTGGGTAATATCGGTAAAATACGTAGTTCTCTATCATGATAGAGACATCAACCATTTAGTTCCATGTCATGCGTTAAGGACTTAGGTGGTGTTCTATTTTATTGTCTTTTATCTAGGACCATTATAACCCTGTCGTGAACTAATATGTCTTAATTATTTATGTATTCTTTTGCATAAATTCATAAGCCCATGTGATCTATGCTTAGTTTGAGAAAAAAGGGATGGAAATGTTTACTTCATGATATGGAGGTTATTAGAGAAGGGACATGGAAATTTTTTTATCATGTGGTGGATGAGCCAATATATATGATCTAATAGTCCCTATATATCTCTTTGGAGTGAGGATAAAACCGTACATAGTTCTATAAAATCGTTTAGTTTATTGTCGTGTGGTGATGACAACATCCGTGCAATTTAACATCATGTAGTGAGGACATCATCCGTGCAATTTAACATCAAACGGTGAGGATGAAAGTGACATTACATTAATGAAATATCATGGGTGGACCCAAGAATGGAGATATAGGCATCACTATGTGTCCTATAATAGTAGGAATAAATCCATATAGAGTTCTATAATGGACAACAGCTGTGTAATTTATCATCATGTGGTAATGAATAAGGTTACTTGATGTGAAAAATAAGTATTGAACATTGTCGGCTAGTATAACATCTTATGGATGGGATGAATATTTTGTGGGTAGACCTAGGATTTGGGATCTTGGAGTAACTATGTATCCTATGATGGTAGGAATCAATCTAACCAAGTTCTTGAATACAAAATTCCCTATATGGATATGACTCACACATAGGGATAGGTGACTTCATTTATCTTTTTCATAGATCTTGCTCATGTGTGACGAATTAGTTGTAAGACTATACATCCCATTCAGTTTATTGTCTAATACTAAGGACGTCATCCATGCAGTTTAATGTCTTGTGGTAAGGACATTTCATGCATTTTAACGCCATGTGACCACGATGAGAGATGTTGCACAATTTAAATTCTTGCATTTAGGACTTCTTCAGTATGGTTTTTCATCATGTGGTCAGGATATATCATGATATTTAACATCTTGAAACAAGGATGTTTGGACATTATACAGAATAAATTCTTACTTCCATGACTCAATTGCATGAGAGGGGTGAATTCTTATGACTGTATTCCTGAAACCTTAATGTTTATTAGGTAATCCTAAGTGGTGTGTAGCCAAATAAGGGTCTAGATCAGGTATTTACATTTAATTCCAAGTGAAGATGTATTGATTTTTCTCTATAAATGAAATTTACATATCTTTCTCCTCAAATATCATGATGGTACTAATCAATGTGGGTCATGGTTCTTCTTCTATTTCCAAATTTAACTTCCTGAGAACAATGATGGTGGTTTTAGCATCCTAAAAATTCCACCAATGGAAGAAAATACTCCCATAATCACCTTACAAAAGGAAACACGTGTTCCTACAAGTCTAACAAGGTAAATGGACTCAAATTGAGTGGAAAATTTTAGAAGAAACTTGAAGGAATTCTATAATTTCAAATAATTTCATGTTTCACGCATAACATCACCGGGAAGGGTCCACAGACCGCTGGGATCATTAACCACCGGTATGTGGAACGATTCGCAAACCGCTGGCCTATTGAGCAATGTCTAGCAAACAAGGTTCACTGCGAACCGTGTCACTAAATGAATCATGCACACAAAGGACATCAGCATACTGTCTCATGAGCTCAATGGTTTGCAAACGAAGCAAACTGGTAGGGTTCTACGAACAATGATCACGAACCATATCCTTCGCAAACCCTGGACTGACCGAGTCTTCCACAGGTCAGTATACATTTTCATGGGCCTCCAAAAATGGTTTCACATTCCCAATAGATACAATTTCCCCGATGCTCTATAAAATGAGCACATAAGGAATTGAGAATGTACATACGATGAAAGATTGAATGGAACCTAGAGGTTGGAATAAATAACACGGGGAAGATTTCAGCTTCAGTCTTGAATCATCGAAAAAGTCTTAATTACAAACCATGTTATCCATAGGTACAGCCATCCGCGAACCATAAAATGGGGGAACTTAATAATAAAAAGAAAACCACAAACCTAAATAGTGAAATCTCGAAGCATATACTTCTCATGGATAAAATTCCCATGAACAATGATTCCCCAGACCCTCCTTCAAAATGATGCACTGCTTAGTGCACCGCTATGTAAATTGAAAACAGTGTCGCGTACTGCATCAGTACGCGGATGGAACCAAAATCGGAATGATGGACCACATACCACCATGGTGCATGGTGGTTCATACCATGCATGGGTACCATTTTGGTACGTGGATGGCCCCTTTGGGTGCATTTCACTATGGTATGTGGATCTTACCTCATCCCGCATAAGAAAATAGTACGCAGAATGGGGTATTTTCGGGTATTATTTCCTCCGGTTCCCACCTCAACCCTCCATTATTGTCCAATCATCCACAATACCTCCATGAACCAGTCCTCCGACATCAGGACAAGTCCTCCTACAAAGACACCTAACTCGTATGATCAGACAATCAGGTGCATCAGTGCACCCCATTGAGACTATATATCCATGTAAAGAAAAGTAACAAAGGCTCTCCCCACAACAATTTGGGATTCGGTAATGTATGTGGGTCTACATTTGTGTGGTAACGTCGAATTCCAAACTTCGGATTCCAATGTGAACCTCCCCATTCTAGGGATTAAGGGTGATCATAGGGTTTTCTATTCAATGAGGAATAGTGATCAGTCGACAGGTTATGTTCACTCCCCCCTTTGACGAGGATGCAACTACTTCCCTTCCCAAAATTTATTCTGGGGCCCTCTTACTAAGGTAAGTCCCCAATCTTCTGAGGCTAAGCCGCATGAACTTTAATTTAATTTCACAATAAAAGGTTTGTCGCTTCGTGCCCTTGACTACCATCACCCTGGCCTCATCCGTCATAGGCTCTCCCTCTCCCACCAATAGGAGAGGAAGCATGTGCTTTGTTGAATCTTTCACATCCTCTTGTTTCTCACATCGATCATGACCAACATGGGCTTTGCGTTTTGTGATGAATACAACATCCACATCATCTAAACTATGAGAAATCTGACTGCTGATTAAACTAGGATACATAGGATGCATATTTTAAGGCCTGATATCAGAAGGGTTCTTATCCAAAAGGGTTCACCCAACCATGTCCCCCCTAAATGAGCAGCTTCCATGCATAATCCCAACATAATGTCGAACTACATGGGTTCTGATTCCTCTCTAGAGGATACGTAGAAAATCCATCTTATGGGTCTGATCCCAACATCAAATCACCTTCTATCCCCCTTAATGATGATAAAATTCTGAGCACCTTATGGTATAGCTCAAGTCCAGAGTACCTCCATAGAATCAAATATATTCATGCCTATGATAATCTTGAAAACCAAGGGTAGCCCGTGGAACCACTCTTTCGGAATGAACCAAGGATTCATGAACATATGGACATGACTTAAATATATAAGAGATTCTAGAAACAGGCTATAATTTTCCCCTGGAAGGGTGTGGTGAGTCTGACCTCCCATCCTCTCGACTAATGGATTCCTTAAGTGTCATTGGTTGAATCATCAATCCACAAGTGTCTGCCTTTAGAAAACAGGTCCTTGAATCATGGATACCAGGGTCTTTGGGCGTTTTTGGATCCACAAATAAACCCATTGGAGACCATATAAGGAAGTTATATCTGAGGAGGATAGGTTTCACAAGTACTTGACCCCATGAAATCGCTCGCTGAGACCGACTGACTATGGAATCTCTTTCACAATGCCAAAGGGGTGAATTGTCTAGCCCAAGTGGGGAAATGCAACACTCTTTTAAAGGATAATGATGGAGAATGGGTCGAAACAAAAGAAATGGTGAACTAGACAAGAAACCTTCTCTAGAGAAAGAGACGGGTGATAATTATCATCAGTCCATTTCCTCAACACCCGAAATGCACCACCTCGGATGTGGAACAAAAATGGTGAACCCGACGTGAATCCTTAACCAAGGTGTCGGTCTTACCCCACTCAATCCTTTTCGCCCCACAAAAAAAAAGAAGAGGGGAAGGGTGCTAAGATGAATCTCCAAATACACATTTGATTAAAAAAATGCTACTTTGATGAGGTCTTGTGGTTTGTATGTCATATATGTATATTGCAGGTTCCCGCAGAGCAACCTTCGATCCAAATGTCATCCTGAAGACTGATGAAGACACTTACAATAGTGATACCGCATGTATCCAAGGCCCCAACAAAGAGCAGGAACCCCTCACCTACACACCATCTTCAATTTTGTGTATCGAACACACTGATCAGAGAGTACCACCAAAATAGTACTCTTCCCACAGTGGAGGTCGCGAGACAAGCTCTCTAGTCAGCAAAGGTTCGCCAGCCACCTCTTCAACCGTGATCGGCACTCTAGCATGAGGTGGCCCTGGTGGTCGTCTCAAACCATTTTTGTGAGCATGTCCTCAGATCGTGACAATGAGTACCTCCCTTACCATAGGGAGGCAGATGAAGTCAATGCTAACAACTTCACCTCAACTGAATAGGGGTCCAACTCACATGCCCCCACCAGAGAGCATAGTCACCAACACCGGTTGACCAGATCCCTTCCTGTGGAAGAGGACCATATATCGAGGGCACTTGCTGATGTCCAAGAGACCCAGGACCCTTGGTCTACCTGCCAAGTGTGGTGAATTTATAATCAGGAACACACTATCACCCTAGTTCCTAAGGAGAAACTCTAACATACTAACACTGTGGAATTCAACGTGTAGACAGATGACTCTACCACCTCTACTCAAGCCCACTATATAAATAGGGGCACAATACGAGTACATGCATGTTCCTTCTAGTGCTCACCAATCCCGTCGTGTAGAGGGAGTGGAAAACTATGGGCAGATGCAGATATATGTCAGTGCACAACAAGCCCTTCAACCAAATAGGGTGGCAACTAGATACACGCAAGCACAAATACCTCATGACACATGTCAAGTCTGTCTACCAAATAGGATGGAAACCATCTACAGACAGGAAAAAAACCCTATTGAATCATTTCAAGCCCATAAACCAAATATGGTGGCAACCAGCTATATGTAGGCACAAACACCTGTCGATGCATATCAAGTCTTCCATTAAATATGGTGGCAACCATCTATACACCGGCACAAACACCTGCTAATGCATATCAATCCCAGCATACAAATAGAGAGGTAACTAGCTATAAATAGGAACAAATACCTGCTGATTCATAGCAATCCCTCCACCTAAATAGGTTGGCAAGAAAATATGAGGAGAGTCAGATTAATGTGGATGCATACAAATCCCGTGAGACAAATACAACAGCAAGCAAGGAGATGAAAATCCCAGCTCATGAATATGAATACCACCAATAAAATATGATGGCAACCAGAGAAGAAAACCGGTGGAAGTATCATTCCTTTTTCCTAGAACAGGAGAACTACCAATGTCTACTAGAAACTCAGGGAGGACCGAAGAAGGCACAAAACCCTAATCTCATATCATAATGGGTCTTTATTCATGTTCCATACAGAGATGTATCTCAACACATCCTAGAAATGATGGAAGATCTGACGTTGATCCGAGACTATATCATCCAAACATGACAAGACATTATTTCATCGGTAGAAAAAGCGAGAAACCAGGGCCAAGAACTGATTTCCTCAAATGGAATGACTCCCTCACAAAATGTGTTGGTCCCTTTGGAGAATCTATCCATCCATGTTCAAGTCTAGGAGGGTTGACAATGATATCTTGTGATACATGGACAACCAGATCAGGAATAAATACCAGTTCCAATTGGGGGACATCGGTCCAATGTGGTGGCCGCTCTAGGTCAAGCTTATAGCCTTGTCAAAACTCAAGATTTATTTTGGCGTATGCTAACGACATCATAGGACCCATCAAGATAGGTACCTGTAAATGGATTTTGTTACCAATACCAGATAGCCCTGGTTACCTACAAGAGATCACTCAAAAATGAAATGGGCCCAACGTAGTATGAAAATGAAGATCTCACACATGATCATGCTCTACTAAAATATGGGGTTCTTGATGGCCTCAAACCTATATCAATAATGGCTCGCAACCCTATTAGTCCATTACCAAATTATTAAAGTGGCAGTAGCAGTTGCAAAGTTCCTCCCTCTAATATTTCTACCAGCAGCTCTGATGGTGCTCCCTAGAGCACCCACAGGGGCTCACTCCATGGACCAAGAATGATCAATCATGAGATCCTATCTCCTGATTCACATCGGGGTATCCTTCTCCTCAACCTAAAGATAATATGGAAAGAAGCTAATCCCCTTGCTTTCATCCTCCATAATGGTCCTCCCCAGGGTATACGCTATAGATCTGCTTCTCCTAGTAGTTGTACATCGATTCATGATGGTAGTCATCACCATGATGACAGTCATTGAGAAGGATCTCCCTGCAATGGTAGTTTCTATGAAGTCCCTCCCTATAGTAGCATCATGAAATAATAAGGTCCTCCCATAATTGCAGTACATCTTGAAGGCCCTCTCTAGGTTATGTACTGCAGAAATTCTCCCTATAGCCATGTATCAATTCATGATGGTGGTCCTCATCATGATGAAGGAAATTGCAAAGGCCCTCCCCACAATGGTAGTTGTTGTGAAGGTCCTCCCCTAAGTGAAGTCAAGAATCATGACGGTCCTCCCCTCACTACAGCCTTCCTTGAAGGTCCTCCCCAAGGTATACGACGTAAAGACATTTCCCATGGTTGGGCATCCAGTTGCAATAATATACCACACCACTACAACACTAATTGCTAGGGTCCTCCTCGAAACCAAAATACAAAATGGAAATAAGGTCCTCCCATTGTCAGAAAAAAATTTGAGAAAGACCTCCTATTCTGAGGTGCTCGGAAAGGTGGAGTCGGATATATCGGGCACTCCTTCCATCAGATTGATATCCTTTCTCAACTAGAGGATGGCCAGGGGGCATGATCATCTTTGGAACCACCCCTTCACCATTCTCATATCAATGAGTCTCCCACCATCTTGGTTTCTTGTAAAAAATTATTAAGAAGCAATAGATATGTCCATATCAAGTATAAGAGACCCTTGAGGAACAACGGTAGGATATGTTACTTGTGAGAAGACAACTAGATAAGGATAATATACCAGTGTTTTATTGGCCTACTGCTACTTCTCACTTTGGCATACCTGGATAGTTGTATAGGGAATGTATACATGACATTCGTCTGAATATATAGACGAATCTTCATCCGCTAAAACAAAAATTCCTACCATATGAAGGGTATGCGGACCATGTAAACACGTTAGGGGATCTTCGCCGTCTAATTGACCAGTAAGCCCTCTCATTTGCACGAAAACCACAATAAAAAAGGCAAAGGAGAAACCTTGAACTAGTTTGCCTCCATGCACTGCATAAGTTGTGTCACCTCATTAGAGATTCCCTGACTGGAGTTCACATTCAGGGATGGCGAGAACATGGATCTCTACAATTCATCCCATGTCCCATCTAGAAAACCTCATTCAAAATGAATTCCTGCAACGTCATCTCATAGAGGAAGAAATCAATTGAAATCCCTACTCAGGAAGTATGGGATACTCAACAAAAACCATCATGGAGTAAGTCTCA
Organism: Viscum album; assembly: GCA_963277665.1. NCBI lineage: Eukaryota > Viridiplantae > Streptophyta > Magnoliopsida > Santalales > Viscaceae > Viscum > Viscum album. Next base: position 581,040,603 of record OY728144.1, read on the forward strand.
AAGGCCTCAGGATGAAAGAGATCAAGACATTGAAAATCTTCAGAGTCAGGAAACCAATAAATTTCAGCAGGCTTCCCGCCTAATGAAATCCAACAAGCAAGAAATGCTCGTTTATTCAAAAGACCATAGACTCTGTGTAGGAATAATTCCATACTTGGCTCACACATGCATGAGAGTATGTGAAATTGAAAAGGTGGCAATAGAGGTGGTTGCCGCCGCAATGCAGGAACAACCCTGGACCACAGGGATGGGGGAATTTTAAAATCAAAATTCCCACGTAAGACCAACAAGTCCAGACCATAGCGCATTAATGGAAGAATGGGAACAACCCCATTGCATAGGTATGGGGTCATTTTTACCTCGAGTCCATTCATAGAGGATGTATTTCTTCTCCCTTCTAGAATAATGATAGATAGCAGAGTCACCTTTTCCTTTCCTTTTCATGGTTCTCACCCTCTGAGACAAAGGCGCATTACAAGGTCGGATTAGGGTTCCCTTTAAGTCAATATTCACCAAGAAACCCAAATAATTCCACAGAATGGAAGGAGAATTTACAACAAATAACGCATAAATCCTTCCTACCATTCATTACTGGGTACACCACTCCCAACGCGGTATACCTCGGTGAACGTGGTAAATGTCAACCCCACGGATCTCACAGAAAATGACGCAGAGAGAGAGGATGTGAAAGAAGATGGTTTCTTCCCAGACGCATCCCACACCGAACCTTATGGTGTGCATACTCAGAACCCGAGAGCAGTCCTAAATCTTGAAGGCCCCTCAGTTAATCTGAAATTACTGCCCGTGTGAAACTGAAACAAGGAGATGACTAAATCTAATTTCTTCTATGACCCACCTTCTCCTCCCCCTAGAAATGTGTCCCTCACTCTAAATAAAAGGATCACCAAAGAAGGAGGAATAAATGAAATAACTAAGGTGAGTTAATGTCAAGTTGCATCAAGGGAACTACCTTGCTGGATGTGTTCCCCCCGCGGAACATCAGTTTGTGCTCCTATAAGAGGTGCCCTTGCCAAAGGTACTCATCTCGGGGAATGAATCCAATATCGGAGGTCTATTCAACCCATCCCCTGAAGAACATCATGAATTCCCCCTAATAGGAAGGAAGTCAAAAATATTCAGGTAAAACCAAAAATGATACCTCTTGTTGGGTATCAACCCAAAATTCCAACAGCACCGGCACTCTCATTTTTGGCCACTGTCATACCTGCTGAAGCTCAAGCCTAGCAGGATTGGCATCAAGGGATCTGTAACACCATAGAACTTTTAACAACTCAACTAGAATCCATGGAGGGGTGACACACTCCAATTCAACTAGAGCATAAACCCTACCCCTTGTGGGTGAGCAATGTTCTACCACCACAAAACTTTAGAAACCCCATATTACCAGTATTTGATGGCTTGGGGGACCCGTAACAACATTTAATTCACTACACCTCTTATTTTAACCACATGATGGGAACTAAAAAAAAGTAAGAAGCAGTAAAACTCAGCTGGTTTATACAAAACCTATAGGGATTGGCCTTCGTATGGTATACTAGCTTACTCGCTAACTCAATCATAGGCTGGGAGCACCTCTGGAAACAGTTTTTCTTCCAGTTCAGTTCAACGCTACCTGATCTCATGAACTGCAAACAGTGAGAGAATGAAATATTCTTAGACCTCACTATGATATGGAAAGGCCAAACATATTCCCTAAATCGTCTGCTTCCCTAGGATGAAATGCTAGCCATGTGCATTGATAATCTTCGAGATGAATTCTGAACAATAATCATCCTGGTGAAGTACAGAAGTGGGTTTAGTGATTTCTCTGCCATTTCCCAAAGAATAGAAGACTCCTTGCAACAAACCAATCTTAAGTCCCGAGTAACCCCATCATTCCCTAAAAAGGAACAGGAAAAGATAAAGTAACCTCTGTCAAGCTTAAGCCACCCCCGACACCAGCTCTAGTTGCGAGGCACCCATCGAATTGTGTAGGACCCCGTAGATGCCAACATCCACCCCCACCTCAGCAAGATGAGAAAATTAGTGCTAAAATAAATCAGTTTTAAGAACGAAAAAATAAAATTTACTCGTTTCGAGATGACCAGGTCCTTGGCTATTTCATAGCCATTATGAATGAAAATTTTCTCTAGCTACTATATCCAAAGAAATACGATGTTGTGGGTATCAAATATTGTCCATATTATTGTACCTATCATAGGATACTCAGACACACAATCCAAGAATTCTTTTTTTTCAAAGATATCTTACAAAATATGGTGGATTCCGGGAAAGTCAAGTTGGGCCCGCTGCCAGTATAGGTGGCGTATGTTTCCACCTTAGACTCAAGAGAGGAAAAGGAATAGAAAATAGTTTCCAGTAAGAAGGAGAAAAATATTGACAATTGGATGACCCAGAAGACCATCAACCATGTTCATGAAATCCTCTAGATACAATTGAAACAACCAAACGTGACCCCAAAAGCACATAATACAAAAAATCTGCCTTTCTCAGCCATGTTGCCTCTAAAGGTAAGAAGGGAAGAGAGAAGGAGCAAGAAGATGGGATGACACCAAAGACGAAGTTAGTGTTGAAACTTTTAGAATTTATTCCAATAGTCTTGGTACTACAAGAACCGACCCACCAAATGTTAAAACAGGCACCACCCCTCCAAATGGCACCATCAGAATGCAATAGTAAGATATAAATATTTTCAGATCAAGAACTGTTCTTCAGCTCCATTAAGTTCATTCACTTGATGGACCCCTTATCGAATGGAATGTAAGGTCACGAACCTGAATTCCTCATACCCAACCAGAGAGCTTGAGGTAGAGGCTGTAGGGGAAAGAGGTTTCCTAGAAGGAACAATCATTGTAGAAGAAAAATTCTCAGCCACGCCAAAAGTCAAACTGTTAACATTGTAGAAACATGCGGAAGGACACTCCAACAGACACAACAAAAACTGGAATTCTCCTCCACCCCCTTCTGGAGAAATCTAGGCCCAAATATATTGGAATATCCATTAGGGGAAAAACATTAAATCGTCCAAGGCATACGGGTGGACCAGTTCGGCCAAACCCAGAAAGGATCACAGCGCCACCGGCCCCAGTCCCAGAAGCCGAACCATCAACATCCAAATCCCGAACCCATAATTTGTACGTGAAATAGAAAACCCATGATAGGAAGCTCCAACCTTTATAGTAGAAATATGATATTCTAAAGAAGTTGGCTTTAGTAGCCGCAAAGTTGTCATTCCTAGATGCGTTAATCCTATTCGCATATCTTTGGGAGGTACTCATTGAAGCCTTACTATGTCCCCAGAAATTCAAGGTCGAAGTAGCAGTGGCTGAAGTATATCAGATGGAGACCAGTCTCGAATAATATAATGTCATCATCTCCTTCACAGATAGAGATGAAGACTCCATCATGAAAGGGAACTTCAAACCCTTATATGTTTCTGGAAAGATAAATGGAATTGATGTCCAGAGGATTTTCATCATCAACGGATCTGGATTTAACCTCCTCCCACTATGAACGCTTCGTTGGCTAGGTTACGATGAAGACATCTTGACACGCTGCACTACAAATCTACTGGGATATGATAAAAGAGAGTAGAAATATTTGGGATGAATCTATCATAAAACATATCTTGGAGAAATCATGTCAGATTTTGAGTTATTTGTAATATGGAAAAGTACAGCCTTCAACATCTTGTTAGGGAGGCCTTGGCTGCATCAGCATGATACAATTCCGTCATCATACCATCAGTGAGTCAAATATTGTACTAATGGAAAAAATAGGACATTTCATGCTGATAAATCCATGTTTTAGTCTTGGGAGTCTCATTATATTAACGTAGGGTTCGATGAATTGGAAGCAATACATTATTCATCCAACGATGTTGATTGGATTACTTCCCTAAAAGGATTGGAAATAGCTCACACTGACCCCCTCTAGCATCTTGGTGAAGAGTATGTAGTATCCATCAACCAAGTTGAATGAAAAAGCACAAGTTCAGATGCAAACTCAATTGTCTGCATGGTCACTGTTATGGACGCCAATTACAAAGACACGAAAGAGTGGTACGAATCCCATGATTTCAGGAAAATCCCTATAAAAAATGCTCCTGACCCATCCACAAGACCCCAAATTTCCCCCACCTCACCCACTAAGGGAAAAGAGGATTTATCGCCCCACAGTGAAGAGTTCATATAAATAATCCTATCTCCATCAAAACGGGAAGAATATGAATATGATGAGGATGAAAAAGAAGAAAAAGAAGAAGACCTCAGATATGCCCCTCCTGCTTTCAAAGAAGGTGCCTCCACCATAATAAATGAACTTAAGGAGATACACCTAGGCCCCAAAGATGACATGAGTCCCACTTTGATCAGTGTGGATATGCCTATTGAGGATCATAAGGCATAAAACTCATTCCTAAATAAGAATCGATATGTGTTTTCCTAGAACTACACAGAAATTCTAGGCCTCAATCATGAGGTTTCCACTCATTATCTGGGCTTACTAGAAGACCATTGGGGCTATAAGCAGGCAGCTAGAAGGAACAACCCGATGCTTGCTACCAAAATAGAGGCTGAAGTTGACAAGATGATCAAAGAAAACATTATACAGGAGGTCCAGTATCTGATCTGGCTGGATAAAATAGTACATGTCCAAAAGAAGAATAGACACATTAGAATCTATATTGACTTCAGGGACCTCAATCGCTATTGCCCAAAAGACAATTTCCTGGTCCCGATCACATAATTTTTTATCAATGCATCCATAGGATATGAATCCCTCTCATTCATGGACAACTATTATACATAATACCAAATCCGGATAACTTAAGAAGATAAAGAAGCCACTGCTTTTAGGGGCCCTTAGGGAGTGTTATGTTATAAATTGATGTCATTTGGTCTAAATAATTTCGGTGCCACATATCATCGTGCCATAAATCATATATTCAATCCCTTATTGGGATGATTCGTCGAGTGTTATGTTGAAGATCTGGTGGTCAAATCATAAAATTGCTCAAACCACCTGGCCAATCTTTGAAACTATCTTCAACAAATTGTAGAAGCATAGTTTAAAGATAAATCCCCTAATGTTCACCTTTGGTGTTACCTCTAGAAAATCCATTGCCTTTGTCGTATGCCTTTGTGTCATCAATATTGACCCTGAGAAGACAAAATCCATCCCTGGTATGTCCCCACCTTGCAACCTCACTGAGTTGAGAGGTCTCCAAGGGCACCTCGCCTACATCTGATGCTTCAAAGACATCCTAGCAGGTAAATGTTTACCTTTCACCATGCTCATGAAGAAAGGAGTTACGTATGAGTAGGATAATTATTTCCAATAAGTGTTTGAAAATATAAAAATATATCTTCTAAGCCCACCAGTGGTGATGCCGCCAGTTGATGGGAGACCGCTCATTTATTATGTAACCGCCCTGGAATGGTCATTAGGTTCCTTACTCACATAGATGAATGATGTCACCTATGAGAATAGCCCCTATTACCTTATCCAAACAATTATTGATACTGAAACTCAGTATTCAAAAATTGAAAAGAATGTCCTAGCCCTAATCTTCAGGATTCAGAAACTCATGCATTACCTGTAGCACCATAAGGTCTAACTGGTCTTCCACTGAAACTCGCTCAAATATATCTTCAATCGTACCATGCTAAATGAACGCCTATCATGATGGGAAGTCATCCTACAATATTTTTACATATGGTACATACCCAAAGAGTCCATCAAAGTCTAGGAATTAGCAGAATTCATAGAAGATCACCCCTTGGAGGAAACAACACAGTTTGATGCCAAGATTATGGATGAAGAAGTGTTTTTCATCCAGGAGGACCCCCAGACATGGGAAATGTACTTTGATGGTGATTCCCAAATCCCGATAGGGAAAATGATGGTGGATCCCAACCTCAAAAAAGTGGGGTAGGGAATTATACTTGTATCCCCAGAAAAGGCCATCATGCCTTACTCTTTCCTGCTTTCGGAAGGGTGTAAAAATAATGAAGCCTAATACCTGGACCTCATTGTAGGCCTGGAACAGATATTTCATGTGCAATCCAAACCCTAAAAATAAAGAGTGATTCTAAGAAAGTTAAGAAATTGGTTGATGGGGACTATTCCACTAAACAAGAAGTATTATCCCCCCTTGATTAACTATGCTCAAGAGCTAATACCAGAATTCCCATCAGAACCAACATTGACCTGTGTCCTTTGGTCGCAAAATTCTCAAGTCGATGCTTTCTAAAATGCATCCACAACCTTGGCCGATCCAGACCGGAATGAAACAGTAATTAGCATTGTGCACCGCCAGAAAGTCTTTACAGTTATCCAAATAAATTCAAAGGAAATTGATGAAATTACTATTGTTTCAGATCCTTATGGTCACACCACCGGCCAGATGATGTCCATTACAAATTACCTTCGGAATGGGGAACTCTCACTAGATAGGGCTGGAAGGGAACAGTTCCAAAAGATGTTCAGTCAACTTTGTCTTGTATAATGGGTTGAACCATGAAAATTTTCTCTATAAACGAGGCCTTGACAGAGTCCTTCTCAGGTGTATTGATGGAGAAGAGACTGTTACTGCGATGAAATAACTACATGACAGAGCATGTGGAATGCACCAATCAGCAACTAAGCTCTCTCACCAAATTCAAAGACTTGGGTATTACAGACCCACTATAATTTTTCCTATCCATTTACTGCTTGGGGGATAGATGTTGTGGAACTATATCCCCCCACTAGATCCAAACAGTTCAAGATTATACTCACAGCGACCGGCTTTTTTTTCAAATGGGTCGAAGCCATAACCCTTAAAGAATTTGGGGAGAAATAATTGTTAGCTTTGTGAATTCCAACATCATTACCAGATTTGGTGTCCCTCATACAATACTAACAGACAACAACACCAACTTCTTCTCTATGGAGTTGGACAAGTTATACCAAGAGTATGAAATTAAATCCAACTATTTGTCCCATTAACACACGAAAACCAATGGACAGATAGAGTCTTTAAATAAGACTATGTCCAACATACTCTAGAATATGGTTGATAAGGATAAGAAATTGTATCCAGACAAGTTCCTTCATTTATTTGGGCTTACCAGACTATGAATCGTCCTGCCACCCAGGAAACCCCGTACTCACTAGTATATGGGGTAAAGGAAGTCATGCCTATCAAAATCTAAGTTCCTTCACATCGTGTGGCCATTTGAGATCACCTGTCAATGGAAAATAAATCCCATAGATGGTATGATGAGTTGGAGTAGCTAGATGTAAAAAGTTTGCACACTTTACACCATTTGTAAATCTACCAAAACTAGACTACAGGAGCCTTCAACAAAAATATTTTCCTTTGATCTTTCCTCAAAGGAGAAATGGTGTTAGTCCTTTGAGTCCTGATGATACTCAAGAAGAAGCCCCCAAAGCATGAACCAAAGTGGCAAGGACCATATGTCATACATAGGTTCTACACCAACTGAGAATACTCCCAGATAATAATGGATGGACAACTCATCACGGCTCCCAGAAATGCAAAGTTCCTAAAGAAGTACTTCACATAACAGAAACCTAATTCATGGTACAAACTCGAAGACCTTAAACATTGAGTATTAATAAAGTGAAGTCCTAGTCCTAACTCTATGACCTTAAACTATGAGTAGCATTAATGTTAAGTCATGGTCCAAACTCCAAGACCATAAACTATGAGTATCAATAAACTGAAGTCATGGTCCAAACTCTAAGACCTTAAACTATGAGTAGCAATAAAGTGAAGTCATGGTCCAAACTCTAAGACCTTAAACTATGATTAGTAATAAATTGAATTCATAGTTGAAACTATAAGACCTTAAACCATGAGTAGAAATAAAGTGAAGTCATGGTTCCAACTCTTAGACCTTAAATTATGAGTAGTAATAAAGTGAAGTCATGGTCCAAAATCTATGACCTTAAACTATGAGTAGAAATAAAGTGAAGTCATGCTCCAAACACTAAGACCTTAAACCATGTGTTGAAATAAATTGAATCATGGTCAAAAATCTAAGACCTTAAACTATGAGTAGCAATAAAGTGAAGTCATGGTCCAAAATCAAAGACTTTAAACTATTAGTAGTAATAAAGTGAAGTCATAGTCCAAACTCTAAGACCTTAAACTATGTGTAGAAATAAAGGGAAGTAATGGTACAAACTCTAAGACCTTAAATTTTGAGTAGCAATAAAGTGAGGGCATGTTACAAACTCTAAAACCTTAAACTATGAGTAGTAATAAAGTGAATTCATAGTCCAAACTCTAAGACCCTAAACTATGAGCCATTTTCCTTTCCACGTGATGTTAAAATGTAAGGCACTCATCCCTGAAACATGACATCAAAATGTGACTCACGTCTTCACTATAATACGTTAAACTACATTAAGCAAAGTATCATAATCACATAACAATAAACTGCATGATCTCTCAACAAATTGTGTGTAGATTGATTCTGTCCCTTATAGGATATGTAATGATTCCTCGATCCTCGATCTTGGCCCAACCCCCACCAAAAAAATGCCCCCATCATATCCTCTACCTCCCAACAGCAGCGTGAGAAACCCTTATCACTCCTTCCATCTCACATCAAGTATAACTCACGTGAGATTAGGATCAGTGGTAAGGATTCTCTTACATAAACAAGTTATAGGGAAATATGGTAAGCCTGACACTTGCAGCAAATGGCCTACCATGTCCTCATATATGGACCGAGCCAGGTTAGTACAGGGAACGTTCAGAACTACATGTGGCTTGATTCCTACTATTTTAGATATGTAGTGACACCTGAATTTGGAATCCCAGCCCAGCCACCATAAAAAATTCCCCTCTCCCCGTTGGTAGGTCAGACTTGTACGGGGAGTCCATTAAAGGTCATAATTGCATGAAAATAAACTATGAAATTCTTCAAGAGTTATGTTTTTCCTAGTTATTAGTTTCACGAGATCCTTCACATGCCCCTCACTTATGAGAAGTCCAAAGATCTCACTTCCCCCTATACATATGAGTTAGACTTATGTGGAAGCTCTAGTATTTTATGGTTTGTCACGGTCTGGTTATTCGTCACTTTCCCAATCACATCAATCCCATTTGTTAAACTCCTTATTTTGGGAAAACTTTGGTCCTCATAATCATTCAAGGACATCTGAGAGGGAAGGAAGGTGTCCTATAGAAACCTTTGTTGGACTATGTACATCATGCCCCAATGGATCTATATATGTTGAGCACAAAAACAACCATCAATCGAAGGAAAATTCGTCCCTAGGAGAGTCCTCTCTCATCTCAGTACAACCAATGGCTTCTAAGCCCCATGTCATTTATCTTGATTCAAGTTTCCCCTGGGACTATAGTTTACACCTTCTATCATCACTAATGTCTAAGTAATTCCGTAACATTCTGATTTCGATGAAATCCAAACAATTAAATATCTTTATGAAATCATAATCGTCATTACTGCATGACTCTAAACTGCACTACATCATGTCCTCAACACCCGACATTAAACTACAAGGCCAAAATCATCCTTATTATATGTTGTTAAACTACATATCATTGGATTAAGCCTAATGTTCCCTCTAATATTGATTTTTCTACTCTTAGGTATGGACTCAGAATCCTCGTAATACCTTGTTTTTCACACTGAGCATAGGTCACATGAGCTTAGGGGTCCTAGCGAGATATCCATTATGATATTATGGAAAAACAACCTAGGAATTTGGTTCTACCTGCACAACCCTAAAAGGCATGTCATGGTTCTCGTCACTGAGAATAACCCCTCGTCTTGGCCATGTGACATTAAATGATCAGGTAATCCAAATATGGGATGAACGACTCACCCTATGTGTGATCCAGATCTGCATAAGGGATACCTAATTTTATGAGTAAATCAAAGGCCAAATGTCCCCAATATGTCTAGAAACACTCTTTCCATACCTAAAACAATGTTCTTTGAGAAATATTGAATCCCCATAATCATTCAAGGTTATCTGAGACAGAAGGCCAGTGTCCTACAGACACCTTTGTTTGACTATTCACATCATGTCTCAGTGGCTCTGCATATGTTGCCCACAAGAATGGACATCAATAAAAGGAAAATTCATCCCCAAGAGAGTCCTCTCCTATCTTAGTACGCCCAATGGATTGTAATCCTCGTTCCATCCCTCCCGATTCAAGGTCCCTCAAATTCATGGTTTGCATTCTCCTCAATACACACATCCTAGATATATTAGAACATATGATCCCAATTAATCTCTTTTCCCTTTTTAGGTTTCTAAAGATACCCCATACATATGCGTAAAGTTCATCCACATACAAAAGAAGAGTGACCCCACTTATTTCCAGATTTTTCTGAAGAAGTTCAGTTAAAATGACACCCTTTTTTTGATTAGGTGCACCTCTTGTCAAAGGTCACATACAGTATTTAGAATGATCCCAATCTCCATAATCCTTTACTACCATCAGAGATGGAAGTCCAATGTCATGCAGACACCTTTTTTTGACTATGTACATCATGCCCTGGAGGCTCTGCATATATCGCCTACAAAATGGTTGTAAATAAAAGGCAAATTTATTCTCCAGAGAGTCATTCCCAGTCTCTGTGTGCTCAAATGACATTCATGTACTGTCACACCCCCATTTGGAAGGCCCTAGATAATTGCTTACATGCCTTCGTTTTTCCAAATTTTCCTTACCCAAAAAAATACTTCCAACTGAACTGACCATTCACCAACTCTTACACAAGTAATAACTGTGCAAGAACATTTTCCCACTCAAAGCCAATATGAATGTCCCTAATATCATCAGATACCACTACATAGGCCATCCAACCACTGTGGCTCCCGACATAAAAATAAATTCAAAAATTTTCATAACCTTACTAGGCGATTGGAGATGGATGGTCAGTTTCTTATAGAAACCTATGATTGACTATGCACATCATGCCCTGGTGGCTCTACATATGGTGCTAATAAAATGGTCATCCTAAAATAGCTTCTATGCCTCATGAATGTCCAAAATTCATAACTTTAGGGTCAAGAAAAATCCTCAATTCATGTTTCAAGGATATTAAAACATTCTTGGCAGACGATACAGAATTAGGGACCTAACCCATTAAGTTGGGTTTAAGTTGTTCAACCTAAAACATCAGTAATAATTTTGATTGGCATAATTGTGAACTGCCAGAGAAAAAAAAGAAACTATACTTTTTAGAGGAAAAATATGCAGAAGAATCCTCTGGGTAAAATACATGTATCGGTTCATTAAAAAACTTTGATCCATCAAAAGATTCATAATGATTTTTAGGCCAGAAACCCACGAAGGGCAGCCTAAGGAAAATTCTAGTTATGCTCATTGAGCCTTTGTTAAATATAATTAGGAAAAAATTAGGGTAATAATTAAAAATACATAAAAGTTCATGAGGTGTTCCATAAAACGTCAACAATAGTCAAACTATGTAACGCCCAGACCCCAGAAGCCCAGAGTCAGTACATTATTTTAATACATTAGCATGATTATAAGGAATCATGTCCTGAAGGACCGGTAAGTTTAGCAGTCATGGAAAATAGATTACATACATGAATGTTACATTAAATCATAAAATTAAAAACAAAAACAACATTGTCTCCATTGACCACATTCATATCCCTTAGACTATCCCTGAAGGTCAGTCATAATATACTTTTTTGAATCCTAGGAAAAATAAAACATAGAAAGGGGTGATCTCAGATGCTCAGTAAGGATAACAATATAGTGTAAACTTTCATAAATAATAATAAACATTTAAGGAAATGTCTAAGACTAAAACATAATTTATTTTGAACATAAACTTCGGGATAATATGGGAAATATAAATCATATAATCCTATTTACTTATTCACATGGATATTCTATTAGTCGAATAATCACTTGAAATATCAATAGTCAATTTCATAATAATGGAATGCATAATTCCAGACATCATAACTATATATTCAAGGCCTTGTGCCAATACTAAAAATAATATTTTGTCATGTCCTTGTGCAAAGACACTAGTTTGTCTCATGAGACTAATCGATGCATCGTGGAGCCATATCAGGCTCCACCCATCACTTACAATGTCCAATTCATTCATCGTATGAAAAGGTTTAAACATAACATACATTCGTATTAAAACTAGCATATGAAATGTCAATACATTATCCATAAACCATGAATGGTATAAAAATAATACATCCACAGTCAAACATATCACAAAACCTTCGATACGATAAGGAATATTTGTATCATAATAAATCAACCTCAATCAAGAATAATATCCCGTAAAGGATGTTGAAATAGTTGAAAATGATCAGTAAAACATTTTGAGAGAAATATCCCTTTTTCATGAAATCATTTAAAAGTAACATAATTTATAAAGGAAATCATTTAAAATATAGTTGGGAATCAAAGTGTCCCATACCACTTTAGAACTTTTTAATGGAATTAACATTTTAAAACATTCATGTTTATATAATTAAATTCTTAAAACCATTTTGAAAACATGGACATTAATGGGAAAGGTTTAGAAGAATAAATCTGTAAAAAATTTAAAATTATGTTTTATTAAAAATTTCCTTTAAAAATAATCCATTTGAAAACTCTTTTATGAAACACGGACATGGATAATAAATATGTCTCAGTATATACTTACGTAAAAACAACATCAGATAATAAAGAGATTGTGGAATCAACCCTTACCTTTCACTTTCCTTTGGTCGAGGGTATGTTTAACCTTCTGTATAATGACCATAGTCTGTTATTAAATTATACCAGAACCATATTCATATTTATTATATCATACATGATTCATCTATGACTTTATACTACCCGTTTAATAATGATTTCCATGTTAAATTAACATTTTGGGTAATAATTGTTTCTTTATCGTACGAGTTTTAACTTGTTATTATTGATCGTATCATTTATATCAGGATTAAACTACTTCAAAAATATAAAACATTATTTATATATCATATATATTTAGAATATAAATATTTATAATGGATAGATATATGAAATGGAAGGCACTATTTATGGATACGGTAGGTCGTACGTAAGCATAAATGTTGTTTCCGTTTTCATAACGTATTGAATGAAAGTAAGTGAATAGAATATATGTAAGTATCTATATATATATACAGTAGAATTATTATGTCATATATTACATACGTATTAGTAATATATTTTTTTATAATTATCGTTTAATGGTGAACGTGGAAATGAATCTCATCACGTCGTGGAGACGGTAATTCGTAAGTATGCACGAGTGACAATATCATTATATTGATGGTAAAATAATATATAATTGGATGGTATATCATATATAAAGAATCATTAACATGTTATATTTATTATTTACATCACTTATTCTCATTATTATACCCATCCAAATAGTAGACGTGTTTGAATAACAAAGTACACCACAATGTGGAGACGGTAAGTCGTACGTACGCACGTATGGTGACTTTGTAATTTATATGATGGATAGAATAATGAATATGGATGTACCATATTTATAATAACATCACAGTATGTAGAAGGTACTGGAGGTATTATTTTGGTATGAAAACAAAAAATAAAGAGGAAGTTTAAGAAGAAAAGAATGTGAAAGAGGGTGGTGAAATTATTACCTCTTATTCAGGTGTTTCCTTTTGAGATGATCAAAAAGGCTCCATAGTTTAGCCTTACTGTAACACCCCAAGCTTCCATGGTATGCTTCTATTTTAATAATACAGTAGCGTGTGTTATACGCAACTTCGAGTTCTAACACACACCACAACCAACCAAACTTGCAGTTGTGAATAGTAATACCTACTTTTTGAAATTTTATAAATTATATCTCTCAAAATGGACTTAATTTTTTCATTCGTAATATCGAATTTATCCTAGGGTGACTTTTTGGAACTTTTCGGATAACATTTATATTTTGATGAATAGTGAAAATTACTAAATTTTAATTAAAAACAACCTTTTTAATCGAAATAATTAATAGGGATAAAATTTGAATTTGAGTTGTTTTAAATTATATTTAGAATATATTTTTACCATTTAATACAATTTTGGTCATTGGACATAATTTCACAATTAAACCGGACATAAAAAGGTGTCAATCTTTTGATAGTTATTATCTCTTAAAAACACGCTTTTTGTTTTAACAACGGGAATTAATTTTAAATTAATTTCTGCCACTTCTGTGTTCTGAATTTAGAAAAATGGATTCCATATTTGGAATCAGGATGTCCAAATTGTGTAAATAGGTAACTTTTATTTTTTGACATTTTGAATAATTACTTCGGTAAATATTTTAATTACCATGGTTAAAGGGTAAATCCGGTAAATAATGGTTAAAAAATAATATTATAATAATACTAAATTACCCTAAAACGTGTCCGAACCTTATTGGTGGATACATGTCTGACCGTGGGCATATTGGGGTCGGTTTTGGGACCCAATGGACCCACTTTTAGGAGATAGGTACACTTTATATTAATTATGTTAAAATAAATACAAAAATGACATAAAAATATATTTTTTAGGAAAACAATTTTTACATAGGGTTATATATGTCGAATTTTAAACTATAAATATTTATTAGAAAGATAAAACTATTTCATACTTAATGGTATTTTATTTATAATTTTTAGATATTTAAAAAGTAAAAATATATATGACACAATAATGATGCATTATTTTCCTTATTAATGAAAGAATCAAATAATTGGTATTATAAATGTTAAAATAAATATAATTTGAAATTTTTGATGACATACACGAATTTTATTATTTAATATGACATTTTAGAATTGATTAAATGAATTTGGTTCTAAGTAATAATGTTTTTAAGACTTTATTAAAAATCAATTATTAAATATTGTCAAAATTGACATAAAAGAGTTTTTAAAACAAATATTATATTATTAATTGATATTCAATTCCTAAAAATCTAAATTTCAGACAAGAGACTTATATCATGATATGTGTATCATTAATAGACCACTTGGGGGGTCTCTTGGATGTATATGGTAAGTTTATTAACTATATAATATAAAAATACAAAGTGACATGGTAAATGTCAAACTAATTAACTAAGAGTTAAAACTAAAAGATAAGGTTAATATAGTGACCCAAACCTGTCTAAAACCTATTGGTTGAGTGGTTTTCGACCTAGCCCCACCTTAACCTTTAAATAATCCTCTTTTGAGACATTATAAACAGAATATTAATTTATTATAAAATAATATTTCTAGCTTTTCCAAAGGTGCCCCTCACCCCTCTTATAAAAGGGAACTCCCCCATCTCACTAACTCACACAATCAAAGCCTTTTGGCTCAGAAAACCCCTGATTAAATACCATTTAAAATTCCCTCACTTCAACCTAGGGGCATTAATTTGATCAAAAAGACAACCTAAGGATCCCTTTTGATCAAATGAAAAGGAAGAACCCGAAGAAGAGGTAATGTTTTCACCACCCTCTTTCAAGTTCCTTTCTTCTTCCACTTATTATTTCTTTGTTATCTCCATTATAAAATAATAACTCCAGTACCTTATATATACTGTGATGTTATTATAAATATTGTACAACCATATTCATTATTCCATCCATCCTTTGAATGACGTGTCACCAAACGTGCATATGTATGGCTTACCATATCCACGTCGTGGTGTAATTGTTATTCAATAAATTATTATTTGGATGGGTATAATAATGATATGTAATTCATGTAAATAATAAATATAACATGATAATTATTCTGTATATATGATATACCATCCAATTATATATTATTTTAATATCAAAATAATGATATTGTCGCTCGTGCGTACGTACGGACTACCATCTCCACGAATGCGATGAGATTCATTCTCCATCGTATCCATTCAAGTATAATTATAATTTGATGATTAAAAATAATTTTTAAGGACAAGATATCATTCTGGATATGAATAATATACAACCTATCCATAACAAACACGACTTATGTAACAAAACATATACGAGTAAGTTAACACCCAAAACGACGATAATACTAAGATATTATTAAAAAAGAATTGTTAAAAGATCATATATGATATCATATTAATGTATATTATTATTGTATAATTTATTAAAAATTATTTCACCATTATTCAGGAGTTTAACCAACCCCAACCAAGGAAAAGTACAAGGTAAGGTTTTATTTTACAATCTCTTCATTATCTGAGGTTGTTTATACGTAATTATCTACTGGGACCTCTTTATCATCTACATCCATGTTTCTTAAAAATGTATTTCAAATTATTATTACTATTTTAAAAACTATGGTTTAAAGTCATTTATGCCCTTGCTTACTTTTTATAAGAAGTTTATAAAGGAATCTTTCCGTCGTTTTCCAAACAAGGTCCTTTTTAACCTTTTCGACAAAATTAAGGTAAGAATGACTTTTTTTAACTTATATGGCAGGTGAGGCTATTTTCCACCGTTAAAAATCTTAGAAGCTTCCCTTACAAGCTTCTAAAAATATTTTCAAAGTAAAAGTTTTATTTTATAATTATGTGACTTTTACATGATTTCAATAAAAAGAGATATTTCTCTCAAATAGTTTTGATTTCATCTATGTCAACATCCTTTGATGTATTTTAAGCTTATTTGAAGTTTATTTATTATGATACAAATATTCTATATTGTATTGAAGGTTTTCTGATATGTTTGACTGTGGATGTGTTATTTTTATAGAATTCATGGTTTATGGAGAATGTTTTGACATTTCATATACTAGTTTTAATATGAATGTTTATGTTATGTTTAAACCTGTTCATATGAGGAATGCATTGGACTTAATAAGTGATGGGTGGAGCCCACTATAGCTCCTCGATGAATCGATAGGTCTCATGAGACAAACTAGTGTCTTTCCATAAGGCCTTGACAAAATCTTATTTGTAGTCTTGGCACGAAGCCTTGACTATGTGGTTATGACAGTCTGGAATTATGCATTCCATCATTATGAAAGTGGTTATTAATATTGCATGTGATTATTCGACTAGTAGAATATCAATGTGAATAAGTATATGGAATTATTTCATTTTATTTCTACCATATTATGCTAAATTTCAATTTATAAAAGGTTTTTGTTTCAGTTATACATTGCGTTAAATGTTTATGCTTATTTATGAAATTTTCCACAACATAGTTATCCTTACTGGGCATTTGAGCTCGCCCCTTTCTATGTTTTATTTTTCCCTGGATGTGAAGAAGTATTTTATGAATTACCTGTAGGGATAGTATGAGGGGATAAGAGTGTGGACTATGGCGACTATATTGTTGTAGTTTTTCATTTTATGATGTAATTTAAACTTTATGAATGTATCTAGTTATTCCAAGGATACTAAACTAATCGGTATTTCGAGACTTGATCTTTCTTGTGATCATGCCAATGTTATGTAATAATGCACCGACTCTGGGTAACTAGGGTCGGGGAGTTACAGTTGGTATCGGAGGAATTTTAGAACAAACATTGGAAGATATATTTAGATAAACTTTGATTAGAGCACATGGATTTAAGATGGACTTTGAGGATTAGTATAGAAGAACTTCCTAGAATTTTGGTATTGTACAGATTTTGTGAGTTTTCCAAGAAATACATCCATGTCTGGATACGAGCAGGTAGAGGCGGCTCTGGCACAGATGTACCTAGGGGTAAAACCTGAAAACACTGCTTTGAGCTAGACTCGAATGGAAACTGGTGCACGACAATGGGCCTTGCTGCACTGTTGGTTACGACACTCCCGAGTTATATTCCTAGGATAACACTCATTATATTTAAAAATAATTATGTAGGGTTTATGAGTATATACTTCCTCAAAGAAATTTTTTTTTATGATTATGGATTATATCCATAAATAGTTCAATTTATGTTAAGTGTTTTACTAGTATAGAATTATGAATTTTGATTCATAAACTGATCTAGTTTATGCCATTGTTTAGAAATGGAACCTAGTGGAAGAAATGGAAACCATATCAATGCACGCACTCCATGTAGGGACTTCCCTCCTACTCAAGATAATTATAGTGGAGCTCGTGATGCAGCTGGTGATGATCAACTAATCACCATACTGGGACAACTCACTCAGGATATGAATAATAACCTTACCCGTATGGAGCACCCTGATCCACAGCGTGGAGGATCAATGATAGATCGCTTCTTGAGGCAACAACCACCAACATGAAATGGGAGTACAAATACATTGGTAGCGGAGAAATGGATAAGTTCCCTAGAGAAAATATTTCAGGCTTTGAGGAGTAGTGAAAGGGAAAAGTTATCATGGCAGTTTATCGCCTCACTGGAGATGCTGATCAATGGTGTTCATTGATTCAAAACATAAAGGAAGATGATGAAGTATCACATATGTAATGGATAGAGTTAAAAGATATTTTCTTAGAAAAATACTTTCCTCGTGACCATCGAGCAGATATGGAAAGGAAATTTTTAAGTCTGAGACAAAAGGAGGATGAGAATGTCGCAAAATATGAGGATAACTTTACAAGGTTAGCAAGGTATACTGGAGATTATATACATAACCCAAGAAGTTAGATTGATCGTTTCTTTGATGGGTTAAAATCATTTCTCCATCGAGCATTAGTCTCACAATACTTCTCATCGTATGAAGACATTGTCTCATGTGCTATCAAGATAGAAAAGGAATTCTCTAAGTCTTATGACTTTAAATAAAATCAAGAGAAGAAGAGATCTGCTGATCAATCTAGGAATGGAAATAAGGGGAAGAAGGGAATGGTTGAATATCCATCCTATGGTAAATGCCGGAAGAAACACCCCGGTACTTGCTTAAAAGGAATGGGAGTCTGTTGTAAGTGTGGTGAAAAGGCCACCAAGCTCGTGATTTCAAGGAGAAGAAGGAAGCTACTGATGTCCAATGCTACAATTGCAGGGAAATGAGACATTATTCAAATGAATGTCCTAAGTATCAGGGGAACTTACCTTATAAAAGTCCAAGGGATCAAGGCCAAGCTTATGCTATCACTACAGCTGAGGTAAAAGCTCCGAAAGACATGGTGGCTGGTAATTTAATGGTTTCCTCATGTTTAAAAAATGCATTATTTGATTTTAGATCATCATATTGTTTCATATCTTCCCATTTTGCTAAGAAAATTCGATATTTCCAATTTGATTTAACAAGGGAGTTGTCAGTTAAAACTCCTAAGGTAAGTATCATTGCAACAAAGTTTTTTGAATCAGTCCCCATTAGAGCACATAAATGTTCTTTATCCGCTGATCTAATCGTCATACCTATGATTGAGTTTGATATAATCCTCGATATGGTTTGTCTTTCGGACCATGATGCGAAGATTTATTGTAAGAAGTAGGTTAATATTTTTGATGATGATGATAAGGAACACCTTATCTTTAGAAAAGAATTGTCACCACCTAATTCTTATTTAGATCCACCCCCAGTAGCTCAACTAAATTCAATTATTAGGGAGGAAGAGAATGAAATGACTGAGGGTGAGGAAAGAATTGTTCAAATAGAGAATGTGCCTATTGTGAAAGAATATATAGATGTGTTTCTGGGATATTTACCTGGACATCCTCCAGAATGAGAAGTTGAGTTTTCCATTGATTTAATTCTTGGATCAAGGACTATATCGAAGACCCCTTATAGAATGGCCACTATAGAATTAGTTGAACTAAAGAAACTACTAGAGGAATTTAGTAATAGGGGATTTGTTCTCCCTAGTGTTTCTCCATGGGGAGCCCCTATTCTTTTTGTTAAAAAGAAAGATGGATCTATGAGGGTATGTATCGACTACAAGGAGATTGATGCTATAAAAATAAAGAAAAAGTATCCCCTACCTCGCATTGATGATTTAGTTGACCAACTGCATGGAGCTCAATACTTTTCAAAGATTGAGCTTCGATCTAGATACCATCAGTTGTCTGTGAAGAAGGAAAACATTCTGAAGACAACATTTCAAACCAGGTACGGGCATTATGAGTTTATAGTAATGCCTTTTGGATTGACTAATGCACCCTTTGTATTCATGGATCTGATTAATAGAGTTTTCAAGGAATATCTCAATGAATTTTTGGTGGTATTTATTGATGGTATCTTGGTATACTCAACAAGCTACGAAGATCAGGAAAATCACTTGCGCATTATCCAGAAGACTCTGAGAAGACATGAATTATATGGGAAGTTTAGCAAGTGTGAATTCTTGCTTCAGGAGATTTCTTTTCTTGGACATATTGTCTCTAAAGATGGAATCTCTGTTGATCTTTTTAAGACAAAGGCAATCCAAGAATGGCCTGCACCAATGAGTATAAATTAGGTACGCAGTTTTATTGGTTTAGCAGGTTCTTATCAATGTTTCATCCAGAATTTTTCCTGGTTGTCTAACCCATCAACAAAGCTCACACGTAAAGGGGTTAATTTTTTTTGGAAAAAATAGTGTGAAGAATTTTTTGAAGAACTGAAGAGAATATTAGTCAATTCTCTAATATTAACTCTACCATTGGGGAATGATGGGTTCGTTATTTATAGTAATGCATCGAAAAAATGACTTGGTTGTGTCCTTATGCAGAATGATGGGGTTATTGCCAATGCATCATGACAGTTGAAAATTAATGAGAAAAACTATCCTACTCATGATCTCGAGTTAGTAGTTGTGATCTTTGCTTTGAAGATATAAAGGCACTATCTCTATGGTGAAAAATGTGAGATTTATACTGATCACAAGAGTTTGAAGTATATTTTCTCATAAAAAGAACTCAACATGAGGCAAACGAGATGGCTTGAACTACTCAAGGATTATGATTTCACAATACACTACCACCCGGGGAAGGCAAATAAGGTGGCAGATGATTTGAGCCGAAAATATCATGGAGTTTTGAATATGATGAGAATTGAAAGGGATCATATTTTAATGGATCTAGTGAAGATGGATATGGGAATTACCATGGAAGGTGAAACATCAATACATTTTCAAATGGTTGCCAAACCATATTTACTAGAAATTATTAAGAGTTCTCAGACCGATGATGAAGAATTTCAAAAAAAGATAAAAGTTGTGAATGATGGGAGATTGAATGACTTTGGGTATGAAGATGTAATTTTGAAATTTGGGAAGAGACTTTGTGTTCCCAATATACCTGATCTAAAAAGGGAATTGTTGGACGATTCTCATAGTTCCAATTTCTCTATACACCCTGGTAGCACCAAAATGTATAGAGACTTGAAGGAACATTTTTGGCGGGACAACATGAAGAGGGAGATTTATGCTTTTTTGTCAAGATGTATGGTTTGTCAACAAGTGAAAGCTAGAAGGCAACAACCTAGAGGATTCATGCAACCTCTTCCCAAATCAGAGTGGAAATGAGATAATATCACGTTGAACATTGTCATGGGAATACCAAAACTCCTAGAAGGAACGATGCAATATGGGTCATTGTTGATCATCTTACCATGTCAGCACATTTTCTTGCTATAAGAAAAGATTTACCACTTGAACGGCTAGCAAGACTATATATTAATGAAATTGTGAGACTTCATGGAGTACCCCTATCAATTGTTTCTAATTGTGATCCCCGTTTTACTTCAAGATTATGGAAGAGTCTTCAGAAAGCCCTGGATACTGAACTTCGTTTGAGCACTGCCCACCACCCTCAAACAGATGGACAATCAGAACAGACTATTCAAACCATAGAAGACATGTTGAGATCCTGCTCACATAACGTTCAGGGTATATGGGATCAATATTTACCTCTGATAGAATTTTCTTATAACAATAGCTTCCATTTGAGTATTCAGATGGCACCATATAAAGTATTATACGGAAAGAGATGTCGCACACCGACCTGTTGGGATGACGTTGGTGAAAGAAAACTTGTAGGTCCAGAACTGGTGGAGGAAATGATGGAAAAGGTGAAGGTAATCCAAAATCAAATCAAAGCATCTCAAAGTAGGCAGAAGAGCTATGCCGATAACCGAAGGAAGGATTTGGAATTTCAGGTAGGAGACCATATTTTCTTGAAGGTAACTCCATGGAAGGGAGTTATACGTTTTGGTAAGAAGGGTAAATTAAGTCCCAGGTACATCATACCTTTTGAAATTCAAGAACGAATGGGTTGTAGCTTACTGTTTGGCAATGCCTCCAAGTCTCTCCATAGTTCACGATGTGTTCCACGTATCACTGTTGAGGAAATACATGCCTGGCCCAATGCATGTACTCACCTATGAGGAATTAGAACTTGAACCCGATATGTCTTATTGTGAAGAGCCCGTCAGGATTCTTGATATTAGAGAACAAGTACTAAGAAACCAGACTACTCGTCTGGTAAATGTTCTATGGAGAAACCATAAGATGGAATAGGCAATGTGGGAACCCGAGGAACTTATTTTGAAGAACCACCCGAGTCTTTTTTGCAGTAATATTCTAGAAATTTTTAGGATGAAATTATTTTAAGGAGGGGATAATGTAACACCCCAAACATCCATGATACTCTTCTCTTTGAATAATACAATGGCGTGTGTTATATGCAACTTCGAGTTCTAACACACACAACAACCAATCAAACTAGCCGTTATAAATAGTAATACCTACTTTTTGAAATTTTATAAATTTTATCTCACAAAATGGACTTCATTTTTGGATTCAGAATATCAAATTTTTCCTAGGGTAAAATTTTGGAACTTTTCAGATAACATTTATATTTTTATGAATAATGAAAATTACTAAGTTTTAATTAAACACAACTTTTTTAATATAAATAATTAATAGTGATAAATTATGAATTTTAGTGGTTTTAAAGTATATTTAGAATATATTTTTACCATTTAATACAATATTGGTCAACGGACATAATTTCACAATTAAACCGGACATAAACAAGTGTCAAACTTTTGATAGTTATTATCTCTTAAAAACACGCTTTTTGTTTTAACAACGGGAATTAATTTTAAATTAATTTCTGCCACTTCTGTGTTTTGAATTTGGAAAAATAGATTCCATATTTGGAATCAGTATGTCCAAATTGTGTAAATAGGTAACTTTTATTTTTATACATTTTGAATAATTACTACGGTAAATATTTTATTTACCATGTTTAAAGGGTAAATCCGCTAAATAAGGGTTAAAAATAATATTATAATAATACTGAATTACCCTAAAACGTGTACTAACCTTATTGGTGGATGCATGTCCGACCATGAGAATCTTTGGGTCGATTGTGGGACGCAATGGAGCCACCTGTAGGTGATAGGGACACTTTATATTAATTAAGTTAACATAAATACAGAAATGACATAAGAATATATCTTTTAGAAAAACAATCATTTGATAGGGTTATATATTTGGATTTTCAAATATAAATATTCCTTAGAAATATAAAAAGATTTAATACATAATGGTATTTTATTTATAATTTTTATACATTGAAAAAGCAAAAATATATATGACACAATAATGATGCAGTATTTTCATTATTAATGAAAGAATCTAATAATTGGTATTATAAATGTTAAAATAAATATAATTTGATTGTTTTGATGAAATACAAGAATTTAATAGGTTAATATGACATGTTATAATTGATTAAATGAATTAGGTTCGAAGTAATAATGTTGTTACGACTTTATAAAAAATCAATTATTAAATATTGTCAAAATTGACATAAAAGAGTTTTTAAAACAAATATTATATTATTAATTGATATTCAATTCCTAAAAATCAAAAGTTCTGCCAAGAGACTTATATCATGATATGTGTATCATTAATGGACCACATGGGGGGTCTCTTGGATGTATATGGTATGTTTATTAACTATATAATATAAAAATACAAAGTGACATGGTAAATGTCAAACTAATTAACTATGAGTTAAAACTAAAAGAAAAGGTTAATATAGTGACCCAAACCTATGTAAAACCTATTGGTTGAGTGGTTTTCGACCTATCCCCACCTTAAAATTTAAATAATCAACTTTGGAGCCATTAGAAACCGAATATGAATTTATTATAAAATAATATTTCTAGCTCTTCCAAAGGTTCCCCTCACCCATCTTATAAAAGGGCACTCGCTCTTCTCACTAATTCACACATTAAAAGCCTTTTGGATCATCCAAACCCTTCACAAATACTCTCTAAAATTCCCTTTCTTCAACCTAGAGTCATTATATTATTCAAAAATCCAACCTAAGGAGACATTTTGATCAAATCAAAAGGAAGAACCCGAAGAAGAGGTAATATTTTCACCACCCTCTTTCAAGTTCCTTTCATCTTCCACTTCTTATTTCTTTGTTATTCCCATTCTAAAATAATAAATCCAGAATCGTATATATAATTTGATGTTAGTATAAATATGGTACAACCATATTTATTATTCTATCCATCCTTTTAATGACATGTCACCATACGTGCATAAGTACGGCTTGCCGTCTCCACATCGTGGTGTAATTGTTATTCAATAAATTATTATTTGGATGGGTATAATAATGATGTGTAATTCATGTAAATAATAAATATAACATGATAATTATTCTTTATGTATGATATACCGTCCAATTATATATTAATTTAATATCAAAATAATGATATTGTCGCTCGTGCGTACGTATGGACTACCGTCTCCACGAACACGATGAGATTCATTCTCCATCATATCCATTCAAGTATATTTATCATTTGATGATTAAAAATAATGTTTAAGGACATGATATCATTCTGGATATGAATAAGATACAACCAATCCATAACAAAAATGGCTTATGTAACAAAACATATAAGAGTAAGTTAACACCCGAAACGACGATGATACTAAGATATTATTAACAAAGCAATGTTAAAAGATCATATATGATATCATATTAATGTATATGTTTATTTTATAATTTAATAAAAATTATTTCACCTTTATACAGGAGGTTAACCTACCACAACCAAGTAAAAGTACAAGGTAATGGTTTATTTCACAATCTTTTCATTATCCGAGGTTGTGTATACGTAATTATCTACTAGGACCTCTTTATCATCCACATCCATGTTTCTTAAAAATGTATTTCAAATAAATATTACTATTTTAAAAACTATGGGATAAAGTCATTTATATGCTTGTTGAATTTTTATAAGAAGTTTATAAATGAATATTTCTGTCATTTTCCAAACAAGGTCCTTTTTAACCTTTTCGACAGAATTAAGGTAAGAATGTCTTTTTTTTAACTTATACGGCGGGTGCAGCTATTTTCCGCCTTTATAAAATCATATAATCTTCCCTTACAAGCTTCTAAGAATATTTTCAAAGTAAAAGTTTTATTTTATAATTATTTTACTGTTAAATGATTTCAAAGAAAAGAGATATTTTTCTCAAATATTTTTGATTTCATCTATGTCAACATCCTTTGATGGATTTTAATCTTTTTTGAAGTTTATTTATTATGATACAAATATTCTATATTGTATTGAAGGTTTTGTGATATGTTTGACTATAGATGTGTTATTTTTATACCATTCATTGTTTATGGAGAAAGTATTGACATTTCGTATGCTAGTTTTAATATGAATGTTTATGTTATGTTTAAACCTGTTCATATGAGGAATGCATTGGACTTAATAAGTGACGGGTGGAGCCCGCTATAGATCCCCGATGCATCGGTAGGTCTCATGAGACAAACTAGTGTCTTGGAACAAGGCCTTGAAAAAATATTATTTTTAGTCTTGGAACGAGGCCTTGACTATGTGGTTATGATAGTCTGGCATTATGCATTCCATCATTATGAAAGTGGTTATTAATATTTCATGTGATTATTAGACTTGTAGAATATCCATATGAACAAGTATATGGAATTATTTCATTTTATTTCTGCCATATTATTCGGAAGTTCAAGTTTTAAAAGGATTTTGTTTTAGTTATACATTTCCTTAAATTTTTATTCTTATTTATGAAATTTTTAGCTATATTGTTATCCTTACTGGGCATTTGAGCTCACCCCTTTCTATGTTTTATTTTTCCCAGGATGTGAAGAAGTATTTTATGAATGACCTCCAGGGATAGTATGAGGGGATAAGAGTGTGGACTATGGAGACTATATTGTTATAGTTTTTCATTTTATGATGTAATGTAAACTTTATGAATGTATCTTTTTATTCCAAGGTTACTAAACTAATCGGTCTTTCGATACATGATCTTTCTTGTGATCATGCTAATGTTATGTAATAATGCACCGAATCTGGGTAATTGGGGTCGGGGCGTTACATTTATGATCAAATTAAGGCCTATAAGTAGAATTGAGGTAATATTGGAGGAGATTTGGTCAGGTTTTGGCCGATCCAAATGGCTTTGGAGGTGTGATTTTGAGAGAAGGGGAAGTACCCTTTTATAACAGAGGTGAGGGTCCCCTTAGGAAAATCTTGAAATATTATTTTATAATAAACTCATTTTCAGTTTATAATGGCTCAAAAATAATTTATTTCTTGTATAATGTGGGGATGGGTCTAGAAAATCTCAACCAATAGGTTTTAGAAAAGTTTAGGTTATCATGTTAACCTTATCTTTTAGATTTAACTCCTAGTTAAATAGTTTAACTTTTACTTTGTCTTCTTGTATTCTTACACTATATGTTTAATAAAATTACTATAAACATCCAAGAGAACTACAAGTGCTTCATTAGTGACATATAAAATATAATTTAATCCCTTTTTCCGAACCTTAGACTTTTATGAATATTATATCAACCAATAATATAGTATTTGTTTTAAAATTTAATTTATGTCAATTTT
Source organism: Viscum album (assembly GCA_963277665.1). Taxonomy (NCBI): domain Eukaryota; kingdom Viridiplantae; phylum Streptophyta; class Magnoliopsida; order Santalales; family Viscaceae; genus Viscum; species Viscum album. The sequence continues at coordinate 581,067,433 of OY728144.1, forward strand.
GACACTATTTGGTATTTTGTTTTGGTGAAAGTCATATCAGTATTATCACTTAGAAAAAAATTTATCTAATCAACCCTAACATGTAATATTAACCTATAAAATTATTGTAATTCATCAGAAGCCTCAATTTACATTTATTTGGACATTTATAATATCAATTATTTTAATATTTCATTAATAAGGTAATCCCTGCATCATCATTATGTCATAAATAAAATAAATTATTTAGTGTCTAAAACATATAAATAAAATAACATTTTGTATAAAATATTTTTATCTTTCTAATAAATATTTATAGTCGAATTTATATTTTGTGTAACCTTGTATTAAAAATGGTTTAGTTATTAAGCTTTGAATTTACCACTTTTAACTCTTCTTTAAATAAAATAATAATAAATGTCCTAATCTAATCCAAGTGGACCAAATAGGATCATATTTTATTCTTAAGTTTGTTTTTTTCTAATTACACTTATCCAATAGAATTAGTACGTGTGTTAGGGTAATTATAATATCATTTTTACCCTTAATTACCCTATTTATAATTAACTGTGGTAAATAAAAGTCAAAAGTTACTATTCACAAAAAATTATTTTCATCTTATTGAACAAAATTTTACTTACTAATATCAACCATGTTTCTTTGATTTTTGAAATTCAACTCACAGAAGCTGTAAAATTATGTTTTATGCAAATTTGCAAATGCTCCTAGAAGGTGGGTAAAAGACGGTAAAAAGTTAAATAAAAATTTATATAACTAATTTTATTATAAAATGACTCAAACGAATTACATTGAACTTATATAGATATTATATGTCTATTTTGACTTAAAGTAAATTTAAATTAAATAAATATTTATTTAAATAAAAAGTCAGTTTTGAACAATAACGCAATGTTTTTCCCTAGTCATCAAAAATTGAATGTTTTCACGAAAATACCAAAAATTCACCCTAAGATAATTTTGATATTCATAATTCAAAAATTAATTCTATTTTACCAAATTCAAAACATAGAGGTCGAATTAATTAATTTCTACTGTCAATGCCAAAAAGAAGGTTTTTAAAAAAGTAAAAACTATCAAAAGATTGACATGTGTTTCAATCAAATTTAAATGGGAAATTACATATAATGACCAAAATTGTATTAAATTATAAAAATATAATCTAATTATAATTCATAACCATTCAAATTCATAATTTAACACTATAAATTATTTCAATTTAAAATGTTGTTTTCACTTAAAACATAGTATTTTTCATTATTCATCAAAATATGAAAGTTATCAGAAAAGTACAAAAAATTTGTCCAAACTAAATTTTTATGTCTTTTTTATAAATAAGAAGTTTATTTTTTTCATATTTAATATAAAAGTGTCTGGTATTGCATTTAAAAAAACCCCATTAGTAGGCGGTAAAATTGCATTTTTGAAAAATACTTCCTTTATCTGCAAAATTGCATTTGTTCTTATATTATATCTAAGAAACACATAATATGGGTGTTAAAATTATATATAGTATATAATATTCAAAATTCAGTTAACACTATTCATTGACACTTTTTGAATGGCTATTTTAGTAAGTTGTGGTGTGTTCGAACTCGGTGTTGCGTGTAACGCAAGCTATTGAATTATATTAATGAGATAGCATACTATAAAATCACGGGTTGTTACATTCTCCCCTTCTTCAATAAATTGATTACTTGCAATTTTAAATTGTTCTTAGATAATAAATGGCTAAATATAGAAAAATACCTTTGTGGAAAACCCACATCAGAAATTGGGCTAACAAAATTTTGTCTTAATAAGAGGGAAAGGGAAATGAAAAAGTCACCACCAAATTAGGATCTTGATTAGGAGAACATTGGTGGAAATTAGAGACACATAATTAGAGGGAAAACATAAATATTTATAGGGAATGATTGACATCATCAATCACAAACAAGTGTAAAATTGAGGGCCTCAAAGCCATCAATCTATGATGATTTAAAATATTGTCAATTCATCAAAACATAACTTATTAGGATAACACATTTATGTTTTTAAGATCCCTTTCCTGAATTTTATTATTAATTTATTCATAGAATAATAGGGAAAAAATATACTTGAAAATTAGAGTTTCATCCTTCAACTAATTCTTACCACAAACTCATCTTTCACTCCAAAAGATAATAGAATTCAAAAATATTCTATTTATTCTAATCATATAGGGTTCCAAAAGTAATGAATTAATAATTCATTCTTGAGACAATTAAAAATACTAGATTATAAAAACCAATACATCACATATTCTAGTGGTAGGTGATCCACCCTTGTCGCCCTTCAGTTTTCGATTCAAGTCTTGTGGCCTTGTAGGACATGATGGGTTATCTCCCAACCTCCGGGTTGTCCTTTTTATGACAATCCAAAAATAATATCAAGAAAGGATTTAACCTTAACAATAGTATCCAAAGTCAAACTTAATCGATTCCAACCTTTAGACTTATCCAAAATATTTTTTTCAAAACTCACACTCCAAAATTTATATGGAAGGTAAAAACAATGAAGATTTGTTTTCCCACGTAATAACATGTGAATAATTTCATCATTTATTCTTTTAAAACATTGTAACACCTTAAATTACCATAAAACCTTATTGATTAAATTCATGCTCCCTGGATATACACCTTCTATCCAAAAATGTTGTAAACTACAACGATGATGGAATATACAAATCATTAATCGGTTTCAAGGTAGTCAAGAATATCCAATATAATTTATCCAAATCAATCATATATTATTCCAAAATAACTATCTCAGTATCAGAACCATATTATGGTTTATATTTCTCTCAACCATATATTTATCAAAAAAAATTAACCTGCTATTGAGTTACTTTTCGTGGTTCCACACAATCTCAAGTCCTTAATGAAATAGTACTGCAGTACAATCCTTATATACTCCATGATTATTATAACCAGTACATCCTTGATACAACACTAAAATGATATAATTCTTTAATATCAACATAAGAACACTAGTAATTACACTTCATCTATGGTAATATCAAAACAATATTATTATCCAACAGCATCATTTGTGGTATACTATGATGATTTGGACATTGATTCACGTAGTGTCCCATCTCCTTATAGATGAAACACTGTACATTTTAAATCTTTTTCTTACCCTTAAAATCACCTACTTGGTTTCCTTTTTCTCCACACTTATAAAAAACTCCCATTCCCTTCAAGAATTTACTACGGTGATTCTTTCCACAATTATCACATATGGGAAAATCCTTTTTTCCCCTCTTTCCTTTATCCATCTTTCTCTCTTCCTTCCTTTTCTTCTCTTGCTTCCCTTCAAAGCCATAGGACTCAAAGAATTATTTACTTATCTTATTAACACATGATGCAATTTCTTCATATGATGAGAATACGTGGGAGACTATTTCTCTTTTAAATGTTTGATTAATACAATGAAATATATGATTCTTCTTAATCTTTTGATCATGTGTATTTCTAGAATTCTCATTCTTCTACTAGGCACCATTTCTAAACAATGGAATACACTATGTTAGTTTATGAATCGCAATGCATAATTCCAAACTTGTAAAATAACTAACGTTAATTGAAAAGATTATGAATAAAATATATAATCATAAAATGTTTTCTTTGAGGAAGTATTTACTCCTAAATCGTTTATAATGGATTGTAATGAAAATGTGAATTATCCTAAGAATATCCCCTGGGAGTGTCATAGCCAAGAGTGCAACAAGACCCATTGTCAAGTTCCAGGATAGCTTGGGTCAAGCCTGAAACTCCTTGTCAAAGTTTCCACTCCTAGGTACATCTATTCTAAAGCCGCCTCTACCTGCTCATATCCATACATGGATGTATTTATTAGAAATACACAAAATCTATACATTACCAAAATTCTAGGATGTTCTTCTATACTAATCCTCAAAGTCTATCTTATGGTAATGTTCTCTAATCAGAGATTATCTAAATCTATTTCCATGGTTGTTGCTAAATTTCTCTAATACCAACTATAACGCCCTGACCCCAGAAGCCCAGAGATGGTGCATTATTTTAATACATTGGTCTGATTATAAGGAATCAAGTCCCGAAGGAATGATCAGTTTTATCGTCTTGGAAAATAGATTACATACATGAATGTTATATTACATTATAAAATAAAAAACAACAATAACATTGTCTCCATTGACCACAATAATATCCCTTATACTATCCCCACAGGTCAGTCATAATATACTTCTTCGCATCCTAAGAAAAATAAAACTTAAAAATGGGTGAGCTCAGTTGCACAGTAAGTACAACAATATAGTATAAACTTTCATAAATAAGCATAAACATTTAAGGAAATGTATAATACTAAAACATAATCCTTTTAAACTTAAATTTTAGTGTAATATGGAAAATATAAATGAAATAATTCTATTTACTTTTTCACAAGGATATTCTACTAGTCAAATAATCACATGCAATATCAATAGTCAATTTTATAATGATGGAATGCATAATGCCAGACTTCATAACCACATAGTCAAGGACTTATGCCAAGGATACAGATAAGATTTTGTCAAGGCCTTGTGCCAAGACACCAGTTTGTCTCATGAGAGATATCGATGCATCAAGGAGATATAACAGTCTCCACCCGTCACTTACTAAGTCCAACACATTCCTCATATGAAAAGGGTTAAACATAACATAAACATTCGTATTAAAAATAGCATACAAAATGTCAATACTTTATCCATAAACCACGAATGGTATAAAAATAACACATCCACAGTCAAACATATCACAAAACATTCAATAAAATATGGAATATTTGTATCATAATAAATCAACCTCAATCAAGAATAATATCCCTTAAAGGATGTTGATAGAGTTGAAAATGATCCGTAAAATGTTTTGAGAGAAATATCCCTTTTTCATGAACTCATTTAAAAGTCCGATAATTTATAAAGGAAGTAATTTATAATATAGTTTTGAATCAAATTTTCCCATACCACTTTGAAACTTTTGAAAGGAATTAACATTTTAAAACATTCATTTCGATATAAATAAATCCTTAAAACCATTTGGAAAACATGTACATTAATGAGAAAGGTTTAGAAGAATAAATATTTAAAAAATTTAGAATGAAGTTTTCATAAAATTGTCCCCTACAAATTATACCTTTGAAAACTCTTTTATGAAACATTCACATGTATAATAAATATTCCACAGTAGATACTTATGTAAAAAAACCTCAGATAATAAATAGATTGTGGAAATAACCCTTACCTTGAACTTTCCTTTGGTCGAGGGTACGTTTAAACTCCTGTATAAAAATGATATAATGTTATTAAATTATTCAAAAACCATATTAATATTTATTATATCATACATGATTCATATATTACTTTATACTTCCCATTTAATAATGATTTCTATGTTAAATTAACATTTTAGGTAATAATCGCTTTCTTTATTGTACGTGTTTTAACTTGTTATTCTTGATCGTATCATTTAGATAATGATCTAAATAATTTCAGAATATAACCCTTGATTTATATATCATACAAATTTTGAATATAAATATTTATAATAGATAGATATATGAAATGGAAGGCATCATTTATGGAGACGGTAGGTCATGCGTACGCATAAACGTTGTTTTCATTTTCATATCGTATTGAACGGAAGTAAGTGAATAAGATATATGTAAGCATATACATACATATATATATATATCCAGTAGCATTATTATGTAATATATTAAATACTTATTAAAAATATATATTTTTGTAATCATCATTGAATGGTGAATGTGGAAATGAATCTCATTGCGTCGTGGAGACAATAATTCGTACGTACGCATAAGCGACAATATCATAATATTGATGGTGAAATTGTATGTAATTGGATGGTATATCATATATAAAAAATAATTAACATGTTATATTTATTATTTACATTATTTTTACTCATTATTATACACATCCAAATAATGAAGTGTTTGCATAACATACTACACCACGACGTGGATATTGTAATCCGTACATACGCATGTATGGTGACTTTTTCATTTATAGGATGGATATTAATGAATATGGTTGTACCATATTTATAATAACATCATAGTATGTAAAAGGTACTGGATTTATTATTTTGGTATGGAAACAACAAATAAAGAGGAAGTGTAAGATGAAATGAACTTGAAAGAGGGTGGTGAAATTATTACCTCTTCTTCAGGTGTTTCCTTTTGATTTGGTCAAAAGGGCTCTTTATGTTGGATTTCTGATCAAAGTAAGTCCTCTAGGTCGAAGGTAGGAAAGTTGGGAGGATATTTGTGTAGGGTTTGGCCGAGCCAAATGTCTTTGGAGTTGTGATTTTGAGAGAAGGGGAAGTTCCCTTTTATAAGAGAGGTTATGGTTACTTTAGGAAAACCTTGAAATATTATTTTATAATGTATTCATTTTCTGTTTCTAATGGATCAAAAATTATTTATTTCTCTGATAATGTGGGGATGGGTCGAAAAACCCTCAACCAATAGGTTTTAGAAAAGTTTATGTTACCAATTTAATCTTTTCTTTTAGATTTAACTCTTAGTTAAGTAGTTTAACTTTTCCCGTGTCTTCTTGTATTCTTACACTATATGGTTAATAAAATTACTCTAAACATACAAGAGAACCAAAAGTGGTTCATTAATGAAATATATAATATTATTTAATCCCTTTGGCCTAACCTTATATTTTTATGAATATTATATCAACCGATAATATAGTATTTGTTTGAAAGATTAATTTATGTCAATTTTGACACTATTTTGTATTTTGTTTTTTTGAAGGTCAGAAAAACCTTATCACTTAGAAAAAATTTATATAATCAACTCTAACATGTCATATTAACCTATAAAATTATTTTAATTCATCATAAGCCTCAATTTACATTTATTTAGATATTTATAATAACAATTATTTTAATATTTCATTAATAAGGTAATTACTCCATCATCATTGTGTCATAAATAAATTAAATTATTTAATGTCTAAAAATTATAAATAAAATACCATTATGTAGGTAATGTTTTTATATTTCTAATAAATATTTATAGTCTAATTTGTATTGTGTGTAACCTTATATTAAAAACGGTTTAGTTATTAATATTTAAATTTAACACTTCTAACTCTTCTTTAAATAAAATAATAATAAATTTCCTAATCTAATCCAAGTGGACCAAAGAGGATCATATTTTATTCCTAAGGTTTTTTTGGTCGAATTAAACTTATCAAATAGAATTAGGACATGTGTTAGAGTAATTATAATATCATTTTTACCCTTAATTACCCTATTTACTTTTAAATGTGGCAAACAAAAGTCAAAAGTTACTATTCAACAAAAAATATTTTCATCTTATTGAACCAAATTTTACTTACTGATATCAACAGTGTCTCTCGGTTTTCTGAAATTCAACTCGTAGAATTAGTAAAATCACATTTTATGCAAATTTGTAAATGCTCCTAAAAGGTGAGTAAAAGACGGTAAAAAGTTAAATAAAAATTTAGACATCTAATTTTATTATAAAATGACTCCAAATAATTACATTGAACTTGTATAAGTATTATATAACTATTTTGACTAAAAATAAATTTAAATAAAATAGATAATTATTTAAATAAAAAAGTCAGTTTTAAACATTAATGTTGTGTTTTTCACTAGTCATTAGAAATTCATTTTTTTCAGAAAAATAACAAAAATTTACCCTAAGATAATTTTGGTATTCTTAATTCCAAAATTAATTCTATTTAACCAAATTCAAAAAAATATAAGTGGAATTAATTATTTTAAAATTAATTCCCTTTGTCAAATCCAAAAAGAGGGTTTTTAAAAAAGTAAAAACTATCAAAAGATTGACAATTGTTTATGTCAAATTTAAATGTGAAATTACGTATAATGACCTAAATTGTATTAAATGTTAAAAATATAATCTAAATATACTTTAAAACCATTCAAATTCATAATTTAACACTCTAAATTATTTTGATTAAAAAGGTTGTTTTCAATTAAAATATACTAGTTTCCATTATTCATCAAAATTTGAAAGTTATCAGAAAAATACCAATAATTTGTCCAAACTAATTTTTTATGTCCCGTTTCTAAATAAGTATTTTATTTTGTAAAATTTTATATAAAAGTTTCTGGTATTACATTTAAAAATAATTCACCATTAGTAGGTGGTAAAATTTCATTTTTGAAAAATACATCCTATATCTGAAAAATTGAATTTGTTATTATATTATGTTTAAGAAACACATAATGTGGGTGTTAAAATTATAGATTATATAAGATTTAAAATGAAATTAATACTATTCATAACCTCTTTTTGAATAGCTATTTTGGTAAGTTGTGGTCCGTTCAAACTCGGTGTTGCGTGTAGCACAAGCTATTGAATTACTTTAATGAGATAGCATACTATAAAATCTTAGAGAGTTACAAACTATTCTCTCTTAGTCCCGTAGCTCTGGGGAAAATTATAGCCCGAGTCGATTATTTCAGTTTACTGGTCATGGTTTAAAATTAATACTTGATTGAAATAATGTTTATCTGATTGATTATGATCAATTCACATGAGAGTAAAAGGAAAATAAAGAGGATTTAATGTCAAATCAGTTTCACTAAGTTCAATAAAAATGGAGGAACATCCCCAGTCCGGAGTTTCTCCAATGTATCAAAAAAAGGGGGAAGAGTACATAACATGATGTGGGATGGAGTTACAATGGGGGTCAGTTCTCCCTTTCCAGAAGGATGGTAAGTAATTTTCGTAGGCCATCAATAGTTTTCCCTAAAGAATCTCTCTCTTTCATTTCAGCCTTGACCATCGGATGCACCTGCTCCAGAATGACTTCAAGGTCTCGTCCTTTATTCTGTATGGCTTCGTAGTTGGCACATGAAGAGGCCAGTTGATCCCTCAACCTTGCTGTGTGGGCCTCTCACTCCCGCAGTTCCTCCTTTTGGGTGTCCGCCAAATCATGATCTTTTTCCTCCTCAGCTATTAAGTGATCGAGTTCCTCCAAAACATCTCGAAAGGTCTTCACCAGATGATGAGAAGAATTGAACATGGATAGATTTTCCTCGCTGGAGGCAAGGTCTTCTTGGGAAATGAAGACTTTCTATATGAGGAGGAGTAAGCGCGGATAATTGATGTTAACAGAACCCATCTTGGTGAATAATCACTAAAAATGTCAGTCACATCAGCAAAATTGGGCATAGATGTCTCCGCAACAAGAGCACATAACTAGCATCATGCCTGCTTGTGCACTTCCTGGTTCCTCCCAGCGGCACCAATACCATGATCCTCCTCTGCTTCCACATGTCTATAATTAGGAATCTTCATCACATGAGTGTGTACAGAACAAAGACAGGACACCAAATATGGGGGGGCTCCCTTTTCCCTCAGATGGTTCAATCGCTGGAGCCGGATGCGGAGGACTAGCCGCCGCTTCCGGGGTGGTCGGTGATACTCTATTGGGGTCAGACTCATTATGGTATTGGGAAGTATCCATAGGATGGGATAAGTCTGAATCACTCCCCACTAATATTGGTTATACCAATGGAGCCCCTCCCAGATGCTTATGACGATGAACTGAGCATCTTCTTACCAAAAGGTCAAGAATAGTTGGTGTATCAATCATGGTTGTTGTAGGGATATGAGTATAAGGCATAGTTGATGTACTATTCATAGTAGAAGGAATGTGTGGAATTGTCGTTGGAGAAACGACAGGGTAGAAAATGTTTAATGGTTTCTGCACCTTCCGAACTGGTTCTTTCAACATCCCGTTGGGGTAATGATCCACCCATAGTTGGGCATATTTCAATGACAGAAAAGTTGATTCTACCATATTGGGTATGATAAATTGCATAGAGGCACCTTTATGAATCATCATAGGATATAAATGGTGAAGAATTATGGGATGAGACTCTTCCCTTAACTGAGCAGCAGGAAGAAGTGCAGCTTTTTGAAGGCATCCAAATTTCCTAGAAAAATCAGTAAGGTAGGCAAGGCTCACAAATGACTACTTGATCTATACGAGCAGTGAGCATCACATCCTGAAGTGCGATGATATACAATCATTCCTCCAAATAACCATTAATGTCACCTATTAATGACACATGATGGGTAGGAAGTGGTGAAAATGATAAATGAGAAGTGTTTTTCAACAACCCACCCACATCTATAATGCTTAGAGTCTTAGGATGAACATCGAAAATTTTGAGAGGGGGGGGGGTTGAAGTCAGAATAAGGAACCTTTTCAGTATGCCGATATTCATAATAGTTTAAGTGTTCTTCCATTCACTCATACATAAATTGAAACGACCCACTGAGGCGGTGTGGAGGCCTATTGTCCTGTATTTTTCCCAAAAATTCATAAATTCGGGCTAGAGTAGGAAGGAAAAAATTAATAGGTCGACCCTCTCCCAACATGATCGTCATCAACAAAGTATAGGCCCTAACCCTGTTATATATGTCATGGTATTGGAAAAGCCAACATATAAAAAAATAGAAAAGAAACATGCTAATCTAAGAGAAGATGATATGTATGGTTTAAGCTAATATCCTCATGTGGTATATCGCCTCGCTTCAAGGGTAGAACAATATTACCCTGGAGTTTGGCATGAGTAACGGAATAGAAGAGTTCGACTGTGGTGATCCCTTTTCGTAGGCCTATTCGTCTGAAAGAATAATCATATCCACGTCTCTAATGAGATAAGAGAGTGAGCCTTGAGGGGGTGATCAAGTAATCCATCTACCATAACCAGCTAACTACTTGTCAAAGGGGACACATGGTCAGTGTCATTTCAAGTAGCAGTTTCTATGAGAAACTCTTCATACATCTCTCAAAGTATGGGGAGTCCTCCAATATTGTGGATATCTGATAATCTGATTCCCACCTCCCCATGTAATAAGTGGAAGGTTTTGGTGCTTGATCACCAATGGCACAGCAACTCAGGAAGGATTTCTCCAAGTGAGAGGACTACAAACTAAGAAACCCAAGATTCATGATACAATCACACTGCCTCCAAGTGGTTAGGGGACTCTAAGGAGGTCTGATGTACCTAGAATTCCCCCACCCATTCATCATAGAAACATCCTTCGGCCTACAGATCCGACTTGCTACTCCAGCCACCATTAGGATTTTCTTGGTATATTTTGATAATAGATGGGTACTCTCGTGTGCATAGTCTTGGGGAATCATCGCGACAAATGTGGTTGTCATGAGTCTATATTGAGCCTCCTAGTATGAATACATTCTCCTAACTCAGAGTGGGTGTGGCTTCTCCTGTTGGGGAAATGTTGGCTCGATCATGTCCTTGCAGTTCCTCTAAGAGGATGAAAGGGCATCAGGGTCATCTAACAGGAGAGGAACTTCGTCAGGGATACCAAAGTCATAAAGTGGAAACTATAAAGATATCTGGTAAGATAGGATCTCTGGAATCAATAAATCCTTTAAGAAGTTTTCATGAGGAATAATTTTGGATCAAAGATGATCCTCTCAATCCCACACCATGGTCTCCCTTATCTTCATTAATTTTATCACAGCATGTGAAACAACCATTAAAACTTGCACAGGTGTATCTAAAAACCAATAAAAATGAGTCCAATAAAAAATTGATTGGATAAAGGATACAATGGAGTGTCTAATATGTCTTCATAAGGCTCCGAGTATTGTTCCAGGAAATGGTATGTGGTAGCCACATCCCGCGTACTGCATAATGTGCAGAATCAACAGTCGCATATGACTATGGCACATAGAATAGTCACACTGCATACATCCATGGTATATGAAATGTATACTAGGGGCTAGCCCACGAATCATTGGCTGGAAAATGGAAGGGTTTACGGCATGTGGATACAGCGAACCTAGAACTCATTATGTTCATTTTCAAAGATTGCAGGTTAAAATTTTATGTTTAGATTTACTATTCATAAAGTTTGGTTTGCCAATTAATGCTCATCATGCGGACACACAAGCTGCGTAGCGTCCTCTTATGCATAATCCAGATTTTAGTATTAAAATTCCACAACACCATTCACAAAACCAAAAATTTGGTATGCAGACAGAGAAATGAAGAAAAGTTTGGTTCACAGCACGTACGAAGCGATTCACGAATAGTATTTTCACAAGAAGCATGGTACGAAAATGCAGAGGAATCCAGGGGATTCGAGATCAATTTTTTTAACAAAAAATGGTAAATTTCAGATGAAATGGGCCCCTATATATAGTTGTGTTCCCCTTTTATTAGACCCATCTGTTCTACCGTGAACCATTTCAGTTCAGGACCGCTTCTACATTAGAATAGTCCTCTTTTCATTCCGAACGGACCCCATTCTAATGGGGGGAATTTGTAGGGTCCTAAGAATTTAACCAAGGGAGTAAAATACTCCCACAATCACTTTTCAGAAGGAAGAAAGTGTTCTTACAAGTCTAGAAAGTTGAATGGACTCAAATTGAGTGGAAAATTTTAGAAGAAACTTGAATGAATTATAATTTTTCAAAGAATATCATGTGGATCGTGTACTATCACTGAGAAGGGTCTGCAGACCGCCTAGATCATGAACCACCGGTACGCAGAATGATTCATGAATATACGACATGTGGAGTAATGGCCAACGAACAAGGTGAATCATGAACTGTGTTGCTCAAAGAATCATGCTCACAAATGCCATCTGCATACCATCTCACAAGCTCCACAGTTCATGAATGAAGAAAATATGTAGGGTTATGCAATCCATGATCATTAACCATAGCCTCCAAATACCCAATATTGACCGAGTCCTATGTGGGTCAGAATATCTCTACATGTTCCTCCACAAATGGCGTCGCATGCCCAATAGATACAATTTCCATGATGCTCTATAAAGGGAGCACAAAAGGAATTGATAAAGGAATGACGATGAAAGCTTGAAGGGAAGCTAGAGGTTGGAGGAAATAACTCTTGGAAGATTCCGGCTATAGTCTTGAATCATCGAAGAAGCCCGAATTGCGAACCATGTTCTTAGTAGGTACAACTTGCCACAAACCATAAAAATGAGGGAACATAAAAATAAAAAGAGAACCACATACCTAAATGGGGAAACTCTGAACCATATACTTCTTGCAAATGAACTTCCCACGAAGGATGATTCCAGGACCCTCCTTTAAAATGGTGATCTGAATAGTGTACTGCTAGACTGACTGAACCCGGTGTCGCGTATTGCATCAGTACGCGGATGAAACACAAAGCAGTGTGATGGATTGCATACCATCATGGTGAGCGGTGGTCCATACCCATGCTTGCATATCGCATTGGTACGTAGACATCCCCTATATCCACATACCAGTGCAGTATGTGGAGCATCCCTCATCCTGCATAAGAAAATAGTTTGCGGAAATGGCTATTTTTGGGTATTATTTCTTCCAGTTCCAACCTCACCCCTCCATTATCATCTATTATTCATAATCCCACCGCGAACCAGTCCTACAGTATCATTCCAAATCCCCCAAACCCATATGATCAGACCATTGGGTACATCATCACACACCTTTGAGTCTACATACCCCTAGTAAGCGGAGTCACAAAGCCTCTCCCACAATCGTTTAGGCTTTGAGAATGTATGTGGGTCTATATTCCCATGGTAACCCAGAGTCCAACCTTGGGATTCCGATGTGTACCTCCCCAATCTAGGTATTAAGGTTCATCACTTGTTTTTTCATTCCATGAGGAATAGTGATCAGTTGAAGGGGGTATGTTGTATCCCCCCTTTGACAAGGATGGAACTTATCCACTTCCCAGAACATATTTTGGGGCCCTCCAACTGAGGAAAGTCCCCAATATTCTGAGGCCAAGATGCATGAACTTTAAATTCATTTCACATTGAAAGGTTCTTCACCCTTCACCCTCACCCACTGTTACCCCAGTCTCGTCCTCTGTAGGCTCTCCCTCTCCCACCAGTAGGATAGGAAGCATGTAGTTTGTTGAATCTTTCACTTCCTCTTGTTTCTCACACAAAGCATGACTCACGTGGGCTTAGAGGTTTGTGAAGATTAAAACATCCACGTCATATGAACTATGAGAAGTTTGATTCCTAATTAAACTAAGATATGTAGGATGCCTACTTGAAGGCCTGACCTCAAAAGGGTACCCATACAAAAGGGTTCACCCAACCATGTCCCACCAAATGGGCAGCTTCCATGCATAAGACCCACAGAATTCCGAACTATGTGGGTTACGATTCCTCTCTTTAGGATGCATAGAAAACTCATCTTATGTATCTGATCCCAACTTCAAATCACCTTACATCCCCCCTGGATGATGATAAACTCTAGAATGCCTTATGGTATGGGTCAAGTTAGCAGTACCTCTACAGCATCAAATATAGGCATGCGTACGATGATCCTACAAACCAAGGGAATCCTATAGATACACTATTTGGGAATGAACCCTGGATTCACGAACATATGAATAGGAATTAAATATATAAGAGAGTCCTGGTATAGGAAAAAAATCCTCCCATAGAAGGGTGCGGTGATCCCTAACTCCCATCCTCTAAACTAATGGAGTCCTTAAGTGCCGCTGGCTGAATCATCAATCAATTAATGTCTGCCTTTGGAAATTAGGTCCATCAATCATGGATACCAGGGTCATTGGCTGTTTCTGGATCCACAAATAAACCCATTGGAGACTATCTGAGGAAGTTATATCCGAGGAGGACCGATTGCACAAGCACTTGACCTCATTCAATCGCCAGCTAAGACTGACAGACTATGGTATCTCTTTTGCAATGAGAAAGGGGTGAATTTCCAAGACCCAGTGGGGAAATACAACCCTCATTTAAAGGATAATGATACATAATACGTCTAAACAAAAGAAATGGTTAAATTGACAAGAAAATGGCTCAGAAGAATGATATGGGTGATAATTCTCAACAGACCATTTTTTCATCACCAGAAATGTGCCACCTCAGAGGCGGAAGAGTGGTGTAGATTAATTCCTCAAATTTGAGAGGGGTATTCCTAATATCAATCACTTCTTCTTTCATCTCTTAGTCCTTGTAGTCAGTTTTAGATATGATAGGTAATATGAAGGAATTTTTATCACTATAAAATTATGATGGGCCATGTGAGGAGACATTTTCATCTCGAACTGCTAGAGTTGTCGAAGAGATTTTGTAGCTAATTATTTTCTTTAAAAATTTCACATAGGATAGAAGGATATGGTACATCTGGGATTAGTTCTATTGCCTCAATCAGATTTATGGGTAGTATATAGTCACTATAAAACATACTTCAAATATTTATAGGGATACTTCTGAAGCCATTTTGGGCTGCAACCTGAATATTTTAATTCTCTATTGGTTGTGTTCCCTCCCTTTTATAGAAACCTTCCTCAGTATATATAGATTAACAAGACTCAAAGGGAGACTTATCACCATGTAGTATTCCAACTTTCCCATTGATGAGGGTGTTTCAAGTATTGATGAAATGTTGAAGGTACTTCCACATGGCTATAAAGACAAGGTCTTCCAATTTGAACGTTATATATTGTGTCTAGATGGATAAACATGAACTCTATGTTAGGTGTGATATCCCCAAACCAAACTTTGAGCTTGATCTTCTTGATAGGTATTTTCTTTCTCTAATAGTATCCTTGAATGTTTATACTTTTAGGAGATAAAACCATTTCTACATCCCAAATTTTGGAGGGTTTGAATTGGGATGAAGTTTATCCTTGAACCATTTTCACTTAGAACCCTTTGGATGTTGACATTATCGAGCCCATCCAAATCATATACGGTTATGATACATCCCTAGATGACCTATTTCTAATCCCGATCTGTGAATGAGATAGTGAAATTGAATTCGGATGGCATAATCTATATTTGATAAACCTCTTCAGTAGTGACTTTTGTCTCAAAATACCATGGGTTCTAGAGGGACCCTATCTGTGTATCTCTAAGTTCTATTGGAATATAAAAAGAATCTAGTATTTTAAAGTTTTCATCTAATGATGATTACATATTCCATAGATTAATATGTCTCACGTTTTAACATCTTGTGATAGGGACATGTTTTGTGCAGTTAAACATCAAACAACTAGGACAGTATCGAGCCATTTAATGTCATACAACTATGAAATATCATGAAATTTAACATTATGTGACTAGGACATGTTAGGTGCAGTTTATATTCATGCTACTAGGACATTAAAGATTAGTTTTATGTCATGAAACTAAGATACCAACATGAAGTTTAACACTATGATGCTAGGATGTGATTGTGCGGTTTAACATCTTGTGGCCAAGAAATGTTCCTTGTAGTTTAATTTCATGAGACTAGGATGTATTGTGCCTCAACAAATCAAGAGGGTGGATTTATCTTTTTTGATGGATCTCAAATGACTCTTATACATATTTCATGATTTTAAATATCCTCTAACCCTATCAAGATTTCATTCACATGCTGCTTTAATATATTATTAAAGCTAAATCAATTCTCTATTGTGTGCTCTATATATATATGGTGGGGGATGTAATTATCATGACTTATCAACCATGCCTCACATGGAATCCTCATTGTCAGGAGTTTTATCCAACCATTATCAGTGTAATAATTATATTACCAAGGTTCATGTTTTGATGGGAATGAATAGACCATTTTCTTTTTGTCATCAAGATCTGAGTTACCATGTAGCTTCTCCCACATGCTAGTTATACATATAATGGCATGGGAAGAAGAATGAGTTTGTTGTTTGGGGTAGATCCTCTATCTTCATTGGTTTGAGGGTATGTGTTGAGGAATTGGGGGGATAGGATGATATAGATTCTCCCCAATGATTAAGAGATACCGAATCTCCTAGGGGAATTGTGGAAATGATTGAGGACATATGGTTTTTAGAATACCCTCCATGAGGAGGTGGAAAATATGGAAATTCCCTCTATCTCTATGGGTTGGGGTCCAAAGAATATGAAAATTCTCCCAATCCTTTGGGTTGTGTGGAGGTGGATAAATTTCTAGATTTCACCTGATGAGGTGGTGAAAATGTGAAAATTCCTCCATTATTGTGGGTTGGGGAACTTCACTGCAAGGTATGCTTCCATTAGAAGGCTCTAGTACATCATTTTGAGGTAGATATCCTAGGATAATTCCTGTAATTATTTCCCTAAGATCCTTATTCTCTTGATAGATTTGAGTGATTTAAACATCCATAGATATTTTATTATCATCCCTATGGGAATTATTGGTATAATCCATGACAACATGCTTTCCTCTATTGATGGTAGGGTGAGTGGATAATTATAAGAGTCTCAATATGGACCTCGAAGACTAAATCTTCTACTTCCAATATCTATATGATCTGTCAATATTTTCTTTTGAAATGTTAGCATGGTCTGTAATACCTTCTTTAAATGTATGATAGATACTGATGATCCCCACTTTTCCTATGTAGGAGGCTGAAGCTAGGCCTACATTATATGACTTAGACGATAATAAGAGTTTATGATTATAATTTTCAAGAGTTTATGATAATAATTTTCAAGAGTATTATCATCTAGATCTGATGAGAAGTCTTTATATTTTGTCATTATCATATTGACAAAGACATAAGTTGGATGGGGCTCCTCCTCAATGGAGTATCTGATTTGACAGTTCAGTTCCAAATCTATCATTTTTTGGGATGGTTCTTATCATATTGTTTGGTGATTCGGTACACATAGAATCGTTTAGGGGGTTGGCACCTATTATAACATTTGGTGGATTAGTTCCCTTAGTAATTTTTTATGTTTCGGTCCCCATAGTATTGTTTCAGCAGTTGGTTCCCGTAGTATTGTTTGGGGGGTCGGTACCCTTTGTACCATTTGGAAGGTTCAGTGCCCGTAATACCGTTTTAGGGATTGGGGCCCACATTTAAGATGCTAATAGGGTAAAATATGATCACAATGACCACATCACTACATATTGGGTTCTTACTAGGATTATGTAGTCACTAAGACTAGTTGTGATGAAGTCAGAGGCTCCTGGATATTGACAATCTGGGATTGATTTTGCATCATTATTAGGAGGCACGGGTTCACCTCAGACAGATTAGTAGTAACATGAATATAATACTACTCCGGAGTTTCTTTATTTGGATACCCCTAGTGATATCTCTAGTTTTATCCCACAATTTGGATATCTTGGGTGGTCACAACTTTCTATGTATCTCCTTGTGTAATTCAGGTCAAACACCAATGATGATGAATAGAGGAGATGGGAAACCTCTTTGGAATATCATGAGTTATTGATTTGACACAGTGATTGTTCTCATCCACCTACCATAGTTAGGGAAGGTATATGATGTTTCACTCTATGGATAACCTCCCATAGTGGTTGAATGCGGCAACAAGGTTCACATACTCTTCTGTGGCCTATCGTGGGAAAGGTGGACTATGGTAATTCATCCAATGGAGAATTTCATGAGATGATTCTAGGGTCAAGATGGAGTTGTGGATTTGATACTCCTAAAATAATATATTCACCAACTAGTACATGATATTTTTCATTGGTGACAGCGTACGTCGGAACCTCAAGGCCAAATTAGCACGTCTGGCGGTCTCTACATCAATTATCACATTTGATGATTTCATTTTGGTTATAATAAATTTGATAATTTCTAAATAATAAATAAGATGACTTTTTAGTGAAGAATCACATATAGAAGTAAATTTTTGATCAACTAATTTTAATGTTATATGATAAATAGGTGGCCCCTTCTTTTTTTGAAAGGTCTAGTGAAGTTAAAACAAATGTGTCAAGTTCACCATTTTGTTTCATGAAAATGAGGAACAAAATGTCCTGATAGGGAAATGGATAGTATATCATTTTTGAACCATAAAAGGATGATACAGATAAAGGAATTTAGGTCAGGTTCAGTATTTATTTCATGAAAAGTAAGAAACAACATGTGCTTTCACCCGACGGTTGATTGTAGGGGGTTTAAATTATTATAAAATCAATCACATTAGGTTCTTGATTTGCTAATATTCCATATATACTCCTAGAAATCCTTCAATCCATAACATAGTATGGACCTTCTTTACATAGTTAGGTGATTAATTGGGGTTTCAAACCAAAAAGCACTTAGGAAATCACATTGGTCAAGTGGATAGAAATTTGGTCTCATCACACCCTTTTGCGGGGAATTTTTTCTTATTACAGGACTCTCATATAGATTTAAGATATGTTCATGAAATCTTTACCATGCCCTGATATGAGAATGGTCACCCCTATATCAATAAATTGATTAATATCATATTTTTATAAGAACAACTGTGAATATACCATAGGTTATCCACCATTTCCTTATTCATTTATTATTATTTTTAATATATCCATATTTAGATGCTCTAGAGTTTACTACAATCCAGGGTGGTAGTTGGTGTCTTGGAGATGTGATTGATCCTCTATATAATTTCCTATGTATCCTAGGAGAATAGTAATAAAAATAAACATATTTCATTTGACATAGTTTAAGGTCATGTGTTTGGACCAATCAATGTAGTTTAATGTCATGCAGTTAGGACGTAAATTAAGGGCTTGGGCCTGGATGAGGTGCCCTGTGTGTCCTTTTAGTATAGGAATCAGATTCCATATAGTTCTTGTTATAGTCATTTGTGTCATGAAATATGTGACAACAAAGGCCTTAAGTGGGACATATTCATATAAGGCATCCCTGAATTAGATACTAAATACAGGCCCACACTGGGGGAATTCTCATCATTCTATTGGTGCCATCATCACTAGTCTCTAGGCCCACATGATCCATGATCTATGTGGGAAATAAGAGATAGCTGGATATTAGACACATCACCTGAGAGAATATTTTTATAGGGCTTACACAACAAAGTTTACCCTTGAGAGGTATTATTACCCATCTCATGGAAAATATTTTGTGGAGATCGAGTCTTAGGAAGGTTTCCAATTTATCATAATTATAATAGGAATTAGTGTCATCATATTTCAATTCTCCCTTAACCCACTGATGGGGTTGAGGTATTTTAAGGAATGGATGGATCATACACTTATAATGATTCCCATGTATGAGTATGCTTCCCATCTAGTGATGGAAAATGAAGAATGGTAGACACACAGAAGAACTTAGTCCCATCAGTTAGGAATATATGGGATATTGAGTGACTTACAATTAGGTGGATTCCCATTAAATAGAGGACCTTAGGAAGGCATCCTATGTATCTTGGTTATGGTCAGAATTAGAATTATTTTAGTTTAGTTTCCCATATCATATTGATGGGTTGGGGTGGGAGATCACACTTTTAAAAATTATTGTTACCCAAAATATTTAGGAATGTTATGGGATTATAATAGGATGGATTCCTATTGTAATCTTTATTCTCCATCTTCCAACTAATAAAGATATATGGAAACCATGAAAGGTCTATTGGATATTTTTGGTATGAAATGGAGGGCTCATTCAAGAGCATGACACAAATAAGGTTTATTTAGGGTATAATCCTAACATATTAAATATAATATTCTTATAGAATGGTGTACGTGGTCTAAGGTTCTTGGGTGAGAGTTACTTTGGTATTATATCAAGGGTTTTATCTCACATAGTTGATAAGTCATTGGGGATCTTCTTGACGTGTCTTGGTTTTCTGTTGGATATATCTTGATTACCTACTAAACATGTCTTGGGTTTCATTCTAGAATTTTAGACATGTCCAAGGGTGTCTTCCTATAATATCCAATATTCCTCACATAATTGAAGATTACATGTTTCAGACCTCTTTGTATAATCAAAGAGGGAATTTTCAAGGTCTGCTTTATAGTCAATTTTCTTTTCCTGGATGTCTTTGCATGATCAAAGTGCGTTGACTAGAATGTGTTCTCATTACAAAAGTTCCTTGTTAGATATTTCTTTGTATGATAATAGTTTATTTTTTAGGATGTCTTCACATGATCAAAGTACATTTTCTAGGACGTCTTCGCATGATCAGAGAATACATGTCTATTGTCTTTTTCATGATCAACTGACTTTCATGAGATTCCTTCGTATGACCAAATAAAATGATTCTAGTGACTTTCACATGATAATTATGACATGTTGATAAGACTCTATATGATAAAATTGGATTTTACAAGGCCTATCACATGAACTTAGTGACTTTCCAAGGTCTATCTTGTGTTCAAAGTGACACATCCAAGGCCACCCAAGGAAATCATGAACCGGGGAAAAATCATTCAAATGCATAGCCTTAATTGATTCATGTGGTAGGGTCTCATGAACTTTTTTATGTTCTCACATCTATCCAACTGTTGAAGGAACATTACTAAAGGGATCTTGCCTCAATACCACATGAATAATATTTCTTTTGTAGGAGGAGTTCATGGCAAAGGGATTTTGCTAATGCCTCACATTCCAAGGTTTCATGGTGAGAGGGGGGTCCTGCCATTGGTTTATATTCATATAAAATCCTCATATATGTTGAGGAGTTCCCAAATGATGGATTCATATAAAGATCCATTGTTCATGATATTTTCATCTCCTAAAAAGGGGGTCTTTGATGGGTTCTATTGATGTGTGATGAGGCTGAACATTGGATCTTCATCATAGAAAAGGGTGTTTGGATGAATATTTTAGACCCATTTTTATGCATGGGTTTCACATTCTCAGTTCTTCCTTTTCATGGTTAGGGAACTATGGGGGCATTTCATGTCAAGGTTTCCACTTCCAAGGTCGTATGCAAGCATCACAAGATATGATGGTTCACATAATTTTGAGAAAAAAGGATCAAGTGGTTCCTTTTTCAAGACTAACCATAGGTATTAATTGTTCACTGGTGTATGTCTTTGGAAATCCCCATGGGTTTCTATAATGTTCAAGGGCTTGAACTAGGTGGCCGAATCAGAGGAATCTGGGGATGAGAGAGTTATTTCAGTTAACTCTGTATAGATAAGTGTCGTACATTCAATCCTCCTAAATATATTTCATAACTGGGATCACATGAGCATCATGATATTACATGATCTCTCAAAGGATTATGTGAGTGGATTTTTGATCCTGTGATGGGGTTGCATGTTGGTTCTGTGTTCATGGTTGAGTGTTTTCATGGATGTGTCATGAAGCCATTGGGGTGTCACATGATCACATGAGTACCCAATATGAACTAGGAATTAAATGACAAAAATTCATCATGTGATCATTTTATCTTAAAGGGATCGTGATATAGGGTTTTTTTGGTCACCTAAGGATGTTCTCCATGGGCGGTAGCCATCATTATTTGTTTCTCGTCATCTCCCTTCCTCCCTCGTGTGTTTTTTTATGGATACCATGGTTAATATAAGAGAGGATGGTTGTGGTTAGTGATACTTTACATACTGAAGGTTCCATGTGAACTAGATAATTATCATGTAAAGTACACATTAAAAGAGTCACATGATCACAAGTTGTCTTATTGTGATGACATGTAGGAAAAACATTGAGGCTCCGCACAATCATTTCAAGGGCCTTTCAGGACCACTATTTTTTATGCAATCGATTCCCATAAATTCTATTAGGTATTTGTGTGATCTCTGGTGCCTTTTCAAGGCCAAATTTTCTTCCTTTGTTGGCATCACATGATCACAAGATATGTCTTTAGTCGTCCACATTTGATCATCATTACATTTCTTGTGATAGATTCTAACTGTTCATATGAATAAATTCATGAAATGGTATCTCAAAAATTAATTCTATGAATAAATTCATACATGAAAATGAATTTTCATGTATGCCTTTGTATAGTGATTCATGGATACCTTTGTTAGATCATCATAGAAGGTCGTTATGTTCGTCAGCAAGCATCGGGATCATGTAGACGATGTCAGGTGTTCCTCGTTGTGTCGAACCAGGGGTGTCGTTGTGCAGCGGGTGGGAGGAGGTTAAAGATGATATTTTCAGATGAGAAAATTGTGTGAGTCATTTTTATTAGATGGTGGAGGATATTTCCATTTGTCTTTTATGGTGTAAGAATAGTGTCACACTCAGACAGGGACCCAGATCGATCTCCTGGATGAGACTTCACACTTAATAAATAATCATGCATCCACCAGTCACTAGAAGTGAGTACCAGGGTCTTCTACCAAATATCTTTGGAACTATTATATTTTATCTCACTATTATGTTGCATTTCATCCCTATGAAATGGATATGATCCTCTTGAATAGGCATTTTCATGTGTGCCCTCCTTCTTCTTGTGCTCACTGGTCAAGCTGGATCTCTAAGCATTGTTAAGGGAAATCCCACATAATCGTTCGTTGAGATGGCTTTTCTAGTTAGACCTGGTTGGCCAATATTTTTGGATAATAGAGAATATCAAAAAATACTTAGATGATAATTTATGTTAAATGAATAAGGGAAAAAATTTATTCCCTTATACAGAAAATCCCAAACCCATTTTCTTCAAGGATGATACCTCTGAGTCCTTCATGTGTGGTATATTGGTATTTTTTCATAGTATTCAAACATCAGATATATTTGATGGAAAATTAAATATCAAAAAATTATGGGTTTCAACACATACCCAACCATTATAGGTTTTAATTGGAAGATTAATGACATCAGTTCATGAGGTGGTAGTCCATTGTACACAACAATGAAGATTTTGTAACCCTTTTGATAGAAGTGGATATGGTTGTCAATCATGACCTTATTATAACAACATCTCAGTATAGGAAAGATACTATGGTTATTATATCATTGTGTTTAGAAAATAATTTAATGAGGTGGAGAAATAAATAAAACAAAAACGCTCACTGAAGAACGTTAATTCTTTTTTGGGTATCATCCTTCTGATTGCACCAAAATCCTTCCTAAGTTAGAATTTTACCAAAAATAAGGCTTATAAGATGTGTGGAGTGATGTTACAATGTTATTTGGGTGTGTCTTATCTAATCCAAAGAGGTTTAGAGGTTTTAATAATATAGGTTAGGGGTGACCTTTCAAAACTAGAAAATAAGGATATTTCCATACCTCTCTCAGAAAATCAATCAAACCCCTTCCCACCTAAACATCCTTCCCAGCCTCTCTAAGATTATCAATCCCCCTACCACCCAAACTCTCTTCACCAACTATCTCAGATGATTAACCCATTCCTTGGTTTTACTCATGAAGAAATCAATCCGGTCCCAATCGAACTACCTTCCATGCCTACTATCGAGATGATCGAACCTCATTTCCCTACCTTCTGCTATTGTGATGAACTCGATCGGGTCCATACTCTCAGGATATAGTCTCATGAAAAGGATCTTTATCCACTCCCTTCTCTTGTGACATTGATCAAACCATACCCTATCTACCTTCTATCTTGATTCACTCATTCCCTCATGTATTCCAATCATTCTTTCCCTTTGAATAAAATGAAAAAAATTGTATTTCATCTCTCACAACATTGACCGAATTAGACTAAATTATCCTCTCATTAGAAGCCCGAGCCAATTATTCTTTCCATTTTATCATGATTATCCCTCTCAATGCATTTCACCTATCATTGCATTTCCCTTCTTCATAGATAATTGCTTTTCCAACTGTTAAACAGTGATGCTAATTTAGTCTTTAGTCGACAAATTTCTGCAACAAAGTAGTATTCTTGCTATAGGTGAGTTCCATTTTTTTATTTCCTTTACCATAATTTAATTTTTCATTTCATACAATAATTATATTTTTCTTCCCAATGTACACAATATATTTGGGTTTTTTATATTTAGTATACTCGGTATATTCTAACTGCATATATTTTATATGAATTTTTCATATTGTTTATATGAATGATGCATATCCACTACAAGAATATTCATCTCTAAAAATAAAAATCTTTTAAAATTTACCCATATCATCATGCATACTCATCAACCATTCATTTATTTCTCAAAAAATTAAATATATTATAAGATATGTTTTAATATCAGTTTTCAATTACTCATACTGATTTCTTTTTTACTAATCCATTATATGTTTACTAATTTGAATATCATGATCATGTTACATCTCCTATAACATTTCAAGTAGTTCCCATATTGTAGATTAAAATATATAATTTTTAAATTCTTTAATACCATATTTTTTTGGAAAATCATCCCAATTAGAATTATCCAAAAAGTATCCAAACAATAAGTTTATCTAAAATATATAAACAATTTGTTTTAGGTTTAATTGGGTGAGTGTTAATTTATTATCTTAGACATGGTATAAACTAGCCATTAGATACATTAATTTCCAACCTATCAATGTGGGTTACTATTTTTTCCATCACACAACAATTCTCCATGGTTTCACCTTGTGTTTTTTCCATCATACTCCCTACTACCAACCCGCACTGGCCACTCCTCCTTCACAACCCTTCATGGCATAATGGTTGAGCATGGTAATACATCCTCACAGAAACTTAATATAAATGTTATTTATGAAGGGATACCATTTATTAAACCCTCAACATCACTGAATTATGGGTAGATATCCTATAGTATGGTATATTTTAAAATCCATTAAGTCAAATTTTGAAACATGAACTCATGATGTAAAATAATGCCTTGCACTATGTTTTCCTTAAACTTTTTCTTGGATTATGAATTCTCCCTAAACATTCTTGATTCATAAATGTATATTAAAATACTTATAATCATATTTTAATATAAAATAAAGATATATCAATATAAAATATAATTAAAAAAATATCTTTAGATCCGAAAACATGTGATTAGAGCTGTCATAATTAAAATGATGATCTTTTTTATTTAGAATGAATATATTAATGATGAATTTTATATTTACAAAAAATTAAAGAGTTTGAAATGAATAAATTATATAATGTAATATTATTGAAATAAATATATTTATTCTAAAATAAAATATCAATTGTTTAAACAACCAAAAATGAATTGTTATTCATGAATGGAATAAAGATGATCTGAGAGTGAGGAATTATAGGTGTTAAAATGGATTTTTAGGAATATCATTCATTATCAGAATCTATAATGTTTTGAAAAGTTGGTCCACACAAAAATATTAATTTAAAATTTGTTTTTAATTTAGAAATTGGGATTCATTATTTATGGATATTTGTGGAATTATTTTTTAAATAGGTTTGGGGATATTTCTCATTAAACTTGAGCGGAGAATTATTATGATATGTTTAAATGAGAAAACAAATATTAATGGGTATTAAAATAATTTATTAAGAGATCAGTTAAAGGAAACAAAAATTTCTATGATCAAGGGGACATAACATTATTATAAAGTAAGGATCAAAACAGAGATCATGATAGAACCTTCACAGACAATATTTAAAGACAAAAAGTGACAGTCGTGTTATTAGATTAATGGATATTTTCTCTATATACAAAATATTATTTAATCATTGATATTATAATATATAATCTTAGAATATAATATCAAAACCTTTTTTGAAGAGTGAGCTCTCATTTTTTATAAAATGAAAGATCTATCAAGGGATAAAAAGTGAAACCAGTATTTAAATAAGAAAAAGAAACTATTTGTTAGAAATGTAAAATAATAATGAATAATAATAAAAATAAAATAAATAAGATGACATAAATGGTCCATATAATATTCCTAGGATACCCATTATTTCATAAGTGAGAAAATTTTGAAGAAGATGTAGTGAGGGAGCCCAAAGCGTATGAATTTCTATAAAATACATTTTGTTAACAAGATACTTGGAGTAGTGTGTGATAAATTCTTATGAATGTATTCATTGAAATATCATGGAACTAGGCTACCTATTAGAGAAAAGTTTTCATACTAATCATAAATATTTATACATATTCATATACTATGGTTTCTAAGAAGTTGATATGATCATGTTGATGTTGTGAAATCCATTAAATATTATAGATATACATTATAGGTTTAATAGAATATAATAATTCCTATTGGGATAATGAATAATATTTTATTTAATATAGATATTACTTCACTTAAATAATATGGTGAATACCCTAATATATAATATAGAGGACATGGTTTCATGATTATACCATGAAAACCACTATAATTAATGAAAAAATAATTTTTAGAAAATATATGTATCAGATGATACAAAATAAAGAAATGTTGTAGTTTACCACATCATGGAAAAAACATGTTAAATTATCATGTTCCACTATTTACTACTTTTTCCCATTCATGTGGTATGTGCATTTGAGAATATAAAAATAGATCCACATAAGTCTTAACAATAAAAAATGTTCATAGACTACTGGGGGTAAAATTTTAAAATGAAAATAGGAATTTTGAAAATGTTTGAAAAACCTAAATGACTCCCACCCCCACACCGCTTTTAGGTCTAAAACCAATCCTATTAGTGTTTAAATAGGTATCAAACCATAATCATCCCTATTACTAAATCTAACAATATTGTATTTTTTTTTGTTTTTTGTTTAACTCATATGAAGTGTATATTTAAAGGGTTTTAAAAATTGAATCTAGTATAACATTATATCTCTATTCTAGTTTCTAGAACTATGGAGGAATCATTAATGAATCTAAAATATAGGTAAAAGTTAGAATAATGGCTTATACGAAATAATTTTAAAGATAAATAGGAATAAATACTATTTTAAGGTAATCATGGTGGTTTGTGTTAATCTAAATCTATTTAAAATTAATTTTTTAGTAGATTTAATTTAATATATTATATTGATGGCTGTTTTAAATCTATTAAATAACTCTACCTCTGGGAAAGACATCACATGAATAAAGTTTCTATTAAATAAGTCATATACATATTTTAATTCTTATAGGTTCCATATGATGAAAAATAAAAATTGATTGAAGATCTTGAAGAAAATAAAAAAAATAGATAAACAATTACAATGGATTAATTCTATCAACCAATAAATTAAAACCAATGATAAATAGTTATAGATCAATAGAGGTAAATTTTTAGTAAATAAATAAAATTTTAAATCTATATTGATATGAAATTAAATACTAGCATGATAGATGAAGAGATTTTAAATGTCCTGGTAAACATAAAAATTATAATCATGTGGTTAAGGAGTATCAACAGGAAGTAAAATAAAAAAGTTTCATGGTTAATGAAAATTCCCTAAAATAATATAATATATTACGTAATGATAAAATTTATAACCTGATGAAAGAATTAGAAAACTATTCAATATCTATTAAATATGATATTCACTTCCTTATCATGAAGTGTCTTAAACATAAAGTGAATTTTAAATATTTAGTATCAACAATGTTTTAAAAAACCTAAATATAATTGAAGAGAAGGTATTGAAAAAGTGTTTTTAAAGGGATTTTTATTTCTAAGAATATAGACAATGGTTTTATGAATAATGACTAACAGACTCATATTCTACCCTTAAAATATCATTGAAGAAGTTAACCCACATTATTGACTTACTTTATTTTATTAATGTTGTTTGCTGACTATTGTATGAGTAAAATTATAATCTTGATAATTTTGGATGAAAAGAAATATTCCAAAGTTACTTGTTTGGAGTGAAAAAGAACTAGACATATTTGACCAGATTTTCCCAAGTTAAAAAGAAAAGATATAAATGAAATACATTCTTATAGGAATATAAATAAGTTTTATAATTCAAAAATTAATAAAGTTATTAAAGTTTTTAACACTTGGAGTGCTATTGTAGGTGATTCTATAGATAATTCCCCATATAATGAATGTATTGATGATAGGAATATTGGTCTTCTTACTAGAATACCTATTACAAATCATTTTTTATGGACACAGTACACAAAGCCAATTCTTTAACTAATATGTCATTAAATGAAAATTAACCCGATGAGAATAATTCCAACTCTTTGGATGAATAAACCTCCTCATATAGTGATGATAATACTTTACCATCTTTTGAATAAGTTTCTCATTTTTTAAATCTTATTGGAAAATAAAATTGTAAATTTCGTAACAAACTTGATGATAATAATTTAAAACATTCAAAAGATAATTCAATAATTGATATTTTCACAAATTAAATATAGAATCTATCAAAAGATCTAGATAAATCACATTTATAAAAAGAAACTATTTCTAAATATTTAGAAAATTTTATTTCTTAAAATGAATGTTTGAAAACTAGTTTTGAGAAACTCAATTTCAAAACTAATACAGATGTGGATAAGAATTTAGTTGTAAAAATAAAGTCTGAAGTTTTTGTTCTAAAGAAACTTTTATCTAAATTACTACTGGTAAGGAAGGTTTTGAGAAAATTTATAAACAAATCCATTAACATGGTATTAGTTCTGGAATAGGATACTCTTAACAAAACCCTATTTTTAGTGACAACTTCTTTTTTCCTAAAAATTCACCCTTTATACTAAATTTAAAAGTGAATGATATTGGGAAAAGAATTTTTCTTTAAAAAAATTCCATCCTTAGGGTTCCACAAATACTATTTGTTTAAAAAAAATTAATTCCTAATGTTTTATTTTCTAACATTTCTATACCTAAGAAGGTTTGGCTTCTGAAAGTCTAATTGTTTTGTTTTCAGGAAAACAACAGTAGTACCAAAAACAAGAATACATGGTACATGGATAGTGAGTTTCCTAAACATATGAATGTACATAAATATTTTTTTAAAAATATTATCAAGAAAAAATGTGAAAATGCTACCTTGGGAGATAATTCTCAAGGAGAAATTATCGGTATAGGTAATATTGTTCTTCATGGAAAAATTTAATTTCAAGTGTTTTATTTCTTTATAGGTATGAAGAATAACCTTATAAGAATAAGTCAATTATGTGATGATGTTTACCTTATGAAATAGAGGAACTATAAATTTATAGTATACAATTATAAGTATAAATTCATTCTTTTTTCCCATCAGTATGAGAATGTTTACACCCTTAACATAGAAGACCTTAGGAGCCAAAAATTATCTTGACTTAGTGTAATAGAAGATCCATCTTGGTTATAGCATAGATTTTTAGGACACTATATCCTTATAAACTTATGTAATTTGACTAAGAAAATACTTATTAAGGATTTATCGAATCTTGGATTTGATTCTTCAAAAACTTTTGACCCTTGTCAAAATATTTATCCACATAAGTTTTGTTTTAAATATTTTAGTGAAATCTCAACTTATGATTCTTTAAAGTTAGTGCACATGGATTTATTCAGTCTTAAAAAAACTATAAGTATTATAAGAAAGTACTATGTATTTGTTTTAGTTGATGATTACACTTGATATACATGGGTTTGTTTTCTAGAAAAGAAATCTGAAAACTTTTTTATTTTAAAACTTTTTTATCCAATGTTAAAAATGATAAAAACCTTACCTTGATAACTATTCATAGAAATAATTATGGAGAATTTGTAAATTAATATTTTGAAACTTTTTATAGTAAAAAAGTCATTAAACATAACCTTTCAGCTCTTAGAAATCCTCAGGAAAATGGTGTTGTTGAAAGATGAAATTGTATTCCGTAAGAAACAACAAGAACCATGTTAAGTGAATACTTAGTTGCTAAATTTTTTTGGGAAGAAGTGGTTAGTACTTCTTGATATACAATAAATAGACTTTTAATTAGACTTTTAATTAATAAAACCCCTTATGAGTTGTGGTTAGGCCAAAAACCTAAAATTTATTAGTTTAGATTATTTGAATGAAAAGCATTCATATTGATTTTGAAAGATAATTTACACAAATTCACACCCAATCACGATGATGGTATATTCTTAGGTTATTCCACTACTTCTAAGGAATATAGAGTTTTTAATAAAAACTATTGTTTTTTCGAGGAAACAGTACATGTTAAATTTAATGAAACCAATCGTTTTTTTTAAATAAACCCAACCAACATCCTCAGATGTTTTTTCCAAAACCGATCCTCGACCTTTGATTTAAGATTCTTATTATAAGGAAAATACTCAAGAAATAGTTTCTAAATTATTTAATCAGGAAACTTTTCAACATTATGTCAATGAACATGTTTTAAAAAATCCAATTCAACTGTTTCTTAGTATTCATCCTAGTGATAGTATCATTGGTGATGTGATTCAACCTCTTATAACAAGAAGTTTCTTAAGAAATAAAGTGGAAAATATTCCTTTTCTTTTTTAATTTGAACCTAAAAATCATAATTTGTCTTTAGGTGATGATGATTGGATAACATTAATGCAAGATTAACTAAATTAATTCATAAGGTACAATGTTCAGACCTTGGTAGAAAGACCTAAAGAAACATTGGTAATTAGAGTAAAATGGGTTTTAATAAAAAAATGAGAGGAAAATGGAAATATCATTAGAAATAAATAAATACTTGTTGAAAAAGGTTATAATAAAAAAGAATTCATATACTATGAATAAACCTATGCACCCATATCAAGACGTGAATCTATTCATATTCTATTATTATTTTCAATATTCTGTAATTTTAATCTTTTTAAAATGGATGTAAAGTGTGATTTACTCAATGGATATTTAAATGAGGAAGTTTTTATTTAAAATACCCTTGGTTTTGAATATAAAAACATATTTAATATGTTCTTAAACATACCAAGGCATTATATAGACTTGAACAATCCCTTAGAGCATGGTATGATAGATTTACAAGATTGTTTTTAGAAAACAATTATGTTAAGGAAACCACTGATCCAACTCTATTTATAAAGTGAGTAAACAAAAACATTATTATTGTCCAAATATATGTTTATTTCATTATATTTGAATCAACTCAATATTATTTAACAAATGTTTTCTTGAATCTTATGAATTCTATGTTTGAAATCAGTATGATGTGTGAGTTAACATTTTTTCTTGGTTTTTCAAATTTCTGAAAAAATAGAAGGTACTTATATATCTCAAAAAAATTATAAAAAATATATTATTAAAAAGTACGGATATGACAATGCTAAAAGTATTATTACTTCAATTGATACCTCAAATACACTTTATATTGTTGAAGCTGGCCAACATGTTAATAAAATAATTTTCAGAGGTATGATAGGAGGATTCTTATACTTAGCTACTAGTTTCCCAAAATTTATGTTTTATTTATTTTTATGTACAAGGTATCAATATAATCCAAAGGAATGCTATTTAAAATTTTTTATAAAATTTTTTATCTAAGGGGAACTATATAATTTTTAATTTTCTATTCTACGGAAAATGATTTTGAATTAAAACGTTTTTCAAATCATGACTTTATTGGTTGTATAATAGATAAGAAAATTACTTGTGGAACTTATAATTTCTTAGAGGACTCATTGGTTTCTTAGTCTTTTATGAAAAAATTCTTGGTATAACTTTCCACCGCTAAAACCGAATATGTGGAAGCTGGAATTGTTTTGCTCAAGTGTTGTGGATGAAACACACACTCACTGATTATGGAAAGAATTTTACTAAAACTAAAATACTATGTGATAAAACTAGTTTCTTTTAATTAAGTAAAAACCATGAAAATCACTTTATTAGGGATTATACACTCAAAGGAGATAACATTTTACAATTCATCAGAATGATAGAACAACTTTCTGAAATTTTTACAACACTATTACCCTCTAATAGATTTGAATACATTAAAAAATCTCAGAATTATCAATGTAAAGTGATAATTCATATATACTTATTGTTTACCATTATTCTTAAATTAAAGTGTCACATTTTTATATGGGGTATGCATGATTTTTCTTTCACAAATCTTATAGATTTTAAAATTTTGATTTTTTATTTAAAATTAATTGTATTTGAGTTTTCATTCAAATTTTATCATATTTGAGTTTTCATTTAAAAATTATCTTATATGAGTTTTCATTTAAAAATTATCATATTCAATCTTTTATTTAAAAATTATCATATTCAAGTTTTTATTTAAAAATTATCATATTTGAGTTTTCATTTAAATTTTATTGCATTCAAGTTTTCACTTAAAAATTATCATATTACAGTATTCTTTTAAAACTATCATATTAAATTTCTCTTAATTAATCTATTATAAAAAGAAGAAGAACAATTTATAATGCCGATGAATCTACTCTGAAGGGTGTTCTTATATATTTTATATTTTAAACACTACTTCATTATAATTAGTTTTATCCATGTTTGTTGTTATTATAAAAATCATTCTTTTTTTTCAATCATATCCAAAACAATAAGAAAAAAAATTATAAAACCTTAAGAGTTTAAATTCTTTAAAACGAATTATTGAGATATATATCTCAACTATAAAATTAGTTTGATTGAATCTCATATGTCAGATATTTTTGGGATATCAACCGTATCTCTCCATCGCCAATATAAATAGGACCCCCTGTAACCACATCTGTTATCTCAAGTATTGTGCCTCTAGGTGCTACAACATTTCAGACTCCTAGTAAAATTTCATTTATTCATGTTTGAATCTTTATTTTCATGTCCAAATACGATGGAACCCATGAAGGATTAACGTAAATGGTTTGTTTTTTGATAAATATTAGTAGCAAGATATTATTATGAAAGGTATGATTCATCTCTAAGGATGAATATATATGTTCATAGTTTAAAATCATTATATTTGGAATAATCAAATTTTTATTACGATTTTTTTTACCTAGATTTGGTTAGAGACTTGTAGGCTTCTGTAAATTTCATTAAAGAAGAGGGAAAATAAATTCTTTGTTATGTATCTATTATATAAGGTGCAATATGACACCTAGGGCAGCCACACGTTTCCAAGGAATTTCATATAAAGGATATGTCTTTTGTTCATCTCATATACTATTATATTCAAATGGTGAGTTTATCAAAGAATTAGAAAAAATATATTTTTTTAAGAATGTATCAAATGATGAACCAAGGAAGGTCACCCATCTCATTTAGGATCACTGGGTCATCAACCTTTTGATGCAAGGGTTTATAATCCCATGAAAAAGAGACCGAGATACATTAAAATTATCTGATATATTTATTTTGGATTACTTGGTAAACATCCGGATGATAAATTTGGTAGGTTTTGTTCTATTAACAATCAAGAACATAAAATCCAAGTCAATCATGTCACTAGTTATAATGTTTCTAGCTTTGATAAGAAATAATATTGAATTGTGTGTAAAATATTTAAACATTATGATCAATTTTGATACTATCATAGAAAATATTATATTCAAAAGTGGTGATACAATCAAAAGGATAAATTATGTCTTTGAATCAATATCAAATATGTTTTTTAAGAATACTCAGGTGTCTTCATCAGAGGAAGAACCATCTAAATCAAAGAAATCTATGAAGGTTTTAAATAACTGAAATGATGAATCTCTTCCAAAAAATAAAATAAACAAAAGAAATACTCAAAAAAGTATTTGATAAATCTAGAAGAAGAAAGGATGAATGAAAAGAAGTAGATACTCAATTTGGACCCAAACATGCTGAAGACATAGATGCAAAAAATCATTGGGTTGATTTCTTATAGAAATAAGAAAAGAAAAAGAAACAAAGGGAAAATCTTCATGGGGAAATTTTAGTTGTCTCTTTGATGAAAAGAGTATAGGTCACATATGCTAATATTATTTTAACATATTCGGATTTCAGATTATCATTACAAGAAATATCTATTTTTCATGTTGATGTTCCCTCTCTCTAAGTTGAAGAAAAATAAGTTTTTATAAATAAATAATTGATTCCAGTTGGGAAAGGTGATTCAAGATTGATGTCACAACATCTTTAATTCTTTAAAAAAAATGGAAGAAAGTGTTGTAGAATTAGATATTCTAGAAATATATAGTGAATATATTAAAGAGAATAATGAATATATGAAAATATAAGCTTATGTTGATGATGATGATAAAGAAGAAGAAGAAGAGAAGGAAGAAATTTTTTTAAAGGAAACTGGTAATGTTGAAAAAGAATTAGAAAAGGTAATAAAATCATATTACTATCAAAGAAGATATTCCTTCTAATAATATTTCATTGATGACTTCACAAGCATACTCAAAAAAATTATCTTATTTGGTAAAAAAGGAAAAATCTATCAGTGAAGAGAAATAAAAGTCTCCATCATTTAAAGAAGTTAAATCTTCATCTAAGAAGGAGGAATAAGATCAAAACCAAAAAGTAGATTCTAGTAATAGAATTTTTATTGATGACATTTAGATTTATGATAAAAATGAGGATATAAAAAGAATTGAAAAATCAGTTTTATAGAAAAAAAAAGAAATTATTTCAAGAATAAATCAGAACTGGCCACATCATAACCCCGAAAAATAATCAATTTGAGACAGAATCACCCAATATGATCACTACTCAAGGACTTGATAATATATTTCATACTTTGAGAATCTTAGAGAAAATAATTCCTTAATTTACAAGAATGAAAAACAAGGTTTATTTGTTTTCTGATAATCAACATGAAAAATTAGATTCAGTGAAAGTTTTAAAAGATAGAAAAATATGATTCGATGAATATTTTAAAATCTTTAAATAAAGTGCTGAGACTCATAGGAAATGCTACAACCAGATGGTAAAAATGTCTTATGGTTTTTATAATGATATAAAACTTCATGAATATGATTTTGAAATGTTTAATAAGTCTTTGAATGAAATCAATTTGGATTTTATTGTTCTTCCTAATACATGGTTAATAGAGTAAAATTTCTTGATCATTTTATAAATTCAACCGAAAAACAGACTCAAGATATCACATTTTGAAAAGGGAGATTAAATTTTTTTCATCATGAGATATTAGGATTCAAGATCAATAAATATGAAATTTTATATTTGAAGAATCAGACTAATATATTCTCTGAAAGAATTACGGCTTAGGAATACAACCATAAGCTCTTGAAAGAAAATATTATGGTTCAAGATGAAAATATTTAGACTCAAGATGAAAGGAAAAAGGATTTAGAAAATAAAAACAAATCTCAAGAAGAATTTTTTGCAAATATTGAAGAATACAGGAAATAATTTAAGAAGTTAAATACAATAGTTTTATATTTTATGTCTAAGAAAAACTAATTTATTTTCTTAAAATATTTTTGTAATTTTTTTCACCGAACATTTGTTGAAATAAATTTTCAACAACGTACAATTTCCTTGAATTTCTTCCAATTTGGAATTGGTTGAATGTTGTTTCATTCATTTTAGATGATCATGTACTTTTCAATTTTTTTTTAAATGTTGTTTCTCTAACCCTTTTTTAGGTTTCTCAAATTTTATTACCCATTCATTTTTGAAAATTAAAAAGAGGGAGAATTTAATATAAAAATGGAGAAGTATTAATTAGGGGAGATAAATTTCATTCTAAGTATGAATATGATCGTTAGGTAAATTTTTTATCCTAATGGGTAGTTATTCCTATTTATCATTTTATTTAGATGAGTTATAAACTCATTTGGAGATAATTATAATTGTCATTTCTGAATATGATTCAATGTTTCCTATTCTTTTTAGTTTTTTGGTTTGAGCTTTCCAAAAATGGGGAAATTATTGAGTCAAAAGTTTCTCTTATAACTTTTTTAATTCTTCTATTATTCAAATAAAAAACATCCTATTTATTTATAATCTTAATTGTTAAAAATGTTTTATAATGTTTTATAAGAAAAAATAATTTTTTATCTTACTTATACTAATATTTAAATAGTTACAAAAACATAATTTTTCATTATTATTATCATAATGAGAACTGGATACGATATTTTTATTGCAATGAGACTGGATATGATAAAATCATACTCATAATTATCATATTCAGATTTATCATTATGAATATAAGATATCATGTCTTCTATTTAATACTAATAAAATCATATTATTCATATTGATAAAGGTTTTAATTAAATTCATACTCAAACTCAATGAATTTATCATAATAACATTTTTATACTTGGAAATCGTTATCTCTAATATAAGAAATAAATTTTACACTATAAATGGTGTATATCAAAATGACATCAGACATTCTGTTATAATATGACTGTTGAAGTGCTAGGTATAAAATTCATCATAAAAAATTCAGATAAATATCACTGTTGGAGGATAAAGATGATTTTTGGGGTGTTTCCCATAAATACCTCTTTCTTTTAAGATTTTGTAGCTAAGTGCTGATTATTTTCATTTTCAGAAAACTTAGTGTGTGAGAGCTCTGAAGCTTATAAGAGTGAACTACATGTTCCCCATACTAATAATATTTTTGAGTTTGTAATTATAACGATCAATCACAAGAATATGATCAAGGGGTCACAAGGATAGTGAGCTAGACTATTCATCATATCGATTGATATTGTGGATAAGCAAACAGAGAAGTTCATCATTTTATAAAGGTCTCACGAGGCTTGTGAGACATAACGATCATTGTATCGAGGGATTTCTCTACAAAGGGAAAGATAAGATTTTTTGTAAGTATAAAATAAGGGACCTTTATACTAGGTTATTAGATACCCTAATATTTTGGATAAAATAAGTGTATTCATTTTTATTACTTGGTTTCTTACAATTATTTTATTTCTTCTGTAATTATAATAGAAAGTGAATCCTTTTATATTTATCTTCCTATTTGTATATTGTTTATCATAATATATTTGATTGAAATAAAATTATTCAACTTAATATTAATTTTTGAATACATTATTACTCTAAATACGATTATATACACATTAATATAGAATAACTACTTTTTTAATACTTGGATTTTTTGTAACTGTTCTGATTACGATTATTTTTGTGCTTACTCTAATTAAATCATTTCTACTTTGAATAGGATTAAACTCTAAATTTCTTACCACTACTTTCTAAATATGATTTTATTCAATTTTAAGACATTATCTCATTACGAATTATAAAATACATATCGTAATCTATGTGATTATGAAACTTTGTTCATCGGACCCAAGGTCCAAGTTTGATTACCATTTAAATACATAATATGTTTAGTGAATACATTTTTGTTTAATCTTGTTAAACTATGTTTTCATTGTGGTTAAAAATTAAATCTTTTAAAATTAGAATTCACCCTCATCCCCTCTTGTATTTAGACATATTCATATACATTATGATTCAACATATTTATGTATAAATATCTAAAAATAATTTTTCCTCAAATAATTCCAAAAACTGTGATGACACAATTATAAAATAAAAAATCATAGTAACCTGGCCTAATCGCATATAAAAGAAAAATAAAGAGATTAATTGATAATTTTTGGTGCTTTGGTGGTTAGGGAATATGGCTATAGAGTGTGGGAATGATGTTTCATGATATGATAATAATGTAAGTATTGAACTCGGGTGAGTAGAGAAATAATTTATAATTCAAACTGGATTGAAGTAGTTATTATAGTGACCCTCTCTTTTCATACATTAAAATTACATTACTTTTACAGAATACTTAAAACATTATACAAACAGATGCTGAAATACCATACTAGTCTAGTGCCTTTTTAAAATTGAAACATAAATACCGATACATTAGTGAGCTACATTATCTCACACTAGGTTTTTCTTGACTAGAATCCTTCTTATACACATTAATAATAATACATATCTTCATAATATAGGGAAAAGGAAATATAAAAGGGGTGATATCAGATGCATTGTAAGGGAAAAAAAGGGATATATATAAGAATAATCATGAAATAAGGGTATGATAAAATGATCATGAAAATATAAGATCATACCTTGCTTGTCAATGATCATATACATGAATAATGGAATAAAGATTGGTAGTTCATACGACATGAATCATAAGGAAATTAAAAACATAATCCATGAAATCATAACATAGTAATAAAATAGGGAATTTTGGAAGACACATAATCATATAAAATGATTTCTATTATAGTCAAGGAATTACTACAGAGACCACATTGTTGTACAAAGTCATTTACTGAACTAGGTTCAAACCCCATTCCAGCCTTGTATTATTGAATCGAGTTCACCCCTCGTTCCAACCCTATATTACTAAACTGAGTTCATTTCCCATTCTATCCCCATAATTTTGAATAGAGTTTAGTTCTCATTCCATACATGTATATCTAATGAGATATGAATCTTTACCCAATACACTGGATGGAGATATAGGTTCCAACCATCTCATAGAGAAATCATACATACATGTTCTATAAGATCATAAATAATCATATAATAACCCATGAAATTAAATAGTTATCACAAACATTTAATAATATCATAAACTTTGGAAGAAGATACAAGTTTCATAATCATTTAATCATAAACATAATCCATGAAAGGAAGCGGGTTTCAAAAGCATATAACCCGTTAAATAGAAACAAGTTTTATTAACAACATGCCATCAAAACATAATCCATTTAAAGAAATAATATTATTGGAAACATTGAATAATTTCCCAAACAATTCATTATTAACACCAACATATGTCATCTTATATGGTAAATAATTTTGAAAGATCTTTTAAAACCATTTCTTAACTAAAATATCCTTTCTATATTGAAAAATTATTTTTTAAAACATAAAACATTTTTTGAAAACGTTTTTATTTGAAAATCATTTTGAATAATTATAAAAGGAAGCATTTAAAACCATAAAACATTTTTAAAAAACATTTTTACTAGAAACTTTGTTTCAAATATATTTTTTTAAAAAATTAAAACATTTTAGAAAACATGGTTTTTTAATGTAATATATTTCCGGCCAAAGAGATAGATTGTAATATTTTACTTAAAAACATTATAATAAATATGAAAGAGTGTATAAATGGTAATAATACATGAGTATATATTAAATAAACATATGAGAACAAAATTCCTCAGTGTTCTTGAGATATGGATCATAATATTTCATTAAATAAGAATAATGATTAAAAATCTCTAAAAGCAATGAGATTGTTTCGATAAACTCTTACCACTTGGTTACTTGGGATTATACTCTCCTTGTAAGAAAAGGAAATTACATGAATCTCATAATTTCATAAAAATAAAGATATTCATGATATAACATGTAAAATGTAATTATATAGTCCTCAAAAATAATTTAGGTGCATAAAAAACATAAGTATCAAAGAAGGAAAATTGAGACAAAACTATTTTACAGATTTTGTAACTTTAGAAACATAAACAACATGAAAGAATTTTTATAAAATGGATATGTAAATAGCCATAAATGTTAGTATGATAATCATTTAATAAATCCATGGGAAGTTTAAACACCGCCTAAATGGAATGGGTGGTGAATAAAGCATGTATCTCATGGAAATTAGAAGTGATATGAAATCCCCATACCTTGTGTCTAGACTCTCGTTGTAGTCATTCAAACCAAATTTACAATAAATATAAATTTATTTTCAATTTATCACATTACAATATTATTACTTACAATACCATATATCTTTTTATTGTGGCTTTATATTACCCTCTTATTAATAATTTTATGTTCAGGTTTCACTTAGCATAATATCTGCTTTATTTTTCACATGTGTATTAATTTGTTATATCTTTGGTCCTTATATTTATATCAATTTTTAAAGAATGTAAACCATGATTTAAATATAATTTATATTCAGTATATGTGTATTATAATAATCCATAGTATATATAATTATGAAATAGAATACTCTATTCATGGAGATCGTAAGTCATACGTATGAATGAACGCTATTTCCGTTTAATAATCGTGTTGAAAGAAAGAAAGTAAAAGGCATATATATATATATATATTTGTGTGTGTGTGTGTGTGTATTTGTATATATATAATTATTAAAGTAGAATACTTATATCATATTTTTCATATTTATTCACTAAATCCATCCTTAATATATTCCATGTACTGTTTGAAAGAATCACATCGCTTTGAGGGGATGGTAGTCCACAGTTCATGAAACATGATTATCGTATTTACACCAATTTGATATTAAAAATATATGTGTTGTAAAAGGAATAAAAAAAATATTAAATAATTAATAAATATAATATACAGAATATATTAACATATTTTACATCATAATTTCCTATATGAGAGGTGGTAGAGGAAAAATGTAGAATCGTCCTTTAGTGAGGCGGTAGTTTTCCAAACACGTAAATAGTGTGTTTGTTATCCATTATATGGAGGTGTGTCTAAATATAGGATAAAAACATAGAATAAAAACATCC
The DNA here is from genome assembly GCA_963277665.1 of Viscum album. NCBI lineage: Eukaryota > Viridiplantae > Streptophyta > Magnoliopsida > Santalales > Viscaceae > Viscum > Viscum album. The sequence continues at coordinate 581,108,539 of OY728144.1, forward strand.
TAGTATATTTATTATACTAGTTTTTTTATATAATAATGTTGTAAAGAGAGTGGAGTGGTGGAGAAAGAAAATAAAATAGCGGATCTTCAGAGAAGATGATACCTCTTAATCGGGTAACTCCTTTTTGTTTCTTCCAAAAGGATTACTTGAAGGAATTTGTTCACCAAGGGAGGCCTAAATAAGGAAGGTATGTATGTTTTTAAGTGTATTTTTAAGATCTTGGAAGAACCTAATTTTTTTATAGGTGTGAATAAGAGGGGGATTTGGTGGCCTTTTATAAGAAAAGGAAAGGAAATGCTTGGAATTGTTTTTAAAAAAGTTACTTGTACACATGATTTTAATAATAAAAAGTCATAAAAACCCAATAAAACTCAATAATTAAAGATTTATTTCTGAATAATTTCCATTAAATTTGTTTTGGACAAGTTTCTAAGTCATTTTGTAGTCTTAAATTTGAGGTTAATTCCTTAGTTAAGCTTAATTTTAACTTAATTGGTGTAATTATTTTTAATTACTTTCACTAATATATTTGGTAAAAAACTAATTTTACATTATTATAAATTATAAATTATTATTATTAAAAATATGTAATTACTTCTTCCAAATTCTAATTACATAAGTGACAAAAATTAATTGAAAATTAATTCTGGAGTTGGGTCGACAATGTGGGTTTTTAAAGTAAAAACGATCAAAAAATTTGAAAAGTTTTTTTATCCATTTTCAATGTGAAATTGGTTCCTGTTACCTTAATTGGATTAATTTATAAAAATATAATATATTTAAACATTTAAACTAAATTAAAATATAATTTAAACTTGTTAACAAATTAGATGAAAAGGCAGTTTTGATTTAAAATCTTTTATTTTCCCCCTATCATTCAAAAATGAAGTTTCTTAGAAAAATCCCAAAAATTGTTTGTAATATAATTTATAAATTATAAATTCAAAAATGAATTTAATTTTATCAAATTCAATTTCTAAATACATCTAAAATTAATTTTTTCATTTTTCATATAAGGACATTAAAAATAGTTCATTCGAGGAAATGATATTTTGAAACATATAAGGAATTTACCAAAAATCATATTGTTCTTTATAAATATGTTTTACTTATATTAAAATATTATAAAAATTATTTTAAAATTATTTATTACTATTCATATAACAAATTTTAATATCTAGGTTATAATTATCTCATTTAAATAATTATAACAATCAAATGATGTTTCCTAAAAACATTAGGGATAAGTGTAATGTATTTCGAGTCGATGTTCCTTGTAACAAAATTTTAGTTGGTTTAGTGTAACATGAAACAATTATATTACATTTGAAAGGAATTTTTGACTTAATTCGTTGAAATACATAAATAAAAATTTAATTTATTCGAAAAAAAATGTTTATAAAAACTGGGGGTGTTGCATTCAACCCGCCTTAAAATCAATTTCTCTCCCGAAATTCATTACTCAGGTAAAAAAGGATGATAATTATACTTCATAATATGCTAAAGTTTTCACAAATATTCCTATAACTTGTGGTTTCTCAACAAAACATTGACCAGGTTAGTGGACTTGTTTCATAGAACTTTATCTGATCTATTTAGTATTTCAACCTATTATTCTTCTTAAGACAGATCCTTCTCCAGCAGTATGACCTCTAAGTTTAGTTCATGAGAAGTGTCAGTTATGTGCTTCCTCATGGGAGATATATGGAACACATCATGGAATTGAGTGAGATTTAGAGGATGTTCCAAGTGATAGGTTATCATCCTGATAAAATAAAGAATCTCAAAATGAATAATATACCTAGGGCCAAGTTTCCCTTCATTAATGAATTGCATAACATTCTTCTAGGGTGAGATTCCTAGAAAAAAACTTTTCACCAACTTACAAATTCTAGATCATGCTGATGGTTATCACCATAACTTTTCTTCCAACTTTGAGCATCCTTGATATTTTATTGAATGGTTCTAATCTTCTCGACCATTTCTGCCACAATCTAAAGTCCCAATAGCATTCATTATCTAACTTTATCCCATCATGTTGGATATCTACATTTCTTCTCATAGAGGGATTCATATGGTTCCATTTTAATTCTTTGTTGAAAGCTATTTTTGTAAAAAAACTCAACTAGAGGATTGTTTTTATCCCAACCACCTTTCAAATCCATAGAATATGATCTCAAAATAACCTCTAGGGTTTGAGTTGTTCTTTCATATAGACCATCCATATAAGGCTGATAAGTAGTTCTAAAACTCAATTTTATATCAAGTTCTTATGGAAGACATCACTAGAACTTTGAGGTAAACCTCAAATACTGATCTGATATAATAGAATGTGGAACTCCATGAAACCTTATAACTTCCTTAATGTATATCCTGGAAACATGATCCAGAGATAATTATTCTCTATTAGTGATGAAGTGTGCTGGATTTGTAAGGTGATTAACTACCACCCATATACCATTAAAACCATTAGAGGTTTTGGGTAGTACAATGAAAAAAATCATAGTGATGTTCTCACATTTCCATTCTGGTATGGGTAATGGTTTAAAATCCTTGTATACTTTTGTCTTTAAAGTTTAACTTATTTTCATAACAAACACCAAGATAAAAAAAATCAATGATATCTCTCTTCATTATATCCCACCATAAGTGTTCCTTCAAGTCCCTCCACATCTTCATACATCTATGATGAATAGATAATGAATAACTATGAGCTTCCTCTAATAGCTCCTTATTCAAATCTGGTATGGAAGGAACACATACATGGTTCATAAACCTCATCATTCCATCCAGATCAAGGTTAAACTCAAGAAAATTTCTGAATTTCTTTTGTAACTCTTAATCTTCCTTCTTTATCTCCTTAATGTTCACTAGGATATAGGGTTAAACATTCATTTGGGAAAGATAATATTTTTCCCCTTCCCTCAGTATTTCTAGATCCATCTTTTAAAAATCCATAAATATTGGATCTATTTTGATCCTCATCATGGATAAGCTAGCATGATCCTTCTGACTCAAAGCATAGACCACCTTGTTCTCTTTTCTAGGATGGTAATGTATTGGGAATCCATAATCCTTTATCAACTATTATCATCTTCTATGGAGCATGTTCAACTCCTTCTGAGTGAATATATTTTTATACTTTTATGATCAGTATTTATATATATCATACTTCTCTCCATAAAGATAATACCTTCATATCTTTAATGCAAAAAATACCGCTGCAGACTATAAATCATGAGTTGGGTAATTGTTTTCCTAAATCCTCAACCATCATAAAGAATATGTTATAAAAATGTTATTATACATAAGAACACATCCCAATACCTTCATCGATGCATAAATGAAGATTAAAAACCCTTCTTCACTATAGGATAATGTAAGGACATGTGAAATGACTAACCTTATCTTCAGTTCCTTGAAATTTTCTTCATATTCAACTATCCAGAAGAACTTTTCACCCTTTAGATTTAACTTGGTCATAGGATTATATATTCATGAAAAACATTACACAAACCATCAATAATATTGAGTTAAACCAAGAAAGATATGGATCTCAGTCACCGTGGTTGGTCTAGTCCAGCATTCAATAACCCCCATCTTTGATGGATTTACTATTATACCATCTCATGAGATTATATGACACCAAAATTAAACCTTGTCATCCAAAGTTTAAACTTTGTTGATTTTTCATATAGATTATCCTTTATTTGGGTCTTTAGTAAAATTATCAAGTAATATTCCTGATATTTTTTGATCTTTTAATAGATAATAATATCATCAATAAAGACTACTACAAACTAATCAGGGTAATCTCTAAATAATTTATTCATTAAATCCATGAAGATAGTATGGACATTAGAAAGGACAAAATACATCACTATATATTCATAGTTTTTATACCATATAGTGAATATCATCTTAGGTATATCTTATTTATTGATCCTCAATTGATGATATCTATATTGAATTACAGTTTTGGAAAAGTATTGAGCTCTATGTAGCTGATCAGACAAGTCATCAATATACGAGAGAGCATACTTATTCTTGATCTTGACCTTGTTCAACTCTAGATAATCAATGAATTTCCTCATTGATCCATATTTATTTTTCATAAAAAGAATAGGCGCACCCCAAGGTGACAAACTTAGCCTAATGAATCCATTATAAAGGTTTTCTTAGAGTTTCTTCTTCAATTCCTATAATTCAATTGGGGCTATTATATAAGCAGTCTTTGAAATTGGTGTGTAACCAGGTATAATATCTATTGAGAACAAAAATTCATGTTTTGTTGGAAGACAAGGAATATATATTTTAAATACATCCAAAAAATATAGAATAATAGGCATATCATCGATGTCAATTTTCTCCCAAATCATTTGAGATGAAAAAACACTTTTTTAATGGTAATTAAGACTCACACACTAGATATAATAACCAAAAGAAGTTCATACATATCGTCACATTGATGGATGATCATAGGAGGGTTTTTAATATCAAACATAACTTCCCTTCCTTAAAAATTGATGTTGGATTTATGCAGAGAAATCCAATACATGAATAAGATAACATCAAATTAAACCAAATGAATAATGACAAGATTTTTCAGAAGCAAATTCCCAAAAACTTTAACCTGAGAGGAATCATAGAATTGATATGCAATCATCATACCATTAAGGGTTTTCACTGCTAATTCCACATCTAATTGTTTTTGTGTAATCTTAACACCCTTATCAAATTCTTTAGATATGAATATTGTGTAGATCCATAATCAAATATGACATTATCTATTCTTGAGTGGATGGTAATTGTACCTTTTATCACATCGTTATTTCACCCCTCATTAGAAATGGAGATTGCATGAGATTTCCCATTGTCCCTCTACTTAAGAGGTTGTTGACGTCGATCATCTCCACTAATCCTTGTGTTTGGGAAGTGGTTAAAATAATTTTTGTTCTCCTTATACTTATAGTACTGAATCATATGAGGTGAATTTTTTTCATCTTTGTCTCTGTTAAAATTTTGAGCTGACTTCTTCCTATCATTTTTACAATAAATTGTCCTATGTACTTCCCTTACACGCTTAAAAGATTTATTAGAACCCTTAAGGAAATTTCCTACATTATTCTTCCCACACATATAGCATAAAGGGTAGCTCATATTCTTTTCTCCCTATTTTTTATAGTTTCCTTTTAACTTCATCTTACATTTCTTATCAAAACCATGTGATTGATACATGACTACAACCTCCATTTCAACCTTGATTGCACAACACACAATCTCTTCATAGATAATAATGTATCTTATGTCCAGATACCTTATGAGATATGTATTTAAGATAATCAAGAACCTATCTGCATTAATTTCAAGTTGGATTAGAATTCTTGAAGCATAATTCGAATGTCTCATGAAATTATCCTCGTAGGTACCAATAGATTCATCATCCCTTTTCTTCAACTCTAAGAACTCTTTATCCATATTAGTATGAATAATCCTATGAAAGTACTTATTGAAAAATAACTTTGTGAACTCATCCCAATCTATGGATTCAATCTCATATTACTACCTGGTATTCTTTATTAGCATCCACCACTAATCTAATTCATCTTCTAACCAATAAACAGCCAGAATGACTTTCTCATGATTTAAACACTTCAGAATGGAGAATATATTTTTAGTAGTACTGATCCATTTTTCACAAATAAGTGTATTAGAAGACCCTCCAAAAGAAGTAGTATGTTGCCTCATGAAAGACTCAACAAAATTTTGTTCCCTCCTTTACTAATTTGGAAGACTAGCACAGTTCATAGCTTGAGAAAGATGTGTGAGTATAGAAACATGGGTTTTTATTCCATCTCACATAGCATTAAGCTACTTAGGAGGACAATCATTTCATTTTACATCGCAATCACCATTAATGCAGTTCCATTAGGTTACTTCCATTGACTAAAACCAAAAGCATAGAGTGAGAAATAGTTATCATATCGATGAAACACATAATCATAAAAATTCTCTTATATGATGTATAAATTATGAAACCTTCCTTAATATAGGATAGATTAGGTTTGTCCTAGGTTATTCATAGACAAATTCTATTTAAATACTTCATAATGGTTCATGAAGAGTTTTTGAATTCCCAGAGCATATTCCTCAAGAGTTTCAAACTAGGTGTGTGGTAATGCTCATTCTCATATACCAAATTAACCCATGTTAGGCTCAAAACATCTTGCTGGAGTTTTTACCCCTACATGCATTTCTTCCAAATCCACATCTACTTGTAGTATATAGATACAGATGTATTTCTAGGAAACCACTCATCTATACTTTACCAAAATTCCAGGACATTTTCCTATACGTTTATTTATCCTTAGACTTATACTTAGAAATTTAGTTAGTTTTATCACTAAGGTTTTCTTATAATATCTTCTAAAGGATAATTAATAATTTTATTTGACACCAACTAAAGTGACCCTCGCTTTTAATACATTAACATTACATAAATTTTGTGAAATACTTAAATTATTATACAAACTGATTCCCAGAGGCTTTACTAATCTTGTGCCTTTGGAAACATGGAAACATAAACACTGATACATAAGTGATCTACATTATCTCCCACTAGGTTCTTCTTGACTAGAACCCTTCTAATAAACATAAAACATAATACATATATTCATAACCTTGGGAAAAGGAAACATAAAATGGGTGAGCTCGTATTCTCAGTAAGGGTAATCAAGGGAGATATGTAAGCATAATCATGATTATAAGGGTGTGAGAACATGATCATGAAAATTAAAGACCATACCATGCATATCAAAGATCATATACATGATTCATGTCATAAATCTGGGTAATTCATAAGATATGATTCATAAGTAAATAAATAACATAGTCCTTGAAAGAATAACATAGGAATAAAACATGGAATTGGGGCAGACACATAAGCCTATAAAAATATTTCTATAGTAGTGAAGGAATTGTTGCCAATATTATCTTAGTGAAAAAAATTCCTTTACTAATTGGGGTCACAACCCATTCATGACCTATATTACTGGAATGAGTTCACCCCTTCTTCCAGCCATGTATTATTTAAATGAGTTTATTTCCCATTACATCCGTATAATACTAAACAAATTTCATGTCTAATTCCAACCATTTCTATCACATGGGATATAAATATTTACCCAATGCATTGGAGGGAGATATAGGTCCCACCCATATTATAGTGAAATCATGTAACACCCTGACCCCAGCTACCCAGAGTCGGTGCGTTATTGCGTAACATTTTCATGATCACAAAAGATCAAGTCTCGAAAGACTGATTAGTTTAGTAGCCTTGGAAAAACTAGATACATTCATAAGTCTTACATTACATCATAAAGTAAAACAAAACTAAAATAAACATCCTTTCTTCATATCCCCTTATACAATCCCTATAGGTCATTCATAATATACTTCATCACATCCTAGAAAAATTAAAACATTTAAAGGGGTGAGCTCAGATGCTCAGTAAGGATAACAATATAGCGGAAGCTTTCATAAATAAACATTAACATTTCAGGCAATTTATAACTAAAAAAAGCCTTTTAAACTTGAACTTCAACATAATATGGCAAAAGTAAAATGAGATAATTCCATTTACTTATTCACATGGATATTCTACTGGTCGAATAATCACATGAAATATCAATAACCACTTTCATAATGATGGAATGCATAATGCCAGACTATCATTACCACGTTGCCAAGGCCTTGTGCCAAGACCAAAAATAAGATTTTGTCAAGGCCTCGTGCCAAGATACTAGTTTGTCTCATGAGACCTGCTGATGCATCGAGGATCTATAGCGGGCTCCACCCGTCACTTATTAAGTCCAATTCATTCCTTATATGAATAGGTTTAAACATATCATAAACCATAACATAATCGTATCACATAAAACATGCAAAAAGGAAACATAAAATTTTCACATTTCAATCACAAGATATCAATAAAACACATTCATATAATAAAAACACTTTCAAAACCATTTTCAATACCAAAATAAAATAAAATTAAAACTTTGTATTTATTTTTCATTTTAAGAAAAAGTTATTGCTTGTAGAGGAAGCCGAAACTCAAATAATGGTCACGGTGGTGGAGAAGTCGCTGTCGCCGCATACCTAAAACAACAAAAACATTCCTTTTTGTCATTTAGTAAAATGATTCGTATAAAAAGATTCCTTTTTGAATAAATTTAAAAGTCAAAGGGGTCTATACACCGTATAAATGAAAGTTGTGTATAAAACCAAATATGCATCAATGAAAGGATATTGAGAAGAAATACTTACAAAGATCATTTTTAAAATAAAATAGATCTATTATGTGTATTCACTATAAGTACACATAAAGAAAGTACAAATACAATATAGTACATAGTAATATCATGACATAATTTGAAAGTAGGAGATTAACCCAAAGAATGGAAATTGGGTTAAGAAATTCCCTTACCTCGTGTCCGACTTGACTCGACCGCTCTTTAACCTCCAGAATAATAAACTAGAGTTAATCTCTACCTGCTTAAGAACCTTTTTCAAGTTCATTATTCCTTTTATATCAATTATTACCATGTTATGAACATTATGTAATCATTTAAGTAAATAACGTTCGTTTTGTCGATCTTAGGTACTTGAGTCAAAAATAAACTTCTTATAATTACACTTTGTTCATGTGGTAAAATATCCATTATATACATAATTATATTCATGATTTAGATTTCATATACATCATATATATTCAGTATATACATTCATTTATAATATTACATAAAATTTAGAGGTAAGAAATGAAATGCACCGTTCATGGAGACGGTAAGCCGTACTTATGCATGAACGCTACTTTCATTTCTATTTTGTATTTAATGGAATGAAATTATAATGATATAAAGTTGAAATATAATTCCAGTATAATATAATGTATAATACCATTTACTTCATCCTTTATACATCCCATATATGGAATTAACGATTCAAATCACTTTGAGGGGGCGGTAGTCCGCACTTCCTAAAATGAAATTATCGCGTATACCCATAATGGAAATCATAAAGGTATGACCTAAATGAAAAATACAGAATCATAAGGAAAAAACATAATATCTATCATATATAAAAATATTTTCATCAAAATGGCCACCTTTGATGGTGTTATATGAGTGTTGAACAATCATCGTTTCGTGAGGCGGAAATTCGCCATCCACATAAACAGTATGTTCTTTAACCATTAGATGTAGGTGTGTGTAAGTGTAGCTAGAATAATTCTTATAAAAACATCCTAGTATATTTAGGATACTGTTTTTGTTACAAAATAAATGAATAAAAAGAGTTTAGGGGGTTGGAGAAGAAAAATAAAACATAAGAACACAAGAGAAAACACTACCTTTAACATGGGTAACTCCTTTTGATTTGAGCTCAAAGGCTTCCTTGGGAAGACGTCTACCCAACGTAAGGCTTCTAGGAGTAAGAGAGGGAAGTTGGGAGAGTATTTGGGCAGAGTTTGGCCGATCCAAATGGCTTGAAGGTGTGAATAAGGTGGTAGTGGTGGGGGCCTTTTATAAGAGGAGAGGAGGGGCACTCTTGGAAAGATTGAAATGTTACATTATTATGAAATGATTTTAGGATTATAAAGGTCCCAAAATGATATATTTAGAGTCTAAGGTGATACGGGTTCAAAATATGATCATCCAATAGGTTTTTGACAAGTGTATGCCTTAGATATTACATTATCTTTTCATTTTATTTAAATCGTTAATTAATGAAGTAATTGCTCCATCATCATTGTGTCATAAAACTTTTAATTTATTTAATGTCTAAAAATTATAAAACAAATATCATGATGTAGGAAATCTTTTTATCTTTCTAATGAATATTTATAGTCAAAACTATGACTTGTATTACCCCATTCAAAAATTGTTTTAGTAAAACAACTCATGTTAGTGACATTTTTATTTTAACATTAAATAAAAAGTTTTTAATGCCATTTTCCTACCAAAGTTGCTCCATGGGGTCTCCAAGTTGACCCATGGATTTTCTTGGTCGGCCATGAATCATCAAATAGGGGTAGGACAAGTTTAAAGGTCAATTCATATTATTATAACATTATCTTTACCTTAAATTACACGAATTACCTTTAATCGCGATTAATAAAACTTAAAAGTTACTATTCACCAAAAATTATTTTCATCCCATTGAACCACATTTTACTTCCTAATGACAACCATTTATGTCGGATTTTTTAAAATCAAATCACAGAAGTGGCAATGTTTCATTTAAACGATAAATCAGTTTTTTAACTACAACTTAGTTGTTTCACTATTCATCAAAAATTGAAGTTTTTTCAGAACAATCCCAAAATTTCACCCTAAGATATAATTGATATTTTGAATTCAAAATTGATTTATATTTTAAAAAATTCCAAACATATAATTTTCATTAATTAATTTTATAACTAATTCCCGCTGTCACAACAAATAGCGTGTTTTTAAGAAACAATATATATCAAAAGATTGACAATTGTTTATGTCCAATTTCAATGTGAATTAAATTCTAATGACCACCATTGGATAAAATGGTAAAACTGTATTCTAATTACACTTTAAAACCAATAAATTTTATAATTTATCACTATAAATTATTTGGATTAAAAAAGTTGTTTTTAAGTATTTTTAACTATTCATAGAAAATTGTAAGTTCTCAGAAAATTACAAAAAATTCAACTTAGGATAATTTAGATATTCCAAATACAAAAATGAAGTCCATTTTGAAATATAAAATTTATATAATTTCAAAAAGTGGGTATTACTATTCATAACTGCTACTTTGATTGGTCGCAGTGTGTTAGAATCTCGAACTTGTGTACAATGCAAGCTATTGCATTATTGAAAGAGAAGCGTATCGTGAAAGCTTGGGGTGTTACATTCTCCCCTCCTTCAATAAATTGCGTCCTCACAATTTGAAATTGTTTTTCGAAAATAAAAGGTTGAAAATAGAAAATACCTTTGTGGAAAACCCACATCGGAAATAAGGTTAATAAAAATATAACTTTAAAAGAAATAAAGATAAGTACAACGGTCACCCAAGATAGCCCATACTAGGATTCTATGAAAATATGGTTATGGAAGAAAAACAAACCATCAAGGTCTGATGGATATTTGTAGAAAACAGGATTAGGAGAAAGTTAATAATAAGAAAGTCACAAACTTGTGATTGATTAAACGATCATTGAATCCCCAGTTGGAAACGTTAACCGGTAACGTTTTTGTTTTAAGTTACCTTTAATAAAGTTGAGGAATTTATTTAAGAGACTTACTAAGAATGTAAGGAAATATACTTACTTGTCGTGTAGACTTTCATTCTTTAATAAATTTTTACCAAAAACCCATATTTCCCTCTAAATGGTAACAGAACTCAAATATATTCTATTTATCCTAATTGTATAAGTTTCTAAATATTACCACATACCATTTAGATTAGGAAAACTATTTTATAATAACCAGGGACTTCCTGTAGGCTAGTGGTAGGTAATAAAGGCCTATCACACTATGGTTGTGGGTTTGATTCCTGAAGCTTTGTCTGACGCGACGGGTTATGCCCCACCCTGCAGGTTGTTCTTTTCCTAAAACTATAGTATTATAATGTTCCAAAAATATTCTTCAGAAATTTTTTAACCTTAAACAATACTATCCAAAGATCAACTTAATCCATTGAAACCTTTATAGTTATCCAAAATACCTCCGTCCAGACTTTCTCTAAAATGTCCTTAAATTCCAAAATCAATTCCAACATTAGATTCCCCAAACAAAGTAAGGTTTCTCTTATTGTCACATACTGAAAATATGATTATCTTCATCATATTTAAACCTTAATGAAAACAACAAGTACTGCAGTACAATCCTTATATATATCACATTATTCTTATAACCATAATCCAGTTCTTGAGTCCAAAAACACAAATACAATAATTATTCAACTTCATCTGTAGTAAAAACATAAGCTTGGCCTTGATCCCTTGGCCTTTTATGAGGTAAGTTTCCCTGACTCTTAGGACATTCATTTGTATAATTCCTCATTTCCCTACAATTGTAGCATTCAACATTGATAGCTTCTTTCTTTCCCTTGGAATCACGAGCCTGGTGACCTTTTTCTCCACATTTATAACAAACTCCCATTCCTTTTAGGCAAGTACCAGGGTGATTCTTCCCACAATTATCACATAATGGAAAATCCTTCTTTCCCTTTTTCCCTTTATCTGTCTCTTATTCCACCGTTCTTTTCTTCTCTTGCTTTACTTTGTTGTTATAAGACTTAGAGAATTCCTTTTCTGTCTGGATAGAACCTGAGACTACATCTTCGTATGTTGAGAAAGATTGTGATACTAAAGCTCAACGGAGAAACAGTTTTAACCCATCAAAGAAATGATCAATCTTACTTCTTGGGTTACGTATATAATCTACAGCATGTCTGGATAACCTTGTAAAGTTGGCCTCATACTTTGCGACATTCTCATCCTCCTTTTGTCTCAGACTCTGAAATTGTCTTTCCATATCTTCTCGATGGTCACAAGGAAAGTATTTTTCTAAAAAAAGATCTTTGAACTCTCTCCATTCCATAATTGATACTTCTTCATCTTCCTTTGTATTTTGAATCAATGACCACCATTGATCAGCATCTCCAGTGAGGCGGTAAACTGCCATGATAACCTTTTCCCTTTCACTACTCCACAAGGCATGGAATACTTTTTATAATGAATTTATCCATTGCTCAGATACTAAGGGATTTTTAATTCCATTTAATGTTGGTGGTAGTTGCCTCATGAAGCTGTCTAACATTGATCCTCCACATTGCGGATCAGGGTGCTCCATACGAGTAAGGTTATTATTCATAACCTGAGTGAGTGGTCCCAGAACGTTAATAAGTTGATCAGCACCAGTTGTATCTCAATCACCACAACAATTATCTTGAGCAAGAGGGAAATCCCTACACGGAGTGCGTGCATTGATACGGTTTCCATTCCTCCCACTAGGTGCCATTTCTAAACAATGGCATAAACTAGATTATTTTATGAATTAAAATACATAATTCCATACTTGTAAAACACTTAACATAAATTGAACTATTTATGGATATAATCCATAATCATAAAAAAGAAATGTTTTCTTTGAGGAAGTATATACTCATATACCCTTCATAATGATTTGTAAAGAAAATGAGAATTATCCTAAGCATATCCCCCGGGAGTCTCATAACCAAGAGTGCAGCAAGGCCCGTTATCGTGCACTAGTTCCCGTTCGAGTCTAGCTCAAAGCGGTGTTTTCAGGTTTTACCCCTAGGTACATCTGTGCCAGAGCAGCCTCTACCTACTCGTATCCAAATAGGGATGTATTTTTCGTAAAACTCACAAAATCTCTACAACAACAAAATTCTAGGAAGTTCTTCTATACTAATCCTCAAAGTCTATCTTAGGGAAATGTGATCTAATCAGAGTTTATCTAAATCTAGCTTCCAAGGTTAGTACTAAACTGCCTCTGATACCAACTGTAACACCCCGACCCCAGCTACCCAGAGTCGGTGCGTTATTGCGTAACATTGGCATGATCACAATAGATCAAGTCTCGAAAGACCGATTAGTTTAGTAGCCTTGGAAACACTAGATACATTCATAAGTCTTACATTACATCATAAATTAAAACAAAACAAAAATAAACATCCTTTCTTCACATCCCCTCATATTATCCCTGTAGGTCATTCATAATATACTTCATCGCATCCTGGAAAAATTATAACATTGAAAGGGGTGAGCTCAGATGCTCAGTAAGGATAACAATATAACGGAAGCTTTCATTAATAAAAATTAACATTTAAGGAAATGTATAACTAAAAAAGGCCTTTTAAACTTGAACTTCAACATAATATGGAAAAAGTAAAATGAGATAATGCCATTTACTTATTCACATGGATATTCTACTGGTCGAATAATCACATGCAATATCAATAACCACTTTCATAATGATGGAATGCATAATGCCAGACTATCATAACCACATATCCAACACCTCGTGCCAAGACCGCAAATAATATTTTGTCAAGGCCTCGTGCCAAGACACTAGTTTGTGTCATGAGACCTGCCGATGCATCGAGGAGCTATAGTGGGCTCCACCCATCACTTATTAAGTCCAACACATTCCTCATATGAATAGGTTTAAACATACCATAAACCATAACATAATCGTATCACATAAAACATGCATAAAGGAAACATAACATTTCCACATTTCAATCACAAGATATCAATACAACAGATTGATATAATAAAAACACTTTCCAAACCATTCTCAATACCAAAATAAAAGAAAATTAAAATTTGTATTTATTTTTCATTTTAAGAAAAAGTTATGGCTTGTAGAGGAAGCTGAAACTCAAATAATGGTCATGGTGGCGGAGAAGTCGATGTCGCCGCATACGTACAACAAGAAAAACATTCCTTTTTTTCATTTAGTAAAACACTTCGTATAAAAAGATTCTTTTTTGAATAAACGTAAAAGTCAAAGGGGTTTATACACTGTATAAATGAAAGTTTTGTATAAAACCAAATATGCCCCAATGAAAGGAGATTGAGACGAAGTCCTTACAAAGATCATTTTTAAAATAAAAAAGATATATTATGTGTATTCACTATAATTACACATAAATAAAGTAAAAATACAAGATTTTACATATTAATATCATGACATAATTTGAAAGTAGGAAACTAACCCAAAGAATGGAAATTGGGTTAAGAAATTCCCTTACCTCGTGTCCGACTTGACTCGACCACTCTTTAACCTCCTAAATAATAAACTAGAGTTAATATCTACCTGCTTAAGAACATTTTTCAAGTTCATTATTCCTTTTATATCACTTATTACCATGTTATGAACATTATGTAATTATTTAAGTTAATAACGGTCGTTTTTTCGATCTTAGGTACTTGAGTCAAAAATAAACTTCTTATAATTACACTTTGTTCGTGTGGTAAAATATCCATTATATCCATAATTATATTCAGGATTTAGATATCATATACATCATATATTTTCAGTATATACATTCATTTATAATATTACATAATATTTAGACGTAAGAAATGAAATGCACCGTTCATGGAGACGGTAAGTCGTACGTATGCATGAACGCTATTTTCATTTCTATTCTGTATTTAATGTAATGAAATAATAATTATATAAAGGTGAAATATAATTCCAGTATAATATAATGTATAATACCATTTACTTCATCCTTTATACATCCCACATATGGCATTAACGATTCAAATCACTTTGAGGGGGCGGTAGCCCGCACTTCCTAAAATGAAATTTTCGCGTTTCCCCATAATGGAAATCATAAAGGTATGACATAAATGAAAAATACAGAATCATAAGGAAAAAACATAATATATATCATATATAAAAATAGTTTCATCAAGATGGCCACCTTTGAAGGTGTTATATGAGTGTTGAACAATCATCGTTTCGTGAGGCGGAAATTCGCCATCCACAGAAACAGTATGTTCTTTAACCATTAGATGTAGGTGTGTGTAAGTGTAGCTCGAATCCTTCTTATAAAAAAATCCTATTATATTTAGGATACTGGTGTTGTTACAAAATAAATGAATAAAAATTGTTTAGGGGGTTGGAGAAGCAAAATAAAACATAAGAACACAAGAGAAAACACTACCTTTAACACGGGTAACTCCTTTTGATTTGAGCTCAAAGGCATCTTTGGGAAGACTTCTACCCAAAGTGAGGCTTCTAGGAGTAAGAGAGGGAATTGGGGAGAGTATTTGGGCATAGTATGGCCGAGACAAATGGCTTGAAGGTGTGAATAAGGTGGTAGTGGTGGGGGCCTTTCATAAGAGAAGAGGAGGGGCACTCTTGGAAAGATTGAAATGTTACATTATTATGAAATGATTTTCGGATTCTAAAGGTCCCACAATGATATATTTCTAGGATAAGGTGATAAGGGTTTGAAATATTCTCATCCAATAGGTTATGGACATGTTTATTCCTTATATTTTACATTAACGTTTCATTTTATTTAAATCGTTAATTAATGAGGTTATTGTTGCATCATCATTGTGTCATAAAAATTTTAATTTATTTAATTTATAAATATTATAAAAAAAATGTCATGATGTAGGAAATCTTTTTAGATTTCTAATGAATATTTATAGTCAAAACTATGACCTGTATTACCCCATTTAAAAATTGTTTTAGTAAAACAACTCATGTTTGTGACATTTTTATTTTAACTTTAAATAAAAAGTTTTTAATGTCTTTTTCCTACCAAAGTGGCTCCATGGGGTCCCCACATTGACCCATGGATTTTCTTGGTCATACATGACTCATAAAATTGGGGTAGTACAAGTTTAAAGGTCATTTAATATTATTATAACATTATCTTTACCTTAAATTACACTAATTACCTTTAATCGCGATTAATTAAACTTAAAAGTTACTATTCACCAAAAATTATTTTAATCCCATTGAACCACATTTTACTTCCTAATGAAAACCATGTATGTTGTATTTTTGAAAATCAAATCACAGAAGTGGAAATGTTTCATTTAAACGAAAAATCAATTTTTTAACTACCTCTTAGTGGTTTCACTATTCATCAAAAATTGATGTTTTTCAGAACAATCCCAAAATTTCACCCTAAGCTATAATTGATATTCCAAATTAAAAAATGATGTCTATTTTAAAAAATTCCAAACATATAAGTTGCATTAATTAATTTTATAAATAATTCCCGTTGTCACAACAAATAACGTGTTTTTAAGAAACAATATATATCAAAAGATTGACAATTGTTTATGTCCAATTTCAATATGAAATTAATTCTAATGACCACCATTGGATAAAATGGTAAAAATATATTCTAATTAAACTTTAAAACCACTCAATAGTATAATTTATCACTATAAATTATTTTGATTAAAAAAGTTTTTTTTAAGTATTTTTAACTATTCATAGAAAATTGGAAGTTCTCAGAAAATTACAAAAAATTCAACTTATGATAATTTCGATATTCTGAATACAAAAATGAAGTCCATTTTGAAATATAAAATTTATATAATTTCAAATGGTGGGTATTATTATTCATAACTGCTACTTTGATTGGTCACGATGTGTTAGAATCTCAAACTTGCGTACAATGCAAGTTATTCCATTATTGAAAGAGAAGTGTATCGTGAAAGCTTGGGGTGTTACAAATCATACATAAATGTTCCATAAGATCATAATTAATCATATCATAACTCATGAAATGAAATAGGTATCATAAACATGTAATCATATCATAACCTGTGGAAGAATATATAGGTTTCATAATCATTTCTTCATGAACATAACCTGGAAAAAGAAACGGGTTTTAAAATCATATAAAACATTAAAATAGAAACAAGTTTCATAAACATCATTCCATCAAAACATAATCCATTCAGGGAAATGATATGAATGGAAACAATAAATAATTTACCCAGAAAGGCATGAGTAACACCGATGGATGTTATCTTAGATGGGAATTAATTTTAAAATAACTTTCAAAAACATTTCTTTGGAAAAATATCTTTTCTGAATTTTAAAATGATTTTTAATACATAAAACATTTTAAAAAAATTATTTGAAAAAGGATTTAAAAATCATAAAGTAATCATTTAAATCCATAAAAAATTAACATCCTTTTTTACTTGAAAATGGGCTTCAAATATCTTTTTAAAATTGTCATCACCGTAAAAAAATACACAAAATATTTCAAATGCTTCCATAAATGATCCATGATCATATCATGTTTTGTAATATTCGATTTGACTAGTTATAGAGCCAGAATGGAGTTATGGATTATGAGTTTTGGACATTCGAAGTTGGGCTAGAAAACTGGTTCGTGAAGCCCATTTGCAAAGCTCCCTCTATGATCACAGAGTAGAAGAACTTGATTGAAGCCTCTGCGAGCGCTGCGAAGGACATGATGGAAGGCTCTGCGATTCCGAGGAACTTGAACAGAGCCTCCATGATCACTCCAAAGGCTATGATGGTATCCTCTACTATTATGAGAAACTTGAGGGAAGTCCCTCTGGTTGTGGAGCGTGACATCCTTTACAGCATCATTTTCTCTTCACAGTGCACAATTGTTCTCTGTGGTGAGCTCTACCGACGTTTATTTCCTATGAATATTTGGCTCCCCCACCTCATAAAAATTGTTACACTGCCCCTTCGGCAGCCGATCTCCTATTTTGTGGTGCTCCAGAGCACTGTGAAGTCATCGCCTTCTGAAGGAGGGATCTCCTTCAAGATGCTCTAGGCTCTGTGAATCCCCTTTTCTCTTTGATACTCTTTGCTCCACGAATACCTTTGCTCCATGAGACCCTGAGCTCTATGAAGCCCTTTTTCCCCAAGAGAACATATGCTCTGCGAGGCTACGAAAACCCTATTCCTTTTCAAATCCCTATCCTTCGTGAAGCTCCTACCTTCGTCCCCACTGGTCCATACCATGGGGCCAGCTCCCCCGCACCCCTGCTCGGGCTCAGTGATGGTTTACTATCCTGGCCCACTAGGATGGTCCCTACTCTACTGTCTCTTACCAACCATTAAAAATGGAGAGTTTCACTATGCCCTTTTCAGGTCAGGACGTAGGCATTTCTATTGAGCTCATATGTGCAACCACCTTCCACCTATGGAATACAATGATTTGAGATACTCCTCCAAACACCATGAAAAGACTTCAACAGACATATTCCTCTTGGTACTTTTCACATGTTGTGAGTTTAGATTCTCATCATCAATCCCCCAAGTACCTTTAGTCGAACCATTCCTCAAGAAACTCCTCCAAACCCTATCACTTTCCTCCTATGCCAGTTTGAACCAGAAAGGGCCGCTCGTGCGTAAGTCCCAACACCAGCCATTGTTAGGCACCTTATTCTCAATTGTCTTATCTATATGACTTTAAACTATAGTATACCATATGAGAAAATTATAGGATGCCTATTGATCTAAACAAGATATGTCTTGTGCACCAATCATGAGATGCCAATAGTTCTATCTATTTCAATTTAAATTGTATTACACCCTATGTTCTAAACATAGGATGCCTCTTTCTCTAAAGAAGAATATCCTTATTTTCCAAACATAAGATTCAAATATTCCTCTCTACATGACTATAAATGGTATCATTCCCTATTATTCAATAATAGGATGCCTCTAGTTCCAAATAAGATATGTATTATGTTACAAGAATAAGATACCTCATACCATGATTACAGTGGCGTAATTTCAAGAGCATTGGAATTCATTCGAATATTAAATCAATCCACCTCATGATTCATGTGTCCTACATTAGGATCTTCATCCTCCTTCATGTTTTAAGGGACCCCCAAACAGCATGGTCCCATGCCACTTTAGCTCACCTACCGTTCTGGGCCAACTCCTTGGAAGACTCTAGAAAAAACATTGAGTCATGTCCAGTGTCTTGAAGATGGTCAACAATCAACCCTCATTTGTTTTTCCCTATTTCAAGCTAACATGATATGGATGATGTGTTTTGAAAACTGTTAATAGTTATCCTCCATCATCACGTCACCCTCACTGTGTTCCAAATGTCATGCATGTGATTCACACTTTTAATCTCCCTTTGATCAGACTGATTCCAATGCCCTTGGCGTTATCCCGCTGGTAAACTAGTGCATAGGTGTAGACCTCAATTATGTGCCTCAACCTACCAGTGAGTTGGAATTCATTCATGTCCAGACATGAGGAAGGAACTCGGGCAGCTTCTATGCATAAGCCCCATCCACCACTGAGGCTTCTTAGTGGCATGCGGGCAGCTTCCATGCGTAAGCTGTAACACCCCGAGATTTTATGAAAAATATTCTTTTTAATTT
The DNA here is from genome assembly GCA_963277665.1 of Viscum album. Lineage (NCBI taxonomy): Eukaryota > Viridiplantae > Streptophyta > Magnoliopsida > Santalales > Viscaceae > Viscum > Viscum album. The sequence continues at coordinate 581,128,484 of OY728144.1, forward strand.
CATTAATGTATTGTGTTGTACGCTACACCAAAATTAGCTTTCACAACACGGATCCCTGACTTGGCTTGCATTACACGCAAGCGCGACCTTCCACGATAGCATGTGTTGTACGCAATACCGAGTTTCGCTAAACAACGAAATGTTATATAAACTAGTCGTTATGAATAGTGATACCCACTTTTTGAAATTTTAAAAAAAAAATTCCTTCAAAATGGACATCATTTTTGGATTCAGAATATTGAAATTAGCCTAGGGTGAATTTTTGGCATTTTTCTAAAAAGTTTCAATTTTTGATGAATAGTGAAAACACTGGGTTTCTATTCAAAAACCGAATTTTTATTTAAATAAGTATTTATTTTATTTAAATTTATTTTAGGTCAAAATTGATACATAATAGCTATATAAGTTCAATTTAAGTCATTGGAGTCATTTTATAATAATTTTAGATATATAAAACTTTTATTGAACTTTTTACCGTCTTTTACCCACCTCCTAGGAGAATTTCCAAATTCACATAAAACTTAATTTTACCACTTCTGCGAGTGGAATTTCAAAAATCCGAGAGACACGGTTAATATAAAGGACTAAAATGTGGTTCAATGAGATGAAAATAATTTTTGTTGAATAGTAACTTTTTACTTTTTGTTACCACGGTTAAAACTAAATAAGGTAATTAAGGGTAAAAATGATATTATTATTACCCTAACACATGTCCTAATTCTATTGGATAAGTTTAATTCGACCAAAAACAACCTTAGGAATAAAATATGACAATTTAGGCCCACTTGGATTAGATTAAGACATTTACTATTAATTTATTTAAAGAAGGGTTAAAATAGTTAAAATCAAAGTTTAATAACTAAATCATTTGTAATATAGGGTTATACATAAGATAAATTCGACTTTAAATATTAATTAGAAAGAAAAAACGATTTCCTACATAATGGTGTTTTATTTATAATTTTTGGACATTAAATAATTTAATTTATTTATGACACAATGATGATGTAGTAATTTTCTTATTAATGAAATATTGACATAATTAATGTTATAAATACCAAAATAAATGTAATTTGAGACTTTTTATGAATTCCAATAATTTTCTAGGTTAATATGACATGTTGTTATTGATTAAGTTAACTTATTTTGAACTAATCATTCTGTTATGATTTTCACAAAAATCAATTACCAAATAGTGTCAAAATTGACATAAAATAGTTTTTAAAACAAATATTATATTATTAATTGATATTTTATTCCTAAAAATCTACGGTTCGGCCAAATGACTTAGATAATGTTATCTATATTAATAGTAAACAACTTGGGATTCTTTAGGCATGTTATAGTAAGTTTATTAACATTATAGTATAAGAATACAAGAAGACACAGTAAAAGAAAAATTATTTAACTTAAAGTTAAATCTAAATGACAAGGTTAAAATAGAAACCTAAACTTGTCTAAATTTTATTGGACGAGAGGATTTCTACCCATGACCACCTTAGATTCTAAATAACTCAATTTGGAGATATTAAAAACTGAATATGACTTTATAATAAAATAATATTTTTAGTTATTCCAAAGGTGCCCCTCTCCTCCCTTATAAAAGGGCACCTCATCCCACTCTTCCTCACACCACTTTGAGCCTTCAAGCTCGTCCAACCCCTGACAAATTCTCTTCTATGCTTCCCAAGAAACATCCTAGAGGTCTTGTTCTTCTTTAAAGACCAACTTTAGTTCTCTAAAAGTAGGTCTCAAAGAGGTGCTTCAAAGAATAGGTAATGTCCGTTACCGAATCTTTCAACTTTATTTCTTCTTATACTTCTTCTTATTTATTTGTTTAATTATTAAGAAATAACATCAGTATCACTCATATACTGATATGTTATTATAAGTATTAAAAAACCTTATTTCACCATCTATCCATCCTACGGAAAACGAAATCACCGCGCGTGCGTACGTACGAAATACCATCTCCACGCCGTGGTGTAATCTATTTTCGACCACCACGTTACTTGGATGGGTATAATGGTGTAAATAAATAACTATATATGATTAATTCAAAGTGATATTGATTATGAAATATTATACATACACTTCAATGCAATTCCACAATCATGGGAATGATATCATCGCTCGTGCGTACGTACGAACTACCGTCTCCATGACGCGATGAGATTCATTCTCCATGTTAACCATTCATGAATGATTATAAAGTATATATAATAAGTAATCATGAAATATATGACATAATAATGATACTGGATTTATGTGTATATATATTGATTTCATCTACTTAATTTCATTCAATTAAATAAGGAAACAAAAACAGCGTTCATGCGTACGTACGGCCTACCATCTCCATGAATAGTCTATTTCATTACATATAATCGATATATCATATATATATATACTGAATATAAATTATATATAAATCATGTATTAAATTCTGGAATTAATTAAATCAGGATATAAGTAATAATATCAAGAACAACAAGTCCAAACACGTACGATAAATAAAACGATTTAACCCAAAATGCTGCTTTGACATGTAATTTACAAAAGAACGGGTAATATAAAGTCACAAGTGAAACATATATGATATCATAACAATGAATATGATTATGTAATAATTCAATGACATTATTTAAATCAATATACAGGAGATTCGGATACGTACGAAGTATATCAGACCTAAGGTAAGGGATAATTTTTCAAATCTCATTTTTATCTGAGATTGCTTATAGGTAAGTATTTACTGGGGTTATATTTATCATCTCTGTCCATGTTTTCTAAAAAAAATTTCATGTATTATTAATGTCCTTTTTACCCATTTTTGAATTTTACTACATGATATGCATTGAATCTTTCTTTTATGAGGTACTTTTTGACTTTTCCGGAAAAAGTACGAGAAGAATGTTTTTTTAACTTTTAAGGAACGAACGGATTTTTACAGTTTTATAAAGCCTTATTTTAATGAAGCTTCCTCCAAAATATTTCCTGAATATTTTCACCAAAATATTTTTCTTTCAAAATTGCATGATGTTTTGTAAAAATAAATTGATTTTGAAGAAGAAATGATATTTTCCTCATGAATTCATTTCAAGTGTTTTATCAAAACCATTTTCCATCTAAGATGACATTATTTCATATGTATATGTTTCAAGTATAAAGTCTCTATGATTTACATGGTTTCACTTTTCTTATTATGAAATGATATCCATTTATTTTATATGGATTTTTGATGATGGGATTATGTTTATGAAAACCATTTTATTCATTGGGTTATTATGAATAATGTATGTTTATTTTGTGGAACAAGTAAGAATGATTTCATTATGAGATGGGTGGGACCTATATCTCCCTCAAATACATTGGGTAAATATTTATATCTCATGAGATAGACATGGCTGGAATGGTAAGTTAATCTGTTTCAGTGTTACTGGACTGAAACGAGGAGTGAACTCGATTCAAAAAGGGACTTTGTCCACTAAGATGGTCATGGCAGCAATGCCTTGGCTACTATGGAAATCATGACATGTGCTGAATATTTTCCACAATTACATGTTTTATTCCCATGTTATTTTATCATGATTGATGTTCCCTTATGATATATTCCTTACGTACTTCCAAGATTCATGTCTTTGATCAAGATTTTGATGTTTAGATTTTATGTTCAAGTTTTTGCATTCAAATGTTTATGGATTGTTTTATGTTCTCTATGTTTACCCTTACTGGGCATTTGAGCTCACCCCTTTTATGTTTTCTTTTCCCTAGGATATAAAGAAAGGTTTTAGGTAAGAAAAAAATGGAAGATCTTTATGGGAGATGTTGAAGATCATTCACCACGATTAGAAGATTATATTCTGAGTTTCGAAAGACACTAAACCATTACAGTCCTTGTGTCTCTATTTTTGATATGTACTAAGTATTCCGAAAAAGTAATGTAATGTCCATGTAAGCCAAGTTTTGTGTCTCTACTTAAGACCCATCCACTATTTCTTATTTTTAGAAACACTCGGGCAGCTTCAATGCATAAACCACATCCACCACTTCCACTTCATAGATTCACCCAATCACCTTCCATGCATAAGCTCCATCCACCATCCTTCGTGGATGCACCTTTTTCCCATGATCCTCATGTCTGTTGTTACCTCTTGTTTCTCACATAGAGCATGACTAATGTGATCTTAGAGTAAATAGTGACCATGGAATTTTCATGGTATTTATTAGCATGTAATACCCAATCCAAATTCCAAACTATGTGTACTTTGATCCTTGACCATTCTAAGATAGTTACATAGGAATCCTCCCTAAGGTTCAAACCCATCACCCATCGGTCCTCACCACTTCACATAGGTTCACCTTCTTCCCGCATGATTTTAAACCGCATCCCCACATATAAAACTACATGGACTTTGATCCTTTCCATTTTCATATAAGGTATATAGGAATCACTATGAGTTTCAATCCCAACAATCATTGGTCCCAACCACTTCACGTCGGTTCACACTCATACTTCATGATGTTAAACTATATGCCTCTTTTCATCCCGCATGATGTTAAACTATACATATTTGAACTATGTGGGTTTTGATCCCTTTCTCACAGACTGGGTACATAGGAATCCTGCATGAGGTTCAAACCTAACCAATAGTAAGCTTTTGTGGTCCAAATCCAACGATAATCCATTGTGGTCCCCAACCAATGGTCAACTGTTGTGGTCCCCAACCAACGCTAAGCTGTTGTGGTCGCCAACCAATAGTAATCTGTTGTACTTTCCCATCAATTGTAAGTTTTGTAGTCCCCTTTTATAGGACCCACATCTCTAGTCCACCCCTTGGGAATCATACCAACTCCCGGGCCACAAACCACACATAAGCCCCAGCAAGTCACCGGGTCGCTATCCTCTGTGCACACCCCGATTCTATACCCCATCCTGAACTATGTGGACTTTGATTCCATACCACAGGGATACATAGAAATCCTCAATGAGGTTTAATCCCATCATTCATGTCACATCCTAGTCTCTCCCTTGTTCCTCTATGTTTTGGGAATTTCATGTCCCAACTTGAAGGTTCCACTTCTTATGGGTCCCATCCATGCATCCATTTTCACGGGTTGCCTCCTAAGGTGTCCCATCACCCCACCAAACTATGTGGACTTTTATTTCCTACCATAGGAATACGTAGGAATCCTCCTTGATTTTCAATCCCAACAATGCCTTCATCTTCAAGATGGTTCTATCTAATTCTACACCCACATGACTCAAACATCCATGTTCGTTATAGTTCTTACCTGGGCCACCACATCCCCATGGGATCACGCCATATCCATTTGGGCAGCTACCCATTCATAATCCACACACTATCCATAACCATACACCCAAGAGTGTCCCTCTTACAATGGGATGTTGTCCATGTATAAGCCCCAGAATGCCTCTGGGTTGTTGTCTTTTGGTGTACACCCCGATTCAACACCCCTAAAAACTTTGTGGGTTTTGATCCCTATCAGCTGCACAATGTATGTAGGAAACCTCCCTGAGGTTCGATCTGGCCAATGGTAAACTTTGGTATTCCCCATTATGGGGTGAACTCTTCTTGATCCACCCTTAGTAGTGTCCATATCATCCTTCACGGTGTGACATCTTCCCTTTATGGGACACACCACCTTGGGTCCTCTCTCATTGGGCATTCTGACCTATCCATCTGGTGTTCCCCATTTTGGGGTGCACTATCCCTAATCCACCCTCAGTGGTGTCAAGATCAGACTTCACAGTGTGACATCTTCCCATTATGGGACACACCATCCTGGGCCCTCTCTTATTGAGTGTTTTGACCCTTCTGGCCAGTAAACAATCCAGGTTACCCATCCTAGGGATGTACTAATCTGATCTGTCTCTATGGTATTTTCTGATCACTCTCATTCTGTCACTGCAAGTTGTTAAAGTCGTGGCATACCACTTGTTGTGCAAGGGAAGATGAGGAAAACCTCATAAACATACCTCTGGAATAAGATTCCTTGTGACCAATGTGGGATGACTTGGGTTATGTGCCCTTGATATTTCCTCTTATGAGGAAGAATACGGGTTCCCCTATGTCCAGGCATCTAGAGATTCCACAACATGCCTGATGTTTCCATCTACTCTGAGTGAAGTTTTTTGCCCTGTCATAACCCCTTGGAATGTCTAGACTGAAGAAGCATAATTAACCGGAGTCCACAAATATATGACACCAAGATTAAGATTCAATAACCGCGACTCAAATATATGATAGAGATCCTAACTAGGTGATGAATTCCAAGGAGTAATCCAAGGAAGGAGAGACTGACTTCCCATCATCCTGTTTCGATCACGGAGAAAATATATTTGAATAAGTGGCGGATGCCACCCACCATTGGAAAGAGGGAATTCAGGGAAACAATCATCATTTCCTCAATAGACATATGTGCTCCCCTTATAAATCTTTGGAAACAAAAACAATTTTTTAATATGGTTTTTGAATGCAATAGATTTTCATCCAAAGAGAGAGATGGTCATATTTTATTTAAAAACATTATCTTAAGTAAAAAAGAGTTGTAAAATGGTACTAATACATTAGGATATCTTTAATAACTAGAGTATAATAAAATTTATGAGTTTTATTGAGATATTTATCATTATATTTCATCAAATAAGCATAATCATTAACAATCTTGAAAAGTGATGAGATTGTTTCAATAAAATCAAACCACTTAGTTACATGGGATTATACTCTATATATAAGAAAAAAATTACCTGAAGCATAAAATATCATGAAAATAATTATAAATATGATATAACATGTAAAATGGATGTATATACACCTCAAGAATAATATTAGTTCATAATAAAACATGAGTCTCAAAGAAGGAAAATTGAGACAAAACTATTTTACTAATTTGGTATCTTTTGAAACTTAAACTCTATTAAATAAATGTCATAAAATGGATATGTAACTACCCTTAAATTTAATTATAATAATCATTTAATACATCCATGGGTAGTATAAACAACACAAAAAATGAATGGGTGGTGAATAAAGTATGTATCTCATGGAAATAAAAAGTGAGATGAAATCCCCTTACCTTGTGTCTTGACTCTCATCGTACTCATTCAAACCTCCTGTATAATAAATATAAATTTATTATAAATCTATAAAAAACCATAGTCTTACTTCTAATTCCATATACGGTTTTATTTTGGATTTATATTACCATATTGTTAATAATTCTATGTTAAGGATTCACTTCGGGTAATATCTACTTTATTTTTCGCATATGTCTTAATATGTTATATATTTGGTCATTATATTTATATGATGATTTAAAATAATAAGAACATGATTTAAATATAATTTATATTCATTATATTTTTATTATAACAATCCATAGGGTATATAATTATTAAAAGGAATACACCGTTTATGGAGATGATAATTTGTACATATGCAATAACGATATTTCTGTTTAATTATCATGTTGAAAGAAACAAAGTTAAAGACATATATGTATATGTATATGTATGTATATATATATAATTATTAAAGTATCTTAATTATATAATATATATCAAATATATTCACTGAATTTATTCTTAATATATCACATGTAGTGTGTGAATGAATCACATTCCTTTGAGGGGGTGGTAGTCCACACTTCCTCAAATGAAATTATCATATTTACACCAAATGGAACGTAAAAAACATTATCTGTTGTGAAAGGAATAAATAAGATTAAATATATAATAAATATAATATATAAAATATATAAATATAATTTCCATCATAATTTCCACCATGAGAGGCGGTAAAAGAAAAATGACCAATCATCGTTTAGTGAGGCGGTAGTTCGCTCCCCACATAAACAATGTGTTTGTTACCCATTAGATAAAGGAGGGTCTAAGTGTAGGTAGAACCCTTATCATGAAAAAATAATATTATATTTATGATACTATTTTTTATAAAATCATGGAATAAAGAGAGTGTAGGGGTAGAGAAATAAAATAAAATAAAGGATCTTGAGAGAAGATATTACCTCTTAATCAGGTAACTCCTTTTGATTTATACCAAAATACTTCCTTGGAGGAATTTATTCCCAAATTTTGGCTTAATTTAGTAAAGTTGGGATGTCTGGAATTGTATTGGGAAGAGCTTGGTAGAACATAAGTGGTTTTATAGGTGTGAATATGTGGGGGAGGTGGTGGATATTTATAGGTTAATGAAAGGACACACTTGGCATTTTTGGAAATAAGTTAGGTATACCGACCTTTTTTCCTAATAAAGTCATAATAAAAACCAAAAACCCAAAATAATTGAAGGATAATGGCTGAATAATTTCCATATAATTGGTTTTTTACAAGTTTCTAAGTCATTTTGTGGCTTAAATTTAAGGTTTTGTCCTTAGTTAAACTTAATTTCACTTTAATCGATGTAATTAATTTTAATTACATTCACTAATATTTTTTGTCAAAAAATAACTTGAACTTATTATAAATTATAAATTTTTATGATTCCAAATATGAAATCCATTTTTCTAAATTCTAATAATATAAGTGGTAGAAATTAATTTAAAATTAATCCCATAGCTGGGTCGACAATGCAGGTTTTTAAAGTAAAAAATAATCAAAATATTGATAAGTTTTTATATCCAATTTCAATGTGAAATTGGTTCCAATTACCTAAATTGGATTAATTGATAAAAATATTATCTAATTAAAATTTTAAACCAATTTAAAATATAATTTATCCTTATAAATAAATTAGATGAAAATGCAGTTTTGAATTAAAATATGGTATTTTTCACCATTCATCCACAAATGGATCTTCTTAAATAAATCCCAAAATTTCTCACTAAGAAAAATTCAACATTATAAATTTAAAAATGAAGTTTATTTTATAAAATTAAATTTCCAAATGTTTCTAAAGTTAATTTCATCATTTTTTATAGAAGGACATTAAAATTAGTTCATTCAAGAAAATTATATTTTTAAGAATATAAGGAATTTACCAAATATTCACATATTTCATTAAAAATATTTTTTATTTATATAGAACGATTATAAAAAATATTTTAAAATTATTTATTACAATTCATATAACTTTTTTTATCATCTATGCTATAATTATCTCTTTTAAATAATTATGACAATACAATGATGTTTCATAGAACCATCAATATTGTGTGTGATGTATTCCATGTCGATGTTCCATGTAACATTATCTGATTTGGTGTTGTGTAGTGTATGCAAAGTATATTTTTTTGTGAAAGTAAAGTTTTCCTTAGTTCATCTCAATTCATAAAGAAAATTTTAATTTATTCAAAAAAAAATTCCCATAAAAACTCAGGGTGTTACATATTTCATTTAAGAAACAATATTCTTCCAAGAAGAATATATTAAAAGATTTTTTTAACTTTAATGATTAAGAAAATAATTGTAGTAATAATTATGAAACATTATGTAATTCACATGAATATTAATAAATATTATAGAAAGATATAGTAACCAAGAATTGAATTAATTCATTTAAGAGATAATAGGAATGGTATAGTGGCATAAACTCCCAATGAGGAGTCTTATTAGTTACCTAATATGGGTAACCTAGAATTTTCTAAAGATATATCCAGTGGGTTGAAATAGATACGACAAATTGAAGCTAGGTATTTGAAATGGATTCCTAATAATAATAAATCATTGGATTATAAGGAGAAATAACTAATGAATTGATAGGAAAATGTATTAATGTTAATGAATACCCACATAAGAGGAAGGATGAGAATCTGAAAATGGAATTCATAACATTTTGGGTGGCCCAGTTACCAATGAACAAGATGATAAGGGAATTTAAAAAACGATATTTTTCATTACATTCTAAATTAAATAATGATTTTTCCAATAAGATGATGAGGTAATTTGAACAAAAAATCTTTATTAATGATGATTTAATTTAGTATTGGGATGTACATATTAATCTAAATATTATTTTTTCATTGTTCATTATGGATTCATGATTCATTTATCATGTACAGTTGACACATTGATCACGTATATATAGGAGTTCACTATATATCACTTTTTTTCCCATTATTTCCATACAGGTGGTTTTATATGTTGAGTTTGGTTATATCCACCACCATAGAAGGTAGTGATTTCATTATCAAATTAAGTTATGGTTTCTTCAATTTTATTCTTTGACCTAATTTTAATTATTTATCTTGTGATTTTTGATTTCCTTGTATTTTTATAGTGAATTTTGGATCTTGTGTTGGTGGATTCGAGCCATCGTTGTTGAAGGATTACATGTGTATGTATAGGTAGGTATATACATATATAAGTTACCCATTTATATATATTCACTCATGACAGTATGAGTATATATATTTGGTATAGGTGTGCTTAAATATAGATATGAAACATGCATATGAGTATATGTTTAGAGGGGTATATGCAAGTATAAACATATATCTAAGGACCCCCTTATGCATGTTTATCCAGGCTAATATATACATATGGTATAGGTGTCCTTATATATGTGAAGTTGTATATTCATACAAGAGAAAAAAAGTAAGATTCGAGTTTTCATCATCAAAAGAAGCACACCTTGAGGTTGAGGTAGTTTTCCTATGCCTAACCCTTTAATTTGAATTCTATAATTTTTTGATTTTCTTAAAACTTGTTTTAAAAACTTGTTTTCATTTTTATTATATAATTTCTTAAATTATTTGTTTTATTTTAAACAAACACAAAAAACTATCCTTGAAAACTTGAAACTTTCTTCAATAACATCACTATGAAATTGAACTAAATAAAATAAACTACCTTACTAGGAATAATTCACCCATTAGTACCTAAGTAATTAGTTATCTTTGAACTGGTTGAAGCACAGTCATTAGTTCTCTTTGACTTCCATATACTTGATTCAAGGTTTAATGTTCAAGTGATTAAGGAATATGGTTCAAAGGGTTTTTAATTGGGGGATAAATAGAATGAACTATGGTGTTTCCTCACCGTATATCATTTAATTTAATTTAATTCAATCTATTTTTAGAATAAATAATATCAATCTGCAATAATGAGATTATTGATTGATGAGTTCTCAATTGATAAAGAAACAATGTATATTATGGCATGACTTGTGAGGGGAATCCTTTAGTGTCACAATGGGAATGGGTTAGTAATTATCCTAAGGGTGGGATTAGGGGTTGGTTCATTGATGTGGTCACTAACATTCATAGGTTAATGAGAATTTTTTCAGAATATAACTTTAGGTTGTAACTACTATAGAAGTATTACTAAATTTATGATATTAAGAGTGGGACATTGGTTGTTATCTTGATATGAATATAGGTATGTTCTATAGTCTATATAATAAGCAAGGGTGATAAGGAAATGAGTCTCTTTTAATAAGTATGGAATTTAAATAGATCTTATGGAAGAAAGTGTGATATATTCCCATGTATGAATTAGGATAGATAATAAATTCACTTTACTATGGATTATATACCAAAACATGGTAACTAAAGGTTATCCTATATTGGTTAGTGAGTGATAGGTTATTTTATTATTAATTCATTAATATTCATGATACAATATTATTTATTTTCTCATGAATATAATAGTATATTATGGTTTATATTAGGGGAATATTTTTTTGTAGTGTACTATGATTTACCCTCTCATGTTTCATGTGTACCTTAATTGATATGTGAACCATATATTTTAATTGAAAGTGAAATTAATTAGAGGAGTACCAAGAACTCAAGGGATTTAAACTATTATATATATAATGAGACCCCACAACCTAAACAATGGGTAGGGGATAAGAGATAATGGTTCATCATCCACAACCACACACAAAATATTAAAAGTAATATCTCACTCTACAATCGAAAGTTGTAGAACACTGCTTGATTGTTCCGTGATAAATCAAGGTGTAGTGTTATAGGTCATGTTAAAATAATTCAGAGAAAATAAATTTAAAAAATTATTGGATCTAGAAAACAAATAGATTAATATCATTTTTAATGGTTCCACATCATAAAATTTGAAATGCCTTTTAATACCCAACATAAACACTAGTTTTCATCCTGAGTTCCATCATATATCCCTATCATGGTTCCACAACTAATACACCAATTCTTAACACAAATCCACCAATAAGACCTTGAATTAACTAGGTAACCCCTCGAAAATCTACTTGAGTTGATTTGTTTTCTTCTTTGAATCTCTTTGCATCCATCCATTGTCTAATATCACAACCAACACCCCAAAACCCCCAATATCCCCTCAAACCACTACCTCTATTCTCAAACACAATAAAATTATAATATCCCTTTCGCAAACTCCAATATACTCTCTCACTACTTTCCCTCTCCATGGATCATAAAAAACAATTTGAATACCCTTCCAAATGAAAATGACCACGACCACTAACAAACTAAGAATATACTGGTTAATCATAGAAATTAGTGTAATACTAAGCCTACCCAACCACCACCCAATCCATCCTATAGAACATCCTCTAGCCCCTTGTCTTTTTAAAACCTTATCCATACTGAGCATTCAAACCCGTAATCGTACATTAGTTTCTCTCCTTTAATTCTATATACATTAAAATAACAAAACAATGATTTAGGGAATAAGTAAGGGTTTACATCATACATAGTATAAATAGTAAGGATGAGAGTTTCTTGTCCAACATAATTATCCTATCTTCCCAGTTTCATTACTATAGAAACTATTCATTCATCATTTTTTGAAACTTTTTATCATCTATAATCATGATCATAATTCTATTTTCAATAGTATCCATGTGTGGAGATTCTTTCTTATGTATGGTCTATAAAATACCATTTTTCTTGAGATACTTTTGCCATCCCTTTCCTTATATTTTCTTCTCATATAGATATAATTAATATGAAATCCATTAAAAATTTCCCAGTTTGTTTTCATTTTGTTTAAGGAACCTCGTGATCATTCGTTCATTCTTGTGCATCCTCCTACATAACTTAAGCATGAGAACTTTTTTTGAGTTCCCCATATTTTTTGACATGAATGGATAGATTAATTTTCATTTAATGGATTATTTTTTATTTTATAAGTTTCATTTTTCTAAATTAGATGTATTTGTCATTTAATTATTATAATAATTACCCAACTGGTCACATAATCCTTTAATTTCTTCTAGATTATTTAATTTTTCCTAAGTAGATATACTTTTTGAAAATGGGATGCACAATACCTATAAGTGGGATGTTCCCACAAAGCAACAAAAAGAATGTGAAGAACTTCTGAGGGTGAGTAAACTTTTCTTCCATTCAAAAATATACCTAGACTTTATAGGTTATACCTCGTCACAAATTTAATAAAAATCTTAAATTCCATTTCTTACATGTTTCACAAAACTGAAAATAGAAAATATTCTTAAATTTTTTGACAAATCACTAAAAAATAACAGAAAAATAGTAACATGAAACATGTGTAAAACAAAAATGTGAGTTCACTTGAGCCATATTCCTCATCTACCAATGTAATTTTAAACTATTTTTATTTATATTGCATTGTTAAGGTAAATGGAAACATCAATAAGTGATAAAGAAACACACATCATATTGATGAAGGTCCTTGATTGTCTACTCAACAAAAAAGAGGTTAAATTTTAAAATACACCTCATTATAATCCGAACCATTAAATCTTGAGAGTGAATGTAATTTATTTACTTAAAAGGAGGGGTTGTATTTCTTGACTGGAAAAATCCCCTTCCTGGAAAGTTAGATTGTATGACTTTTGTGTAACCACATATGGTTCAAATTCCTTTTAACTTCCTTCAAAATAAAGGATTTCCATATGAAATAGGATGAGAGGTCATTATAGAAGCTTGATGTAGAGTTGGAGTTGATCAGTGTTAATTGGTAAATGGATACCCATAGATAAGAACTTACTCCACAAACAACATCCATGTAGGAACCACCATGACCACTAACCCCATACTCAGTCTGTATAGAACCTGGAATTCCTCTTCCTCTGGATAGGTATTGGGGAGGGCCCCAATATTGTTATGATACTAGTCCTCCATACTCAAGCTACATAGGACTTGTAGCTCCTCTCTATATAGCTTTAAAATCATGTTGTAATGATGGAAATATTTTATGACACAACATTTAAAATTTATTTTTTTATTATAAACATCGATTTATTTATTTCATTTTTCTTTGTTTTCATCATCCATATTTTATTTACTTACTACCAGATTCAAAATTCAGAAAAAATAGTTTTGAAAACATGGAGAAATAGGTTATCTGCTATGTATATATTGTTTTATTAAATCATTATTATGATCATGTCTTCTTTAAAATTCTAGGTGATGTGTGTTATTGTAACTTACAGAAGTTAGAGGTTCCAGAATTTGGAGATTCCTATAGTTGTTTTTTTCTTCCATATAAAGGATATTTATATGGTTTAAACCATGGATGTATCCCTTAATTTACATAGTTAAACCATGTTTGTATCAAGAATATCCATGGTTAAAACACTGGTTATAGGTAACCTATTACCACTGTTTAAACCGTGGTAGTTAGTCCTCTATAGCCCCAGTTTTAAACGTTATAATTGATCCCATTTCTATATTTAAATTGTTTTAATAGGATATTTACAAGGTTTTTTCGCCTAATGCCATGATTCCAAACCATGGTTGTAGGTTAATTTTATGGTTTTGTTTTATAAGTGAGGTGAGTGACACCCTTGTAATTGTTTTGAAAAGATTCCATCATAACCATGTTATCATCATTCAAAATGATTCAAAAAGGGGTCATTATAGAATCTATAATAGATAAGGTCAAAATAATTCTATAAAATATCAATTTTACATGTTTTTAGATCATATTTTCCCTTACTTTCTTAGTTTAACCCCATAGTAAATCTATTTTTACCATAACTGTGGTAATGATTTTTTACTGTATTCACAATTTTTTTTAAATTAAATTGAAATTATTAGAAATTAGAAATTATTTTTTTTTAAAAACTTATTACATTTTTTCATATTCAATTTATATGTGGAAAATTTTAATTTAATATTAATCCCACATATGTGATGAGCGGGTTTTCAAAGACAAAAAGTTCAAAAGTTTACAAATTTTTTATTTAAAAATTCAATATGAAAATTATTAAAATGATTTAAATAATATTAATTGATATAAAATTGAAATAATTTAACTCCAAAAAAATTATAATATAATTTAACTTTATAAATAATTTAATTTATAAGAAATGTTTCAATTAAAATTCGGTACTTTTAGCTACTCATCAAACAAATTAATCCCTTTGAAAATTCTAAAAAATTCATCATAATATAATTTTGGAATGATGATTTCCAAAATTAATTCTCTTTTTTAAAATAAATTTTCTAAATGTGTTAAAAATTAAATTTTAAAAAAATGTAGATGGGATGAAAAAATGGGTTTTCGAGAAGTGTTTTTTCCAAGTATAATATGATTTTATAATAACTATATTTATAATAATAATCATTGTATGAATATCAATTAGAATTTATTTGTATATAATATATAAATTATATTTAAAATATTCCACATTAGTTATTATTTTAACAAATTCAAGTAGAGAAGCATTATGCTCTTTAAAAAAGTTTTCTTGAAGAAAAAAAAACTTTTTAAACCAAAAATGAAAATCCAATATAAATTTGATTAAAAATAAATTAGGTGGTTTAAATATAAATAAATAATACTAATTTTAATTTAAAATATAATGGGAAATTTAAATTACTTAATTTTCTGAAAATAAATGATACTTTCACAAATTTCATTACTTTTCACTATTCAAAGAAAAATCAATATTTTCAGAAAAAATCCAAACTTTCACCAGAATTAAATTTTCATATTAAAATTAAAAAAAGATATTAATTTTATCATACATATTTTATAAAAATTATAAAAAATTAGTATTATTATTTTTCATGAAAGGCAATAAAGTAATTTTTGAAGAAAACTTATTTTTGAAGAATAAGATCACTTTACTAAAAAAATTGATTCATTTTTTACTAAATAGTTGTCAATAATTTATATGAAGAAATAAATACATATATATTTCATGATTTTGTTGACAATATTCATACATTCCAATTTAATTGCTAGTTTATAACGGTTATATATATCGTGGGTCATTTAAGCTCAGTGTTGTGTGTTGAATATGTTATCAAACATAAAAATATAATGGTTTCATGTACTTCAAGATATTAAAGAGATTTAATTTATTTAAAAATAAATATGTCATAAATTCTCATGTTGTTACATTCTCTTTTAAGATCAATGTTTCATGTCACTTACATTGTCGGACAAAGTGTTATTCTTTTAAAATATTTGGGTCTTAAAACAACTCTTGTTCTATTTATATGAATGATTTTTTTTATGGTTTTTGTAAAAAAATTAAAGGATTATATATATTAGATATTGAAAATATTATCTATAATAACAATAATATCAAAATTAATTATTTAAATTAAACAAATCTTCAGTCTTGTATCCTAGGGTATATAAATAATTATTACATCCAATGACTCTGTAATGAAGGATTATATGATTCAAATGATAATGAATAATTTGTTGTGGTCCTATAATAAAATTATATCAAGGTGGATTTTTATACCTAAATGGATTTATTTATCACTTCATTAGGTATGGGCATTCATATCATTTGAAACGCAGGTATTAATACTTTAAAATATTCAAAGTGTTCTGAAAAAAAGTAAAAATTTAATCTTAGAAAATATTGAAACACATTGATTTGATCGAGGTGGATAATATCTACATAAATAATTTTGTTACCACCAAGTAGATTATAATATAGTATCATAACTCACTCCACTAGCTACACTATAATTAAATTGTGTATTTTAAATGAGATATCAAACTCTATGAGACATGGTTTGGTCAATGATGATTCATGTAGACCATATTATTTTATTTTGGTATTATACTTGGGTAATTACTTTATTTAAATTAAATTTTTTTCAATCAAAGGTGATTTAAAATAAACCATATGATATGTGGACTAGGAAGCATCCAATTTGTTCATTAAGATTTGTGGTTTTCAGGAATATCTATGTCTTATTATCTCAAGTATAACTAAACTTAAACTAGATATGTGTCTATTTGTTAGTCATCCATAAGAAATAGTGGGTTATTGTTTCTATAATATTTTAAATCCCTGAAAGTGTATAGAAAAAAATGTTGTATTTTTTAGAAAGGGAATTTATTTCTAAATGAATTGGTGGGAGTAAATATAAATTTGATAAAGTTAAATACTAATAATATGATTTTAATCCTATGATAAGTGAGTTAGAAAGACAAGGGTTTATATAAAATGAATTAAATCAGTATATATAATAAATAATATGGTCTTTTAGATTTTATCAAGAAACCAATAGATATATATTTGTAATTTTTGATTAAGTTGATGTAATGGTCATAGTGGATGATCATCTTAATAAGTGGATTTCAAGGGTTCAAACATTAGTAAATGGTTTAATTAAATAGAATTTAAAATGGAATCCATGTAACTTATTAGGTTTGAAACTTGATAGATATAGTTGAAAGGGGAAAATTATACTAGGTGAAAGTGGTTCTTGAACAAGAAGACTATAATAGATAAAAGATTCTCTATATATAAATATCACTTTGTATCTAAAGGTTTTAAACAAATTTATGATATTGACTATGAAGAAACCTTTTTCTAGTGAATATGATTAGATATTTTTTGACTATTTTTTCCATATCAACATATTATGATAACGATATATATAAAATGTATTTTAAAACTACATTTTTTATAGTGTTTTATTCAAATATATAACCGAAATTGTTTGAGGATCCAAGAAATACTACTAATATTTGCAAGAGGTCATGATCTATTTATTTAATGAGAATTTAAAAGAGTATATCTTTATTAAAAATTAAGATAAAACTTGTGTATATAAATGAGTTATATGGACAAGGGTTTTATTCATGGTGTTTTATTTGGATTCCATACTTATCATTAAAAATGAAATCTTAATATTACAATCTTTATAATCTTGGTGAGGAAGTGTATTCTAAATAAAATATATTGGTGAATCAATGTACATATGATGTATTAATATCAATATATTTGGATCTAATGGAATTTTTTCTTTAGTCAAAATACAAAAAATATTAAAGTTTAAAAACATTTAAAATAGAAAACTCCAAAAAAGTGTTCATTAGTAGTGTTTCATTGAAATATTCCTTTAAAGACAAAATTTATTTTAACTATTTGTAACACCCCAAGATTTCATAGTGTGTTAGTTCTTCAAAATAATTCAATAACTTTCACTACATGCAACACCAAGTTCAAGCACACCATGACTTACCAAACAAGCCATTCAAAAGAGGTTATGAATAGTATTAGATAAATTTTAATGTTTATATAATCCTTATAATTTTAGAATCCATATTATGAGTTTCTTAGATATAATGCAAGAACAAATTCATTTTCAGTATTATCAAATTTAATAGTGAACCCTTTTTAAATACAATATTTTAAACTTTTTGACTAAATGGGGACATCAAAAATTTAAAATGAAACATCCCAAGCTTCCACGGTACACTTTCTTTGAATAATATAGTAGCGTGTGTTGTACGCAACCTTGAGTTTTAACACACACCACAACCAATCAAACTAGCCGTTATGAATAGTAATACCTACTTTTTGAAATTATATATATTTTATATTTTAAAATGGACTTCATTTTTGGTTTCGGAATATCGAATTTAGCCTAAGGTGAAATTTTGGTACATTTCGAATAACTTTCATATTTTGATGAATAGTGAAAATTACTAAATTTTAATTAAAAACAACTTTTTTAATCAAAATAATTAATAGTGATAAATTATGAATTTGAGTGGTTTTAAAGTATATTTAGAATATATTTTTACAATTTAATATAATGTTGGTCATTAGACAAAATTTTACAATTAAACCGAACATAAACAAGTGTCAATCTTTTGATAGTTATTATCTCTTAAAAACACGCTTTTTGTTTTGACAGCGGGAATTAATTTTAAATTAATTTCTGCCACTTCTTTGTTTTGAATTTAGAAAAATGGATTCCATATTTTGAATCAGGATGTTCAAATTGTGTAAATAGGTAAATTTTATTTTTAGACATTTTGAATAATTACTGCGGTAAATATTTTATTTACCATGGTTAAAGGGTAAATCCGGTAAATAAGGGTTAAAAAATAATATTATAATAATACAAAATTACCCTAAAACGTGTCCTAACCTTATTGGTGGACACATACCCGACCATGGTCATCCTTGGGTCAATTTGGGGACCCCTTGGAGCCACTTGTATGTGGTAGGGACACATTATATTAATAAAGTTAAAATAAAAATAAAAATGGCATAAGCTTACATCTTTTATAAGAACAATTTTTACATAGGGTTATACATGTTGGATTTTCGATTATAAATATTCATTAGAAAGCTAAAAAGAGTTCCTACATAATGATGTTTTATTTATAATTTTTAGACATTAAATAATTTATTTTATTTATGACACAATGATGATGCAGTAATTACTAAAATAGTAAAAAATTAACATAATTGATATTATAAATACCCAAATAAATATAATATGAAACTTTTAATGAATTAAACTAATTTTCTAGGATAATATGATATATTAGTATTTATTTAATTGACTTTGTTCGAAGTAATCAATCTGTTATGAGTTTCACAAAAATCAACTATTGAATAGTGTCAAAATTGACATAAAAGAGTTCTTAAAACAAATATTATATTATTAATTGATATTAAATTCCAAAAAATCTAAGGTTCGGCCAAGATAGTTATATTATGATAGGTTCCTCATTAATGGACCACTTGGGGGTCGCTTGGATGTATATAGTAAGTTTATTAACCATATTATATAAAAATACAAAGAGACATTGTAAAAGTGAAACTAATTAACTTAGAGTTAATACTTAAAGATAAGGTTAATATAAGTACCCAAACCTGTCTAAATTCTATTGGTTGAGTGGTTTTAGACCTATCCCCACCTTAACCTTTGAATAGTCAACTTTGGAGCCTTTGTAAACCGAATATGAATTTATTATAAATTAATATTTCTAACTTTTCCAAAGGTGCCCCTCACCCCTCTTATAAAAGGGCATTCCTCCTTCTCATTTCTTCACGCCTTCAAAGCCTTTTGGTTCGGCCAAAATCTGCCCAAATACTCTCCCAACATCCCTCAATACAACCTAGAGGCCTTAGTTTGATCAGAAAGCCAACCTAAGGAGCCCTTTTGATCAAATCAAAAGGAAGAACCCGAAGAAGAGGTAATGATTTCACCACCCTTTTCTAAGTTCATTTCTTCTTCCACTTCTTCTTCCTTTGTTCTTACCATTCTGAAATAATAACTCCAGTATCTCACATATACTGTGATGTTATTATAAATATGGTACAATCATATTCAGTATTCTATCCACCCTTTGAATAACATGTCACCATACGTGCGTACGTACGGCTTACCGTCTCCACGTCGTGGTGTAATTGTTATTCAATATAATATTATTTGGATGGGTATAATAATGATGTGTAACTCATGTAAATAATAAATATAACATGTTAATGATTCTGTATATATGATATACCATCCATTTATATATTATTTTAATATCAAAAGAATGATATTGTCGCTCGTGCGTACGTACGGACTACCGTCTCCACGAACGCGATGAGATTCATTCTCCATCGTATCCATTCAAGTATAATTATCATTTGATGATTTAAAAATGATGTTTAAGGACTGTATATCATTCTGGATATGAATAAGATACAACAACCATGGCTTATGTAACAAAACATATAAAAGAAAATGAGTAAGTTAACTCCCGAAACGACGATAATTCTAAGATATTATTAACAAATCAATGTTAAAAGATCATATATGATATCATATTAATATATATGATTCTTGTATAATTTAATAACAACTATTTCACCATTATACAGGAGGTTAACCTACCCCAACCAAGGAAAAGTACAAGGTAAGGGTTATTTCACAATCTCTTCATTATCCGAGGTTGTTTATATGTAATAATCTACTGGGATCTCTTTATCATCCACATCCATGTTTCTTAAAAATGTATTTCAAAACATTTTTACTATTTACAAGAATATGGGTTAAAGTCATTTATACCTTTTTTTGACTTTTTATAAGAGGTTTATAAAGGAATCTTTCCGTCGTTTTCAAAACAAGGTCCTTTTTAACCTTTTCGACAGAATTGAGGTAAGAATGTTTTTTTTAACTTATACGGCGGGTGCGGTTATTTTACGCCGTTATAAAATCTTCAAAGCTTTCCTTACAAGCTTATAAGAATATTTTCAAAGAAAATGTTTTATTTTATATGGATCTTAAATGATTTCAAAATAAAAGGAGATATTTCTTTAAAAAGAATTTTGATTTCATCTATGTCAACATCCTTTGATGGATTTTAAGATTATTTGAAGTTGATTTATTATGATACAAAACTTATATATTGTATTGAAGGTTTTGTGATATGTTTGACTGTGGATGTGCTATTTTTATACCATTCATAGTTTATTGTGAAAGTATTGACATTTCGTATGCTAGTTTTAATACGAATGTTTATGTTATGTTTAAACCTTTTCATATGGGAATGCATTGGACTTAATAAGTGACGGGTGGAGCCCGCTATAGCTCCTCGATGCATCGGTAGGTCTCATGAGACAAACTAGTGTCTTGGCACAAGGCCATGACAAAATCTTATTTGTAGTCTTGGCACGAGGCCTTGGCTATGTGGTTATGATAGTCTGGCATTATGCATTTCCAACATTATGAAAGTGGTTATTGATATTGCATGTGATTATTCGATTAGTAGAATATCCATGTGAATAAGTAAATGGCATTATTTCATTTTTATTTTTGCCATACTATGTTGAAGTTCAATTTTAAAAGGCTTTTGTTTTAGTAATTCATTGCCTTAAATGTTTATGCTTATTATGAATGTTCCGCTATATTGTTATCCTTACTGGGCATTTGAGCTCACCCCTTTTCTATGTTTTATTTTTCCCAGGTAGTGAAGAAGTAAATTATGAATGACTTGCAGGGATATTATGAGGGGTTAATAGTGTGGATATGAAGACTTTGTTGTTGTAGTAGTTTTTCACTTTAAAATGTAATGTAAAACTTTATGATTATATCTAGTGTTTCCAAGGCTACTAAACCAATTGGTCTTTCGGGATTTGATCTTTCTTGTGATCATGCCAATGTTATGTAATAATGCACCGACTCTGGGTAGCTGGGGTCGGGGCGTTACAGTTGGTATCAGAGGAAGTTTAGTACAAACCTTGGAAGCTAGATTTAGATAAACTCTGATTAGAGCACGTTGACCTAAGATGAACATTGAGGATTAGTATAGAAGAACTTCCTAGAATTTTGGTATTGTAGAGATTTTGTGAGTTTTCCAAGCAATACATCCCTGTCTGGATACGAGCAGGTAGAGGCGGCTCTGGCACAGATGTACCTAGGGGTAAAACCCAAAAACACCGCTTTGAGCTAGACTCGAACGGGAACTGGTGCACGACAACGGGCCTTGCTGCACTCTTGGTTACGACACTCCCGGGGGATATGCTTAGGATAACTCTCATTTTCTTTACAAATCATTTTGAATGGATTATGAGTATATACTTCCTCAAAGAAAACATTCTTATGATTATGTATTATATCTATAAATAGTTCAATTTATGTTAGGTGTTTTATAAGTATGGGATTATGTATTTTGATTCATAAACTGATCTAGTTTATGCCATGGTATAGAAATGGCGCCCAGTAGAAGGAATGAGAACTCCAGAAATACACATGATTCAAAGAGAAGGAAGGATCATATCTTTCATGGTCTTAAGCTAGAATTTATAAGAGAAATAGTCTCCCATGTATTATCATCATATGAAGAAATAATATCATGTGTTGATAAGATATGTAAAGAGTTTACTGAGTCCTATGGCTTTGAAGGGAAGCAAGAGAAGAAAAGGATGGAAGAGAGAAAGATGGATAAAGGGAAGAGGGAAAAGAAGAATTTTCCCATATGTGGTAACTGTGGAAAGAAACACCCTGGAACTTGCCTGAAAGGAATGGGAGTTTGTTATAAGTGTGGAGGAAAAGGGCACAAAGTACGTGACTGCAAGGGTAAGAAAATGGTTTTAAATGTACAATGCTTCATTTGCAAGGAGTTTGGACACTACGCGAACCTATGTCCCAGTCATCAGACTATGCCGCAAATGATGTTATTGGATAATAATCAAGTTATGATACTACCACAGATGAAGAGGAATGATTAGAGTTCTTATGTTGATTATGTCAATTGAGCTTTGTATCAACAATGTACTTGTTATAATAATTATGGAGTATATAAGGATTGTACTGCAGTACTATTTCATTAAGGACTTGAGATTGTGTGGAACAAAGAAAAGTGACTCATTAGCAGGATAGATTTTTGGAAAATATATGGTTGAGAGAATGATAAACCATAATATAGTTCTGATACTGAGGTAGTGATTTTGGAATAATATGTGATTGTTTTGGATAAATTATATTGGATATTCTTGACTACCTTGGAACTGATTAATGATTTGTATATTCCATCATTGTTGGGGTTTAAAACATTTTTGGATTAATGAAGTATATCCAGCATTCTATATGGAATAAGGGAGCATGAATGTAATCAATAAGGAATATGGTAATACATGATGAAGGTATTCATATGCTATTACGGGGTAAAAAGGATCTATATTATGTTTACCTTCCTTATGAATGTTGGACTGTGAGTTTGGACAGAAGTATTTTGGATAGTTCTAGTTTGGATTATTTTGGATTGCCATAAAAGGACAACCCGGAGGTCGGGCGGCAACCCGTCGCGTCCGGCAAGGCTGCGAGACTTGAACCCGCAACCGAAGGGCGACAAGGGTGTATCACCTACCACTATCCCACGAGATGTCCTGGATTAAATAAAGTAGTTTTTTAAAAGATCTGGTAGATGAATTATAAATTCGTTTATTTTGGAACCCTCTATGAATAGTATAAATAGAATTTTTTTTACGAGTGAATGATGAGTTTTGGTAGAAATTTATTAATGGATAAAACTCTAATTATAAAGTAAGTATATCTCCTTATGATCTTAGCCAATCTCATAAATAAATTCCTCAATATTAAGAAAAGCAACTTTGAACAAAAATGTTTTCCTAGATGGTACCTTAAATCATCACTAATTTATGGCTTTGGGATTGTTGGCCTTTTTATAGCCATGTTCTCTACCACTCTCCATCAGATAATTGATGGTTATATTTTTCTTCCATATCCATATTTTCCTACATGGAACCCTAGTATGTGTTATTTTCGGTAATCTTCATACTTTCGACTATTTATTTTAAATAGAGGCCTCATTAATTCATTTTTCGATGTGGGATTTCAACTAGGATATTTTGAAACGTCAAAAATGTATTATCCTAATACCCTATGTTTTGTTGAACCGATGGTATTTCAATTCATCATAGATTGATGAATTTAAGGAACTCAATTTTATACTTGTTTGTGATTGATGACCTCAATCACTCCCTATAAATATTTACGTTTTTCCTCCAATTATATGTCTCAAATTGCCACCAATGTTCTCCTAATCGAGATCATAATTTGGTGGTGACACTTTCATTTCTCTTTTCCTAATATTAAGACTAAATTTTAGTAACCCAATTTCCGATGTGGGGTTTCCCACAAATATATTATCTATTTTCAACCTTTTATTTTCGAAGAATAATTTCAAATTGCGAGGACGCAATTTATTGAAGGAGGGGAGAATGTAACACCCCAAGATTTCATAGTGTGTTAGTTCTTCAAAATAATTCAATAACTTTCACTACATGCAACACCAAGTTCAAGCACACCATGACTTACCAAACAAGCCATTCAAAAGAGGTTATGAATAGTATTAGATAAATTTTAATGTTTATATAATCCTTATAATTTTAGAATCCATATTATGAGTTTCTTAGATATAATGCAAGAACAAATTCATTTTCAGTATTATCAAATTTAATAGTGAACCCTTTTTAAATACAATATTTTAAACTTTTTGACTAAATGGGGACATCAAAAATTTAAAATGAAACATCCCAAGCTTCCACGGTACACTTTCTTTGAATAATATAGTAGCGTGTGTTGTACGCAACCTTGAGTTTTAACACACACCACAACCAATCAAACTAGCCGTTATGAATAGTAATACCTACTTTTTGAAATTATATATATTTTATATTTTAAAATGGACTTCATTTTTGGTTTCGGAATATCGAATTTAGCCTAAGGTGAAATTTTGGTACATTTCGAATAACTTTCATATTTTGATGAATAGTGAAAATTACTAAATTTTAATTAAAAACAACTTTTTTAATCAAAATAATTAATAGTGATAAATTATGAATTTGAGTGGTTTTAAAGTATATTTAGAATATATTTTTACAATTTAATATAATGTTGGTCATTAGACAAAATTTTACAATTAAACCGAACATAAACAAGTGTCAATCTTTTGATAGTTATTATCTCTTAAAAACACGCTTTTTGTTTTGACAGCGGGAATTAATTTTAAATTAATTTCTGCCACTTCTGTGTTTTGAATTTAGAAAAATGGATTCCATATTTGGAATCAGGGTGTTCAAATTGTGTAAATAGGTAAATTTTATTTTTAGACATTTTGAATAATTACTGCGGTAAATATTTTATTTACCATGGTTAAAGGGTAAATCCGGTAAATAAGGGTTAAAAAATAATATTATAATAATACAAAATTACCCTAAAACGTGTCCTAACCTTATTGGTGGACACATACCCGACCATGGGCATCCTTGGGTCAATTTGGGGACCCCTTGGAGCCACTTGTATGTGGTAGGGACACATTATATTAATAAAGTTAAAATAAAAATAAAAATGGCATAAGCTTACATCTTTTATAAGAACAATTTTTACATAGGGTTATACATGTTGGATTTTCGATTATAAATATTCATTAGAAAGCTAAACAGATTTCCTACATAATGATGTTTTATTTATAATTTTTAGACATTAAATAATTTATTTTATTTATGACACAATGATGATGCAGTAATTACTAAAATAGTAAAAAATTAACATAATTGATATTATAAATACCCAAATAAATATAATATGAAACTTTTAATGAATTAAACTAATTTTCTAGGATAATATGATATATTAGGATTTATTTAATTGACTTTGTTCGAAGTAATCAATCTGTTATGAGTTTCACAAAAATCAACTATTGAATAGTGTCAAAATTGACATAAAAGAGTTCTTAAAACAAATATTATATTATTAATTGATATTAAATTCCAAAAAATCTAAGGTTCGGCCAAGATAGTTATATTATGATAGGTTCCTCATTAATGGACCACTTGGGGGTCGCTTGGATGTATATAGTAAGTTTATTAACCATATTATATAAAAATACAAAGAGACATTTTAAAAGTGAAACTAATTAACTTAGAGTTAATACTTAAAGATAAGGTTAATATAAGTACCCAAACCTGTCTAAATTCTATTGGTTGAGTGGTTTTAGACCTATCCCCACCTTAACCTTTGAATAGTCAACTTTGGAGCCTTTGTAAACCGAATATGAATTTATTATAAATTAATATTTCTAACTTTTCCAAAGGTGCCCCTCACCCCTCTTATAAAAGGGCATTCCTCCTTCTCATTTCTTCACGCCTTCAAAGCCTTTTGGTTCGGCCAAACTCTGCCCAAATACTCTCCCAACATCCCTCAATACAACCTAGAGGCCTTAGTTGGATCAGAAAGCCAACCTAAGGAGCCCTTTTGATCAAATCAAAAGGAAGAACCCGAAGAAGAGGTAATGATTTCACCACCCTTTTCTAAGTTCATTTCTTCTTCCACTTCTTCTTCCTTTGTTCTTACCATTCTGAAATAATAACTCCAGTATCTCACATATACTGTGATGTTATTATAAATATGGTACAATCATATTCAGTATTCTATCCACCCTTTGAATAACATGTCACCATACGTGCGTACGTACGGCTTACCGTCTCCACGTCGTGGTGTAATTGTTATTCAATATAATATTATTTGGATGGGTATAATAATGATGTGTAACTCATGTAAATAATAAATATAACATGTTAATGATTCTGTATATATGATATACCATCCATTTATATATTATTTTAATATCAAAAGAATGATATTGTCGCTCGTGCGTACGTACGGACTACCGTCTCCACGAACGCGATGAGATTCATTCTCCATCGTATCCATTCAAGTATAATTATCATTTGATGATTTAAAAATGATGTTTAAGGACTGTATATCATTCTGGATATGAATAAGATACAACAACCATGGCTTATGTAACAAAACATATAAAAGAAAATGCGTAAGTTAACTCCCGAAACGACGATAATTCTAAGATATTATTAACAAATCAATGTTAAAAGATCATATATGATATCATATTAATATATATGATTCTTGTATAATTTAATAACAACTATTTCACCATTATACAGGAGGTTAACCTACCCCAACCAAGGAAAAGTACAAGGTAAGGGTTATTTCACAATCTCTTCATTATCCGAGGTTGTTTATATGTAATAATCTACTGGGATCTCTTTATCATCCACATCCATGTTTCTTAAAAATGTATTTCAAAATATTTTTACTATTTACAAGAATATGGGTTAAAGTCATTTATAACTTTTTTTGACTTTTTATAAGAGGTTTATAAAGGAATCTTTCCGTCGTTTTCAAAACAAGGTCCTTTTTAACCTTTTCGACAGAATTGAGGTAAGAATGTTTTTTTTAACTTATACGGCGGGTGCGGTTATTTTACGCCGTTATAAAATCTTCAAAGCTTTCCTTACAAGCTTATAAGAATATTTTCAAAGAAAATGTTTTATTTTATATGGATCTTAAATGATTTCAAAATAAAAGGAGATATTTCTTTAAAAAGAATTTTGATTTCATCTATGTCAACATCCTTTGATGGATTTTAAGATTATTTGAAGTTGATTTATTATGATACAAAACTTCTATATTGTATTGAAGGTTTTGTGATATGTTTGACTGTGGATGTGCTATTTTTATACCATTCATAGTTTATTGTGAAAGTATTGACATTTCGTATGCTAGTTTTAATACGAATGTTTATGTTATGTTTAAACCTTTTCATATGGGAATGCATTGGACTTAATAAGTGACGGGTGGAGCCCGCTATAGCTCCTCGATGCATCGGTAGGTCTCATGAGACAAACTAGTGTCTTGGCACAAGGCCTTGACAAAATCTTATTTGTAGTCTTGGCACGAGGCCTTGGCTATGTGGTTATGATAGTCTGGTATTATGCATTTCCAACATTATGAAAGTGGTTATTGATATTGCATGTGATTATTCGATTAGTAGAATATCCATGTGAATAAGTAAATGGCATTATTTCATTTTTATTTTTGCCATACTATGTTGAAGTTCAATTTTAAAAGGCTTTTTTTTTAGTAATTCATTGCCTTAAATGTTTATGCTTATTATGAATGTTCCGCTATATTGTTATCCTTACTGGGCATTTGAGCTCACCCCTTTTCTATGTTTTATTTTTCCCAGGTAGTGAAGAAGTAAATTATGAATGACTTGCAGGGATATTATGAGGGGTTAATAGTGTGGATATGAAGACTTTGTTGTTGTAGTAGTTTTTCACTTTAAAATGTAATGTAAAACTTTATGATTATATCTAGTGTTTCCAAGGCTACTAAACCAATCGGTCTTTCGGGATTTGATCTTTCTTGTGATCATGCCAATGTTATGTAATAATGCACCGACTCTGGGTAGCTGGGGTCGGGGCGTTACACTATTGAAGAATAATAATACATGAGTAATATTACATATGTTACTAATTTTGGATCAATCATGTATTTATTTTATATACTCATATTTATTTGTCATATAAATTAAGTATAAAGAGTATATACTAATAAAATCTTGGTGAAATTCATTAGTTAATTATTAATAATATCATAACGTATTTGAGAATAATAGAGGATGTATTTTTAGTCTTTTGTGGTGAGTAAGATCTTGTTGTAAATGGTTACACTGATGTTTGTTTCCAAAATGAAAAAAGATAACTTTATATCTTTGTCAATATTTTTATTTTTACTTAATAGTGGAACATGAATTTTGAGAAGTTCCAAGTAATGGAAAATCATTGATTCTATAATGGAAGATTAATATATCACAACATATGATGTGGCTAAAAACGTTTTTTGGATAAAGAAGTTCATTACTAAACTACAAGTGGCCCCAAGTAATATTTATCCAATTGAACTCTAATATTTTTATTATCTAACAATCCCATGTATAACTAAATATCTAAACAAATTATTTTTTAATTTATATCATTTGATAGATTATAAATCTAAGTGATATTAATATATTTCTAATTTTTGGGTAGGATAATATTTTAGATCCCCTTATAAAGCCCCATATGCATAAAAATCATGGAATCCACACAAATTATATTGGTATTAGATACTTGGGTAACCATATTTAGGTCAAGTGGTAGATTGATAGTGTTTTTTTCCTAAAGTTGTCTAAGTATTATTAGAATAGCGAGATTTAGTATCATGTAATGTATATTATTGGAAATAGATTATTATTTATTGAGGTTTTATAAAGAACATGGGAGATTATATGATAACAAAATCATGTAATATATGTATTACCAAATTATCACTAATTAATTATTATCCAATTGGGTGGTAATGGTATGTTAGGATTAGAATGATTAGGATTATAAAGATGCTACAGATTGCTTATTGGATATAAGTAAGTGAACTTTTATTCAGATTTACCCACTTAAAGAACACCATATATATGGTTATATATGTGTTATTTTTTTTAATTAAGTTATCATTGGTTATGGATTATTTTTCTTGATATTGTTAAATAGGTTTACTAATTCTGAAAATCCATATTTTGACACCCATCTAAATTTTGTTGACTGTTTTTTTCTAATATAAGGTAAATAGTTATGGTACTGATAATTCAAAGGGATTTGATTATCCAAGCTAAGATGTTCCCACCCATAAGAAATGGAATGTAATCATATCCCTCAATTGAGTTTTGACAAATTAATTGTCGGGTCCTGACAAGATAGTTTCATATGATATAATTCTATAAGATCTAGTGAACTAAAGGATTGAAAAAATGAGATAAGCTATAAAGTATCGACATTATACATGTCCCTTCCTTAATCTTGATGTCAAGGAAAAATATTAACTTTACTAATGGACATGTGGTGAATTATATCACACCAAATTCTAGTGAAATTTAAGTAGTTGTTGTGTATTTATATATAAAACTTGTATTTTATGATTATGAATAAGATTCATAATTATTTCCAAATTTACAAAGGATTTTTGGGGTTACACTTATGATAATGATAATTGGGATTTTTCGATTAATTTTATTAGTTCAGGTGAAAATATATTTATGTTTTCCAATGTGAAAAATATAATAGTGTTTTTTAGGATAATTGTTCTTTTCATATTCCTTTTCAATACATATTTGGGTAGATCTCTAAATTGAACTAAAAAGGGGAGAAAATAGTTGAAGACTTTCTATATTCATCAAAGTAGGAAGTGGCTAATCAGAAGAATGTTTCTTCAAAAAAAATTAACTCAAGTATTTACTCTCATAGTTTCTCCCATCAAATTCAATACTATTACAATGAAAGACCGTCATATTGTGATGGATACTATTAAGTTGTCTTATGGTACCGATATCCATGGAATCAAATAAAAATTGGATTAAGGTAAACAACCTGATATTAGTGGTAATGGATTCAATTTGTTAAGTATAATAAATATCAACCATTAAGGGACTACACTAATAATCCTAGAACTATTTGTATGATTTCTACTAGAATCTATTAAAATTTGTGGAGGCTGATTCATGGAAATAAAAAAATAGTTCGTATTTGGTGTATTCAAAGGTAATGATAACTCAGTTAAAACACATATAGAAGCTTCCAAAATTTTAAGGGATATTCCTAAGGAAAATATTGACACAAAAAACTACATGGGAAGAGGTAGGATGAATTCATCAACTAGTGGGAGATTTATATTCAATAAAAATATTTTGGATGAAAAAATAATTAAAATTATTTCTAAGATATCTCTTTTTTATTTTTAAAAATATTATTATTCATTTTTATGGATAGATAAAGTGTTACCAATATTTTTTTATTTTTTATTTATTTTCCCTTATATATAACATGGGAATGTTTTAATATGGTTTTACTCTACTAGAGGTGAGTATGTTGTGCTATTTTCTTTTTTCACTAAACAATTTATGGTAATGTTTATTATAAACACAAAAATAATTTTTTACACATTTTAAATGGTTAATTAAATATTTTTTATATAATTAATTAATTAATGTTGTGTTATATTATAAATTATGAATTAATTGTATTATTAAAACCTAAATAGGAGGAAATTAATAGATCCTAAATGTTATTTAGTTTTAGGCTAGGGATAATTGTATTTCAAGGTATAATACATGATCAAAATTTGTAGAACTTGTTAAGGTGTCCATTTAAGCACCTAATTTGATAGTTTTAACTCATTTTGAGATAGAATAATGCACATTATAATGTGTTTTGGTACTTAAGACACATTTAGAGAATATTTAATGCTTTAAATAAACTTTAGAGACTATTTATTGAACCAAATTTAGTTTTATTTGAGATTATATTCCTTAGAGGCTATTAAATTCTCCTATTTATACAAATAACAATTAGGAATGGTATGGTCATTATCTTATAGGATATAAACTATACATACTTATTATATATCTCTAGTTACCTCATTCTTGAGAAAGTATCCTAGTTTCCCTTATTCTAGAGGTTATATAGTGTCTTTATCTTTCTTTACTTCATCCTTTATCTTAAATGAGTGAATATAATTGCATGGATGGTAATAGAATCTCTCCAAAGTTATGGTAATTATCATTATCATTGGATACCGAATAGAATTTTAATTTTTTAATAAAAATTTTATTTAAAATATTCCAAACTTTTTAAAAAAACTATTTTATTATGTTTTTCTTTTAACTATTAAAATTTAAATAGGTTTTACTATTACTTATGTTGTATACCAATTGTCAGTATTGTTATTAAAACATGGATAGTACTCCTTTGGATAAGATATCATACCCATTCACATTAAATAATTACCCTTCCTAGAAGTTCATATCCATTCATTTTTAATATTATCTATTGAATTTCTCTTGGTTGAATCAGTGGTCCAAATCATAACCACCCTGTAGATAAATGTATTTGTTCATTCAAGCCCAATAAAAGTTTCCCTCGAGATCAAAATTGTTTTAAAAAATAGTTTAACCCATGAAACATGACCCATTATAAAACAAACCTCTAATCAATTCACCCATTCAAGATTGTGTTTGAACATCCACTCTAGAAAATAAATGCACCTAAAATAAAATCACATCGATGTGGAATGTGAAGTCAAAGTGAACAGTCATTATAACACATTTTATTATCATGTGTACATGCATCTATGTAAATGGTGTGGTGAACTATTGATCCATTGGATTGTATCCAAACACCTTTCATTTTTAATAGTGATAAAGTGATCCCCTATATAAGGTATCTCTCTCTTCTCCCATTTTCCATGTGGGCTTCAATATCCTTACCTCCCCTTTAAAATAAATAAAAAATAAATATTTTTAAAAATAATAAAATTTGATAAATCAATGTTTTTTAGGGATTTCAATTTTCAGAGAGCTTTATATTTATATAGGTGGGATGGTTAATTCATGATAAAAGAAATATCAAGATAGTCTATTATTATTGGGCTATCAGGCGAACTATTTGATAAGGGGTAAGGGAGCAGCGTGGATAAGTTTACATTATAAGGTACATGGAATAGTAAAAATATATGTTGGATATTAATCAACATGAATGTTTTTGGTTTATTATTTTAAGGGTTCTGGTGTTTCGGGTGTTCTGTTATATATATATTCTTTCTATGGTATAAATTTTCTTTTTTACCCTTATTTCTTACTTCTTTGGTTTATATTCTTTTTATTCAATCAAGGGTATTTTATAATATCTATAATGAAGGTCTTTTATCATTTTTTTGGGGTTTTATGAGTTTTTAGTGTTTTATTGTTTATTTTTTCATTTAATTATAATGGATATGGTTTTTTAATGAAAAGGTTTATGGGTTTTTTTGTTCTAAGATCAAATTATTTTATTATTATTTCTAATTTTATTCCCAAGTTATAGTAAAAGAGTTTTCAAATTATATTATCCTATGCAAAAATGAATTGATTTCACAATTTTAACTGAATTTCACATAGATCTTGGGTTGTGTCTAATCTGATGTGGAATCTAGGTGTTCGGTTGTTATTTTGACTAGAGTTTGGATCTATTGAGAATGTTATTGGTAGTGTTTAGTTTGTGTTTTCTTGAAGTTTGGTGTCTATATGTTCAATGTTCTATGTCATTTCCTTTTATTTTTATGGTTTTTTGGTAACAAAAAAGTTATGAGAAACCATTTTTTAGAAAATTAAAATATTTATTTTTATTTATTTTATTCACTTTTATAATTACTATGTAAATTATCACAATAATGTGATTAATTTATAAATTTTTTGTCATTACATTTTCAAATGTTTCATGTAAAATTTAAATATCCTTTATTACAATGTTTAATATAAAAATTATATATAGTGGTTGGTTCTCCCAAATTTAACCTATGGTTTGAAGCACTAACTTACAGTGTAATAATGGTTATCAAATACTTAGAGTCCATAGAAACAACCTAAGACACACAAATATTCAACAATGTAATTTGGCTATTAATTATAAAACTTTAGAGTTTATTTTATTTGGATTATTAGAATATAAAAAAATTATATGTAAACTAATTTAAGAAGAATGGGATAATCATATGTTATTTATAGGGGTATAATTGAATAATTGTTTTAGAGGATGTCAATTTATTAAATCAAAGAGTGAGTTATTAAATGAAATAGGAACATTCCCCATCACTATATATTTTAATAATTACCAAATCATAAGGCCAATCTCCAAAATACTGAGAGAGTTATTTTCCTAAACACTCCAAGGAAGAAATTTTTTCTAAAACTTAGAGTCTATAGCCTTAAAATTTAGTGAAGACAAAGGAGTAAATAGTTGTAAAAAGGAATTATTAGTTAAAATAAGTGATTATAAGATAACGGGACAATAAATAACATTAAATTTATCCCCTTGAAACTTATTTATATTAAACTATAAGATTGTTATCCCTCCATTAATGAACATATCTCTGGTAAATATGGAAGTTTACTCATCAAAGAAAAATTGAAGAAGCTAAAATAATAAAATATCAAACACTCTTCCATTGTGTGGAAATTTTCAAAAACAATTGGTGTGAACAAATTCATACCTTGAGATAATTAATTAAGAATGATATTTAAAATTAAAAAAAATAAGATAATAAAAAATTAAAATTATTGAGTGAATTTGAACAATATATTATTGAAGAAACATTATTATACAGATAAATTGGCAGCATACCAGTATAATAAAAACACACCCAATTTAAATCAATTTACTTTACAAAAAATCCTTAAATGGAGGTTTGAGAGCCTTTAGTCACCCCATAAAAATTAAAATTAATCCAACTTGATTAGGGTTTTAATAGGTGGGTGGAATGTTTTTTGGAAATTGGACTTTTCCAACCTTGACCAAAAATCGGTGCAACTTTCTTCCATCCACTTTATGTTCTATCGATATATTTTAGATGGAAATGTTCTTGAATATTATAAAATAAGAGAATGTGTCCTAATATCAATTCTAATGGTTGGTAAATTTTTAATCCAATTTTATTTTTCATCTTAATTTTGTGATTAAAATGAATGTATATCATTCTAGGCTACTGAATATGTCCTAGAATTTTGTCATCAACTTGACCTCTGCATATCAGTAAAGAAAACTCATAATTTATCCTAGATCATATCTGAATAAAATTTTCATCATTATGTTATTTATCTAAATTATAAATTTTATCTTCATGTTATTT
Organism: Viscum album; assembly: GCA_963277665.1. Taxonomy (NCBI): domain Eukaryota; kingdom Viridiplantae; phylum Streptophyta; class Magnoliopsida; order Santalales; family Viscaceae; genus Viscum; species Viscum album. Next base: position 581,163,740 of record OY728144.1, read on the forward strand.
GAATCATGGACACTAAAATGCATTTTAGTGGAATGGATTCTAGTTCACTTCAACTAGAAAATTTCAGATTCAAGGTAAAAATGATTATCTGGATAAATGAGTCTCTTATTGATTCATAAGAATATTATATTCCACATAAATTAGGTAAATTGATCCTAAAATTTAATATTCATGTCATTCCCTATGTCTGTTTTAAAACTTGTTGAGTATTAAAGAATTTTAATCAAGGATTTGAAATATGATGAGAAATGATATTTAATTTCTGGAATGTACTAATACCAATGTTTATAGATAGTGATTCACTTTAATATTAAATAATATAAAATAAATATTATCCACTTTTAGTGGATAATCATACCCCCCCCCCAACTTGAGTTTTTGTAGCCACTGGAAAATAACTATCACAAAATGATTAAATTTGAATTCCCCTTTCCAAACACATTTTAACATACAATGTTTACTATTAATACCTCACATAAAACAATCATGAATCCCATAAAAATCATTTAAAACAAGATAAATTCACTGTAATATCTAAATCCCAAACCCATTCATATTATTCAAACTCATCACCACCATTCCTAAATTTCAATTAATTATAATGATCTTATGTTCATTAGAAGAGATATGGGGTTTCATTTTTATTCAAGAGTAAAAATGTAGGTGTTGGATTAGAATCAAATTTTAATCCTAATATGAGTATCCAATTGTTATATTTTTCCATATTTTTAATTTTTCCATGGTAATTGAAATTATGCTTAATATAGTCAACCCTTTTAGTGAGACTTTTTTATGACTCCCACGCATGAATACCTTAGGGAACCAAGATAAGATCACATTCTCAGGCATCATCTCAAGATAACATAATCAATAAAAAATTCATGCTACCTTAAATAGAGATATAATTTCTAAATCTAGTCATTAAAACATTGGATTTGTCATCCCTATGTTTTATAAAAAACATATTTAGTCGACCAATTTCTCTACGAAGAGTGTCGAAGCCTTATAGTACCATCTCACCCTCCCTCCATCATTGTTAGGGTTTCATTACAGTGTGGTCTTGTAGATTGTTCATATTTTACCTCCTTAATTATTTATTCATCTCTACATATCTTTTTTATCCTCCCACATAGATATAATTCTCTCTTATTGTAGTATGTTCCCTTTCGAATATAATTTTGTAGCATTCCCATTGATAGCCCTCACTCCTTAGAGCCCCCCCCCCTCATCCCTCACTACTCTAGATCACCTTTGATTTTATTCATAGTTTAAAACCCTAATTTTTTGGTCCCTTGGTGATCATATATCAATAGATCCTATCCATTAGAACCATTTCTATAGTTAGATAAACTTAGGTAATTTATTTTTTGATTCCACTTGGTATCCATTACTATTATTCTATCCGAGTGTGACATCGGATTGAACTTGATGAAATTATACAATCTAGATCATTGGTTGATTTTATATTTTAATTTTTTAAAGGTTTTTAATTACTCTTGAAGTATCTAATCTGGTGGTGGTGGGGTTGGAAGTAGGTAGTTCTAGTTGTGGATTCTTCATCGACCAAAATTATTCACATATTTTTGCCTCAAATAAGGTAGAGATATTGCATTTTCTTGATTTTTTTGCAATAATAATAGAGTTTTGATATTATGAATTTATTGGAGGGAAATGAATTATTGTTATCCTTTTATTCAAGATGGTGTAGTTGAGTCTCAATATTTTCATTCTTTGATTGTGGGTTTTGTTTTCTAAGGTGGATGTCCTACTGGTGGTTTTATAATTTCTATATCAATGGAGTTTCCTATTGAAGGACTGAAATTATATCCACTCAAATGGTATAGAGCTTATGACATCAATTTCATATGAACTTATGTTACATAGGGGAAAAGGGTACATCCTTCCTATTTTCTTCAGTGTTAATCTCCTTTGTTATGTTCTCTAATATGTAGTGATGATTCCATTTAGTGATGATGGTTCTATCATGGTAGATTATAGATATTTGTTAACGGTTGGTCATTTATAATAGGGTCAGAAATTTTTTAGTGGTCTGTGTTTGATAGAAATGTTATGCAGACATGTATGATGATTAGGACTTGACACAACCTCGATTTATGTGAAGTACAGGGCTTGAGGTATCTTCCTGTGTGTTTCTGTTTTTATTTTTTGGTGGTGTTTTCTGGGTTTCTTAGGTGACACAACTACATCCAGGTAAACCTTGATATTGGATGATCTAGTGACATACTTTATTTTGTTTTTTTGGTTCATCCTAAACCTCATTGTTATTTATTAAAAAAATCAAAAAAATACAATTTGAGTTGTAAACTATTTCTTTATGTGCAAAATCACTTTTTTTATTTAAATTTTTTTTTCTCTGAATACTCATATTAAACATAAAATTATCCCTAAACCTATTCTATTTTTGTATAGGCACCAAGAACTCATAATTTCACCCCACAATCCAAAGGATGTGCATTGTGACATCCTGATTAAAGGGATGAATATATATATAGAGAAAAATCACATTAAACAACCATTATTTCCAAAATTTATACTTGTGAACTTAAATTTGTATTAAAATTAGAATAAATTCATGAAACAAAAATTGATATTAATTTCTAATATTCATGATTTACATTATCATAATCATGGTTAAAGATATTTTATTTTTCATTGATGCACATAAAAAAATCTTCTCACCCCTATTTAGAACTGAACTACCCATAGTGTTAAAAAAAATAAAATTATAAAGGTGGAAGAAATGGAGTATTGGAATTTAAATATTTCATTTGAAATAAAATTTTTGAACAAAGTTACCTGGGATTTTAATGATAAATATCGTGCTACAACAAATTCTTTTTTCAATCCTCTGGTCATTCATAGATTCCTTATGGATAATGGCATATTGTGTTTGATATATAAAAATCATGTGATTTTTTTCTAAATATTTAAACCTTAATAACCTCCAAGTCTCAAAAATATAATAGTTACAAAATAATATAAACCCCAATTGGGTCCAATAATTAAAAACAAATAAATACTAAATTAAAGAAAAAAATTAACTGTTTATTTTAAAACACCAAACTCCAACTCAATGTAATTTAAAGAAAAAAAATAAAAATATATATATATATATATATGTATTGGAAATACATAGATATGGGATATTTTATTTTAAAATATCACATAATCATATTTACTAATATTTTTATATAGATGCACATATTGTAGCCTACAATTGACTGAAATTATAGAGTGTTATGGGACACCGAATATTTGATATTTCAAGCGTTCATTATATTATGTATTCTTCTAGTTTATAATCATTTATAAATTAATGTGATTTATTTATTAATGAGTAAAAATGCATAATTATTTTAAGGGTGTGAGTGGATATAGATGTCTATTTATGTTTTCAATGAACGGGTTACAGTAACAGGAAGTAACACTCAACAACCATGTGATGGCAGTGAACACTTTATCTCTTAATTTAATGAAGATCTTCTGGAGTGCCTATAAATGAGATGTGGTCCCTCTATTGGTTGTATATATGATATTTTAATCTAATTTTGAAACATTGTCTCATTACCACATCATAATTTGTCTTAAGAATAAGACGCTAACACCCCTTTAGTTATCGGAATTCCTCTCTATACGATCGAGGATCTACCAGCCAGTATATTACATATAGAGATAGGAGGAATTTGGATACTTATTAAGTGATAACCATCAAGTGTACGTCTAGGAGTAAATGATATATTACTTGGTTTAATAGTTATACTTTATTTATGTTCTTCATTTATTTATCATGTTGCTTATATTAAATATTGATTAGGATTTTTCATCGGTTTTTCCACTATTAATGATCATTTGATGATCGTTAAAATCACATCAGTGGTATTAGAGATGTTTTATTAAACAAATCATTGTATTTATCTACTATTTTTTAAAAACTTATCTATAAAAATGCATTTTTATCCATTTCATAAAATATAGTACGTTATAAATATTCTATTTTGGTTAGCCCAAGAATGTTAATGATCCATATCATAAAGTAAAATATACATGAAACTTGTGGATTTGAAGTAGGCTATATAATATGATATGTGATATCATAAAATATGATTGATTCTTATATTTTGATAAACAAAAGTGTCGTAATGTAATTACAATAGATTTATATCTTAAATACAAGTATAGATTTATGATATCACCACTCATAGGTAGAAATATAAATCATAGTTTATAATTGTTATTTATATAGAATTATATGATTCATACACATTGTTTCTCTTCTTTATTAATCATAATTTATGATTGATAATTCATATTAGCAGTCATAAAATAAAATATATGTAAAAATAGTAAAAAAATGATTTTTTATTGATTTTTTTATAGTTCATAAAATTTTTATAAATGATAATAACTAGTCCATGTAAAATTATATAGTTCGTGGTTAAATTAATTATCAAAAGTTAATATTTGTATCTAATCTTTTGGAAAATAAATAAAGTGCTTCTTTCTTTTTTTATCCCTTTAGAATATTTCTGTTTATAACATATTTATGAAATATAAATATTGTTTATGAAAATTTTATGTGATAAATTGATTCTAGAGGATGTTTATTCCTGGCATTACATGTTAGGTATGGCATCATAAGGTTTATTTTTCATCAACCTTTACTTTAGTTTTAAATTAATGTTATTAGCTAGAATTTATTTATTATATATAGTTTGTGGATATTAGGTTTTAGTGTTTTTTTATTAGATTATTTCTTGAGTAATGTCTCCACTAAGAGAGGGTCTTTGGTTCATAAATCTCAATGGAATTTAAGCTAATTACTTATTATACAAAGGTGGGGTTGGATATCTATAACTCTAGACTTTCTCATGGGGAGTTTTTCAAATATCATATATCTCTAAAAATTTAAATGAATATTTTATATACCTTATGCATAGGATACATTTGTATATGTACAAATATTTTTGGATTCTATTTTATGTGAGTAATATAAAATCATGGGTTGTGTAAAAAGTTACACATAAATATGGTGTGAACAAATTAAATTTGTAGATCGAATAGGTATTCCAAAACTAAATCATTTGAAACATTCATATACAACGGAATAAAATATGTAATAATAATAAAAAAGTTTCATGTAATGAAATAGTTATGAATTTATTATTCATAATACATGTATTAAGATAGTGATAATGCTAAAAAAACCAAAATTATATGTGTGATATTCCTTCCAAAGTGTAAGTTTTTAAGACCTTAATCATTTGGTATGGGTGACCCTAAATTTTGGGTGCCCATGAAATATCTTATTTAAGAGAATAAAGTTATATGGTGGCCTTAAACATTAGGGTCCATGATCTTGGAATGTTTTGAGGCCGCACTTATCTAGAACGTTTTAAATGTTAGGATACCATAGGAATAGATTTGAGTAAATATATAAGATTGATTTAGAAGTGTTACATACTCAACTATCCAAGAATCATATATTATAGGATTGATAATAATTATCTATGAGATAGAGTCATCTATTCATTTAATGATACTCGGTATAAGTCATGATGAAATATGGATCTTGGATCACTAAATTGATATGGCCTATGGGTTCATCATTTTTAGGGGTATTAATTTCATTTAAATTCATTTATGAAAAGATATAAAATATGATACTCTCCCATAGATATGTATTTTTTCTATAATATGATACACTTCATGGTAATCATTTTTAAAATATCTTATATGAATGGCTTATAAACCAGCATGAGATTGGTATATAGGGTTGACAACTATTCTCAAGAAGAATCATTTTGAGCATTTAAATGTTAATATTATAGAGATAAATTTCTCTAACTTTGAATCATGGGTATTAGATATTGGATGTAAATCACACATTTTTATTGATAAACAAAAACTCAGATATAGGAGGGAATTGATAAAGGGATAAGTATGTATTTATATCGATAATGGAGAAAGAGTTTTTTCATTATAAGTTGTAACTTATAATCTAATTCTAACCAATAAATTAATTCTGAAATTAGAGAACCATTACTATGCTCCCACCATTAACATGAATTTTATTTCTTGTTCTTGTTTAGATAAGATTAAATTTTCATTCTTTATTATGTATAAGAGTTAGTCTATATATATGAATAAAATTGTTTAAGGTATTAGGAATATATTTAATGATTAACACCTTATAAGCATGGACAATCGTGTTTATAACTTTTAGAATAAAAAGGTCATTGTCAATTACAATCTCACCTAATTTTGGCATCATTACCATAGATACATAATTGAGAAACACATCTAAATAATCCATACATATTGATTATTCTATTCATTCTATTATAAATTTCTTGACATGTAAAAATATTGTTTATTTGGGTAAGATGTCCAAAACACCTTTTAGTCGTAATGGTAGTAGGGCTAGTGAGTTATTGAATCTCAAACATAGTGATGTATATAGACCAATGAACTCACAAGTGGTGGATTTAGGTACTTAATTACTCTTACAGATGACTTTACTCATTATGGTTATGTGTTTCTACTGGTACACAAGTATGAAACTTTTTAAAAGTTAAAATTCTTTGAAAAAGAAGTACAAAATAAATTAGGAAAAATTATTATGACTCTTCAATCAGATCAGGTAGGATAATACCTAAGTTGGTAATTCACTAATCATCTGAGAGTATTGTGGGATTATTCCACAACTCACTCCTCCCAGAACACGATAGTGGAATATTGTGTCTTAAAGAAGGAATCGTAACTTTTTGGACATATTTTGATCAATGATGATTCAATGTGACATTCTTATTAAAATTTTTGGGTTATTCTATAGATATTGATGCATTACTACTTAATCGCATTCCATCTAAAGTATTCATAAATGAACCATATGAGATATGGAATGGTAAACTTCTCAATATATATTTTATGAGTATTTTGAGTTGTGAATCATATATATGACATTTGGATTTGATAAACTCACCCCTAAATAATAAATGATTATTTATTTATTATCCTAAAACTATGGGTTATTATTTGTCAACCTAACTAGAGACTTGGTGTTCGTGGTCCAGCATAGTGTTTTCCTTAAGAAGGAACACATTATTTGAGTTTTCCATTGGAGGAAAGTTAATCACGAATATGTTCGAGACTAATAACACTACTGAAAAAATGGGCTATACCCGCATTTCAAAACCGTGGGTATAGCCCCTGAAACCGTGGGTATAGGCTATACCCACAGTTTTGGAAACCATGGGCTGGAAAGGCATCGCAATAGAGGGGTTAATGTATACCCACAATTTTATTAAATCGTGGGCACAGAACTGCACAGCGTGGCACACCACATGGCACAGCGTGGCACACCACTGTATTGATGGATTTCAAATCGTAGGAAAGAATTTCAAAAATCGTGAATGGAGGGATTTGAACCCACAACTCACGCAGCACTGGCGAACACTTCTCCAGACCAACTCAGCTCTCCATCATATTATTATATCTATACACGTTTATTATAATATATTAATATAAATTATGTTATATAAAAAAGCAGTGATGTGGTTTCAAACATGCGACTGGCTGCAAAGCACAACCGCAGATCACCAACTATACTACTCGAATATTCTTAATATATACATATGGTTATTTACTTATATTAATAATACTCGAATATCTGAAAAACAAAATTACCATGAATCAAACACCAGTCTTCCCTGCACGAGACCAGTATCTAAACCAACTACCCCATAGAAATATTTCGAATAAAATCTTCTATCCATATAATTATATTAATTTTGAACCATGTTCCCACCAATTGGAACAATTTTGGAAAACCGTGGGTATAAGACTTGTTAAAAAAACCCTGTCCCTACGGGTTTTCCAAACTGTGAGTAAAGGTCTCTATAAGAATCCCTATACCCACAGTTTTACCAAAACTGTGGGTATATGTCTTCAAAAATAACCTATACCCACGGTTTTTCTGAGAACCATGGGTATAGGTGACCTATACCCACGGTTTTCGAAAATTGTGGGTATAGGTTCCTATACTATCCCAATACCCACGGTTTCCCAAAACCGTGGGTATAGGGGTGTCCTATACCCACGGTTTTGTGCAGAATCATGGGTATAGACCCATTTTCTAGTAGTGTAAATAGGAAGTGTTCATGAGATGGAAGTAAATCCAGTTCTCCGAAGGGTTGTGGAATAAAAACAAATTATAGTTACAATATAACATTAAAGGTTTAATATAATTGATCAATATCTTTAGATATATTGATTAATTATGTATAATAATTATGAAAAAACATTAATATTAGATGAAAATACTACCTACTAAAAGGCCATCAAGATTTTTGATTTTGAGAATTGAAAAAAAAATAGAATCTAAAATAGACTTCATCTACACTAACCATGTTTGAAACTTTCTAGATAAATATAATGGTGTGTTTCGGTGCGGATGTGCGTCAGGTTACGCTGTTCCTCCAGGACGCGTTCGCGCGTGCACCCGTCAACCCGAGGGGATGGGCGCGCGGCTTGTGGTCCCGCAGTCCCGCTTTCCAAAGGCGGGCGGCATCCGTCCCTTATTCAGGGGTGTCTGCTCCTTGATCGAAACCGGGATGATGGGATGTCGGCTCCTCCTTCCTTGGACGTCTCCTCGGAACTCGTCGCCTAATCCGGGTCTCCCTCATAGATTTAAGACATGCTCGTGAATCTCGTTCCCGGCGCCATATCTTCATGGACACCGGTTAATTACGCTGCTTCCGCCCGGACGCTCCAAGGAGTCTGGTCGGGGCAGCAACCTGCGGTGAGGAGGCCGGGTGGCTCTGGGTGCTGGGGGCGTGTCGTAACACTGCGGCTCTGCACGTCTGTCTTCCGTCCCTAATAGGGCTTCTCGAAGGCATGATGGCCTGAGGCATCCCGCACTGGGTGCGGGGAACTGTGTCCCCTGAGGTTTTCCTCAGCTTCCCATGTTTAACACGGGGTACGCCGCGAGTTTAACGTCCAGCGGGGACGGCATCGGACTGATCAACACGAAGAGTGGATCAGATGACAGAACCCCTTGTGGGGAACCTCCGACGCTGGGGCCAACGCATGGGAGGCTTCCCAAGTGATATGGAGTGGAGTGAAGTGGCATGACCCCACCGGGATGTGGCGGCCCGGGTAAGGATCAGGATGGATGATGGAGTGAAGAGCTTGGACCCCGTAGGGGGATTCCTACGTACCGCGCGTTAGCACGGATCAAAGTCAACGTAGTTCGGGTATACAGTTTAACGTCATGCTGGACGTCGGCAAGCCGACTCACGAAGAGGTCGAGGCCGCCGGGCGGAGGATTGAACCGAACCACCTCGCACAGAGGGAGATGGAACGGCCGGGTGGATCACAGTTTCACGTCATGCTGGACGATACAAGGAGAAATGGAAAAAGGGGCTATGGGGAGGCACAGTGGAGATACACACGGGAAGTCTCCCACAGGGGCGGATTCATAGGTGAATCGACGCAAGCGTGAACCCTGGAGGGGTCCACTGATGGACGAACCGACGTGAATACGACCGGGACGACCAGGTGGTGGGCTTGAACCTCAGGGAGGCTTCCTACGTACCCTGTTTAGAAGACAGGGATCAAAGTCCACGTAGTTCATTCTGTCAGGACTTACGCACTTGAGGCAGCCCGGATGCGGAAAAACTCAGTTGGAAGGGACTTGGACCGAAAGTAGGAGACACCTCGATCCTAGTCACACCCTCTACTGGCTTCGGCAGTGGGGAGGCGCAATGGAGATACACATGCGCGGCCCCCCACAAGAAACTAGGGGTTTGTAATACCCTACCCCCGTAGGGAAAAGCCGCTCCCATTAAATCGTCCCTAAAGAGGGACAATCCCGACATCCCTGCAGAGACCAGCGGGCGGGGGCCACATCCAAACCGGGGGGGACCCTGCATGCGGGGCACAGGATCGGGTGATGCGGATGGTTTAGCGTCTTGCCAGACGAATTACAGTTTAACGTCGTGTGTTGAGGACGAAGCGGACGGTTTAACGTCTTGCCGGACGAAGTACAGTTTAACGTCGTGTGTTGAGGACGAAGGTGCTTGGCAGTTTAACGTCTTACAGCACGGACGTGGTACAGTTTAACGTCATGTTGGACAAAACACTTGGCAGTTTATCGTCTTGCAGTGCGGATGTGGTACAGTTTAACGTCATGTTGGACGGATGCAGTTTAACATCATGCGGGACGAATGCTGAACAGTTTAACGTCTTGTAGCTTGGACGAGGTACAGTTTAACGTCGTGTTGGACGATATACAGTTTAACGTCGTGTTGGACGATGCACAGTTTAACGTCGTGTTGGACGAATGCAGTTTAACGTCATGCGGGACGATGGATTGCCGCTGATGGGTCCGTGTCACTTCGCGCGAGCCTGGAGGGCCGCACGGGAAGACAACGCACGGTGCGGGCACCCAGGATGAAGATCATCGGGCGCCACGCAGGCGGGTACCCTCAGGGGGTCAAGGGGGGGCGACCCTGTCGGATTGCGCGCAAAAGAGGAGCTTTGCGCGCAAAACAGCAGGTCGGCGCCCAAAATGGCAGGCTGGCGCGCAATCGGGCCAGCCCTTTGCGCGCGGATGATTGAGATTGCACGCACCGGGCTTCGGGTAGCATGCGGGGGCAACGGCTCATTCTCTAACGAATGGCCACTTTGAAAATGGGGGGTGTGCGCAATTGGGCTGGATTGCGCGCACCCGGGGTCAATTGCGCGCAAGAGGCTTCTTTTGCGCGCAAAGGCCTTCGGGTTAAGGATTATTCAAAGGAAAGGAGCCAAGGGGATTGCGCGCGAAGGCGAACCCCAAGGCTCTATTGCGCGAAAGAAAGGAGGTTACCTGAAGATCGGCATTGCGTGCGGAAGGGGTTGGATTGCGCGAACGAGCGACGCTTCGGATTCTGGCCACCTTCAAAACGTCGGGGGTCGCCTTATATTTATAGGCAACCCCGGGCGCGGAATCCGGTCTCGGGCGCGGAATTCCCTTCGCGGGCGCGGAATCAGGACCCGGCGCGCAAGGGAGCCGCGCAGGCCACGGGCGCGCAAAATAGCGCGCCGGCCCAGCGCATTGCGCGCATCCCGGGAGGATTGCGCGCCGCGACTCAACTTTGCGCGCGGGCCTCTGAAATTTCGTGCAAGTCCTCCGGGCCCTCCGGAACGTGCCTCTGACTCCAAATATCACTTCGCTTTCCGCATCCGGAGCTTCGTTTGGGAACAACGGACTTTTCCGGCATCTACAAAAGCCCCCCCTCGGAATCTGATCGGCGAGAGGTCGCAACGATCGGGTTCCGAGGGAGACGCCGGAATGCCGAAGTCCTGGGCTGCGCGGGACTTAGGCGCGCAAAAAGGGGTGCCGGGCGCGCAATTCGCCGCCGCGGTCGCGCAATCGAGCGTTCCGCGCGGCGCGGAATCCCGACCTCGTCTATAAATATGGGTCTGGGGTTCCGCGTTCCATACACAGGCCTTCCGTGCGATAAGCTTCAACGCTCTCGTGCGCGAAATTGCCTTTTCCGGTCGCGAAATTCGCCCGATCGGTGCGCAAAACCATCCGGAATTCGCCTGTCTTTGCGCGAAAACCCGGAACTTTGCGCGACATTCTTCCCAATTGCGCGCCGTCCACTTGGATTGCGAGCCAACCTTCAAACTTCTCTACCAGCCTCGTCCGATCCCGCACGCTTCATCCCTTAACCCGCACGACTCCCGAAGCTTCTGAGATGGCCGCGCATCAAGGAAATGAGGGGGATGCCGCCACTCGCAGAGCTGAGATGGCGACGAACGAGGAGGTCTACGGAGCCAAGGAGATTGTTTCCAACAATCAATCCCTGTTCGACTTGCTGACGCCGGCCCAGAAGACATATCCACTGTCATACAACCTGCCGCTCTGGAACTTCGGCATCCTAGATGAGGTTCCGGTGCCAGGGTTCGAGGTTGATGCGCCACGGACCTGGGTGACTCGGGAGGACGAGCTTCCCCGCTATAACATCACCAACAATGGGCATCCTGCCAGGGAGACCAGGCACTTGGACGTCTATGTCCTGAACCCGAGGACGCGAACCATTGACGGGGGTGAGCCTACTGCGGAGAATTCTCCAGCCCTCTACTCGAGCACATATCGCCAGAGTGTCACTGACGACACCAAGGGCTGGCTGAAGGACTGGGACTTGCGGTCTGGGGGCAATTTCACCAGTGAGTGGGCCTGGGCATTCTGGGTACGCCACACTTGCGATCACTTCGCAGAGGAGCTGCGGTACATCGGCCTGTTTGAGGCGGTGTGGACGTCGCAGTTCCACTTTTACCAGCAGTCCGAGCTCGGGCCGGAGCTGTTCACCCGCTGGTCTCCGGATACCAACACCTTCCATCTTCACCATGGGGAGGTCGGCATCGGTCTCTGGGACATCCACTGCATCGGAGGTATCCCGCTGGAGGGCTACCAATACGATGAGTTCCTGCCCCCGAAGAACATCTGGGAGGACAGGTCACGGACTCCCATTCTGACATGGCATCTACTTGACCTGGCTACGCAGCGACTTGGGATCAAGGACTTCCAGAAGGAAATAGCCTACAAGGAGTGGTTCAGCCAGTTCTTGGAGCATGACCCAGCGGTCAAGATTCCAGGCAGGGGGAAGCGGTGCCCGACCGCAGCTCAGAGGAGCCAGAACGGGTCGTACTGGCGGGTCCTGGAGACGGGCGACTACCGCTCATGGGGGTACCGCGTCATCGAGGCCCGGGACCCAAATGTCCGGTACGCGGCGTTCCTGGCCACCTTTCTGAGTGGGTGGCTCCTGCCAGTGCGGGACGCGAGAATGGGCGTTCGCCCGGCGACACTGGCGATGGCGGGCGCTATGGCCGCCAACAAAAGATAAAACCTCGGGGTCCCAGTGCTGGCGAGGCTGTATGCCATCCTGGGACGCATCTCACGAGGGGGGTCGCCACGAAAGATATGTGGGCCCTTTCAGTTCTTCCACGGCTGGGTGGCTGCTCACCTCGGTGGGTACACGTTTCCGAATGCCATCATTCCTCCGGGCAACGGCCTGCGACCCTCCCTGCTGAACATCGCGGGGGTCGCTCCGATGACCCTAAGTGAGGAGGGCGTGAGGATTCGGATTGGCAATAATGCCAATTTCAACTTCAGTCCATTCCCCACTCCCGTCGGCCAGATGATCGACAATGGGCAGGGTCCGCTGGAGCAGCATGAATACTTCCTGAACATGCGGGGTGGGGTGCTCGTGGCTCGGATCGACGGGAAGGTGATCTGCGAGCCTTACGTGCCAACCCGGTTCGCCAGGCAGTTCGGGTGCCTTCAGCGGATGCCGAAGAGGGTATTCACTGCTGTCCGGGAGGAGACGAACCCTTGCGTCCTTCGCCAGATGTGGCTGATGTTTGCCGCTTTCGGCTCTGGCGACGTCATCACTCTCCCTCCTACCGGGGTTGACGCAGGCTTGGCAACCGAGTACGCCGAACACTGGGCCATCGCGTACCCCGAGGGGCTTCTACGGAAGCCAGTTCGGCGGCTCGAGGTTACCCGTGCAGAGACCGGGCGTCAAGGAAGGAGGCGAGGCGCCGCCACACGGGGGAGAACGGAGGCGCGCCAAGCAGCAGAGCCGGCGCGGGCAGGGACTTCGGCGGCGGGCACATCGCGAGCTGCCGCCACGACCTCAGCGCCCAGAGAGGGGGCACGTGCGGTGGTCGAGGAGCGGCCCGGGAAGCAGGTGAGACGTCTGCTCGAACCCTCCCACGACGCGGTCTTCCCGGCGCTGTGGTCGGCCTGGATGACCCTGCGGCAGTCACTGGGGACCGACGCCATCTGGCGAAAGATACTCAGAGAAGGAATCTATCTGCCAGAGGTCGGGCGCCTCCAGATCGCCGACAGAGTGGACTTCAACCGACAGTATGCGTATCTGACGGCCATGGACGATTACGCGCGCCAACGTGGTCAGCGTGCGGAGCCATCCCTTCTGGTGAAGGTGATGCTCGGTCTAGAGCCCGCTCCAGAACAGATGCCGCCGGCGGAAGATGAAAGTGGCAGCGACTCCGAGGAAGAGGAGGAAATGGGGGAGGATGAAGTCTCCGAGGGAAGATCCCATCAGGGGAGCCCACGGGAGAGCGGCGAGGTGGCCGGCTCTGACAACGTTGATGTCACTGAGCTCCTCGAGGTCCGCTTCTATCCCTACTCAATCTGCTTCATCCATTCTCTTATGCAGCTTCTAACCCATTTCTCCATCTTTCTCAGGAGCACACGGATGTTGGTCAGGCGTCCTCAGCGGGAGTAGGAGAGGCGCCAGCAGGACAAGGCGGGGGCCAGGCACCCATTATCGAATTGACAAGCGCGGAAGGGTCCCCTACTGCAACTATTCCTGCGGTGGCCGGGATAGCGGAAGATGACGCTCTGAACTCCCATAAGTCTCCTTACTTTACTGCTGGTGCTTGCCGTTGACGATCCGTGACTAACCATGGCATGCCCTGCGCAGTGATCTCAACACTGGAGGCTCGTCGGGTTGCCGAACTCGGGCCATCCACGAGTGGACCGGTGGCAGACATGCCGCCTGCTCCGGAACAGACTTCCCACACCGAGCCGGCCCCACCAACTGCTGATCAGGGGGCTGCGGACGCCGGCGGTGCTGACATCGGAGAGAGGTCGGGGGCTGAAGAGGGTGTCAGCACCGCTGGGGAGAGAGAAGAAGTTCGCCCGGATGTTGGGGAACCCATCCCTCATGAGGACCTCCCAGGGGCGGACCCTGCAGCAGACCTGCTGGCTGCCTTCCCTACCTACCGGCCTGCCGACCCCGAGGAGATGGACGACTCAGACGCGGAGGCGGTCGAGGAGAGCCGGATAACGCGCCGTAGGGGGTGGAAGTGCATCCAGCGCTTCCTCAAGCGAGACCCGTCGGAGTGGCTGGGGCGCATGGGATCACTTCAAACCTGGCTGCGCTTCCTGTGTGTCGGGGGAGCTGATGCTCAACGCCTCCATCTGACGGTCCGTGATTTCATGGCCGAAAAGATGCGCGAGAGCTGCCAGCATGCCGACGTCACACAAAGTCGGGACATGTCGGAGAGCACGCGGGCGCTCCTCGCGGCGGAGCAGGAAGTCCGGCGCCTCGAAGGGCAGGCGGCAGAGAAGGAGGCCTTCGTCGCAACGTGTACCGAGCTTGTGGAGCAACTAGCAGCCCAGCTGGTTGACGCCCAGGTACAGCTGACAGAGGCGGGCCAACAGATGGTCACAATTCAGGTCGAGCGGGAGCGTGCACAGGCCAGAATCGACGAACTGCGTGCTGCGACCGCCGACGAAGAGAGGGCACACAGAGAGCGAGAAGCAGCTCTGGAGGCCACCAGCCAAGGGGTAGCGGCATTAGAAAGACTCATTCAGCACGCTAATCCCTAATGGCTTTGTTTTGCCGTTCCCAAAACATTTGCTTCCGCTACTTTGATCCATTTGTATGAATCAATATATTTATCTGCATCTTTTGGCTTAACATGCTCAACCACAATTCGTTGTCTTGCGGGAGTGTTAACCAAGCATCAGGCATCCATAATTGGGCCTGGATTTCTGGAGAAAAGAGGGAGGTCATTCCTAGGAAAGGAGACCTCAGACCTAATCAATGTATCATCCCCCCAACTTGTTCCAACACACGAGCGGGACAACGCTAGGGGCGTTGAGATTTTATCCGAACATAGGGAAATGAGAAAGGGTGAATCGCGTGTCCCGAATCCAGACATCCACAACGGTCGGCCTTCCAGGAAATGCCCAAGACGGTAGGCAGACAGTGGATCGACCATAACAACTGCAATAGACGGACCGAAGGTCATCATTCATATTGCAGGGGGTGGACCACATGTCATCATGAATACCGCTTTGGGGGTTCCTTCAGACACAAGGGTGGAAATCCAGATCAACAGGGCATGCGAAGCGTGGGGCGAAGTGACGATTTGTTCGGACAGAATCCAACGCTCTCAAAATTGCGCCACCGTGGAGAAAGCGTATTAGGCGGATGCACTAATCCGGCCGTGAGTCACCCCAATTCTCAGACAGCACCTCTTTGACGAGGAAACCGTCGCTTCCCACCATTGCAATGGGGCATCCCGAGCTGAATCGGGGAGAATATCACAACTGCACCACTCTACCAGAAGCCAGGCCAGACGGCCGACGATGAGGAGGGGCGGGACTTAACGATCTCTGAGGCTGGACCCGAGTTGAGATGCCCGGGCGTTCCTACGTACTCCATCAGGCTGGAGATCAAGCCACACGTAGTTCTGAGAGTGCAGTTTAACGTCATGCAGGACGTAGAATCCCGTTTAGGGGAGATCTTAGTTTAGGGTCGTAGAGCTCGGACCATAGGGGTAGATCTTAGTTTAAGGTCTTAGAGCTTGGACCATAAGGAGAGATCTTAGTTTAAGGTCTTAGAGCTCGGACCATAAGGAGAGATCTTAGTTTAAAGTCTTAGAGCTCGGACCATAAGGAGAGATCTTAGTTTAAGGTCTTAGAGCTCGGACCATAAGGAGAGATCTTAGTTTAAGGTCTTAGAGCTCGAACCATAGAGAGAGATCTTAGTTTAAGGTCTTAGAGCTCGGACCATAAGGAGAGATCTTAGTTTAAGGTCTTAGAGCTCGGACCATAAGGAGAGATCTTAGTTTAAGGTCTTAGAGCTCGGACCATAAGGACCTCAAAGTACGCCACATCGTGGTCCTATACCCTGGATATGCGAAGATGCACTGAGGGATAGTGTCAAGAGTGTCGAGGTTTCGCCTGGTCAGAATGGGAGGTGGAAAATGTGAATCATGCGGCCATTCACTCAAGGACTGGGGGCACCGGAGTAACGATATGGGAGTACTGCCGACCGTGGCGGAAAAGCAGCATCAATATCGCACTAACCGTTGGTGGAATGAGGCAGCAAACGAGCATCGACCGCTCAATCGTAGGATTCATATCGATTTGTTGCCCGAGGCCATTGGGGGTACCGGCCCGAGTCGGTGGGAGAGCACTGAGGCATTGTGTCCGAACCGTTCACGGGGGCTCCACCCAGGGCGTAGACGATGGGTCCGAATGAAAGGGAGCACGAAGCCTGAAAAGTGGAGGAAACCTGACCAAGCGGATCCTGACCCTCCTGGAAATAAACCAGAGTACTCTTGACACCGGTGGACCACTGCAAGGGGTCGGGGAACACGCCTTGAGGGTGACCTGAAGGCGGCGGATTCCCCAGAGAAGGGGGAATCTCTAAGAGGTGGGGGGCTGGACCCGAAGTTTCAAACATCCGGGCGTTCCTACGTATCCCATAAGAATGGGAATCAAGCCACACGTAGTTCTTGAAGCGCGGCGCAACACAATCGGGCACCAGCCCGGGGAAGAGTGCGGGTCTGACCCTCTCACACAGAAGGAGCGGCATTTGATATTTCTTGTTTGTCCTTAAAGATGAATGGTTTTTCTTTGTGCGGCGACATGCCTGTGATTGAG
The DNA here is from genome assembly GCA_963277665.1 of Viscum album. Classification (NCBI taxonomy): domain Eukaryota; kingdom Viridiplantae; phylum Streptophyta; class Magnoliopsida; order Santalales; family Viscaceae; genus Viscum; species Viscum album. The sequence continues at coordinate 581,181,234 of OY728144.1, forward strand.
AAATCTCTGGCGTCGCCACAATAATTAAGCCACGGAAGGCATTGATGAATGTCGTGGTTATTAACCAGTGCCCAACATGAGTGTCCCCTGAGGAGAACATCACGATGCAGTGTCGTTTCTCGTCGGGCGGCCAAGACGATCACAGTTTACGGTCGTGTGGTAGGACCAGACAACATAGTTTAAGGTCGTGTGGTTCGGACCATGGAGGAATCCACTTATCGCGGTACGGCGGACACGGCGGAGGTGGGAACATACCCAGCCCTGCGGTCACGCACGATTCCAGGAGAAGAGTCTTGGGATAGGGGTCTGCGTATGTCCATCACCCGAGGGGCAGAGATGCTAGCCTCCAGATATACTGGGCCCAGAACGAGATTGTTCGGGCGACTCCTTCCTCCTTATGGGGACGAGGGTCCAGCTACGCATGGCCCTTAGGGAGGATATCCGCATATATCCTTGGTGCTCAGATCATGGGAGCCTCGAACGACATCATTACCCTGGTTGGTCTGCCTAACGTGTAGAGGTGTACTGAAGGTCAGTATGAAGAGAGTGTCGAGATTCCACTACAACGCGCAAAGGCGGAGTGTGATGAGGACTGCGCAACCAATGTTCAGAGCCAGAAATAGCCGACATGGAGATCAAGGACGTTGCTGACCATATTCGCAACACAACATCCGATCGCGTCAGCCTAAGACGGGGCAAGCAAACGAGCATCAACCTCTCAAGCGCAGGATTCATATCGATTTGCGGCCCAAGACCCGTCGGTAAATCGACCCGGAGCGGTAGGAGAGCACTGAGGCATCGTACCCAAACCGCAAACGAGGATCCCTTTGAGTGAAGGCTCGAACAAGAGGAAGCGCGAGGCCTGACAAGCAACACAGGACTTGTCGGGATTGAATCTGACACTACGAGTCATAGACCGAAGTACCCAAAACATGTTAACAGATCACTGGAAAGGGTCGGAGGACTCACCCTGAGAGCAACCAAAAGAGGGCAGATCCCCGTGATCAACCAAGAGACGGGGCTGGACCTGAAACACAAGCGTCCAGGCGGTCCTACGTATCCCATAAGGATGGGAATCAAGCCATACGTAGTTCTTGAGAGGCAGTTTAACATCATGCAGGACGATGAGAGGTGTGAGGTGGTCCCACACATGGGGGAGGCGTACGGCGCGGCCAGTAGACCAACGCGAATGAGGACATAATCCCCCGCTCACGCGATACGCCTCGCACAAAAAGGAGGGGAACTTGGGCCAGAGGCCCGACGCGGGATAGAGATTCCCGGGAAATGGGGCTGGGCCTGAAACATGTATGTCCAGGCGGTCCTACGTATCCCCTAAGGATGGGAATCAAGCCGCACGTAGTTCTTGAAGTGCAGTTTAACGTCATGCAGGACGAGAAAAGAAGGGGGGAGCAGAAGGCATCCCCAAACGTGGGGGGCGTACAGCGTGGCGAGCAAACCGACGTGAATGAGGGCATAGCCCCGCGTTCACACCATACGTCGCACACCCAGAGGCAACTGGGCCAAGGGCCCGAGATGGGATGGAAATTCCCAAAGGATGGGGCTGGGCCTGAAACATGAATGTCCAGACGGTCCTACGTATCCCATAAGGATGAGAATCAAGCCGCACGTAGTTCTTGAGGGGCAGTTTAACGTCATGCAGGACGATATGCTGGGCAGTTTAACGTCGTGCAGCTTGGACGTGGTGCAGTTTAGCGTCATGCAGGACGAGGCACTTGGCAGTTTAACGTCTTGCAGCGCGGACGAATGCTGAAAAGTTTAACGTCTTGTAGCCTGGACGATATGCTAGGCAGTTTAACGTCGTGCAGCTTGGACGTATGCAGTTTAACGTCGTGCAGGACGTGGCACTTGGCAGTTTAACGTCTTTGCAGCGCGGACTAATGCTGAACAGTTTAACGTCTTGTAGCCTGGACGAATGCAGTTTAACGTCGTGCAGGACGTGGGCACACTCAGACAAAGTACTGCTTGAGAAACCTAACGTTGGTGGGAGGAGTGACACGCTCACCATCCATAGTCACCAGGGAGTACGCGCCATTGGGATAGACCTTGTGGATGACAAAAGGTCCCTCCCACTTGGGTTCCAACTTGGGCGGCTTCCGGCCGGGGATCATCGGTGCTCTCAGGGCTAGCACTAGGTCACCCTGCAGGAAGGAGCAGAGGCGAACCTTCTTATTGAAAGCTCGAGCCATTCTGCTTTGATGCCTCTCCAAGTTGTGCAAAGCGCGAAGTCTATTCTCATCCAGTGCTTCCAACTCGACTAGACGGGCTTCAGCAACTCTGTCCGGCGCTTGCTGGTCGCAGACTGCAGTGCGCAAGGACGGTAACTGGATCTCGATGGGCAGGACGGCCTCAGCTCCGTACACCTGGGAATAAGGGGTCATCTGGGTGGAATTGCGAGTCGTCGTCCGATAAGCCCAGAGGGCGTTGGGGAGCTTGTCCGGCCAACTCTTCTTGTTCTGACCAACCATCTTTTGCAGAATGTTAGAGAGGGTTTTGTTAAACGCCTCGATCTGTCCATTCGCCTGCGCATGATAGCGAGATGTATGGTTCGAGCGAATGTTATACTTGGCGTACAACTTCTTCAACTCGGCTGCTCGGAAATTGGTTCTGTTATCCGTGAGGATAGCGTGAGGCACTCCAAATCGATAGATGATGTTGGAGGTCACGAAGTCAGCGATCGAACAGGATTTGACCTCTCTGAGCGGAATCGCCTCTGCCCATTTGGAGAAGAAGTCCGTGGCGGTCAGAATGAACCGGCACTGGCGAGCTGTCGCCGGTGGGTAAGGTCCCACAACGTCCAGACCCCAGACTGCAAAGGTCCAGGAATACCTAGTGGTATGGAGAGGCTCCGGCGGCCGATGCACAAAGTTCGCATGAACCTGGCACGCATGGCACCTCCTGGCATACTCGATGTAGTCATGGATCATGGAGGGCCAGAAGTATCCCAACCTCCGAATCTGGTGGGACAGCTTCGGCCCAGTCTGGTGGGCGCCACATGAACCAGCATGAACCTCTTGCATGACTCGTGGGATCTCAACTCCCTGAAGGCAACGGAGGAGAACCCCATCAAATCCGCGTTTGTAGAGGATCTGCTCCAGGCCGGGGCTGCTCTGGAGGACAAACTGCGATGCGCGGCGTCGAACTCGCTCGCGCTCGGCCCGATCCGATGGAAGAATGCCATGTTGGAGGTACTCAACCAAAGGCGTCCTCCAATCAGGGGCTGATCCGACTGTCATATCTGGGGTACTCGGGGCTCCGGGCATAGGGGCAACCGTGGTGAGATTACTTACCAACGGGCCGCGATCTTCTTCCAGGATAACGGGAGCGATGAGCCTGCGGCGCGTCACGCGGACGATCAGGTTTTCCTGTTCAGGCTCCGCAAGTGACGCGGCAAGGCTGGCCAAAGCATCTGCTCGACCGTTCTGCGACCGGGGAATATGGACAATTTCCGTCCGAGAAGGGAACCGGGCCATCAGAAGGAGGGTGCACTCCAGCAATGGCACAAGTTCCGGCTTCTTGACAACATAGTCGCCATTGATCTGCTTAACGACCAGCTCGGAGTCCCCTTTCACGCACAGACGGGGCACGTCGATCTCGAGAGCCAACTCGAGGCCGGTGATGAGGGCATGGTATTCCGCCTCATTGTTGGTACAGCCCTCTGACAACAGGAACGAGTATGGCAGCACGGCTCGCTCCGGGGTAATGAAGACGATGCCCAAGCCCACTCTGTTGAGCTTAGGATTATCGAGTCTTCTACCGGTGGGGCTCCGGGAGGCACCGTCAAAGTGCATCTGCCAGCATGGATCGGCTCGATCAACCGAGAGAATGGTCCCATCAGGAAAGCTTAGATCCAGCGGCTGATCCGCGGAGGTCGGGTGAGCTGCCAGAAAGTCTGCCAATGCTTGCCCTTTGATGGCCTTCTGAGACACATACCTGATGTCGAACTGCTGGAGAATCACAGCCCACCGCGCTAGACGGCCAGTCAACATAGGCCGGCTCAGGATATATTTCAACGGGTCTACCTGAGAAACCAACTGTACCTCATGGTGCTGCAAGTAGTGCCGTAATTTCTGTATGGCAAATACGAGCGCCAGGCAGCTCTTCTCGATGGGGGAATACCTAACTTCCGCATCGAGGAGCATGCGACTGAGGTAATAGAGGCTATTCTCCGTTCCCTCGTTGTTCTTCTGGGCGAGAAGGGCACCCAGGGACCGTTCCAGGGCGGTCACATAGAGGACCAGCGGCTTCCCGGATACAGGCGGCATCAGAACCGGAGGTTGAAGCAGGTACTGCTTGATTTCCTCGAAAGCGGTCTGACACTCTTTATCCCATACATAGGTGGCACCTTTCTTCATGAGCCGAGAAAAGGTCTTACACTTGCCGGCCAGATTCGCGATGAATCGGCGTATATAGGCTAAGTGGCCTTGGAACCCTTGCAGTTCCCGGATGGTACCTGGGGGAGGCATCTGGCTAATCGCCCTGATTTTCTCTGGGTCGATATCAATACCCCGGTATCTTACCACAAATCCAAGGAACTTTCCGGAGGTGACCCCAAAGGCACACTTCAACGGGTTCATCTTCAGGCAGTGAGACCGGAGGAAGCCGAACACTTTCTCAAGATCTTTGAGATGGTCCTGACGCTGGCGCGATTTGACAACCAAGTCGTCGACGTAGCATTCCACCAGTGTGCCGAGGATTGGCTTGAATATGCGGTGCATCGCCCGTTGATAGGTGGCACCTGCATTCTTCAGGCCGAAGGGCATGACCCGGTAGCAAAAGGTACCTTGGGGGGCCCTGAAGGCAGTGAACTCCTCATCCTCAAGGGCCATCCGAATTTGGTTGTATCCGGAGTATCCATCCATGAAGGAGAGGGCTTGGAACCCTTCCGTGGCATCAATCAACAGCTCTATCACTGGAAGGGGAAAATCATCCTTCGGACAGTGGCGGTTGAGATCGCGGAAGTCGATGCAGACTCTAATCTGCCCGTTCTTCTTCCTGACCGGCACAATGTTGGCCAGCCATTTGGGGTACTGAACTTCCCTCATGAAGTTGGCTTTGATAAGCTTGTCAACTTCAGCCTCAACCATGGCACCGTGGGACAGGTGCATCTTCCTGGGAGGCTGCTTGAACCCGCGATGGTTCGCCGGGAGACCAAGTCTGTGGACGGCTACCTGAGGATCTAGCCCCGGCATCTCGTCGTAGCCCCAAGCGAACACATCACGGTGCTGCCTGAGAAAGTCCACGTACTGCTGCCGCTCCTCAGAGGGCATGGCGGCACTGACCAATGTGGGTCTTGGATCGGCCTCGGTTCCAAGGTTCACCTGTATTAACTCATCGACCGTGGCGGGGACGCCCTCCTCAAAGGCTGGGGGTGCGTCTTCCATATCCTCTCCACTCTGGGAGGGATCGTCCACGGGAGAGACTGCGTTGGAAACTGCATTGGGGCTACCAGATCCTGCTGGGCCACTGGTGCTGGCACGGGCGGTCGCGGTCATCTCATCAGGAGACTCGCGGGCCGTCGAGACCATGGCGACGTCCAACCGGTGAATCGGGAGGACGTAAGCGTCATCCAGACTTGTCCAGGGATCACTTGCAACAACGACAGGATCAACCTCACCTGCCAGGATCTGCTTATCCTTGCTCTGGTAATAGTCCGCGTCCAGATAGCGGGCTTCACACGAGGCAAAAGGAGAGGCATCTCCTTGAAGCACGCCTACTCGACCATTAAGGGAGTATTTGAGGCATTGGTGGTATGACGAGGGAACCACCGCGTGAAGGTGGAGCCATGGCCTTCCCATCAATGCGTTATACGCAGTGTCCTGAGAGACTACCATGAATTCGGTGTTGGCAATCAAGTCACCGAACTGGGTCTTCAAACGTATCTTGCCGACCGGGGTTTGCTTGGTGCGGTCGTACCCCTGGATCCTGAGGTCGGAGGGAATAAAGTCATCCTCAGACAACCCCAATCTCCGGAGCGTCCGAGTTGGAATCAGGTTAATCCCGGACCCCGTGTCGACAAGACAGCGCCGGACTTCAAGGCCATTGAACTGGCCAGTGACATACAGCGGACGAATGTGTCCCTGTATAGGAGGGTCTTCATCCTTACCAGAGAACGAGATAACTGCCTGACATTCGGCGTCCTCGATCGTTTCGGCGTGAAAGGCCTCTGCAGCCGCAACCTCTGTCTCAAACTGGAGGGGGCTCTTCAGGGCTTCAGCGAGTGCCTCGCGCATCTCAGATGACATGCGCAGAGCCTAAAGGATGGAGAGCCTTACTGGGATGTCGGCCAAGTGCTTCAGGACATCATACTTTTCGGCCAAGCACGAGCCCCTGGTTGCAGGAGGTTGCTCTGCGGTTGGCGGCATGACGGGCCTTGCCGGTTGGATCGGCGGCCGACTGGTACTTGGCGCATCTCGTTGTTCACTGGTTGCAGTCCGGGAAATGGTCACCGTACTGGGGTCAGGAGGCCGGGATGGACCCATGGCAGGGCGGAGCTGGTCGTGACGCGGCTGAGGCGGTTCTGCCTGGTCCCACACCACAAACAGCGGCGGAGGCGAATCCGTCATCCCCGAATGGGGGGGCGGCGCACGTTGTGCTCGGTTTTGAGCCTGCTGCCTAGTCTCAGTGGCGTGCACGACCTGGCTGGAGGTACCAACGGCTGTGCCCCGGCGACTCCTGCTGCTGCGGTTCTTCCGACGGTGGCGACGACCGGGGACACTAGGGAGGTCCACCTGGTGTTCTTCAACGTCGGGAACCGAAAAGGGATTTACCAGCTCGACGGTATTAACCGAAATGTACCCAACACCGTCATCGGACGAATCATCCATCACCGGGAGGATCCGAGGAGGGACCCCCATCTCTGGGGGCATGAAATCGCCGAGAGTGCGGGATAGTGGCGGAACCGGCGGGGCGCGCTCTTCCTTCTTGCGCTGCCGCCGTTTGCTCCTCTTGGAAGAGGCAGGCTGGGACGACGATGCCGAAGCAGCACCCGCAGATTCTGGGGGCTCAGGATGATTCAAGCGCGCATGGATGATTCCATGGGCGCGAATGGTCGTCTTGCGGGCCATCCAGTTATTATACTTCTGGGATCCGCGGTCGGAGACCAGCTGCCATTCGTCCTCATTGCCACTATCGTCATCTGATCCCACGAACACGCCCGCCACTTGTGCTGGAGCTGGGCCCAACCTGATTACATTGTTGTTAATCTGGTCTTGGAGCCAATCCTTAAACACATAGCACCGCGGGATGGTGTGCCCCAGGGCCCGATGGTAGGGGCAGTAGCGGGGGTTATTCGTAAGATGTGCCTCCTCTGGCCTCCAACACTCAGGCAGTCGCACAATCCTCTGCTCCAGGGCGCTCCGGAAATAACCGGGGACCTGATCCTCATGGAATGAGTAAGTCAGGTGTCGCGGGCCCCTGGGAGCGTGGTCTTGACGAGGGGCTGGAGGGGCCGGCCGAGGAGGTGGACCCTGATTATCTCGCCTGGGTTGTGGCGGTACATTACGCGGAGGGGCCGGCCGGTTCTGGGGCTGCTGCTGCTGGGCCGGGAACTGAGCCCGTGGAGGCGGATTCCTGTGAGGCTGTGGAGCTGGCCTCGTCGGCAGCAGCTCCAACGGCCTGGGGGCCTCTATCTGGGCAACAGCAGCGGGCTCAGCCCTGCTGACTCCCCTTGCAGGAATCATAGGAGGCAGCAGGTGTGCCTGGCTGGCCTGTTGTAGGGCTTCCTCAAGACGTTGAGCTTTGTCTGAGAAGTCCCTGAACCCTCTGGGGTAATTCTGAGTGATCAGGGAAGGGACCAGCTCGGTCTTGACGTTCCCGACGCACATTGTCAGCAACTTCTCCTGAGTCAATGGCATGTCAAGGGAATACGTGAGACCCTTCCATCGGGCGACGAAGTCCGCGACTCGCTCATCAGGCCTCTGCTTGCACTTGAAGAGGTCTGCGATATTTGTCTTCCGGGTCGTGGAACTGAACTGGTAGAGGAACTGTCTACGGAGGTCCTCCCACCTGGTTACCAACTCGACGGGGAGCTGGCTGTACCAGAAAAATGCTGGCCCTTCCAGTGTCTGAACAAAGCAGCGAAGCTTAGCGGCCTCTTGCTGCGCCGGAGTCCCCAACATAGGCCCGCACCTCGAGTTGAAGTGGGCTAAATGCTGTGGCGGATCTCCAGTCCCGTTGAAGGGAGCGAAAGTGGGATTCCCGAATCCCGGAGGTGCCGGCATGTCATCCACCCATGCTGGGTAGGGCTTGCCGTCCGGTGGGATCGCCTCCTGCCGAGTCTCCAAGGCCTCCAAGCGGGCAATGAGTGCCGCCATCGGATCGTCCGGACATGGGTTCCAGTCCTGGCAAGGATCTCTAACCACGAGCGCATTGCATGGCCCTTCAATAGGGTCGTCGACCGGGTTGTCGAACTCGGCAGCTCGTGGGATGGCGGGCGGAGTGGCCCTTGGGGCAGCGGGAGGAATCCGAGCGGGGTCTCTCAGGTAGTCACGCCGCTCGGGAGGGTGTGGCAAAACATACCGCTCCCTCTTGCCGTAGGCAATGGCCTCTCTTCTGTCGGCGAACACGGCGTAATTACTGTTGCCCGGGAGAGTCTCGTCGAGGAGCGGTTGTTCCGGTCCCTGTTGTCCTGGCCTATGATCACCGTAGTCAGGCCGCCGTTCTGCAACGCGCTCGGCGAGGAGCTGGTCAACCAGCTTCTTCTGTTCGGCGAGCTGCTGACGTAGCGTAGCCTTCTCGGGATCCTCCTCTGCCCTCTGCATGGAGGCAGATGGGTCGGCGGGATTTATAGCCTCGCTGTGCTCTTTTCCTTTGCTGACGTTTCGGCTCAACGTCAGTGCTTCAGTGGGTGCGGGGAGCCCCAGGAGGTTCCTCTGACGACGAGTGACTCTCACCGATGGCTCTGACGACGGCTTGTCTTCGGGGGGGAAGCCCCCGTCGAGAAGTTCCAAGTCGTTCCCCTCTCCCGACAGGTCAGCCATATTGACCGTTTCTGTCCCTGGGGATATACCCTCAGGGCCACCCAGCGAATCGGGCTGTCGGCGAATCACACTGAAGCGTAGGGCAGCGTACTGCCCCCATCCACGGATATACACGTGGGGAGTGGCTTCCTCGATAACTTTGCGGAGTACTTGAAGACACTCAACGCATCGTTGTTGGAGGGCCTCGTGGTGCTCAAATGACCCGGGGTGCCGACCCGCGGGGAGCATGGCCAGGTCAATTTGACGGCACTGCTCACCAATATCCTCCAGGTGCACTTGACTCCCGGGGTATGGCATTTGTAGGCGGTGAAGACAGGAGCGAGTCTCCCGGAGAGTTCAGCGGAAGCATTCGAACTCATCCGGGGTGAGCGATTCAGGTGCATCAAAGCCCGGTCCTACGACTGGCCAAAACTTCTCAGGGAAGTGGCCCTCTGCAAGGACAGTCCAGAAGCTCCACGACTCAAACTCGGGACCCAGATCTCCTTGGTCCTCTTCAATGGCTGGGAACGGACGGGGAACCGGCAGTGGTGCCGAGGCGGGCCGCCGGGCTGACGGGCTGGCCGGCGGTGAATAAGGCGAACAGGCCAATTGGCCTCCATATCTCGGGCCGCCCTCTGAGGGTGGCGGTGCCCTGGCTACCACATCACGATAGGACGGGCCGGCGAGCGAACATCCTGTCGTAGCATCGGTGCTCGCCGAGGGTGCACCAGATCGTGGATCGACCGTCGGTCCCCAGAAAAAGTCTCCGGCTTCTCCGATCGAGAAGGAAGGCACTTCCGGAGGGGCCGGTACCAACCGCAAGCTTGATCCTTGGGGGTCTACCAGGCCCTCGTTACTCCGGATATACCTTCGGAGAGAAGCGGGGATCACATCAATCTCGCTCTCGGGGAGCACGAGGCTGACGTGCCGCATTCCTACCCCTGCCCTTGACTGGCGGGATTGGGGAAAGGGCTCTGTCGCCGAATCGTACTCCGCCTCTGAATCAGAGAATCGAACCGGTCGGATCTCTGTCCGGAATTCCGTAACATTCTTCCCTCGGCGTCGACGCCTTGCCTTCCTGCCCCTGGGTGGTTCTTCGGGGCAGGGCTGATCTATGTCCTGGCGTCCTCCGGCCGCACTAGTGCTGGGGCGAAGAGGACTGGAAACCAAGGTGCGAGGGGCACCGGGACAGATATCAAAGGGGACGCGGGGAGAGATGATTCCGGGCAGGCCTCCGGGCCGGGATCGGAAGGTGGGATGACCCATGCCTCCTGGATCGGCCACACGGAGTAGATCCCGCTGGTGAATAGCGCTACCGCGAGGTGGTCCGCAGTGGCTACTGCCTGCACCAGCAACCGGGAGAGTCGACCCAACCTGCCTTTGGGGCGGTCGAGGCCTCGATCCAGGTCAGGCATAGAAGTTCCCCTGCTCAGGATGCGCAGGGGCCTGGCGACTGGAGCCAACAGTGGCTTGGGCCAATGCGGCCGCTGTTGCTAGGGCCCCAAGGTGGGCATCCTCTTCCGCTCGTGCCCGACGTTGGTGTCGGGACAGACGAGTCGGGATGAGCGGCGTGGGCAGGTGGAGAGCCCGCTCTTCGACTTGAGAGGCCTGACGGCGATGTCGCCGTGGCCTGGCAGGAGTCCTTACCGTAGATCCCTGGAGCGAATCCCGGATAGGGGGATCCCGGGCATCTTCCACCTCATCCGCATAGGGAAGGGAACTGTCAGAGCACTCCGGGGATAAGCTCCCGAAGCGGTTGGACGTCGAGGTAGGCAGCGGTGCCTCCCTGCGCGGCCCTCGGGGGCGGCGGTGGTGGCGAGGTGCAGCCTCCTCAAGGTCTAGGCGAGCCATGTCCCTAGTGGGGATGACTCCCTCTTCCTCATATCTCTGCACCAGGGTGTTGATCACCCTTCTCTGGATGACCTCCGAGGGGGAGAGAGGGCGTGGTTGTCCCGCAATTGCGGCTGCTGGGACGGCTGTGGAACGGGCGGGACCGCGCGGAGTAGCCGCGTCGGTGTTTCCCCTACCCCTGCGCCAATGGGCGGGTGGCGATCGGGCACTGGATCGGGTGACCTGATTTCTGAAAGCAGGGAGAAGGACCCATTAACACTGACAGGAAAAAGGAATCGACAACCAACCATTAGTGCCACGACGCCTTCCGTGGGGGGAACCCAGGCCCTCGACGTTGCGAGACGGAGTGCCCGATGTCCCTTCCCCAGCCCCTGGCGGGTAGGACTGAATGCTTGGCCGGGCAACATGCCGGTCTTCCAACACCTCTGAAAGCCATCGGTCCTCGTATCGAGGAGAAGAGATTCACGTCGGGTTCACCATTTTTCTGTTTCGGTGCGGATGTGCGTCAGGTTACGCTGTTCCTCCAGGACGCGTTCGCGCGTGCACCCGTCAACCCGAGGGGATGGGCGCGCGGCTTGTGGTCCCGCAGTCCCGCTTTCCAAAGGCGGGCGGCATCCGTCCCTTATTCAGGGGCGTCTGCTCCTTGATCGAAACCGAGATGATGGGATGTCGGCTCCTCCTTCCTTGGACGTCTCCTCGGAACTCGTCGCCTAATCCGGGTCTCCCTCATAGATTTAAGACATGCTCGTGAATCTCGTTCCCGGCGCCATATCTTCATGGACACCGGTTAATTACGCTGCTTCCGCCCGGACGCTCCAAGGAGTCTGGTCGGGGCAGCAACCTGCGGTGAGGAGGCCGGGTGGCTCTGGGTGCTGGGGGCGTGTCGTAACACTGCGGCTCTGCACGTCTGTCTTCCGTCCCTAATAGGGCTTCTCGAAGGCATGATGGCCTGAGGCATCCCACACTGGGTGCGGGGAACTGTGTCCCCTGAGGTTTTCCTCAGCTTCCCATGTTTAACACGGGGTATGCCGCGAGTTTAACGTCCAGCGGGGACGGCATCGGACTGATCAACACGAAGAGTGGATCAGATGACAGAACCCCTTGCGGGGAACCTCCGACGCTGGGGCCAACGCATGGGCGGCTTCCCAAGTGATATGGAGTGGAGTGAAGTGGCATGACCCCACCGGGATGTGGCGGCCCGGGTAAGGATCAGGATGGATGATGGAGTGAAGATCTTGGACCCCGTAGGGGCTTCCTACGTACCACGCGTTAGCACGGATCAAATTCAACGTAGTTCGGGTATACAGTTTAACGTCATTCTGGACGTCGGCAAGCCGACTCACGAAGAGGTCGAGGCCACCGGGCGGAGGATTGAACCGAACCACCTCGCACAGAGGGAGATGGAACGACCGGGTGGATCACAGTTTCACGTCATGCTGGACGATACAAGGAGAAATGGAAAAAGGGGCTGTGGGGAGGCACAGTGGAGATACACACGGGCAGTCTCCCACAGGGGCGGATTCATAGGTGAATCGACGCAAGCGTGAACCCTGGAGGGGTCCACTGATGGACGAACCGACGTGAATACGACCGGGACGACTAGGTGGTGGGCTTGAACCTCAGGGAGGCTTCCTACGTACCCTGTTTAGAAGACAGGGATCAAAGTCCACGTAGTTCATTCTGTCAGGACTTACACACTTGAGGCAGCCCAGATGCGGCAAAACTCAGTTGGAAGGGACTTGGACCGAAAGTAGGAGACACCTCGATCCCAGTCACACCCTCTACTGGCTTCGGCAGTGGGGAGGCGCAATGGAGATACACATGCGCGGCCCCCCACAAGAAACTAGGGGTTTGTAATACCCTACCCCCGTAGGGAAAAGCCGCTCCCATTAAATCGTCCCTAAAGAGGGACAATCCCGACATCCCTGCAGAGACAAGCGGGCGGGGGCCACATCCAAACCGGGGGGGACCCTGCGTGCGGGGCACGGGATCGGGTGATGCGGATGGTTTAGCGTCTTGCCAGACGAAGTACAGTTTAACGTCGTGTGTTGAGGACGAAGCGGACGGTTTAACGTCTTGCCGGACGAAGTACAGTTTAACGTCGTGTGTTGAGGACGAAGGTGCTTGGCAGTTTAACGTCTTATAGCGCAGACGTGGTACAGTTTAACGTCATGTTGGACAAAACACTTGGCAGTTTATCGTCTTGCAGTGCGGACGTGGTACAGTTTAACGTCATGTTGGACGGATGCAGTTTAACGTCATGCGGGACGAATGCTGAATAGTTTAACGTCTTGTAGCTTGGACGAGGTACAGTTTAACGTCGTGTTGGACGATATACAGTTTAACGTCGTGTTGGACGATGCACAGTTTAACGTCGTGTTGGACGAATGAAGTTTAACGTCATGCGGGACGATGGATTGCCGCTGATGGGTCCGTGTCACTTCGCGCGAGCCTGGAGGGCCGCACGGGAAGACAACGCACGGTGCGGGCACCCAGGATGAAGATCATCGGGCGCCACGCAGGCGGGTACCCTCAGGGGGTCAAGGGGGGGCGACCCTGTCGGATTGCGCGCAAAAGAGGAGCTTTGCGCGAAAAACAGCAGGTCGGCGCGCAAAATGGCGGGCTGGCGCGCAATCGGGCCAGCCCTTTGCGCGCGGGTGATTGAGATTGCGCGCACCGGGCTTCGGGTAGCACGCGGGGGCAACGGCTCATTCTCTAACGAATGGCCACTTTGAAAATGGGGGGTGCGCGCAATCGGGCTGGATTGCGCGCACCCGGGGGCAATTGCGCGCAAGAGGCTTCTTTTGCGCGCAAAGGCCTTCGGGTTAAGGATTATTCAAAGGAAAGGAGCCAAGGGGATTGCGCGCGAAGGCGAACCCCAAGGCTCTATTGCGCGAAAGAAAGGAGGTTACCTGAAGATCGGCATTGCGCACGGAAGGGGTTGGATTGCGCGAACGAGCGACGCTTCGGATTCTGGCCACCTTCAAAACGTCAGGGGTCGCCTTATATTTATAGGCAACCCCGAGCGCGGAATCCAGTCTCGGGCGCGGAATTCCCTTCGCGGGCGCGGAATCAGGACCCGGCGCGCAAGGGAGCCGCACAGGCCACGGGCGCGCAAAATAGCGCGCCGGCCCAGCGCATTGCGCGCATCCCGGGAGGATTGCGCGCCGCGACTCAACTTTGCGCGCGGGCCTCTGAAATTTCGTGCAAGTCCTCTGGGCCCTCCGGAACGTGCCTCTGACTCCAAATATCACTTCGCTTTCCGCATCTGGAGCTTCGTTTGGGAACAATGGACTTTTCTGGCGTCTACATGGTGTAAGACCCATAGTATGTTATTACCGATATGTAATGGAAATATGGTCTATAGGGGGAATTTAATATACAATTTAATATTTTTGATAAAATAAAATAATCAACGTTAATAACATATTAGGATTCAATACTGAGTGAAATTGTAAACAGTACACATCTAATAAATGAGTTCTTATGAAACCCTTCAAGTGAAAATATTAATTAATAAAAAATTAAATAGAAATTGTAAAATAATGAGATAATATATCATAATAATTAATGTAATGATAAGGATAATAACACCAAACTTTTATAGTAGTTCGATTCAACATGGACCTACATCTTCTCTTCACAAACTCTATACATTAGTGAGAGTATTGGTATCCACTATAATATTGAGCCTTTACAAAGGAGTAGACACAAATTATATCATTACCTTCTATGTTTGTAGTAAAAACCTAATCCGTTACTAGGATAGATAAAAACTATTCACTTTATATTTACAAGAAAAACAAATATTTTCTAAAGATAAACCCTAACCTAGATCTTTTTATGAGGTTCATGATGAAGCAATGTGTACTTTCTTTTGAATCAGGTTCGTATGACCAATACAATTCCTTCTAGTTTGAGGCACAACAATGTGTGAGTATTGTTACAACTCATTAAGAACTTCATAACTCAGAGTAATATAGCACGTGGAATGTTATAATAAATAAAATAGATAAATGTGAACATTGGAATATAGGAATATAATACAATCAGCTTCATTCCTTTAGATATTTAGGATAAATGATGATGAATCCAGAAACCCAACATAGGTACAATAATTTGTCATATCAGTTTATGAACAATGATGCTAATGAAACTTTTTAGAACATCAAATAAAATTCTAATTGTTAACCCATGATTTCGTTATCTTACTTATTTTCCTCCACCTCGATATATAATCAAAAATATAATGGCTGGTTCTTTTCAATATCCATGATCACTATTCATATGAGAGTTTCTTAAAAATCATCACCACTTCATGCATAATGGTTAGAAATAATGAAAATAAGGAAATAATATTGTTTCTTAATCTTGAATATCATATGTATTCAAAAATTAATTCTCATATTCTTCCTATATAAAATAACTTAAACAAACATCACAGAATATTTTAGAAATTTATAATAATTTATATAAAAATAAAATAGATAAAAAACCAAAACAATTCAAATCAACTTTAAATATAAAAATAATAATAAAATATAGTATTGAAACATAAACAAATTTAGAATGAGATTTGAAAATTTGTTTGCAAACCACTACTACAAAAACGAGCAAGGGAAGCGCCACCTTTTATCAGTGCTAAGACAAAACCACTGATAAAGGAACCCTTTATGAGTGATAAAATTTTAGTGCTGATAAATTCATTCTATATTAGTTTTTTTCTTATCACTTACAAATATTATGCTATATAAGCTCTAAAAAAGCGCTGATAAAGGGTTTCTTTGTCAGTGATAAAATTTTATCACTGATAAAGTAAGCCTTTATCAATGCTTTTTTAGCACTGATAAAATCATAGTCCCATATTTTATAAAATTTGGTGCACAGTATCCTCTATTTATCGTTCCCTCAAGCCCTCACGGTGTTGTACCCCTGCGACAACTCCCCTCCCCCCGTGATCTTCTCTTTGTCGGAGCTATGCTGCTATCCCTACTTCTTCTCCTCTCCCTCAAACCACTTCCACAGATTCCCCTCCACGAAAACCTTACTTCCTCCTCTCCGTTGGACTCCCGGAAAACCCTACCAATCCATTTCTCAACGTTGGAAACTCCTCCCGTGCACCTCCCCCTCGCAGTCGTGCCTTCCTCTCGTGATGTGGCGTTGAAGGCTCCCTGACCGCTCGACACTTCTTCTCTCCCTCCATCACGGGTGAGATCTACTCTAGGTAAGTCTCCCACTTCTCCTTCTAGGTTTCTTTTTCATGGATGCATTTTGTGAGAGTATTTTACATTAGTGTGATGTTTGGATTCTTCCCCCTGATCACCACCCTTGGATTAGATGCTAACTAACATAGAGTTATAACAATCTATGTCACTAAATCACACACATATTGGATTCTTATACCTAGTTAAAAGATGATTTGTACTAAAGTATAATTTTTTTTATGATTCCCCATGGGTCCTTATGATGTTTGGAATTAGAATTTATTTTTCAACAAGTGTCATATGTATGAGGGTTTGATATTCAAGTGCAACCTAAAGCTAGATCTTGTTATACATGAATATTCTATTAATGTTGAGTGTTTTTTCCTCATCCTTCTAATGGGTGTATCTATATTGGGGAAAGTGGCCTTTTTGTAAACCCCTACATGAAAAATAAGAGTTTTGATAGTACCCACCTAATTATTAATTGGTTACACTTTGTGGGTGTCATGATGTGTTGGTGATTATGTTTATGGGGAAGGTTCTATTTATGATTGTGTTTATATGGAAGGTTCTACTTTTGGATGGGCCTCACGGGGGTTGTTATAAAGGGAGGCTAGAGCAATTGAGTGATAGAGAAAATTGAGTAGGAATCGGCTTTGAGACTTGGACTTGGCTTCATTTTGGGATGGATCTCTCTCGTAGTGTTTTCTTTAATTTTCTTCCTCCTCAGCTGTAGATCTCTAGCTATATTCCATATACTTAGTGATTTTTCTTAGTAGTATATCATTTATGTAGGTTGTTTTTTATATTTACAAAAAAGTGTGTGACACTATTTGTGAAAAATTATTTTTTATAAGTGTTTATAGGTTATATATTTTATGTTTGACATCACTTATTGAAAAGTGATCACAACTGATCACAGTTGATTGGGTATAAGGCTATGTTTGACATCACTTGAGGTTCATATTGACAAAACATATTTATAATTGTTTAAAGCACTTATCAAATATAATAAATGGTTTTGTATAAGTTTTTCCAGCTTGGGTGTTGGAAAGGTGATAATCTGTCACATTTTTATGTAGTTTTATTCTAGAATTTAAGGGTCTACTTTGGGTTTAGATAGTGGTGTGAACATGTGAGCAGTTGTATTTGGGTGGTTAATTATTTTTAGGATTGTGGGATGTTTCTTGACTTCTATCAATGGTAAATTCCACATATCTTTATTTTATGTCAAGGATAATTTAAGGGTTGTGTCAACTTAGTGAACCTCTATAACCAGTTGTTCCTAGGTGCTAGTCCAGAAGATTTTTTCTTAAAAATGGGGAGACACCATGAACTTCATTGGGTAGATAGGGATTCTTCCCTAATACCTATTATGGATATCAAGATTATTATTTTGAATGGAGACAGCTCTAGTAAAGAACTACCCTTAGTGTGTCAGGCCAAGTGATTTTGGTTAAGTACACCTACATTATGGAAAATCAGATTATGTGATGGGGGTGAATTTATTCTCAAGAGATTGTAAATGTCTTTCACTTGGTTGGATTGTATTTCATCTCTTTTTATTAAATCCATTAATTTATTTTGATCAATTAATTGATCTACCTCTAGTTGATTGGGGGAATTCAACTTGTAATGCTAAGCTTTGGATGGCTATATTAGTGTTCTATGATTATGACTATGGTTTGAGTTGATATAATAATCTTTTAAGGTAGTGATCTTCTGGGATGTAGGGTTAGTATCACCCACCCATAGAAGGTGTGTAATGCAATTCTCATCTCAGGAGGCACTGTCATTCATAGGTACCTCAAGGATTGACCATTACTCCAAGGAATTTAATATGATTGTGATGGGTATATACATATCACATTGCATTTTCTTAACATTCATACTATAGTCAGAGAGGCAGTCGACAAATAGCCTAGTCAGAGGAAGGAACTAGAGAAAGGAGGTATATACAACACTAAAGTGATGAAGGAGATTGGGTAGCTGCAAGAGGTGAATGGAACTTTGGTTTGATTCTACTAATACTACCCCTAAGTAGACTAGTCATATATTAGGAAGTTAGTGGTTAGAAGCAAGTATAATTGTAGTCACTACAGTATTTTTACTAGGAGGCTCTAGGAGTATTTGGAGGTACGATCTATGTTCGTTATACTTTTCTTGTAGTACTATTAGAAATAGGTACAAGAAACTGTTTTTCTTAATTTTTTCAATTATTTTCTAATTATATGGTTGGCTCTATTAATCTCTATTTTTATAAGTAAGTGGTTATATTCTATTGTATTTTGAAGTACTGTTTTGTGTATTTGAATCATAAATAATAATATTTGAGATTCAAATAGGATGGAGATGAATAATGATTTGATGGATGCTAATCGTTTGACAATAGAGTATGAAAATGGAGTGAAAGAGTTCATCAAGTTGGCAAAGGATCATCCAATGGATTCTTATCAAATCCTTTGTCCATGTTTACATTGTTGTTATTCCATACTAATTACTCTAGAGGAGTTGGAAGAACATTTGATATGTCACAGAATAGATCGGAGTTATAAATGTTGGAATAAACATGGAGAAAAAGTGAATGTAGCTACTGGCTGGGATAAAACTATGTTTTATGGATCATCAAATATGAATACAAATATGGATAATGAAGAAGACTGTATGGAGGATGTGATTACAAATGTTAGCGAGGATGAAGATTTTATTGAGGAAATGACAAGGACAGTTAAAGACGAACTTCGTGATTGCCCAAAATTGTTTGAGAAGTTAAAGAGTTGTGCCAAGATGCCAGTATATGTTGGTTGCACTAAATATACAGCATTGATATATATATTAAATTTGTATAAATTAAAAGATGGAAATGGATGGAGTGATGTCAGTTTTAAGGAACTACTTGTTCTCTTGAATGACATGCTCCTGGAAGATAATGAGCTCCCAAACCAGACATATGATGCTAAACGAATGCTACGCTTGATGGGTGTGATTTCTGAAAGAATACATGTCTGCCCAAAATACTGTATACTGTTTCACAAGGAGAAAAAATCACTTATATAATTCCCAAAGTGTGGTGCTTCTTGATACAAGAAAGATGAATCTATCCCTACTAAAGTTGTATGGTACTTTCCAATCATTCCACAATTTAGGTGTATATATGTAAGTGAAGAAACTTCAAGACAATTGTCATGGCATGTAGATAAAAGAAATAAAGATATGAAATTACATCACCCAGCCGACTCTCCTCAATGGAAGATAATTGATCATGAGTATCCTGAATTTGGAAAAGAGCCGAGAAACCTCCGTCTTGCATTATTTACAGACGGAGTGAATCCTTTTGGTTTTCAAACCAGCACTCACAGTACATGGCATGTTAGGTTGGTAAATTATAACTTGCCACCCTGGTTATGCATGAAGTGTAAATTCATCATGCTATCTATGCTTATATGATAACCAAAACAACTAGGTAATGATATTGATGTTTATTTGTCTCCCTTGATCAAGTTTTTGATGTAACTGTGGGTTTTAGGTGTTATGTTGTATGATGCTTATAAAAGTGAATACTTCACATTTAGAGCGATGTTGTATGGGATGATAAATGATTTCCCTACTTATGGAAATTTTTCAGTCTATAGCATTAAAGGAACTCAAGGGTATCCCATGTGTAAAGAAGATACAGAATCAATTAGGTTTAAACATTCATCGAAAACTATGTTTCTAGGAAATCATAGATTTCTACCTTGTCGGCATAAGTACCGATCTTGGATGACATCATTCAATGGAAGTTCAGAACAATGAATAGCACCATCTCCACTACCAGGTGATCAGTTGTTTGAGGAAGTAAAATATGTGAACATTGTTTTTGGTAAACCATTTTCGAAAAACCTTATGAAAATAGGTTGGAAAAAGAGATCAGTTTTTTTTAATTACCATACTGGATTTGTTTGTACGTCAGACTTTTTCTTGATATGATGCATGTGGAAAAAAATGTATGTGAAAGTGTTATCAGAACGTTTCTAAATTCCCAGGGAAAAACAAAGGATGGAATTAAGGAAAGGTTGGACATGGTAGACATGGGAATACGAGAAGAGTTGGCTCCCGTGAAGGGTGAAAATTGAATTTTTCTTCCTCCAACTGATTACACTCTTTACAGGGAGGAGAGATATCAGTTTTGAAACTTCTTCAATGATGTAAAGGATATAGAGGGGTATTCATCAAATATCAAGAACATTGTTTCAATGAATGGTTTGAAGTTAAAAGGTTTGAAATCACATGATTGCCATTTTTTGATGTAATATTTAATTCCTATAGCTTTACGTTGTATTTTTAAAAACAATTTTCTTCATACATTAACTAAACTTTATTTATTTTTCAAAGCTATATGTAACAATGTTTTAAACTTGGCGAAATTTCCAGTTATGGAAAGAGAAATTTTCATCATATTATGTGAATTAGAAATGTTCTTCTTACCAACATTCTTTGATATGATGGTTTATTTGATGCTTCACTTAGTGAGAGAGATTTGAATTTGTGGTCCTGTGCACTATAGATGGATGTACCCCGTTGAACGGTATATGAAGATTTTAAAAGGGTATGTCAAAAACTGAAGTCGGCCAGAGGGTTGTATATTAGAGTGATATATTGTTGAGGAAGCCATTGAATTCTATACCGAATGCCTATCTGATGTGGAAAGCATTGGTCTTCCAAAATCTCATCACACTGGATGCATTGAGGGTGAGGGAATTTATGGAATAAATGTTGTGACAATAAATATTACAGATCAGAAGTAGGCCCACCTTTATGTTTTGCATAATAGTTGGGAGGTTGCTCCATATATTTAAACCCAAAAATAAATTCTTAGGCAGTTTAATCCATCAAGGGCTGAAAAATGGATATCAAATACACATAATCACCAGTTATATAGGATGGTTTTAGGACCATATTTTTAAGGAGTTAGATTAAAATCCAAATTCAATTTCAAAAAAACGTCGATGGATAGCCACCAAACCAAGTGTGTATGTATTATCTTACAATGGTTATGTAATTAATGGTTATAAATTCTATACAGATGAACATGATGAAGATAGTAACATGAAAAATAGTGGAGTTACACTTGTGGCTGAAGCGATGCATGTTTCTAGTAGTAAGGACAGAAATACAATTTATGCAAATATTTCATACTTTAGCATTATCAAACAAATATGGGAGTTGGATTATACGACATTCCAACTGCCGATTTTTCAATACAAATGGGTTGATAACAATAATGGTGTTAAAATAGATGAATTGGGATTTGTGAAAGTTTATTTTAGTAAGGAAGGGTACAAAGATGAATAGTTTATAATGGCATCACAAGCGGTACAAGTATTTTATGTTCCATATCCCACAAACCGAATGTGGTCGATTGTTCTGTTATCATCCAAAACTACTGAAGGGTCCGATGAAAATTTAGTTGAGGATGATCCTTTCAGTGGTACGTCATAATAATTTCACAGTGGTCCCAATGCAGATAATGTTTTATATGTTATAAGAGACCACAATGAAGGGATTTGGATAATCGATAGAGGTTTCAAATCCCTTCAGCCTTTGAAAAAAATAAAGAGAGTTCAATAAACTGGTTATATTTTGTTTGTAATATAGATCTTGTTATCTCATGTTATTATCTTATCATTACTAAATTTATTTAATCTAAATTAATTGTTCAACCACTTTTGCAGATAATGACTTCTGAAAGTTCAAGTGATCCTAACCTTGAGGCTGAACAAGTCTCTCAAGCTGTTGTTGTTGCTGCAGCTGCTACGGCTGCTCACAGTACAGAGGAACAACAAGTTTCTGAACCTATTGTTGCTCCTAGTATTGAGGTCCAAGAACCATCATCACATGGAATTGCTATCATTTCAGATGAACATATAGATGATGTTGATATTGATGAAATGGTCTGGGATGAAGGACCAACATCGCAGAAAACACAGGTGCATCGTAGTTTGATAGTGTTATCCAAAATTCTTACGGTAAAAAGCAAAGGCATCTAATTTTATGTCATATGGAATGCACAAGGCCAAAATATGAATCCCAGCAAGGCTATGTTCAGTAGTTACATAGGAATTGTCACTCGGCAACGTGTACTGATTGACATAGATTCATGGAACCATGTTGTGTCTGGGATAAAGGTTGTGATCTGGGAAGAAATTATGGCAACATTTTGATATTATTTCTTTAATTTACTAGCAAATTACATAATGAAATAGTGTCTTACTCTTCTCAATATCTTGTAGAGTACATTTATAGTAGATGATTCACACAATAATTATGTACTAAATCTCGCAGGAAGGTGTCATCGAGGTTTTCACACTATTTTAACAAAATATCACCTGAAAGATTCAAAAGGTAAAATAAACCATCACGTACCCCTTGCCTACGCTCACCTGATATCCCAAGAAGAATGGGATGAATTTATTGGACATCGTGGGGATGAGAAGTTTTAGCTACATTGTGGTTGATAATACATTGTTTGAGGATATGTATATTCATTACTTTGATTGTAAATATTTCAATTATGAAACAGAAACATAGTATTGAAAATAAGGAATGTGCATAAAAACCAACATACCCTTATCATAAAGCAAGGATGGGGTACGCTTCAATAGAAAAGAAAATGGTACATATTTTAAATTTATAGAAATATTGTTAGGTGCCAAAAAACAACATCATAATTATCTTTCTATATTTATATGTAGATTGATGAGTCTAAAACCAAAGAAACTTCCATCCGACATCATCTGTATGGAAGGAGGAACATGTGAATAAGGAAGGGAAGCTAGTAGATGAAAACACACACAAAGTGTGGAAAATATGTGTATGTATGACATGATAAAAATATTTATTTTAAATTTATATTACATAAGAATAAATTTTTTTTTCTATATCTGACAGTCACAGGAATCAACTACTCCTGTAGCAGATGCAGACCTATTATCAACAGCTTTGAAGTGGCGAGAACAATACGGTAGTGTCAGAGGTGCGGGGTTTGGGGTGACACCACTAGTATATTATAAGAAAAAAGCAAAAGGATGATAGAGATGAAAAAATGAAAAAAATGAGCGAAAGACTAGAAACTCTTGAAGAAAAAAATCAATGGTAGGGAGAGTTGCTAGCAACTTTTATGGGTGGGAAGAAAGGAGAAGACACAACTCAGGAACAACCAGCGCGTGAAGATCCCACCCCCCCCCCCACAAGCTTTGAGGAAAGCCATTCCACTTAAATAACTATATTAGCTTTGGTAATCAATATTCTAATAATTGTTCCCATAAAATGTGAATCAGACAAACACCGATACTTTTCCTGTACTGATCTTCTATAGGGTGATAATGACTATGATTTATATCTGTCAACACCCTCCAATCACATTTTAGCAAGGGCTACGGTGTTCAACATCCTAGAGGACAAACTACATAATAGACTACTTCTGAATGATCATCTGAAAGTGATGATTACTGTAGTTCATGATCCAAATATAGAGCTACCTATTCCACTTGATGAAGATGATATTCATATGGTCAAAAGGGATATTGGGACATTCATTTCATGGTTTTCACAACTTTTAAGAGTATACGTGGACAAATAGGTATTTATTTCCATTTCTTCAAGTTAAACCTCTAATAATTAATGAAAAAGGGGTCTGAGCTAATAAATGTTATTATGGATGGAGAAAGGGAAGGGGGTGAAAGAAACGTCAGTTCAAAAGCATCTAAAGGATCGACCAACCGATCCCAAAGAGCTACTAAAATCACAATAATACCACATGTTCTCTATCTATATTTACTATCATTGAAGACTCATGTGGATATGAAGATAAGAGGTGGTAGTAGTCATATAGTGGTTTTTTAAAAGAATATATACAGAGAGGAAATTCAAGATTTCATTGTTGCTGAAAATGTAAATGAGATCCTTTAATATGGTTTGCTATGCATCACAGTTGTAAATCTATATATGAGGTATGTTATCAAGAATTGATTTTCTAAAAGCTGATATGATGTAAAAATTATGACTCAATGCATTTTATATTATTGATAGACGTATATATGAAAAACATTTGAAGGAATTTTTCCATGAGCAAAAATTCTAACTCGTTAGTCCTCATATCACATCAATGCAACTAATGAAATTAGAGCCATCAAAAAAGGATGAAATAGTGAACAGTTACTAAAAATATTTGAAATCAAGATTACAGATGACAGACTCTTCCTAATACCAACCATATAGGGGTAAAACTCTATGATTAAAGCATATCAATTATATTTTCAATTTTTTTATTAGTTATTCCTTTTTGTGTTTTTAGGAAACATTGGCTGCTAATTGCTGGGAACTTGGATACTCCAAAGATTTATTTTCTGGATTCAATGCAAGGATATCCAATAAACTAACCACACATGATAGAGTTTTTGAATCTGTAAGACATTAAATCCTAAATTTTAGATCTAAACATCATGTAATAAAATTTATATTATCTTTTAATAAGGATTATGTTATGATAGGGTGGTGTATCATTATCATCTAAAAAGGAATGAGGATAGGGGCTAAGCATTAGGAGGTGAGAAATTACTATATCTGGACAAATATTAGTGTATATATAATAAAATTTCACTATACAAACACATATCAACACAAGTTACATATTCTCTTAATGATAAAATTTTTTGCAGTGTCCAAAATAAACAAACTATATTTATTGCAGTTATTATGTTTGTATATTTATGAAATATATTGTTTTTCATCAACAAACTAGCATCCCTAAAGAGGTATTTTCAAAAACAACTAATATTTCAATTAAATTATTTATTAATTCTTAATTTATATATTTTTTAGTACTACTATGACTGTTGAAAAGCCTCATAATCACAAGATGATATAGATTTGTTCAGAAACGAGTGGGATACATACCTGAGAAAAGATTGTACACTAATAGCATGGAGATCTAACTTGGGGATGAGTATAATTGGTGGTCATTTTTGAGAGGGGTTAAGTGGATCAAAAGATGAAACATCGTTGTGTGTAAATGTTTGTAGGAAATTTTAATTGTTATTAAATAAAACATCCTTTCTCCAATGAGTCATTTTCCTATTTTAACATATGAAATGCACCGGCAACATGGAAGAATGTTGAACCACTTTTCTTTGGGTTTTGGATAAGAAAAAACAATAAAATCTCCAAAATAACTTCATATCTGACCAAATGCATTCGTATTGTATTGATACTTTAATGAAACAATACATGGGTCATTTTTGACGTTTAAAATTCAAAACTACCATAATCTGAGGCACAGTGTGGCCAGTATCAGTCAAAGTGTATCTTTTGTTTAAAATTGACAAAATTTTAAGTGAAAACAACAACTCACGTACGCAAATCTAACAAAACGCATTCATATTGTGTTGATACTTTAGGGGAACAATCCATGGGTCGTTTGTGACATGTAAGAGTCAACCCCTCCTCAATATGAGTCATGGTGTTGCTAGTATCCCTCAAAGTGTCTCTCTTTTGTTTAAAATGGACATAATTTTAAATGAAAACAACAACTGACGTATGGAAATCCAACCAAACACATTAGGATTGTGTTTATACTTTAGGTGAATGATCTATGGGTCATTTTTGATTTGTAAGAGTCAACCCCACATCAATTTGAGGCACGTCGTTGCCGGTATCACTCAAAGTGTATCTCTTTTGTTTAAAATGGACAGAATTTTAAGTGAAAACAACAACTGGCGTATGGAAATATGACAAAACGCGTTTGGATTGTGTTGAAACTTTAGAGGAATTATCTATGGGTCATTTGAGACGTGTATGAGTCAATCCTGAATTAATCTGAGGCATGTTGTGGCCGGTATCACTCAAAGTTTCTCTCTTTTGTTTAAAATGGTTAGAATTTTAAGTGAAAACCACAAATGACGTACGGAAATCTGACCAAACGCTTTAGGATTGTGTTTATACTTTAGGGGAATGATAAATGGGTCATTTTGGATGTGTATGAGTCAACCCTGCCTCAATCCGAGGAACAGTGTGGCCGGTATCACTCGAAGTGTTTGTCTTTTGTTTAAAATGGACAGAATTTTAAGTGAAAACAACAACTGATGTATGGAAATTCAACAAAACGCATTCGGATTGTGTTTATACTTTAGGGGAAAGATACATGGGTCATTTTTGATGTGTAGGAGTCAACCCCTCTTCACTATGAGGCATGGTGTGGCCGGTATCACTCAAAGTGTCTCTCTTTTGTTTAAAATGGACACCCCAACCCCCTGGACGCCCCCCAACCCCCTGGACACCCCCACCCCCTAGACACCCCCTCCCCTCTTAGACACCACCCCACCACCTAGAACCCCCCCACCCCCTGGAAACCTCCACCCCCATGGATAGCCACCCTAACCCCCTGGACACCACCCCACCCCCCTAAACAGCCCCACTAACCCCCTTCCCCCTATAGACACCACCCCACCCCCTGGACACCCCCAACCCCCACCCCCTGGATACCCACAAACCCTATGGACGGCACCCCCACCCCTCCTAGACACCACCCCACCACCTGGACACCATCACCCCCTTGGACAGCCACCCCCACCCCCTGGACACCACCCCACCCCCCTTGGACAGCCCCACCACCCCCTAGACCACCCCCCCCCCCCCCAAGACACCACCCCACCCCATTGACACCCCCCACCCCTCTGAACAGACCCACCTCGGCAAAGCCCCCCCTCCAACCCCCTGGACACCAACCCACCCCTATGGACACCCCCATTGACACCCCCCCACCCCCTGGACACCCCCACCCCCTGTACATCCACCAACCCCCCTAGACAGAACACTCACCCATCCTAGACACCACCCCACCACCGAGACACCCCCCCCCCAGACACCCCCACCCCTTTGGACAGCCACCCCCACCCCCTGCACACCACCCCACCCCCCTTGGACAGCCCCACCCCACTCCCTGGACTCCCCCACCCCCTTGGACACCCCCACCCCTGGAAATCCCCCCAACACCCTGGACACCACCCCACCCCCTGGACACCCCATTAGACAGCACCCCCCCACCCTCCTGGACCCCCCCCCAGACACCAACCAACCCCTTAGACGACACCCCCACCCCCTCCAAGACACCAACCCCACCCCCTGGACCCCACCCCACCCCCTGGACACCCCCCAACCTCTGGAAATCCCCCCCCCCCCAACACCCTGGACACCACCCCACCCCCGGGACACCCCCATGGACACCCCCCACCCCCTGGACACCCCACCATCCCCCTGAACGGCCC
Source organism: Viscum album (assembly GCA_963277665.1). Classification (NCBI taxonomy): domain Eukaryota; kingdom Viridiplantae; phylum Streptophyta; class Magnoliopsida; order Santalales; family Viscaceae; genus Viscum; species Viscum album. The sequence goes on from OY728144.1 coordinate 581,208,570, forward strand.
CCACCCCCTGGACGCCCCCCACCCCTCTTCGACACCACCCCACCACCTGGACACCCCCTGGACAGCCCCACCCCCATGGACAGCCCCCCCCCCCCCCCCCACCCCCTTGGACACCACCCCACCCCCCTTGGATATCGCAATCCCCCCCCCCCAGACACCCCCATCCCCCCGGACACCCCCACCCCCAGGACACCACCACCCCTCGGACACCCCTACCCCCTTGGACAGCCACCCCAAACCCCTGAACAGCCCCCAACCCCTTGAATTCTTAATTGAATTATTTATGAATTTAAATAATTTATGAATTATGTGTTAATGGTGTATGGGTATACTTGTTGTTTGGGTATACTTTCTGAAATTACCTTATGAATTATGTGTTAATTTTCTATGGGTATAGTTGTTGATATGCTGATTTTTTTGTAGGTCTTGTTTGGGTGTGCTGCTGCAAATTATTATATTATAGCAAGCAGGGCATTAATCAGTGATTTTTTAGTACCAATAAAGGCTCTTTTTAATGAGAACTCTTTTATCCCTTATAAATTCTCCCTTTAATAGTGCTAAAAGATCGCTGATAAAGGGACCCCCTATCAGTGATAAGCCTTACAGCACTTTTTTAGCGCTGTTAAAGCCCATTTTGAGCACTGATAAAGCCGATTTTTGTTGTAGTGAACCATTTATAAATCAAATCCCAATACTTTATAATCTATTACCTACAACTTTGAATGAGATTTTTCAAAACTATCATTTTTCCTGCATGGGAAACAAAAAATAGGAATAAAAAAATTACTCTAAAAACATAGATCTATATAATGGTCATTTCAGATATCTACATAAAGGGGATGCCGAAATCCAATGGTTACATAAAGGTAAACACATAACTTATGTAAAGTTATAAAATAACTATGTTAATGTATCTTTTAATTTCTTGAGCTACATTAAGTTAATGAAGAATCATTGGATGATGGTAATATATAATTATATATATAGGTAAAAAGATAATTTTGATAGTTGTGTAGGGGTAAACCACAGTTCAAATATTTTTTTAACAGTTTAACAAAACTATGTAAGGATAATATGCATACTTTGATATTTATAGAAGAGTAAATCCAATGATGCATAAATTTAATGTAACATTTCAACAAGGTAATCTTCTATCAAACCAGGCTACGTAAAGGTAAGTTACTTTTTCGAAAACATAAAAAACATAGAATTTATATAATTCAATTATAAACATTATAAACACTAAAAATTCTCGAATTAATTAGAATAATGATAAACCACATATAATCAAACAATAATAAATGTTCTGTGAAATTATAATTAACAAAATAATAAAATTATCAATTTAATTTGTGGAATTTTAATAATAAAATTATCAAACTATTTAGTCACTAAAAATATTCCACTTTTGTAAATTTCAAAACCAAAAATTTAATTCAAATATTCAATAATTATTCCCCATTTTGAAATTTATCAAAAATCCTAAATAAACACTTTTTAAAACAAAAACATTAAAGAAATTCCTAATTTTTGATACCCTTGATAAAATTAATAATATTTTGATTATATAATTAAGGGTTACAACATATACTATATAGAAAAACATATATTCTCTATTTTGAAAAATATCCTCCTTTAATTAATGCATATATAGTATAACTTTTAAAGACTAAATCTTGTATTAACATTAAAATAGTATAAAACACTTGCATAAACAATAATAAAGATACAATTAATCTTCATCAATCTAAATTCTATTTAGTTTACTATACATAAAATACTAATAATTTAAAACCATTTCAAAAATTAACCAATACATAAAAAGGATTTAATAGTTCAAATAAAAACTCACCTAATACTAATGTATAAAATTTCATCTTGTTAGAAGATAATTCCAAAGCATGTATATTTTCCAAATATTGATTAGTAAAAAAATTGTTTTAAAAATATAATTAAAAACTCAAACTACATATGCTTATTTTTTGAAAATAGCATAAAAACATAAATTTTGGAATATTTAAATAATAAAAAATAATAATATATATATTCCCATAAATTCATGCTTTGTGAAAACAAATATAAATATATTAAATATCCCCTTAAGTGAAATATAATAAAATAAAGAAAATTCTTATATAAAACTTTATATTGAAATAGCAACAACATTCTTGAGAAGAATTTAAAATAAATAAAACACTTTGGGTTTAAATAGAATTAAAAATAAATATTCTATTGAATCAAATAATATTTTATTAATGATATTCAAAAAAATTTTAAAATATTTTTAATTAACTATAAAAAACATAAAAAATTACCATATTTAAATAAACCATAAAATAAAAATTTAGGACATGTTCATTAGACAAATAAACAAAAAATAGTTGAGAGATCATGCCAATGCACCAAATAATTAAACAAGAATGAATATTCAGGCTGTGTAAAATTAAAATAGAAACATAGAAAAACTCAAGTCGGTATATTAGAAGAATAAAATAATATTGTATGCATGATGTTCGGAGGAGAATCTTTATTTGGTATGTAAACCAGCTTAGGCCCTATAGAATCAGAGTAACTTCATTTAGGTTTCCATGAAATAAAAGAGTTCATTATTTTAACATTGAAAATAAATTTTGAAATATTTCTCATCTAATATCTAAGAGATTTGACATAATTTATAGAATAATCTGAATCATAGTATCCAAATATATCATACATAAAATAAGTAATAAAGGATATTTCAACATTTTTACCTTTGTAAAATTTGGTATTAAATATTTTTTGTTATATAACATCAAAAAAAATAATTCATATTTATAGTCATATTTTGTATTTTTAAAAAATGATATAAACTTTAACTTCTGATAGTAAATTTAGAAAATGACTCTTTTAAAATTAAAAATTCATTTTTAACATTCCATTCAATTTGAAAATAGTTTCAAACTCATCATGGATTTTATCCTTATTAGATGAGTTATAATTTTTTAAATTGATATTCTCATTTTCAAACATTGAAATATAATCTTTCATATCTTTTTCCTCACCATCCTATTTAAAAATAGTTCACTTAAACTTCTCATTTTCCAAAACTATATTTTTATTTTATTTTATAGTTATCTTATGAATTTTTGTCAGTTTTTTATATTTTTCTAAAATTTTATACATTTCTTATGATATGTATCACATATTTCATTTACATATTTAATTATGGGTTTTTCAGAATTGAAATCAGAATTAGAAGTGGAATAGAAATCAAATTTAGAAAAGACCTTCTTAAAATTATTAGGTTCCAAACAGGGATTGAACTTAAAATTATTATTAACCCTTAATGTAGTATTTCTATAATCAATTAAAAATTATGATAATGGGTAAATATGTTACCTTATAATATTTTTTCATTAATTTCATATTTCCAGTCACCTTATAACTGTCAGAATTATCACTCAAATCTGAATCCTTTGTATAACTCCATCCAGTGTGATATGCATGTTTTAATTCCTTATTTTATTTATTTTTTCCCCTCCTTACTTCAACTTTGTATAATATAACTTGATATATCCATTTTTTCTAAATTTATATCACATTAGTTGTCAATTTGGAATACCATTCCTTTTGAATTTTTTTGTAATTATTCATCCTTTCTTCATCGTAACCTTTTCACTTCTTTACAAGGCCTTTTATGAATTTAGTTAGTCGATTTAAATAATCACCTTTCTCCATAAAATAAATAACTACACAACTTTTAGAGGAATAAAAATATATATTCCTAGTAGATTTAAAAGTTACTTACTTCGTTTTTTCATAAGAATATTTTTCATTATTATTTTTCTCTAATTATTTTTGAAGTAGAGATCTTATAAGTCTTTCCATATTACACTTAGAAAAATCCTTTCTTTCCTTAATCAAAACCTTCTTTGAGTGAATATTTTTTGGATATTTATTGATTTATTCTCTCTATAATAACTTCATTCTTTGTTATTTTCCTAAGAGAAACCATTTCATTCACAATCTTGGTAAATCTATTGTACATCTTGATGATTCTTTCATTATCAAACATTTAGAATTCTTGGAACTCTACCTTTTGGATGCCCAGTTTTTTCTCTATAACATATGAATTCCTGGATGACTAACATTTAGAGTCCTCCATATGGAAAATGAAATTTTATAAAATAAATATGGATATAAATATTTATACTTAAATAAAAATTAATATGATTCAAAATATTCTATTTTAAAACATATTTTTCAGCATCATTACCATTTAGAGTTTCTAAATTAACTTTAGGTAATTTAAAGGGTCTTAGCATAATTAAAAAATATTCAATACCAATAGTTTCATAAAATGCATCTATATCATCTTTCCAATATCCATAGTTTCTACTAATGAAATGGGTTGATCTAAGAGGATTCAAAAACTCTACATCCTGACTTTCTATTAATTACTGAAAAAATATTTCACATTGTATTTTAAAGAATAGGAAAAAGTTAACTGAATAGAAGATAATAATAAAAAATAAGTAGCATGATCATAGAAAGTGAATTTGTAATTAAAAATTATCCTTACCATATCTTGGATCTAATACCAATCATTGGCCTCGACATAGAATGTAAATATTTCCTATGGGGGTGAATAAACTTTTTAATATTTTGGATAAACTAAAATAATCAAAGTTAACAACATGTGTAGATTCAATAATGAGTGAAATTATAAATAGTATACATGTAATAAATCAGATTTTTTGAAATCATTCAAGTGAAACTATAATTGAATAAACGAAAATAGTGTAATTTTAATAAGATGAGATAATAAATCATAATATGTGGTTGAATGATAAACGCAGGAACATCATATTTTTTATAGTTTTTTAATTCAATGTGAACCGATAGTTACACTTCAAGAACTCTCTAACTCAGCCAGAGTAGTGTTATCCACTATAATATTGATCATTTTACATAGGTGTAGAAAAAACCTATATCACATCCTTGTATGGGTACAAGAAAAATCTGATCTATTACTAGGACATAACAAACCTATCTCTTCTTTGGGGGTAATAAAAACCTTTCCTTTTTAAATAGAATTCCTAACCTTGACTTTTTTTACTAGGTTAAATCCCTACCTGTTTGTACCTACTTTTTGATCAGTTTATCATAACCAATACACTACATTTATCTAGGATAACATTTTTTAGTTGTGTTACAACTTGATAAACACTTTATTAACTTAGAATAAATAGCAAACAGAAATATAGAATTAATAAACTAGAGAATGATGAACAATAGAATGATGGAGTAAAAGACAAACATCTTCAACCCTTAATATGTTGATTATGATCAATGAATCTTTGGGTAGACTAGTATGGATATAATACTTTAGTTGAACAATGTATGAATAGTGATACGTGGGGATCTTTATTGAACTTCAAATGAAATTATCATTGTTAACTCTTGCTTTTATTTTTCACATTGCTTTGTCTCATCTTCTATTTATAAGAAAAAAATAAATCTTCTAGTTCTATTTAATATCCACAATCCTTCTCCACAAAGGATTTTCCTAAAACTCATTACATGTTTATGTAAAAAGGTTGTAAATAATGAAAAAAATGAAATATTTCAGTTTTAAATGTATAAATATTGTGTGTATTCAAAAATTCATTCTCATATTATTCCTATATCATGTAACTCAAAACAATTTCAAAGAACTTATTAGAATTTTGGAATAATTTACATAATAATAAAATAGATAAAACATATCAAAATAATTCACACCAACTTCAAATATCAAAATAATAATAAAATAGGGTATGGAAATTTAAATATATATTAAATAATACTTGAAAATAATCTTATAAACCATTTGTAAATAAACTTTGAATCTATCATAATATATTCATTGTAACTTTGAAATAGAGTTTCCAAAAATTGCATTATTTTTCCATGGAAAACAAAAACATGGTCATGAAAAAAATAACTCTAAAAAGATATATCTATGCAAAGGTTGTTATATAAATATAAAAAGGTAATGTTAAAATCCGCTAATTATATAAAGTTAAACATAGAACTAGCTTAAAGTTATAAAATAAAAATGTAAAGGTATATTCGAATTTCATGGGTGGTGTAAACATTATATAGTCCTAATATGTTAAGATAATATACAATTCTAAAAAAGGAAAAAATAGTTAATTTTGATAGCTATATAATGATAAATAGCAATTCGAATGTTCCATGTAAGGGAAGAAAATAATTGTGTAAGGGTAATATTTTTACTTTTATATTTACAATAGGGTAAATACAGTACTATGTAAAGGTAATGTAAAGCTGTGTTTGGGTAAAACGATATCACACTAATCTATATATATTTAAAAATTTCCTATGTAAAGGTAAATTACATTTTCTAAAAACTAAAAAAATTGAATTTTAAGAATTAATATATAAATATTATAAACACTAAAAATGATATAATTGATATGAATAATGATAAAATGTATATGATCAAACAATAATAAATGTTCTAAGAGGTTATAATTAACTAAATAATAGAATAAATAATTAAATCTCATTAATTATAATTAAAAAATTTAGACCAAAAAATCTAATCCCTAACAGACTCCCCAACACTAACATAGGAATCTAGTGGTTTTTCAAGAATAAAACTAACATATATGGTATAATGTTTATATATAAAGTCGACCTAGGGAAAAGGGTTATAATAAGATCTAGGGAATTGACTATAAAGACACTTTTTCAACTATTGTGATGATATTTTCAATTTAAATTTTTCTACCCATAGCATCTCATTTCGATTATGACATATATCAAATGGATTTCAAAATCACTTTCATTAATGTTAATTAAGTCAAGTACATATATATTATACATTCTGAATGTTTTCAATTTCCAAATGAGTCCACTAAGGTGTGAAATTTGGAACAGACCATTTATGTTCTAAATCATGCTTCTCAAAGTTGGAATATCTTATTTAATGATTCAATCCAAGAGTTTGTTTTCATTAAGAATATAGATTATTCATATTTATATAAATTTATTATTGGGGTTGTTTTAGTGTTTCTAATATTTTATGTGCATGATAAACATCTTATAAAAATGACATCTGGACTTTACAATTTGTAATGAAATGTTAGGTAAAATGATTCTCTATGAAACATATAGGTAGATTATCCTACATGTTAGCTATAAAGATCTATATATTTTGATCTAATAGGATACTTAAACTCAGTTAGGATAGATACATTGATAAATTACTAAATAGGTTCAACGTGGGGAACTCCAAAAAGAGTCATTATAGTGTTTGATGGCATGAATCTTAGCAGGATTCAAGATCCTTATAATAAGTATAATGGATTTATAGAGTTATTACCCATCCAACATAGGATCTATCATGTAACTCATGTTTTTTATTCAACCTTATGTCACTTGTTTTATGAGAATAACCATTATATTCCAATTAAATCCTTATGATAGTCACTATATTTATATAAAAACATATTCAAGTCATTAAGAATAACTATAGATGTTTTCTTAGTCTTTTGAGGAGAGGATGTGTACCAACCCTGACTCCAGTAACTCGGGGCCCAAGACTATTTTATTACAATGGCATAAGATATAATGAATACCATCCAGAAGGACCAAATATTTTAGTACTATTTCTAAACTAGATGCATACATGATTCCCATATAATAATTTAATATACAAAGTACAACAACAATAAATTAAATAATATCATTATTCCCTCTATAATTTACTTTAGTTTCATTTATAATAATCTTCTTTTATTCTTGGGAAAGAAAAAAATAATGTTGATCTCAAATTCTCAGTAAGAGTTACATAAATTAGAATCTAACATAACTAAATAAATAATAATCAATATTTCATAATCAATATAACAATGTAAATATCTAAACACACATTCCACTTAATGAATTACTTCAGTATCATGATTATATAAGGAATAATCAATATAGAATGGTAAATAACTAAACTCACATTCCATTTAAATATCTTGACTATAATGAATAGATAAGGAAAAATAAATATTGAAAGGTAAATAACTGATCACAAATTCTATTTAAATAACTTTACTATCATGAATAGATAAGGAATAATCTATATAAAAAGTTAAATAACTGAACACACAAGCTATTTAAATAACTTTACTATAATGAATATATAAGAAATAATCAATATGGAAAGATAAAGAATTGAAAAAACATGCATTTTCATCAATAAATTTGAATCAAATGTAGCAGGGTATAATATCATTGGGAAAATATCATGGATAATGATAACTAGACTCTTAATAAAGGAAATTCTTAATTATTGGATTTCAGGATCTCAAACATCATAATACCTTTACTCTCAATCTCTTTCACAAAACAATTTAAAACTATAGGTGAAAAGTAATTTAATATTATCTTACTGATTCACCTCATAATATTATCGATACATCTAGGGGATATTTAATTTCAAGTCCCAATCATCATTGCATGTCCAAAGTATTCCTTATTTATCAAATAATTTAATTAATTAATGAACAATGTGTCTTATCATCAAATGTCTATATTGAGTAAAGAATAAATATTTATCAGCATTTTCCAAGAAAATCAAATAGATTTCAATGTAGAATACCATATGTATAAATTATATACGGTTGAAGTAATAAATAAATAAATAATAAATAATATGTATATTTAGGGGGAATTTAATTTCCAACAATCATAATAAAGATAATGTTTCAAGGGAAATTAATGATTATAAAAAATGAATCAAGAAATAGAATTTCACTAATTTCCATGGTAAAAATAATCAGAAACCATTCATAGAAATGATAAGGATTTTATCAATGAAACATATCATCAGTGGAGTATAAGTAAAATAAATGTTTTTTATTATTGTTGAATATAAATACCATAAAAAATCTTTAAAACACTCTTTAGGAAAATATGCTTTTCATATTGTAAATATATTTATTAAAAACTAAAAGCTAAAACAATATTTAAAAAATATTTTCTCATTAAAATAAACATTGAAAAATATAAATTAATCCTTAAAACATTTATTCGTAATGAAGGATGTAAATTTCATACATGTATCACAGGTTAAAATAAAGATTCAATTCATATTTTCCGTAAAATCCAAATGGGGATTTTTTTTGGAAAATGGAATAAAGATTATATTTAAAACATATTTTAAAAATTAAAACATGGGTACAAAATTATTTAATAAATAATTTATATAATTTTAAAATAATTTTTGAAAACATTTTTAGAAAACTTGGCTTTGTATGAAGAAGGATTTTCGACCAAAGATATAAATGAAATCTGATTTTTTTAAAAACATTTTCTCAATAATTTTAAGTATCAAAGAGTGGAAAATGGTAATATTACTTGAAAACATAATGAATAAACATGTGTGAATAAAATTAAAGGGTTTTATTCTCCAATAATAAAATAATTTCCATCAATTTAAATATAAGAATAATAAATCCAAGTTAAAATGAGATTCTGAAACACTTACAAAGATCATAATGTTGATGTGATAATTAACAAATAAATTACTAATTTGTATAAAATGTAAATACACATAAAACAATTGGATATATGATATAATATATTAAAAATTCAATACACACATATTCATAAAATATCAAAGACAATAAATAAGTAATATAATCAACAGAAAATAAAATTAGTTATGAAGTTCATTACCACTTGGTAATTTTCAATTCATATACCCTTGGATGAAATAATTCAAATTTAATTGTAAATATAATGAATTATTAATTAAGAATTATTTTACATGTCAAAGGGGTAGTATATACACCATATAAATGAAATTTGGTTCACATCATTTTAATATGCCTCAATGAAGGGAAATTCATACGAAGTCCCTTACGTTACGCTTTCTTTTAATTGAACATTCTGTAACCTTTTATATAATGGTTTTAATAATTTAATTAATTTATAAAATATCCATAGTCATATAATATCATATATGATCCTCTTATAACATATTATCACCAGTTCGTTAATAATATTTCATTATTTTCATTGTTTCGGGTGTTAATTGCCTTGTTTTCTCATGCGTGTTTGGACATGAAAGTTTTTGTTATTGCACATATTATATAGTTCCATAATATAAAAAATTATATTAATGTTATAAATATAATTTTTTAATTATATAAATTTTTAGAATCATTTTTAAAACTTTAACTTTTAGAATGGATCACATCACTTTTTGGAGATGATAGTTCGTACGTGCGCACGAGTGATGTGATCATTTCCTTAATGCATGAACAGGTAAAGAGGTAGGTGATATATTTATTTTAAAAAGTAAATATAATTTAATATATATATATATAATATATATTAATTAAATTTATTCTTATTACAGTCCATATAAATGATAATTGAAAAATAAATCACATCACTTCGTGAGGCGGTATTCCATCGTACACACGAGCAATGTTATCATATTTTAAATGAAATGTAATGTAAGAATGTATATATGATATTATAATTATATAAATATAAAAATATCATAAATATAATAATTTTTTTAAATATATCATTATTTACATCATTGAAATGTTTTTATGGAAAATGAATTACATTGGTTTGTGAGGCGGTAATCCACCAAACACAAGATCGATGATTTTGTTTCCCATTTGATGGAAGAGGATATGGATATAGGTTATTAAATTTATATAATAACATATAATTATATAAAATACATTTATGTTATTATATAATCATGTATTAAGAAAATTTAAAGTATTTTTAAGAATAAAAATTATAATAACGCTCGTTTAAGAACATTGCCTCTTCTCTAGACAACCTCTTTTGATTTGTACCAAAATTCTTTTTGGGTTGAATTTATGATAAAAAAGAGGGATATAAAATGTTTTTAGTGTGGTAAGAAATTTATTTGGTCAGTTATTGGTCAAACCAAATGGATTTTTAATTTTGAATAGGGAAGGTTATAAGCGACCTTTCATAAGTGGGGGAAAGGAAACACATGTAATTCTTTAAACAATTAAATTACCCTCATGTTCTTTATCATTTTTCAGGCCTTTGAAATTGTAAATTCATAAAATTTAGGATTTATAAGTTATAAATATGTCTATAAAATGGGTTTTTTACAATTCTTTGTTTATTTTTAACCCTTATCGTCTTAGTTTACCCCCCCCCCCCCTTGTAAACCAGCTTTTACTTTAATCACGGTAATTAATTTTTAGTGCTTTTACAATTAATAATCGTAGAAAATTAAGCTTAAAATATTATATAATTTAGATTTTTTTTTATTCCAAATATAGAATATATTTTTCAAAATTATATTCCTATATTGTCCAAATCCAATTTATAATCATACCTACAGACTTGATGAAAAAGTGGGTTTCCAAAGAGACAATTCTAATAATTATAAAAGGTTTTAATATAAAAATTCAATATGAAATAATTAAAATTAAATAAATTTGTTAAATTTTAATATAATTTACCTAATTTTAATTTAAAACTAATTTAAAATATAATATAACCTTGTTAATAATTTAAACAAAAATCCAGTTTTCAATAAAAATCAGCATATTTCACTATTCATCAAAAAATGAAACCTTTCATAAAAATCATTGAAATTCAGAATATTATAATTTATATATTATAATTTTAAAAAATAATTTATTTTTAAAAATAAATTTTCTAAAAATGGTAAGAAAATAATTTTATATTATATTTGAAAAGTGAAACTAAAATGTTTATTAAAAAAATACAATTTTTTAAAAAACATTTATTTTTATTTTAAATGTTTCTTATTTTATGTCTAATAAAAAGATAACCATAATTTTTGGAATTTATTTAGTACTATTCATACCTTATAAATTAATGTATTGGTTATAATTTTATACTATATTAGGATTCATTTAGACCTAAGGTTGTGTTTTTCACAAGTTATCAAAGATATTAAATTTAAAGAAATATATTTTATCTGTAGTTTAAGATCGTTGTTTCATGTCACATACATCATAAAATAAAATGTTATTATTTAAAATTTAGGGTTGTTACATTCTCCCCATATTAAATAAATTGTGTCCTTTCAATTTAAACTTGATATCAGAAATTAAGGGTTTGAAATTTGGAAATACCATTGTTGAAAAATCCACTTAGTAAAAGGGGTAATAAAAATTAAAATTGTTGAGTGATAAAGGGAAATAAAATGGTCATCTAGAATAACACATAACTAGGTTTCCAATTATGAGTACATTGGTGAAATTTGATGATATTTACATGGAATAAAATCATAAATAATTATAGAGAGTTATAGAGGTCATTGATCACAAGAAATTGAATGACCAATGGAAAGTTAAGGAACCCAAAACCATAAATCTATAATAATTTAAAAGGCCATTTGATTCATAGGATATGAAGGTAACAGGATAAAATTTTTGTATAAATACTATTTTCTTAAAGTTGAGGAATTATTTTACAGTATAGTAATATAAGAAAGTATATTTTCTTGATATATTTCTATTTTATAAGAATAATTTCATCATTTGGTTGTTCCTATATCAATTTCCAATTCATCTCTTAATCCAAGAAATGAATATCCAAAAAAGATTTTTTTATTCCATAAGCACTAAAATTCAATTTTAACAGATTTTAAGATCCATAAAATAGTGATAAGTAGTTCCATCTGTCTCTAACTATTTTCTACAAGAAATAAGGTTATCACAAGTTATCAAATATAATACATTTATCTCTAAACATAAATAGTAACACCACTGGTTTATCATTAATATTTATTCATAAAATAATTTAAATAAAAACAATGACATATTAACCACAACATCACATATTCTAGTGGTAAGTGTTAAAACCGTATCTCCCTACTGTTATGGGTTCAAGACCTAAGACCTTATTGAATGTGATGGGTTTCCACTTGGAATGTTGGTCATCCTTTTTCTAAAACCATATTAATATAATTCCTATAACAATCCCAAATTATGATGACCCATGATTACTATAACATAAAATATATGATAAAACTTAAATTTCACAATACCTTTAATATTAAGTATAGACAATTTTAAAGGGATTCTTCTTAAAATAAATTTTTCACTTAAATATATACTAAACCAATGGGTTGTATGTCCATGAATAGTTCCCAAAATATCCTTAATCTTGGTAGAATCTCGTAATATAAAACATAAAATGGGTTTTTATGACAATGGCCTTGTGATCAATCTTAAACTCATTAATCCATGATGGTATCCATAACTATTAAGTTAATTAAGGAATATGTGCTTCCAGAATTATCACAATAATAGATGTTTCATGATTCTTATAACCAAGATACCATTTGTAAAAAAACATCTAAAATATAAATTTTAAATTCCAATAAAATATTCAACTTTTTTATTTCAACATAGGTCTATCCTTGGTCTATGATTTAATATTTAAAATAGGTAATTTACTCATATAATTCCCAGGTTCCCCACATTTAAGAAAAATTACTATAAATTGATCCCTAAGATGAAATTTATTTCCTTCCATCATACTCTTCATTTTTCATTTTCAATTAATTAATTTATGGTCTAATTTTCCATACATAATATATTTTCCCATTTCCTTGAGATAATTTACTGGGTGTCTCTTTAAAAAATTTCTAATATTAAGGAAATCGAGCCTGATTTAACTATGGTCTCCACCACTCAAGTTCATAGTGAACTCCATATTTCTCTTCTTTGGTGAGTTCGAGATTTGGTTTATGGTATATATTTTTAATCATATTTCAGGATAACTAATTAGCTATAATCATTATATCTTTCACTCATATCATCATCCAATTTGGTTTCTTATAGTCACCACCTTTTCCTTCATATTCAATGTTAGCATGATTTCTTTAGGTTCTATCCTTTAACTAAAACCAAAAGGCATATTGTGATGAACAATAATAATAGTGGTAAAACTATATAATCATTTATAAGGTGTCTAAATAATTACTCCTTCTTTTCAATCTAATAAAACATAGATTTAATAAAGTTCATTCATTATTATCATCTGTTCAAATCCTTCAAATGGTTTATAAAATGTGACTTATCCAAATTATATCCCCTAGGAGTGTTAAAAAAGGTGCGCAGTAAGTCCCATTATCATATAATAGGTAACACTAGATTCAAGTCCAATGCACCTTTTTCTGAGTTCTTAACACTAGGTATATATGTTACAAAACCACATCCACTTGTAGTTTCTAAACATAGTTTTATAGCCCGTAAAAACCACATAATCACTACCTTACTACAACTTTAGGATGGTCTTTTATTCTTATCCTAAAATTATATCATAGGGTTATATTCACTATTAATTGTTTTCCTTAATCTAGTTCCCAAGGTTTCTACTAAACTTACTCGGATACCAACTGTAATGAACATGACTCCAGTAACTCAAAGTTGATGTCTACTTTATTACATTAGCATGTGATATAAGGAATCAAATCCTGAAGGACCAAATAGTTTATTAGCATTGGAAAATTAGATACAAACATGATTCCAATATTAAATTTTAATATAAAAATTATAATATACTTTTTTTAGTAAAATAATTATTCCATCTAGAATTTTCTTGAAAATTATTCATAGTACACTTCCTGGATTCCTAGGGAAGGAAAAAAAATAAGGATAAGATTTAATGATCAGTAAGAGTTATGTAAAGTGGAAGCTAACATAATTAAATGAAGAATAATAAATATGGAATAATCAATAAGTAAATGTAAATATATAAACACACATGATATTTATTCAATAACATGACTATCATGATTATATAATAAATAAAAAATATGTAAAGGTAAATACTGAACACACATTCCATTTAAATAACTTGACTAAAATAAATAGATAAGGAATAATCATTATGCTAAGGTTAATAGCTAAACACACATTCCATTTAAAGAACTTTACTATCATGAATAGATAAGGAATAATCAATATATAAATTTAAATAACTAAACACACATTCCATTTAAATAACTTGACTATCATGAATAGATAAGTCATAATCAACATGGAAAGGTAAATAATGGAAAACATGTTCTATTTAATATATAATTGAGAATAAAATGCATCCATATATAATATCATTGTGAAAATATCATGGATAATAATAATTGAGTTCTTAATGATGGAAATGCTTAATTATTGTACATCATTATCTCAGGCATCATAATACCTCTAATTTCAAGACCATTCACAAGATAGTTTAAAACTATGGGTAAAAAATAATTTAATTCTAGCTTACTGATTTTTCTTATGACACTACTAATGCATCTATGGGATATATAATTACATGCCACAACCTTTACTGCATGTCTAAATCTTTCCTCATATATCAAATATTTGATTTAATTCATGAACAATGTGTTGTAGCATCATATATCCATATTGAGGTAAGAATATGTATTTATAAATATTTTCCAACATAATAAAATAAATTTCAAGGTAGAAAACTATATATAAAAATTATATATAGTTTAATCAATAAATGTATCCTTGATAAATCATATTGATATTAAAGGAAAATATAATGTCCAATGATCATAGGATGGTGAATATTTTAAAGAAAATTAATGAATACAAAAAAATGAATCAATGAAGTTAATGTTAGTACTTTACAAGGAAAAAATGATCATAAACCATCCATATAATGAATAATTGTTATATAAATTCAATATTTCTCCATTTTAGAATAATAAAAAATAAATTTTTATTGTCATTGATTAATATAAATATCATAAAAATATATTTATAAACATTCTTGATAAAAATATCCTTTTCACTTTGAAAATATATTTTTTTAAGCCAGAAGTTAAAAAACTATTTTGAAAATAACCTTTGAAAATTACTCTATAACCTTTAAAACAATGAGTGATCATGACGGTGGGAAATTTTTAAAATGTGTACATATTAAAACAAAGATTTCATTCTCATTTTTAGTAAAAGAAAAATGGGTCTTATTTTAAAAGAAGCATGAGGATTCCTTTCATAAAATTTTGTAAAAATTCAAACATGGGAGAAAAATTATTTAATTAATCATTTTTATAATTTTAAATACATTTTTAAAAACTTATTTAGAAAACTATTTTTTGGTAGAAGAAGGATTTTCAACCAAAGAGATATATAAATTTGGATTCTATGAAAATAAATCTCAATCATTCTAAGTACCAAAGAGTGGGAAAATGGTAATGTTACTTAAAAACATAATAAATAACTAGAATATAATAAAATTAAATGGGTTTATTAGCCAATGATCAAATAATTTCCTCAAATTTAAATTCAATAATAAAAAATCCATATTAAAATGAAATTGTGAAATTAACTCTTACAATGATCATATCAAAGAAGTGAGAATTAACCAACGAACAGATTATGTGTATAAAATTTCAATTTTCGTAATAAATTAGATATAAAACATAATATATTCAAAATTAGATACAGATATAATCATATAATATCAATGAAAATTTAGGAGTAATATAACCTAATGAAAATATATTGAGTTATAAAATTCATTACCACTTCGTAATTTTCAATTAAAATTCAGTGGGATTAAATAATTCAAATTAAAACATAAAATTACATAAACTTTTAATTAATCATGATATTACATGTAAAATTGGAAATTAATAGATAATATAAAATAAATTATGTAAATAACAATTTGATATTCCACAATGAAGATTGATTGAGATGAAGTCCCCTACCTTACGCGTTAATTTGGTTGAACATGATTTAATATATAGTATATTGGTTTTAATAATGTAATTAATTTATACCATAAATTTATTCATATAATATCATATATGATCCTCTTATAACATCTTATCATTAATTCATTAATAATATTTCATTGTTTTCATTATTTCATGTGTTAATTGTCTTATTTTCTCGTGAGTGCTTTATCATGACAGTTCTGATTCGTGTGTGTATTAAATATTTACCTAATCCAAAGTATTATATTAATATTATAAATATATTTTTTGTTAAATATATACCTTTTTAGATTCATTATTGAAATTTGATCATGGATAATGGATCACATCACTTCATGGAGATGGTAGGTTGTACATACACATGAGTGGCTTATCATTTCTTTAATAGGTGAAGAGTAAGGAGATATAAGATATATTATTTTTTTAGAATAAATATAATTTCATATATATCAAATATATTCATTAAATTTATCCTTAATTCAATCCATGTAAATCATAAGTGAAAAATGATTCAGATCGCTTCGTAAGGTGATAGTCCCTCATACACACGAGTGGCGTTATCGTATTTTAAACAGAATGGTAATTAATAAGTTATATGTGATATTATAATTAAATAAGTATAATAATATCATAAATATCAAATAAATGCATTAAATACATCATTATATATATTCCTTAAAGGTGTTTTTGGAAAGCGAATTACATCGGCTCACGAGGAGGTAGTCCATCGTGCACATGATTAACGATATTGTATCCCATTTGATGGAATAATTGATGGATATTGGTTATTATATTAATAAAATAATATAAAAGTATATTTAATATACTTATTTTATTATATAATCAGTTTTAATAATTTTTTAAGGAGTTTGAAGTGGAAAAAATTTAAAAAATCTCGATTAAGAATATTGGATCTTCTTCAAGAAACTTCTTTATGTTTGATCCAAAATCTTTCCTATGTTGGATTTATGATCACAAAATGGCTCTAGTATGTTGGTGGGGTAGTAATTATATGATTTGGGTAGTTCTTGTATGAATCAAATGGCTATTTAATTTTTAATAGAGGATGAGAGGGGGTGTCCTTCTATAAGTGGGGGAGAGGACACACATGAAATTTGTGAAAAGATTCAATTACACTCATATTTTTATCCAGAAAAAATCCACTAAAACGAGTTATTATATAACCTAAGAGGTTATAGGGTTTAAATATGCCCTTATAATGGTTTTTTACAAGTTTTATATCACTCTTAACCATTATATACTTTATTTAACATCTTGGTAAACCCATTTTTACCGTAATCACGGTAATTAATTTTAATGATTTTGCTATTCATATTGGTCAAAAATTAAGTTTAACTTATTATATAATATAAATTAATCATGCTAAAAATATGGAATTCATTTTTTCCAAATTCCATTTACATAAGTGGCAGAATCGAATTTAAAATTATACCCATAGGCACAGTGAAAAAGAGGGTTTCCAAAGAGAAAATTCTCATAATTATATAAGATTTTAATATCAAAATTAAATATAAAATTGATTAAAATTACCTAAATTAGTTAAATTATAATATAATTAAACTAATTTTAATTTAATATCAATTTAAAATATGATTTAACCTTGTAAATTATTTAAATGAAAAAGAAGTTTTCAATAAAAATAAGTATTTTTCGTTATTCATCGAAAAATGAAACTTTTCTGAAAAATATATAAAATTCACCCAAATATAATTTTGATAGTATGATTCAAAAAATTAATTTCTTTTTTTAAAATAAATTTTTTAAAAGTGGTAAAAATTAATTTTAAATTATATGCACAAATCACAACTAAATCGTTTATTAGAAAAATACATTTAAAAAAAATATTTTTTAAAGTGATTCTTATTTTATTTCTATTCAATAGATAACCATAATATTCATAATTTATTATTAGTATTCATATATTCCAATTTTAACGGCTAGTTTATAATGGTATACTATATTACAGTTCATTTATGCATGGGGTTGAGTGTTCCACAAGCTATCTAAGAGATTAAATTTAAAGAAATATATTTCATAGGTTATTAAATCTTGGTGTTGTGTGGAACATATGCTATCGAATACAGTGTTCTTATTTTAAAATATCATGGTTTTGTTGGATGATTTCTATGTAATGGGTTAAAATAATTCAAGTTTCTATGTTGATAGAGATGACATTTGGTCTCATTCTAGTTTCATGTTCTGCCTAAATAGTGCAGCTATCACTTAGAACAGTTCTAAACAAGTAACCCTGTCGAACTCAACAAAAAATATAAAGTACATCGCTACATAAGATTTTATTAAAGGAGTTTTTTGACCAAGAAGTTTATTTGTAAACTAGGGATGGTTCCTAACATATAAGGAGAAAATAATATTTATTATGACAATAATGGATCCATTTCTTAGGTCAAGGAACCTTGGTCTCACCAAATGACTAAACACATCCTTCACAAATACCCCCTCATATAAGAGATCATTGGGAGGAGTGATGTAGTGACTTTTTAAGGCTATGAAGAACAATATAGTGAATCCATTAATGAAACCATTACTATAGTAATATCATGAGGGTCATGATAAATCTCTTTTCTTCAATATAAAAGATATTGATTTAATGGTTGTAAATGTATCATTATTTTACAAATAAAAAAGAAATGTCCATTTATAATTCATTCATGTGTGTTGTAATCTATTTTACATAAATATGCGAATGATAATATCCCCTAAAATTATGACTTTGTGTTGTCCCTAACCAATGGTCGGCATAGGGAATTATGGGTTGTCATGATATGTTAAAGTTATATTGATTAGAACTGTGTACTTGATACAAAATTTATATTTGGGATATTAATAATAATCTCCTCGGGTAATAAGTAAAGATTTTTTATTTGTACTAACTCTCCAAATAATATCATACATTCAATAATAAACATAGGGGTGTATTCATATTATCAATCCTTATTACCTAACATTGGTGAGATACCTATAATTACAACCTTTATACTTTGATACCTTTATTTGGAAAGATTTTATGATAAGAAAATTAGGGATAGATGGGTACATTTCCAATCATATCTTCAGTTTGAGCTCAACCAAAATGGTACTTATACATCATTATTACAAGAAACAATAATTTTGTCCCTTTATTCAATGAGGGTAGGGAAATTCATTCCCATGCCTAATTGACTCGCATATAATGCGTTCAAATAATTGGATGAGGGACATGTCACATTATCATCTTCTAGATAAAAGACATGTGATGTATTCATCAACCTAGTCAATCTAATTTGGATAATCATGAATGGATGAAAAGGTCTATAGTAGATTGACATGTTCCATGTCTAGTAGTCACTCCCTATTATTTTAACCTTTTTTTAGTTAAATTTTCATTTTAATTTTTGTTAAACTCTTTTTAATTTCACTTATGTAAATATTCTCCAATAGTAGGGAAGGTCTTAGGAGTGTTCCATGGGTTTGGAACTTTAAAATGTAAAAATTTGCGGCTTACCACACATTTTTTAAGGTTGTAACATGGTTAGTAATAATCATCTCATCGTGATTATGTGTCTCAGTTTAAATGGGAATATGATTTTTCAAACCATGAAAGGTGGGTTAGGAGACCATACAAGTGTATTTGGTCTTGGATAGTGGGGATCACATGGTTGTCACATGGTTCGACAAACCATGTGGCCAAATCTTATGCCTCATTATAATTGGAAACTTTACCACTTATCCCATCATATATTTATACAAAATCACTTGATTTTATCCCCAATTTCACTCCCAAAAACCATTAGTGAATCCCAAGATTCGCTTTCACTCCCAAGGGTGAATCTCCTTCAATTCTTTCTCATTTGTAGTGTAATTTATTACAATTTGAATCCTCAGGTAATTCTATGAGCCTATTTTCTTCCATTATTGGGTTTTTTCACTTATTGGTTGTTCCTCATCATTTATATATCATATGACATATTTCTAGAGATTTTTTATACTTTTTTGTTTTCATTCATTTTATCATGAAACAAAGATCAAGGTTGGGTGATTGGATAGTTACAAACATTACATATGTGTTCTAAGATCTATTTCCAACAATATTGAAATGTTATTTCAAGTGATTGTGGTATGTGAGATAGTTCCTACATGTTGTTAATTTATCTCTTGATTAAAAAACATTTGGGCCATAAATTAGTGCCTTAAAACTTTCAAATATCTCTTAATAACTTTTGATGATTATGGAACTGAACCTACGGCCACCCATGGGGTGTGTTGAATCTTAAAATGGTAAATTAGAAATTTAAATAGTTAAATAGGTGGTTTTTATGATCAAACTAGTTAGGATTGTTGTTTATATTGATAGCATGTAAAAGGGGGATACACAGCATAGCTTGGGAATTAATTATTTTATGACATATTAAGAGGTTGGAATGGTTAATTTTGGAATTAGAAAGGTTTTGTTTTTAAAAAAAATAAAGAATAATTCAAGGTTATTATATATGAATTAATAATGAAATGGTTTAATTTAAAATCACATTTAAAGGTATTTAGTATAATAGTACTGGGGGAATAATCAATATTGAAATAGAGAATATTCATCTTTTTTATGTGTTTAAAGGTACAATTATGTTAGACCTTGTAATTTGGTAAATTATGGAATGGTTTACATGTCGGACTAACACTCTATGTGCTAATGTTTTGATACATGGTTGGGTTTTTTGACTAATTCTCTAGGCACAATTAGTATTCTATATGATTTACGATATTGGAATGTCACTCTACATCATTTTTTTAAGTGATTAACTGATGCACTAAGAACCAATGATGTTTATATATGTTTTAAGTGGCGGGTTGATGCTCTTAGCACCAATTATGTTTATATAAAGTTTAGGTGTCGTATGGAAGCTCTATGTACCAATGATATTTATATATGATTTAGGTTTCAAAATGATTCTCTAGGAGCTAGTAATATTTAAAAAAGGTATGGTAACCTCATAATAATTCTTCTTGGTACCAAGAATTAAGTAATTAATGAAACCCCATTTATTTACTTAAAATGTGTACCACAATATGATTTTTTGCTTAAATGATCGACTTGGGATGAAGCAAGTTTAGTTAGACCTGGTGCCACTTATTAATTGAGGGCTAAAAGATTAATAAATAAATGGTAATTTTTAAAACATGTTTCCAATATTTTCCTTTTCTATTATCCATTGTATATATATACATGCACTGTTACTTCAACTGGTTATTACTTTTGAAATCATTTGTGGTGGCCTATTGAGTTGTACTGACATCCTTCTCAAGGCACAATTGGTGGCATAGTAAACTTCATTGTTGAAGTTCAGGAAAAGGGTAATGTACTAGGGATAGATTGATGATTTGGGACTTATGGGATAGATCTTGGATAGGGATATCAGGCTAGGTGTTATGACCAATTTTTTGGATTTTCAGTTGTATCATACTTTTCAGTTCCTTTTGTCATGGGAGGCAATCGTGGAATGAAATATTTATTTTATTGACTTGTTGGAACGTATACAGTTTTTTGATTTTTTTATATGATATGTGGCTACCTACTTATTATTACTTTTTATTATTTCTTCTGGTGATTTATTTTAATAAAGAGTGTATAGTATCCCCCATGTTCTTCAATAGACCCTCCCCACTAGTCGAGGTCATGTGGTGAAATGATTAAGCTACTAGTTAGAGTATTTTGAGATGGGACATCACACACATGATGTTATGATAAATGGGATTATATATGTATATATATAATGTATAAGATACATTTTATGGTGTATATGTTCATATAGTGATATGAGTGTGTTTAATCAGGGTCACACCTGACACCTTAGTAGCTTGAGTAGCACTGATACTTTGTTAGAGGATTATTTTTTCTCAAATTTATAAAATTTATATTTCTTTTTTATTTTCAATTTCATTAAGGCCCTTCAGGGTCACAAAATTAGGCCTTTGTATAAGGATTAAATTTTATAAAAATTGTTTGTTATAAAATTAAGAGGGTTTGACAAATTTTATCCAAAATATTTTTGGACAGATTCATCATATAGAAAATAGTTTCAATTATTTTATATTGAATATAAATGTCTAAAATTACACCAAAGTGTTATTTTAAGATAAATTTACACATTTTATGATTTTAGTAGAATTTTTAGCTTAATCAGAAAAATGGCCAATTTTGGATTTTTAACTATTTTAAATTATTTTTTGTATTTCAGCCGTAGAATTTTCTATACTAATCCAAATCATGGAATTATTTATTTTTAGGATTCTATATATTCATTCATTAATTTTATTCTTCTGGAACAAAAGCTAAATCAACCATATGAAAGCTCAAAACCATCTCACAAGTTAGACCTTGAAAATTGTTCACATATCTGGAGAGTTTTGGTGTTTCGCTCATATCTCATGATTGGACAGCCCAAATACTCTAAAATTTGGAAGGTATATGTGAAAGACATTTATTCATAGCTTTTATTAAGTCATTCATGCCTTAATAGTTTATTTTCAATGCCATTAATGAATAAAAATAAGATTTGGAATATGGAGAGACAGACTGGGTAGAATAAATTCTCAACGTAAAACGGATATAACTCTCTCTGCACATGGCCAAAATACTCTAAAATTTGTAGTTGAGATTCTAAATAAATTTATAAAAAAATCATGAAGGATTACATGAATTAATCTTTCATTTAATGGGGATAACATGTGGTAACATTTGAATGGAAATTTGGGGATATAAAATGAGGAGATTTCCTCCTTTCCCAAAGAATTTCAATCCATCCCACACTATCATGTCGACCACTGAGGGAAAGATATCCACTAAGGATCTGTGCTTTACCATTTTCTTCATTCCCCATTTCTTATTCTTATTTTTTAATGCCTTATTCTTCCCCATTCAGCTCAATTACCCTTATAATGGTGGGGTAAACATTTGAGTGATTGTGGAAGGGTTTGTTTTTCTATTTTGTAATGTTTAAGTTCTTAGAATTAATAGAATGAAATCTCTTTCGCCCTTATATGATCTTGATTTCAATTTCATATAGTGCTTTCTATTATCAAGTGTCGTCTTATTTGGTTTTTGATTCCGTTATTGATTTTTTCTTTAGTCAATGATCATTATGTCCCTCCTATAGGTTTTGGCTTATATACAATGGAATATACAAAATATTATTGGTTAAGTACTCAATGGTCGTCACTACGTGTGAGATGGGTAATTTATGTTCTTAATTGTTTAGGATAAGAAATACCCAATAGGGTATTACCCATGTTAATTGAGGATATTCAATGTAACTTTCTCAGACAAGGAAATATAGTATACCAAACTGAGATCATGGTAAGGTTTTCTCTCACCATTACCATTTCACCAAGTGATTGATAGGAAACAATCATGGAATTTCAATTTAATTGACTTAATATAATAGGATTGAATAAAATAGAACAAGTATATTATTGAAATTGGAAAACCAACCCCAAACAAATCACCATTCTCATATCATAGTTTTCAATCACTTATGTTTCCAATTTAATTTTAATCATTTTCTTAATTTATTTATTTTATTTCATTTATTTTGAAACCAATAAATTAAAAAAACATAACATTTTTACTCTAATTAAAAGTGAATTGGTTTTTGTGCACTCCTCTTTGGAAGATTGCCTAGGGTTAATCACTAGACTACACTTACATAAAAAACTATTTTTCTATGCCCCATGATAGGTGTGTGTCAAACTTGGTGTCACTTCCAGGGAGTCAGTTCCATAATCTAATTGTAAATATTTTACACTTTCCAAATAAAAAATTAAAAAACTTTTTCCATGTTTTTTTCAAATTATTATTTCTTCAATTCACGGACCACTTACCCGCCGATGAAATAACCAATTATTAAATCACCCTTGTCCATGGAGTATGGTGTTTATATTATTTTTAGATTGGTGAGGATATTTTGAATGTAAAATAATGGGGATTAGGCATTCAAATAATTCATTGATGGCCTGAGGGAGGACAAGAACAAACAATTTTTTGAAACAATTCCCTGATAGATAATTGAGTTCTACGATTACTTTAAATAATCTTATAAAGTGTAAAATGTCCAAAAAGATTCCCCCTTAGTCTTCCCTAGTTTTTATAAGGATATATAAGAAATAGATGAGCTTTACTACCTTCCTCTATTAGATACTACTCAACTCCAATAGATGCTTTCAATTGAATAATAGATTGAATCTCAATAAACTCAGGGAGATGATATTTTCCTGAATTTATTATCTTCTAATTTTCTTCAAAAATAATTGATTATATCCTATAATTGTCTTAAATTTTTATATTTGTCCAACACATCTATTTCCTTGTAGTATTATCAAGAAAAATAAGACACACATGATGAAGAACATATGTAACTCCCTAAATTTGTTGAACTCTTATAAGAGGGAGTTCAAGAGGAGACCAAAGTATTTCTTCCTAAGTTAGATGAGACGTGTCATGCTCACATTAAAAGGAATAAATTTTATATTTATTCTTCATGATTTAATTTTTTTAAAATTTAAATAAACTCTAATATTCCCTTTGATTATTCAATTGAAGTAGCATACCTTGAGAAATTACTGGAGAATGAAGAAAATGTTGTTCAAGTGGAAACCAAGAAATAGGAGGACTCATTCATTTTCATACTCCCACTATTAAAGTTTTTTCTCATTTCCATGGGGGTTGGATTTGGAATAATATATCCATGAATTCCTCAAAAAAATGAACAAGTTCATGTTGTAAAGAATAATTTTTGTTGGTTCATGAGCAAGAAACTTCACCCACCATCAGATTATGGATAACCGATTAGAACTGTCAATTTAGAGGCAGTCAAAACATAGGTCCACTTAATGGATTAAACCAAGATATATATAGCATCCCATCTTTTTATAACATGAACTTTCATTACATTACACAAAACTGAGGATCTTTAAGGTTTAGTGTCTTGGAAACCAGGAACATAATACATGAAAACAATATAAAGAATTATTCTTAAACACTTGAAATGCTTCTCCTTAAGTTCATACAAGGTTCGTTACTGCATCTCATAACCTGGGGATACACATCAAAAGAAAGGGTGAGAAGAAGGCCTAGTAAGGGAAACAAGAGAAACATTTTACATGTGAACTTGAGATACTTCAACAAGGTCATGAAAAGAACTTTAAGACATGAGAAAGAAATCATGAGGCATATCATAATAAAAATAACATTTTTCAAAACTTTAAGATGTGTCTGCAACATTTAATATTGACAATAATTTCTTTTCACCAAGGTACATCCCCAAGGTGTCATTAAAATTACCAAGGTTATTCACCAAGGTATCAGTCTAAAAAAGTCATCTCTAGAGATTAAGCCTTTACCCAATGCATTGGAGGGATATCTGGGTGCACCCTTGACATGTCTTTATTATCATGTGAGCCACATATATCATCATCAATCATTTCATAAACAACCCATATAGCATAAAATAAATGGGTTCCATTTCATAATCATAACTTTTTAAAAACTGCTTTAAAGACATGAGCTTTATGTCACTTTAAACCCATGGAAAGGGAAAGCGGGTTTCATGTATGTAAATCCCAGAATTTAAAAAATAAAATTTTGATATATATGTAAATACCCCTGTAGAAATAAGAGCTTTGATTATTCACTTAATAACATAAAATAATTTTTAGATAAAGAGGGAGGCATTTTGAGACGAAAATTATGCAGCATAACGGCTATGATACATGGATTTAGAAAACATTGAAAAGTGAGGGGACATGGGTCACCCACTCAAAAATGAGACATAAAACAGTATGGGAATAGAATATAAAGTATTTAAGAACATGGTAATGAAATTTTAATGATATACCATATGAAACGAAGAACTTGAAAGGAAGACAAAAATAAGATTTCTCTTATGAGAATTCGGCAGCCTAACGGCGTCACTTAAAACATCCAAAAATGGATTGACAATATCAAATAGGGTCAATCATCATATGAACATAAATGATCAGTATGATATATATATTGATCATATCCCAAAATAATAAAAAGGAACTTGAAAGACTTGACATGAAAATAGATCTTGAAAATGAGAAGGGTGAAAGAACCCCTTGGAAATTCAGCAGCCTAATGGCGTTACATAAACATCAACAAAAATGAATTGATGAGATAAAATAGGGTCTCTCATAATATGAAAATAAAATATCATTATTATATATTTAGAGATCATACCCCAACGTAACAAAAAGGAACTTGAAAGAATTGACATGAAAGTAGAACTTCAAAACGAGAAGGGTGAAAACCACTTAAAAATTCGGCATCCTAACAACGCCACTTAAAACTTAAAAATACTGAATTGAAGAGATAAAATGGGGTCTCTCATCATATGATCA
The DNA here is from genome assembly GCA_963277665.1 of Viscum album. Taxonomy (NCBI): domain Eukaryota; kingdom Viridiplantae; phylum Streptophyta; class Magnoliopsida; order Santalales; family Viscaceae; genus Viscum; species Viscum album. The sequence goes on from OY728144.1 coordinate 581,235,772, forward strand.
TAAAAGATCAGTATGATAAATTTAGAGATCATACCCCAACATAATAAAAAGGAACATGAAATACTTTACATGAAAATAGATCATGAAAAATGAGAAGGGAGAAAGAATCCGTTACAAAAATTTCGGCAGCCTAACGACGCCACTTAAAACTTCATAAAACGAAATAATGAGAGTAAGAGGGGATCTCTCATTATATGAACATAAAAAAGGGAAGTAAGAGGATTATAAAATAACATCCTCCAACATAATAACATGGAGCATAAAAGGAATGACATAAAGGAGATCACTTGAAAAGAAAGAGAGGGGTCGGATCCCTTACTTTAAAATGTAACTCTTAAACCTCAAAGGTTGGGACCTTGAGGGCTTGGGGAACCTTGGGAGGACTCCTTGGGAGGTAATTAGACCAGAACTTCGTTGGGGAAGAGTGGGGAGTCGAATGGATGAGAGGAGGGCTTGGTATTTATAGGGAAAGTGAGGGGACAAGGCATTAATGGCCAAGGGACACCTCACATGTGCTTTTCTCAAACCCATGTGCTCTCTCATGAAATTTTCCATAAAGTTAGGCCACATGGGGCCCCCAATACATATATCCATCATCTTAGGTCGGACAACCCTTAAAATATCTCATGACATCACCATGACACAGTTATGATGTCATTAAACAAACCCAAACCCTAAAACTGTATTTTCACTATTCACTGAAAATTCAACTTTCTCAGAAAAATCCCAAAATTTCACATTAACCAAATATCAATGTTATGATTTCAAAAAGGAAATCCATTTTATAAAAATAATTTTCTAAATAATTTTTAATTTTATTTTTAAATTAATACACTATTCACCGAAAATTCATTTTTTTCAGAAAAAAACACCAAAAATTACCTTAACATAATATCGATGCTCTGAGTTCAAACATAAAGTCCATTTTATAAAAATAATTTTCAAAATATTTTTAATTTAATTTTTAATTAAAAAACACAATTCACCCGAAAAAATTAATACTTGAATAATAATTTATGAACCCGTTATTTAACCATTTTATTGAATCACATTACTTAATCAAGGTTCCTAGATTATTTTAAAACTTTCTTTAAGTTATATTACTAATCCATTTGGTCACATTACTAATCCTAAGAGTAAAATCACTATTCACAATTTACTATTCATCAAAAATCAAGTTGATCTTATTAGACTCTAAATTTTTTACTGGACATAATTGTAGAAGACCATTTTTTGAAAATCATTACACATTTTAAATTATTTAAGGTTTAAATAAGCATTTTTTTTAAATATCCTTTTGAAAATTCATGAAAAATATGCATACTATTTTTATCCGGTTATTTGAAAATTCATAAACTTCATCATAAGAAGAAATTCCAATTTTTATTTAAAACAAGGATTACACAAGGCAGTTACGGTCTCGTTACATAGCCCCTTATAATACTAGCATAGGACCTAAGAGTAAGGTGTGCTAGGGTGATAGAATCTTGGGGCGGCTCGGTCAACAATGCCCGAGTAGTAATTTCAATCAGTTTGAACTTCTCGCGAAGGCGATTCCGTTCTAGCTTCACATGATGAAGTTCGGCTTGGGTTTGGTCCAAAGCAAAGCCCAATGGTGCTACCTCCTTCCCAAGTTCTGTTAGATGGGCTTCGATCGGTCCAAGACTACTAGGTGAGGCCATCGAATCTTCTTTCTATAATAATTAACCAAGATTACTTATATTTAGAGACAATAATCAAAACATTTTGGTCACAGTAGTCATATCAACCGATGGTCATATAACAGTCAAAACCCAATGGTCTCATTTTAATTATAATCATGTTTATCAAATAAAAAAAAATTGTTGAGTATAAAAATAAAATAAAATAACACATGAAATTAGGAAACAAGATTTATTCAAAATTTTGGGCTGTTACAATCTTCCCCCCTTAAGAAATTATGTCCTCGCAATTTTTAAAATTGGGTTTTGAAATTTCATTGAAAGTCCCACATTGGAAAAAGAGTCAGTAACACCATTACTTTAAAAGAAAGAAAAGGAAGTACAAAGGCCACCTGAGTTTACTCATACTAGGATTCCATGTAGGAAACATGGACATGGAGGAGAAAAAAAGGGTCACTTTCTAAAGGAGAGAGATAGAAAACATGAATAGGAGGAAGTTAACCACTAGAAAATCCCAAAATTATGATGTGTGTAAGCAGTCTTTGATTACCTAGTAGGAAACGTAAACCAACAACGTTTTTGTTTTACGTTCCTTTTCATAACGTTGAGGAATTCATTTACAACATATAAGAAAAATATAAGAAAATATATCTACCTTCATGTAGAGTTTCATACTTTAATAAGTTTCTACCAAAACTAATCTTTTCTCCAAATGATGAGCATTCAAAACTACTTGGTCTCATCAAAACACAAGAATCATCTTCTAGAGAATCACATAATCCACAAAAGATCAACTATCTATTTCTTCTATCTTTAAGCATTATTCCAAAAATAGAAAGGGTAAGGTAAAACAACTCTTCAAAAAGAATCCCATAGGAATAGAAACTATTTTTAAATCATCAAAGTTCCATGGTACTACCCAAAGTTCATCATAGACCATTCCGTAAATAATGGTCCTTAAGATTCCTCAAAATAAACCAAACTAAGATTGAAACCCAAATACAAGAAATATTTGATAACATAGTCTTCCAAAATAAACTTCATTTTTCATCTCCAAACAACATAAACCACTCCTAACATCTTATAACAAAAGTAGCTAACCTAGACATATTTTAACCAAGATAGGTTAATCATTCCCATAAGTAACCTAAATTACTATAAGTCCACCTTAAATTTATCGATTTATCAAAATATAAGTCAACCTTACTCCTCAATGAAAATACCATAGTAATCTATTTACCTCGATCAAATATGGTTCCCAAAATAATGAACGTCTTCCAAAATAATAATCATCTTTTAATCCCCTAATCATCTCTTTCATATTAATAGGGCAATCGTTGCATTTCCTATCACATTGGTTATTGGGACATGTTCTTCCATCTCTCACCATAAACTAAGAAGAGAAATTATAATTAGGGGCTTAAATACATAACCAATAATCATGAAAAGGAGCTTAAAGAATATAAGGATAAATTGTAGAAGAAAAGTATACCCTAACTTGTGATCCCCTAGGTTCCATTCTAGGTTATCCATTATCATATATTCTTATGTGAATCTTTGTTCCTTTAAAAATGGTTCGTACTAAGCTTATGAATTTACCAAAGCATATCCCCCAGGAGTGTCGTAACCAAGAGTGCAGCAAGGCCCGTTGTCGTGTACCAGTTCCCGTTCGAGTCTAGCTCAAAGCGGTGTTTTTAGGTTTTACCCCTATTTATATCTGTGCCAGAGCCACCTCTACCTGCTCGTACCCAGACAGGGATGTATTTTCTTGGAAACCCCTTACTCAATACTCACCAAAATACCAGGAAGATTTCCTATATTTAAACTTTTCTATATGGTTCTTCCGAATGTTTTCATATCCTAATTTCCACAAATAACTAAACCATCCTTTGATACCAAATATAGTATCCCATCTTTTTATAACATGAACTTTCATTACATTACACAAAACTGAGGATCTTTAAGGTTTAGTGTCTTGGAAACAAGGAACATAATACATGAAAAAAACATAAATAATTATTCTTAAACACTTGAAAGGCTTCTCCTTAAGTTTGTCCTAGGTTCATTACTGCATATCATAACCTGGGGACACACATCAAAAGAAAGGTTGAGCAGAAGGCCTATTAAGGGAAACAAGAGAAACATTTTACATGTGAACTTGAGATACTTCAATAAGGTCATGAAAAGAAATTTAAGACAAGAGAAAGAAATCATGAGGCATATCATAATAAAAATAACATTTTTCATAACTTTAAGATGTGGCTGCAACATTTAATATTGACAATGATTTCGTTTCACCAAGGTCCATCCCTAAGGTGTCATTAAAATTACCAAGGTTATTCACCAAGGTATCAGTTTAAAAAAGTCATCTCTAGAGATTAAGCCTTTACCCAATGCATTGGAGGGATATATGGGCGCACCCTTGAGATGTCTTTATTATCATGTGAGACACATATATCATCATCAATAATTTCATAAACAACCGATATAGCATAAAATAAATGGGTTTCATTTCATAATCATAACATTTTAAAAACTACTTTAAAGACATGAGCTTTATGTCACTTTAAACCCATGGAAAGTGAAAGCGGGTTTCATGTATGTAAATCCCAGAATTTAAAATATAACATTTTGATATATATGTAAAAACCCATGTAGAAATAAGAGCTTTTTTATTCACTTAATAACATAAAATAATTTTGAGATAAAGAGGGAGGCATTTTGAGACGAAAATTATGCAGCATAACGGCTATGATGCATGGATTTAGAAAACATTGAAAAGTGAGGGGACATGGGTCGCCCACTCAAAAATGAGACATAAAATAGTATGGGAACAGAATATAAAGTATTTAAGAACATGGTAATCAAATTTTAATGATATACCATATGAAACGAAGAACTTGAAAGGAAGACAAAAATAAGATTTCTCTTATGAGAATTCGGCAGCCTAACGGCGTCACTTGAAACTTCCAAAAATGGATTGATGAGATCAAATAGGTCCACTAATCATATGAACATAAATGATCAGTATTATAGATATAGAGATCTTACCCCAACATAATAAAAAGGAACTTGAAAGACTTGACATGAAAATAGATCTTGAAAATGAGAAGGATGAAAGAACCCCTTGGAAATTCTACAGCCTAACGGCGTTACATAAACATCAACAAAAATGAATTGATGAGATCAAATAGGGTCTCTCATCATATGAACATAAAATATCAGTATGATATATTTAGAGATAATACCCCAAAATAACAAAAAGGAACTTGAAATAATTGACATGAAAGTAGAACTTCAAAACGAGAAGGGTGAAGAACCACTTAAAAATTTGGCAGCCTAACAGCGCCACTTAAAACTTCAAAATACTGAATTGAAGAGATCAATTCGGGTCTCTCATCATATGATCATAAAAGATCAGTATGATAAATTTTTAGATCATACCCCAACATAATAAAAAGTAACATGAAATACTTTACATGAAAATAGATCATGAAAAATGAGAAGGGAGAAAGAATCTGTTACAAACATTTCGGCAGCCTAACGGCGCCACTTAAAACTTCATAAAACGAAATAATGAGAGTAAGAGGGGATATCTCATTATATGAACATAAAAAGGTCAGTAAGAGGAGTATAAAAGAACATCCTCCAACATAATAACATGGAGCATAAAAGGAATGACATAAAAGAGATCACTAGAAAAGAAAGAGAGGGGTCGGATCCCTTACCTTAAAATGTAACTATTAAACCTCAAAGGTTGGGACCTTGAGGTCTTGGGGGCACCTTGGGAGGACTCCTTGGGAGGTAATGAGACCAGAACTTCGTTGGGGAAGAGTGGGGAGTCGAATGGATGAGAGGAGGGCTTGGTATTTATAGGGAAAGTGAGGGGACAAGGCATTAATGGCCAAGGGACACCTCACATGTGCTTTTCTCAAACTCATGTGCTCTCTCATGATATTTCCCATAAAGTTAGGCCACATGGGGCCCCCAATACAAATATCCATAAACTCAGGTCGGTCAACCCTTAAAATATCTCATGACATCACCATGACACAGTTATGATGTCATTAAACATACCGAAACCCTAAAACTGTATTTTTACTATTCACTGAAAATTCAACTTTCTCAGAAAAATCCCAAAATTTCACATTAACCAAATTTCAATGCTATGATTTCAAAAATGAAATCCATTTTATAAAAATAATTTTTTAAATATTTTTTAATTTTATTTTTAAATAAATACACTATTCACCGAAAATTCATTTTTTTCAGAAAAAACCCCAAAAATTACCTTAACATAATATCGATGCTCTGAGTTTAAAAATAAAGTCCATTTTATAAAAATAATTTTCTAAATATTTTTAATTTAATTTTTAATTAAAAAACACTATTCACTTGAAAAAATTAATACTTGAATAATAATTTATGAAACCGTTATTTAACCATTTTATTGAATCACATTACTTAATCAAGGTGCCTAGATTATTTTAAAACATTCTTTAAGTGAGATTACTAATCCATTTGGTCACATTACTAATCCTAAGCATAAAATCACTATTCACAATTTACTATTCATCAAAAATCAAGTTGATCTTATTAGACTCTAAATTTTGTACTGGACATAATTGTAGAAGACCATTTTTTGAAAATCATTACACATTTTAAATTATTTAAGGTTTACATAAACATTTTTTAAAAATATCTTTTTGAAAATTCATCAAAAATATGCATACTATTTTTTCCGGTCATTTGAAAATTCATAAACTTCATCATAAGAAGAAATCCCAATTTTTATTTAAATCAAGGATTACACAAGGCAGTTACGGTATCATTACATAGCCCCTTATAATACCAGCATAGGACCTAAGATTAAGGTGTTCTAGGGTGATAGAATCGTGGGGCGGCTCGGTCAACATTGCTCGAGTAGTAATTTCTATCAGTTTGAACTTCTCGCGAAGGCGATTCCGTTCTAGCTTCACATGATGAAGTTCGGCTTGGGTTTGGTCCAGATCAAAGCCCAATGGTGCTACCTCCTTCACAAGTTCTGTTAGATGGGCTTCGATCGGTCCAAGACTACTAGTGATGCAGTATTTTGTTTATAATTTTTAGATATTTAAAAAGTAAAAATATATATGACACAATAATGATGCAGTATTTTCCTTATTAATGAAAGAATCAAATAATTGGTATTATAAATTTTAAAATAAATATAATTTGAAATTTTTGATAACATACATGAATTTTATTGTTTAATATGACATGTTAGAATTGATTAAATGAATTAGGTTCGAAGTAATAATGTTTTTAAGACTTTATCAAAAATTAATTATTAAATATTGTCAAAATTGACATAAAAGAGTTTTTAAAACAAATATTATATTATTAATTGATATTAAATTCCTAAAAATCTAAAGTTCAGAAAAGAGACTTATATCATGATATGTGTATCATTAATGGACCACTTGGGGGTCTCTTGGATGTATATGGTATGTTTATTAACTATATAATATAAAAATATAAAGTGACATGGTAAATGTCAAACTAATTAACTAAGAGTTAAAACTAAAAGATAAAGTTAATATAGTGACCCAAACCTGTCTAAAACCTATTGGTTGAGTGGTTTTCGACCTAGCCCCACCTTAACCTTTAAATAATCCACTTTTGAGACATTAGAAACAGAATATGAATTTATTATAAAATAATATTTCTAGCTTTTCCAAAGGTGCCCCTCACCCCTCTTATAAAAGGGAACCCCCCCTTCACACTAACTCACACATTCAAAGCCTTTTGGCTTGGAAAACCCCTGCCTAAATACCCTCTAAACTTCCCTCACTTCAACCTAGAGGCCTTAATTTGATCAAAAAGACAACCTAAGGATCCCTTTTGATCAAATCAAAAGGAAGAACCCGAAGAAGAGGTAATGTTTTCACCACCCTCTTTCAAGTTCCTTTATTCTTCCACTTCTTCTTTCTTTGTTATTCCCATTATAAAATAATAACTCCAGTATCTTATATATACTGTGATGTTATTATAAATATGTTACAACCATATTGATTATTCTATCCATCCTTTGAATAATGTGTCACCATACGTGCATATGTACGGCTTACCATCTCCACGTCGTGGTGTAATTGTTATTCAATAAATTATTATTTGTATGGGTATAATAATGATATGTAATTCATGTAAATAATAAATATAACATGATAATGATTCTGTATATATGATATACCATCCAATTATATATTATTTTAATATCAAAATAATGATATTGTCGCTCGTGCGTACGTACGGACTACCGTCTCCACGAATGCGATGAGATTCATTCTCCATCGTATCCATTCAAGTATAATTATCATTTGATGATTAAAAATAATTTTTAAGGACTTGATATCATTCTGGATATGAATAATATACAACCTATCCATAACAAACACGGCTTATGTAACAAAACATATACGAGTAAGTTAACACCCGAAACGACGATAATACTAAGATATTATTAACAAAGAATTGTTAAAAGATCATATATGATATCATATTAATGTATATGATTATTTTATAATTCATTAAAAATTATTTCACCATTATTCAGGAGTTTAACCAACCTCTACCAAGGAAAAGTATAAGGTAACGTTTTATTTCACAATCTCTTCATTATCCGAGGTTGTTTATACGTAATTATCTACCGGGACCTCTTTATCATCCACATCCATGTTTCTTAAAAATGTATTTCAAATTATTATTATTATTTTAAAAAGTATGGGTTAAATTCATTTATTCCCTTGCTGACTTTTTATAAGAAGTTTATAAAGGAATCTTTCCGTTGTTTTCCAAACAAGGTCCTTTTTAACCTTTTCGAAAAAATTAAGGTAAGAATGAATTTTTTTTAACTTATACTGCAGGTGCGGCTATTTTCCACTATTATAAAATCTTAGAAGTTTCCTTTACAAGCTTCTAAAAATATTTTAAAGTAAAAGTTTTATTTTATAATTATGTGACTTTTAAATGATTTCAATAAAAAGTGATATTTCTCTCAAATAGTTTTGATTTCATCTATGTCAACATCCTTTGATGGATTTTAAGCTTATTTGAAGTTTATTTATTATGATACAAATATTCTATATTGTATTGAAGGTTTTCTGATATGTTTTATTGTGGATGTGTTATTTTTATAGCATTCATGGTTTATGGAGAAAGTATTGACATTTCATATTCTAGTTTTAATACGAATGTTTATGTTATGTTTAAACCTGTTCATATGAGGAATGCATTGGACTTAATAAGTGATGGGTGGAGCCCACTATAGCTCCTCGATGAATCAATAGGTCTCATGAGACAAACTAGTGTCTTGGCACAAGGCCTTGATAATATCTTATTTGTAGTCTTGGCACGAAGCCTTGACTATGTGGTTATGATAGTCTGGCATTATGCATTCCATCATTATGAAAGTGGTTATTAATATTTCATGTGATTATTAGACTAGTAGAATATCCATTTGAATAAGTATATGGAATTATTTCATTTTATTTCTACCATATTATGATAAATTTCAATTTATAAAAGGCTTTTGTTTTTGTTATACATTGCCTTAAATGTTTATGCTTATTTATGAAATTTTCGACTACATTGTTATCCTTACTGGGCATTTGAGCTCGCCCCTTTCTATGTTTTATTTTTCCCTGGATGTGAAGAAGTATTTTATGAATGAACTGTAGGGATAGTATGAGGGGATAAGAGTGTGGACTATGGAGACTATATTGTTGAAGTTTTTCATTTTATGATGTAATTTAAACTTTATGAATGTATCTAGTTATTCCAAGGCTACTAAACTAATCGGTATTTCGAGACTTGATCTTTCTTGTGATCATTCCAATGTTATGTAATAATGCACCGACTCTGGGTAACTAGGGTCGGGGTGTTATAGTTGGTATCAGAGAACGTTTATTACAAACCTTGGAAGAAAGATTTAGATAAACTCTGATTAGAGCACATGGATTTAAGATGGACTTTGAAGATTAGTATAGAAGAACTTCCTAGAATTTTGGTATTGTACAGATTTTGTGAGTTTTCCAAGAAATACATCCATGTCTGGATACGAGCAGGTAGAGGTGGCTCTGGCACAGATGTACCTAGGGGTAAAACCTGAAAACACCGCTTTGAGCTAGACTCGAACGGAAGCTGGTGCACGACAATGGGCCTTGCTGCACTCTTGGTTACGACACTCCCGAGGTATATGCCTAGGATAACTCTCATTTTCTTTACAAATAATTATTAAGGGTTTATGAGTATATACTTACTCAAAGAAAAAAAAATTATGATTTTGGATTATATCCATAAATATTTTAATTTATGTTAAGTGTTTTACTAGTATGGAATTATGAATTTTGATTCTTAAACTGATCTAGTTTATGTTATTGTTTAGAAATGGCACCTAGTGGAAGAAATTGAAACCATATCAATGAATGCACTCCATGTAGGGACTTCCCTCCTACTCAAGATAATTATAGTGGAGCTGGTGATGCAACTGGTGCTGATCAACTAATCACCATACTGGGACAACTCACTCAGGTTATGAATAATAACCTTACCCGTATGGAGCATCCTGATCCACAGCGTGGAGGATCAATGATAGATCTCTTCTTGAGGAAACAACCACCAACATGAAATGGGAGTACAAATACATTGGTATCGGAGAAATGGATAAGTTCCCTAGAGAAAATATTTCAGGCTTTGAGGAGTAGTGAAAGGGAAAAGTTATCATGGCAGTTTATCGCCTCACTGGAGATGCTGATCAATGGTGTTCATTGATTCAAAACATGAAGGAAGACAATGAAGTATCACATATGGAATGGAGAGAGTTCAAAGATCTTTTATTAGAAAAATACTTTCCTCGTGACCATCAAGCAGATATGGAAAGGAAATTTCTAAGTCTGAGACAAAAGGAGGATGAGAATGTCGCAAAGTATGAGGATAACTTTACATGGTTAGAAAGGTATGCTGGAGATTATATACATAACCCAAGAAGTAATATTGATCGTTTCTTTGATGGGTTAAAACCGTTTCTCCATTGAGCATTAGTCTCAAAATACTTTTCATCGTACGAAGACATTGTCTCATGTGTTATCAAGACAGAAAAGGAATTCTCTAAGTCTTATGACTTTAAAGCAAATCAAGAGAAGAAAAGATCTGCTGATCAATCTGGGAATGGAAATAAGGGGAAGAAGGGAATGGTTGAATATCCATCATATGGTAAATGTAGGAAGAAACACTCCGGTACTTGCTTAAAAGGAATGGGAGTCTATTGTAAGTGTGGTGAAAAGGCCACCAAGCTCGTGATTTCAAGGGGAAGAAGGAAGCTACCGATGTCCAATGCTATAATTGCAGGGAGATGGGACATTATTCAAATGAATTTCCTAAGTTTCAAGGGAGCTTACCTTATAAAATTCCAAGGGATCAAGGCCAAGCTTATGCTATCACTACAGCTAAGTTAGAAGCTCCGAAAGACATGGTGGCTGGTAATTTAATGGTTTCCAAAAGTTTAAAAAATGCATTATTTGATTTTAGATCATCACATTGTTTCATATCTTCCCATTTTTCTAAGAAAATTAGATATTTCCAATTTGATTTAACAAGGTAGTTGTCAGTTAAACTCCTAAGGGAAGTATCATTACAATAAAGTTTTGTGAATCAGTCCCCATTAGAGCACATAAATGTTCTTTATCCGCTGATCTAATCATCATACCTATGATTGAGTTTGATATAATCCTCGGTATGGATTGTCTTTCGAACCATGATGCGAAGATTTATTGTAAGAAGTAGGAGGTTACGATTTTTGATGATGATGATAAGGAACACCTTATCTTTAGAGCAGAATCATCACCACCTAATTCTTATTTAGATCCACCCCCTGTAGCTCAACTAAATTAAATTATTAGGGAGGAAGAGAATGAAATGACTGAGGGTGAGGAAAGGAATGTTCAAATACAGAATGTACCTATTGTGAAAGAATATATAGATGTGTTTCTGGAATATTTACCTGGACATCCTCCAGAATGAGAAGTTGAGTTTTCCATTGATTTAATTATTGGATCAAGGCCTATATCTAAGACCCCTTATAGAATGGCCACTATAGAATTAGTTGAACTAAAGAGACTACTAGAGGAATTGAGTAATAGGGGTTTTATTCTCCCTAGTGTTTCTCCATGGGGAGCCCCTGTTCTTTTTGTTAAAAAGAAAGATGGATCTATGAGGGTATGTATCGACTACAGGGAGATCGATGCTATAAAAATAAATAACAAGTATCCCCTACCTCGCATTGATGATTTATTTGACCAACTGCATGGAGATCAATACTTTTCAAAGATTGATCTTCGTTCTAGATACCATCAGTTGTCTGTGAAGAAGGAAGACATTCTGAAGACAGCATTTCGAACCAGGTACGGGCATTACGAGTTTACAGTAATGCCTTTTGGATTGACTAATGTTCCCTCTGTATTCATGGATCTGATGAATAGAGTTTTCAAGGAATATCTCGATGAATTTTTGGTGGTATTTATTGATGGTATCTTGGTATACTCCAGAAGCTACGAAGATCATGAAAATCAATTGCGCATTATCCTGAAGACTCTGAGAAGACATGAATTATATGGGAAGTTTAGCAAGTGTGAATTTTGGCTTCAGGAGATTTCTTTTCTTGGCCATATTGTCTCTAAAGATGGAATCTCTATTGATCCTTTTAAGACAAAGTCAATCCAAGAATGGCATGAACCAATGAGTATAACTGAGGTATGCGGTTTTATTGGTTTAGCAGGTTATTATCGATGTTTCGTCCAGAATTTTTCCTGGTTGGCTAACCCATTAACAAAGCTCACACATAAAGGGGTTAAATTTGTTTGGAAAAAATAGTGTAAAGAATGTTTTGAAGAACTAAAGAGAATATTAGTCAATGATCCTATATTGACTCTACTATCGGGGAATGATGGGTTCGTTATTTATAGTGATGCATTGAAAAAATGACTTGGTTGTGTCCTTATGCAGAATGATAGGGTTATTGCCTATGCATCACGACAGTTGAAAATTCATGAGAAAAACTATCCTACTCATGATCTCGATTTAGCAGCTGTGATATTTGCTTTGAAGATATAAAGGCACTACCTCTATGGTGAAAAATATGAGATTTATACTGATCACAAGAGTTTGAAGTATATTTTCTCATAAAAAGAACTCAACATGAGGCAAATGAGATGGCTTGAACTACTCAAGGATTATGATTTAACGATACACTACCACCCGGGGAAGGAAAATAAGGTGGAAGATGCTTTGAGCCGAAAATATCATGGAGTTTTGAATATGATAAGAATTGAAAGGGATCATATATTCATGGATCTAGTGAAGGTGGATATGGGAATTACCATGGAAGGTGAAACATCAATACTTTTTCAAATAGTTGCCAAACCATCTTTACTAGAAATTATTAAGAGTTCTCAGACCGATGATGAGGAATTTCAAAAAAAGATTAAAGTTGTGAATGATGGGAGATTGAATGACTTTGGGTATGAAGATGGAATTTTGAAATTTGGGAAGAGACTTTGTGTTCCCAATATACCTGATCTAAAAAGGGAATTGTTGGACGATTCTCATAGTTCCAATTTCTCTATACACCCTGGGAGAACCAAAATGTATAGATACTTGAAGGAACATTTTTGGTGGGATAACATGAAGAGGGAGATTTCTGCTTTTGTGTCAAGATGTATGGTTTGTCAACAAGTGAAAGCTAGAAGGCAACAGCCTGGAGGAGGCATGCAACCTCTTCCCATATCTGAGTGGAAATGAGATAATATCACGATGAACTTTGTCATGAGACTACCAAAGACTCCTAGAAGGAACGATGCAATATGGGTCATTGTTGATCATCTTACCATGTCAGCACATTTTCTTGCTATAAGGGAAGATTTACCACTTGAACGACTAAAAAGACTATATATTAATGAAATTGTGAGACTTCATGGAGTACCCCTATCAATTGTCTCTAATTGTGATCCCCGTTTTACTTCAAGATTCTGGAAGAGTCTTCAGAAAGCCCTGGATACTGAATATCATTTGAGCACTGCCCACCACCCTCAAACAGTTGGACAATCATAACAGACTATTCAAACCATAGAAGACATGTTGAGATCCTTCTCACTTAACATTCAGGGTATGTGGGATCAATATTTACCTCTGATAAAATTTTCTTATAACAATAGCTTCTATTCGAGTATTCAGATGGCACCATATGAAGCATTATACGGAAAGAGATGTCGCACACCGACCTGTTGGGATGACATTGGTGAATGAAAACTTGTAGGTTCAGAACTGGTGGAGGAAATGATGGAAAAGGTGAAGGTAATCCAAAATCACATCAAAGCATCTCAAAGTAGGCAGAAGAGCTATGCTGATAACTGAAGGAAGGATTTGGAATTTTAGGTAGGAGACCATATTTTCTTGAAGGTAAATCCATGGAAGGGAGTTATATGTTTTGGTAAGAAGGGTAAATTAAGTCCCAGGTACATCAGACCTTTTGAAATTCGAGAACGAATTAGGGTTGTAGCTTACTATTTGGCAATGCTGCCAAGTCTCTCCATAGTTCATGATGTGTTCCACGTATCACTGTTGAGGAAATACATGCATGGACTAATGCATGTACTCACCTATGAGGAATTATAAATGGAACCCGATATGTCTTATTGTGAAGAGCCCGTCAGGATTCTTGATACGAGAGAACAAGTACTGAGAAACCAGACAACTCATCTGGTAAATGTTCTATGGAGAAACCATAAGATGGAATAGGCAATGTGGGAACCCGAGTAACTTATTTTGAAGAACCACCTGAGTCTTTTTTTTGTAGTAATATTCTAGAAATTTCGAGAATGAAATTATTTTAAGGAGGGGATAATGTAACACCCCAAGCTTCCACGATACACTTCTCTTTGAATAATACAATGGCGTGTGTTATACGCAACTTCGAGTTCTAACACACACCACAACCAATCAAACTAGCTGTTATGAATAGTAATACCTACTTTTTGAAATTTTATAAATTTTATCTCTCAAAATGGACTTCATTTTTGGATTCAGAATATCGAATTTTTCCTAGGGTAAAATTTTGGAACTTTTCAGATAACATTTATATTTTGATGAATAGTGAAAATTACTAAGTTTTAATTAAACACAACTTTTTCAATATAAATAATTAATAGTGATAAATTATGAATTTGAGTGGTTTTAAAGTATATTTAGAATATATTTTTACCATTTAATAAAATATTGGTCATCGGACATAATTTCACAATTAAACCGGACATAAACAAGTGACAATCTTTTGATAGTTATTATCTCTTAAAAACACGCTTTTTGTTTTAACAACAGGAATTAATTTTAAATTAATTTCTGCCACTTCTGTGTTTTTAATTTGGAAAAATAGATTCCATATTTGGAATCAGTATGTCCAAATTGTTTAAATAGGTAACTTTTATTTTTATACATTTTGAATAATTACTACGGTAAATATTTTATTTACCATGTTTAAAGGGTAAATCCGGTTAATAAGGGTTAAAAATAATATTATAATAATACTGAATTACCCTAAAACGTGTCCTAACCTTATTGGTGGATGCATGTCCGACCATGGTCATCTTTGGGTCAATTGCGGGACGCAATGGAGCCACCTGTAGGTGATAGGGACACTTTATATTAATTAAGTTAAAATAAATACAAAAATGACATAGGAATATATCTTTTAGAAAAAACATCATTAGATAGGGTTATATATGTTGGATTTTCAAATATTAATATTCCTTAGAAATATAAAAATATTTACTACATAATGGTATTTTATTTATAATTTTTATACCTTGAAAAAGTAAAAATATATATGACACAATAATGATGCAGTATTTTCATTATTAATGAAAGAATCAAATAATTGGTATTATAAATGTTAAAATAAATATAATTTGAATGTTTTTATGACATACAATAATTTAATAGGTTAATATGACATGTTATAATTGATTAAATGAATTATTTTCGAAATAATAATGTTGTTAAAACTTTATAAAAAATCAATTATTAAATATTGACAAAATTTACATAAAAGAGTTTTTAAAACAAATATTATATTATTAATTGATATTCAATGCCTAAAAATAAAAATATCGGACAAGAGACTTATATCATCATATGTGTATCATTAATAAACCACTTGGGTGTATCTTGGATGTATATGGTAAGTTTATTAACTATATAATATAAAAATAAAAAGTGACATGGTAAATGACAAACTAATTAACTATGAGTTAAAACTAAAAGATAAGGTTAATATAGTGACCCAAACCTGTATAAAACCTATTGGTTGAGTGGTTTTAAACCTATCCCTACCTTAACCTTTAAATAATCAACTTTGGATCCATTAGAAACCGAATATGAATTTATTATAAAATAATATTTCTAGCTCTTCCAAAGGTGCCCCTCACCCCTCTTATAAAAGGTCACTCGCTCTTCTCATTAATTCACACATTAAAAGCCTTTTGGCTCAGCCAACCCCTTACCAAATACTCTCTAAACTTCCCTCTCTTCAACCTAGAGTCCTTACATTTTTTAGAAAACCAACCTAAGTAGACCTTTTGATCAAATCAAAAGGAAGAACCCGAAGAAGAGGTAATGTTTTCACCACCCTCTTTTAAGTTCCTTTCATCTTCCACTTCTTATTTATTTGTTATTACCATTCTAAAATAATAAATCCAGTATCGTATATATACTTTGATGTTATTATAAATATGGTACAACCATATTTAGTATTCTATCCATCCTTTTAATGACATGTCACCATACGTGTGTAAGTACGGCTTGCCGTCTCCACGTCGTGGTGTAATTGTTATTCAATAAATTATTATTTTGATGGGTATAATAATGATGTGTAATTCATGTAAATAATAAATATAACATTATAATTATTCTTTATTTATGATATTCCATCCAATTATATATTAATTTAATATCAAAATATTGATATTGTCGCTCGTGCGTACGTAGGGACTACCGTCTCCACGAACACGATGGGATTCATTATCCATCATATGCATTCATGTATAATTATCATTTGATGATTAAAAATAATGTTTAAGGACATGATGTCATTCTGGATATGAATAAGATACAACTTATCCATAACAAACATGGCTTATGTAACAAAACATATATGATTAAGTTAACACCCGAAACGACGATAATACTAAGATATTATTAACAAAGCAATGTTAAAAGATCATATATGATATCATATTAATGTATATGATTCTTGTATAATTTAATAACAATTATTTCACCTTTATACATGAGGTTAACCTACCCCAACCAAGGAAAAGTACAAGGTAATGGTTTATTTCACAATCTCTTCATTATCGGAGGTTGTGTATACGTAATTATCTACTAGGACCTCTTTATCATCCACATCCATGTTTCTTAAAAATGTATTTCAAATAATTATTACTATTTTAAAAACTATGGGTTAAAGTCATTTATATGCTTGTTGAATTTTTATAAGAAGTTTATAAAGGAATATTTCTGTCATTTTCCAAACAAGGTCCTTTTTAACCTTTTCGACCGAATTAAGGTAAGAATGTCTTTTTTTTAACATATACGGTGGGTGCAGCTATTTTCCGCATTTATAAAATCATAGAAGCTTCCCTTACAAGCTTCTAAGAATATTTTCAAAGTAAAAGTTTTATTTTATAATTATTTTACTTTTAAATGATTTCAAACAAAAGAGATATTTCTCTCAAATAGTTTTGATTTCATCTATGTCAACATCCTTTGATGGATTTTAATCTTATTTGAAGTTTATTTATTATGATACAAATCTTCTATATTGTATTGAAGGTTTTGTGATATGTTTGACTATAGATGTTTTATTTTTATACCATTCATTGTTTATGGAGAAAGTATTGACATTTTGTATGCTAGTTTTAATACGAATGTTTATGTTATGTTTAAACCTGTTCATATGAGGAATGCATTGGACTTAATAAGTGACGGGTGGAGCCCGCTATAGATCTCTGATGCATCGGTAGGTCTCATGAGACAAACTAGTGTCTTGGCACAAGGCCTTAAAAAAATCTTATTTTTAGTCTTGGTACGAGGCCTTGACTATGTGGTTATGATAGTCTGGCATTATGCATTCCATCATTATGAAAGTGGTTATTAATATTGCATGTGATTATTAGACTTGTAGAATATCCATGTGAACAAGTATATGGCATTATTTCATTTTATTTCTGCCATATTATTCTTAAGTTCATGTTTTAAAAGGCTTTTGTATTAGTTACACATTTCCTTAAATTTTTATGCTTATTTATGAAATTTTCAGCTATATTGTTATCCTTACTGGGCATTTGTGCTCACCCCTTTCGATGTTTTATTTTTCCCAGGATGTGAAGAAGTATTTTATGAATGACCTCCAGGGATAGTATGAGGGGATAAGAGTGTGGAATATAGAGACTATATTGTTGTAGTTTTTCATTTTATGATGTAATGTAAACTTTATGAATGTATCTAGTTATTCCAAGGTTACTAAACTAATCGGTCTTTCGATACTTGATCTTTCTTGTGATCATGCCAATGTTATGTAATAATGCACCGACTCTGGGTAACTGGGGTCGGGGAATTACATTTATGATCAAATTAAGTCCTATAAATAGAATTGAGGTAATATTGGAGGACATTTGGTCAGGGTTAGGCCGATCCAAATGGCTTTGGAGGTGTGATTTTGAGAGAAGGGGAAGTACCCTTTTATAACAGAGGTGAGGGTCACCTTAGGAAAATATTGAAATATTATTTTATAATAAACTCATTTTCAGTTTAAAATGGCTCAAAAATAATTTATTTCTTGTATAAGGTGGGGATGGGTCTAAAAACTCTCAACCAATAGGTTTTAGACAAGTTTAGGCTATCATGTTAACCTTATCTTTTAGATTTAACTCGAAGTTAAATAGTTTAACTTTTACTGTGTCTTCTTGTATTCTTACACTATATGTTTAATAAAATTACTCTAAACATCCAAGAGAACTAAAAGTGATTCATTAGTGACATATAAAATATAATTTAATCCCTTTTTCCGAACCTTATACTTTTAGGAATATTATATCAACCAATAATATAGTATTTGTTTTAAAATTTAATTTATGTCAATTTTGACACTATTTGGTATTTTTTTGTGAAAGTCATATCAGTATTATCACTTAGAAAAAAATTTATCTAATCAACCCTAACATGTAATATTAACCTATAAAATTATTGTAATTCATCAGAAGCACCAATTTACATTTATTTGGATATTTATAATATCAATTATTTTAATATTTCATTAATAAAGTAATCCCTACATCATCATTGTGTCATAAATAAATTAAATTATTTAGTGTCTAAAACATATAAATAAAATACCATTTTGTATTAAATATTTTTATCTTTCTAATAAATATTTATAGTCGAATTTATATTTTGTGTAACCTTGTATTAAAAATGGTTTAGTTATTAAGCTTTGAATTTACCACTTTTAACTCTTCTTTAAATAAAATAATAATAAATGTCCTAATCTAATCCAAGTGGAACAAAGAGGATAATATTTTTTTCTTAAGTTTGTTTTTTTTCTAATTACACTTATCCAATAGAATTAGGACGTGTGTTAGGGTAATTATAATATCATATTTACCCTTACTTACCCTATTTATAATTAACCGTGGTAAATAAAAGTCAAAAGATACTATTTACAAAAACTTATTTTCATCTTATTGACCCACATTTTACTTACTAATATCAACCATGTTTCTTGGATTTTTGAAATTCAACTCATAGAAGCGGAAAAATTATGTTTTATGCAAATTTGCAAATGCTCCTAGAAGGTGGGTAAAAGACGGTAAAAAGTTAAATAAAAATTTATATAACTAATTTTATTATAAAATGACTCCAAAGAATGACATTGAACTTATATAGGTATTATATGTCTATTTCGACTTAAAATAAATTTAAATTAAATAAATAATTATTTAAATAAAAAGTCTGTTTTGAACAATAATGCAATGTTTTTCACTAGTCATCAAAAATGGAATGTTTTCAAGAAAATACCAAAAATTCACCTTAAGATAATTATAATATTAATAATTAAAAATTAATTCTATTTTACCAAATTCAAAACATAGAGGTCGAATTAATTAATTTTTACTGTCAATGCCAAAAAGAAGGTTTTTAAAAAAGTAAAAACTATCAAAATATTGACATGTGTTTCTGTCAAATTTAAATGGGAAAATACTTATAATGACCAACATTATATTAAATTATAAAAATATAATCTAATTATAATTCATAACCATTCAAATTCATAATTTAACACTATAAATTATTTCAATTTAAAATGTTGTTTTCACTTAAAACATAGTATGTTTCACTATTCATCAAAATATGAAAGTTATCAGAAAAGTACAAAATATTTGTCCAAACTAAATTTCTATGTCCTTTTTATAAATAAGAAGTTTATTTTGTCATATTTAATATAAAAGTTTCTGGTATTTCATTTAAAAAAAATCCCCATTAGTAGGCGGTAAAATTGCATTTTTAAAAAATACTTCCTTTATCTGCAAAATTGCATTTGTTCTTATATTATGTCTAAGAAACACATAATATTGGTGTTAAAATTATATAGAGTATATAAGATTCAAAATTCAGTTAACACTATTCATAGCCACTTTTTGAATGGCTATTTTGGTAAGTTGTGGTGTGTTCGAACTCGGTGTTGCATGTAGCGCAAGCTATTGAATTACATTAATGAGATAGCGTACTCTAAAATCACGGGTTGTTACATTCTTCCCTTCTCAAATAAATTTCTTCCTTGCAATTTTAAATTCTTCTTAGAAAATAAATGGCTAAATATAGAAAAATACCTTTGTGGAAAACCCACATCAGAAATTGGGCTAACAAAATTTAGTCTTAATAAGAGGGAAAGGGAAATGAAAAAGTCACCACCAAATTAGGATCTTGATTAGGAGAACATTGGTGGATATTAGAGACACATAATTAGAGGGAAAACATAAATATTTATAGGGAATGATTGACGTCATCAATCACAAACAAGTGTAAAATTGAGGGCCTCAAATCCATAAATCTATGATGATTTAAAATATTGTCAATTCATCAAAACATAACTTATTAGGATAACACATTTTTGGTTTTAAGATCCCTTTCCTGAATTTTAAGTATTAATTTATTCATAGAATAATAGGGAAAAAATATACTTGAGAAGTAGAGTTTCATCCTTCAACTAATTCTTACCACAAACTCATCTTTCACTCCGAAAGATAATAGAATTCAAAAATATTCTATTTATCCTAATCATATAGGGTTACAAAAGTAATGAATTAATAATTCATTCTTGAGACAATTAAAAATACTAGATTATAAAAACCAATACATCACATATTCTAGTGGTAGGAGATCCACCCTTGTCGCCCTTTGGTTTTCGATTCAAGTCTCGCGGCCTTGTAGGACATGATGGGTTATCGGCCAACTTTCGGGTTGTCCTTTTTATGACAATCCAAAAATAATCTCAAGAAAGGATTTAACCTTAACAATAGTATCCAAAGTCTAACTTAATCGATTCCAACCTTTAGAATTATTCAAAATATTTTTTTTCCAAACTCACACTCCAAAATTTATATGGAAGGTAAAAACAATGAAGATCTGTTTTCCCACGTAATAACATGTGAATAATTTCATCATTTATTCTTGTAAAACATTGTAACACCTTGGATTACCATAAAACCTTATTGATTAAATTCATGCTCCCTTATTCCTTTTATAATACTGGATATACACCTTCTATCCAAAAATGTTGTAAACTACAACGATGATGGAATATACAAATCATTAATCAGTTTCAAGGTAGTCAAGAGTATCCAATATAATTTATCCAAACCAATCATATATTATTCCAAAATAACTATCTCAGTATCAGAACCATATTATGGTTTATATTTCTCTCAACCATATATTTATCAAAAAAAATTAACCTGCTATTGAGTCACTTTTCTTGGTTCTACACAATCTCAAGTCCTTAATGAAATAGTACTGCAGTACAATCCTTATATACTCCATGATTATTATAACCAGTACATCGTTGATACAACACTAAAGTGATATAATTATTTAATATCAACATAAGAACACTAGTAATTACACTTCATCTATGGTAATATCAAAACATTATTATTATCCAACAACATCATTTGTGTTATACTCTGATGATTTGGATATTGATTCGCGTAGTGTCCCATCTCCTTATAGATGAAACACTGTACATTTTAAATCTTTTTCTTACCCTTACAGTCACATACTTGGTTTCCTTTTTCTCCACACTTATAAAAAACTCTCATTCCCTTCAAGAATTTACTAAGGTGATTCTTTCCACAATTATCACATATGGGAAAATCATTCTTTCCCCTCTTTCCTTTATCCATTTTTCTCTCTTCCTTCCTTTTCTTCTCTTGCTTCCCTTCAAAGCCATAGGACTAAAAGAATTATTTACTTATCTTATTAACACATGATGCTATTTATTCATATGATTAGAATATGTGGGAGACTATTTCTATTTTAAATGTTGGATTAATACCATGAAATATATGATTCTTCTTAATCTTTCGATCATGTGTATTTCTAGAATTCTCATTCTTCTACTAGGAACCATTTCTAAACAATTGAATACACTATGTTAGTTTATGAATCGCAATGCATAATTCCAAACTTGTAAAATAACTAAAGTTAATTGAAAAGATTATGAACAAAATATATAATCATAAAATGTTTTCTTTGAGGAAGTATTTACTCCTAAATTGTTCATAATGGCTTGTAATGAAAATGTGAATTATCCTAAGCATATCCCCTGGGAGTGTCATAGCCAAGAGTGCAACAAGGCCCATTGTCAGGTTCCAGGATAGCTGGGGTCAAGCCTGAAACTCCTTGTCAGAGTTTCCACTCCTAGGTACATCTATTCTAAAGCCGCCTATACCTGCTCATATCCAGACATGGATGTATTTCTTAGAAATACACAAAATATATACATTACCAAAATTCTAGGATGTTCTTCTATACTAATCCTCAAATTCTATCTTATGGTGTGTTCTCTAATCAGAGATTATCTAAATCTATTTCCATGGTTGTTGCTAAATTTCTTTAATACCAACTATAACGCCCTGACCCTAGAAGCCCAGAGATGGTGCATTATTTTAATACATTGGCCTGATTATAAGGAATCAAGTCCCGAAGGACTGATCAGTTTTATCGTCTTGGAAAATAGATTACATACATGAATGTTACATTACATTATAAAATAAAAAACAACAACAACATTGTCTCCATTGACCACAATAATATCCCTTATACTATCCCTACAGGTCAGTCATAATATACATCTTCGCATCCTAGGAAAAATAAAACATAAAAATGGCTGAGCTCAGATGCTCAGTAAGTACAACAATAGAGTATAAACTTTCATAAATAATCATAAACAATTAAGGAAATGTATAATACTAAAATATAAGCCTTTTAAACAAAAATTTTAGTGTAATATGGAAAATATAAATCAAATAATTCTATTTACTTATTCACATGGATATTCTAATAGTCAAATAATCACATGAAATATCAATGGTCAATTTCATAATGATGGAATGCATAATGTCAGACTTCATAACCACATAGTCAAGGACTTATGCCAAGGCTGCAGATAAGATTTTGTCAAGGCCTTGTGCCAAGATAGCATTTTGTCTCATGAGAGCTACCGATGCATCAAGGAGTTATAGCGGTCTCCACCCGTCACTCACTAAGTCCAACGTATTCCTCATATGAAAAGGGTTAAACATAACATAAATATTCATATTAAAAATAGCATACAAAATGTCAATACTTTATCCATAAACCATGAATGGTATAAAAATAACACATCCACAGTCAAACATATCACAAAACCTTCAATAAAATATGGAATATTTGTATCATAATAAATCAACCTCAGTCAAGAATAATATCCCTTAAAGGATGTTGATAGAGTTGAAAGTGATCAGTAAAATGTTTTGAGAGAAATATCCCTTTTTCATGAAATCATTTAAAAGTCTGATAATTTATAAAGGAAGTAATTTAAAATATAGTTTTGAATCAAATTTTCCCATACCACTTTGAAACTTTTGAAAGGAATTAACATTTTAAAACATTCATTTCCATATAAATAAATCCTTAAAACAATTTTGAAAACATGTACATTAATGAGAAAGGTTTAGAAGAATAAATATTTAAAAAATTTAGAATGAAGTTTTAATAAAAATGTCCCCTAAAAATTATACATTTGAAAACTCTTTTATGAAACATGGAAATTTATAATAAATATTCCCCAGTAGATACTTACGTAAAAAAACCTCAGATAATAAATAGATTGTGGAAATAACCCTTACCTTGCACTTTCCTTTGGTCGAGGGTACGTTTAAACTCCTGTATAATAATGATAGAATGTTATTAAATTATTCCAGAACCATATTAATATTTATTATATCATACACAATTCATATATGACTTTATACTTCCCATTTAATAATGATTTCTATGTTAAATTAACATTTCAGGTAATAATCGCTTTCTTTATTGTACGTGTTTTAACTTATTATTCTTGATCGTATCATTTAGATAATGATCTAAATACTTTCATAATATAAACCCTGATTTATATATCATACAAATTTAAAATATAAATATTTATAATAGATAGATATATGAAATGGAAGGCACCATTTATGGAGACCGTAGGTCGTGCGTACTCATAAACATTGTTTTCATTTTCATATCGTATTGAACGGAAGTAAGTGAATAAGATATATGTAAGAATATACATACATATATATATATATCCAGTATAATTATTATGTCATATATTAAATACTTATTAAAAATATATATTTTTGTAATCATCATTGAATGGTGAATGTGGAAATGAATCTCATCGCGTCGTGGACACAATAATTCGTACGTACGTATAAGCGACAATATCATAATATTGATGGTCAAATTGTATGTAATTGGATGGTATATCATATATAAAGAATAATTAACATGTTATATTTATTATTTACATTATTTATACTCATTATTATACAAATCCAAATAATTAAGTGTTTGAATAACATACTACACCACGATGTGGATATTGTAATCCGTACATACGCACGTATGGTGACTTTTTCATTTATAGGATGGATATAATAATGAATATGGTTGTACCATATTTATAATAACATCATAGTATGTAGAAGGTACTGGATTTATTATTTTGGTATGGAAACAACAAATAAAGAGGAAGTGTAAGATGAAATGAACTTGAAAGAGGGTGGTGAAATTATTACCACTTCTTCAGGTGTTTCTTTTTGATTTGGTCAAAAGGGCTCTTTATGTTGGCTTTATGATCAAAGTAAGTCCTCTAGGTCGAAGGTAGGAAAGTTGGGAGGATATTTGGGTAGGTTTTGGCCGAGCCAAATGTCGT
Organism: Viscum album; assembly: GCA_963277665.1. Classification (NCBI taxonomy): domain Eukaryota; kingdom Viridiplantae; phylum Streptophyta; class Magnoliopsida; order Santalales; family Viscaceae; genus Viscum; species Viscum album. The sequence goes on from OY728144.1 coordinate 581,261,047, forward strand.
TGGAGTTTTTATTTTGAGAGAAGGGGAAGTTCCCTTTAATAATAGAGGTTATGGTTACTTTAGGAAAACATTGACATATTATTTTATAATGTATTCATTTTCTGTTTCTAATGGATCAAAAATGATTTATTTATAGGATAATGTGGGGATGGGTCTAAAAAACCTCAACCAATAGGTTTTATAAAAGTTTATGTTACCAATTTAATCTTTTCTTTTAGATTTAACTCTTAGTTAAGTAGTTTAACTTTTCCCGTGTCTTCTTGTATTCTTACACTGTATGGTTAATAAAATTACTCTAAACATACAAGAGAACCAAAAGTGGTTCATTAATGAAATATATAATATTATTTAATCCCTTTGGACTAACTTTATATTTTTATGAATATTATATCAATCGATAATATAGTATTTGTTTTAAAGATTAATTTATGTCAATTTTGACACTATTTTGTATTTTGTTTTTGTGAAGGTCAGAAAAACCTTATCACTTAGATAAAATTTATATAATCAACTATAACATGTCATAATAACCTAGAAAATTATTTTAATTCATCAGAAGCCTCAATTTACATTTATTTAGATATTTATAATGACAATTATTTTAATATTTCATTAATAAGGTAATTACTTCATCATCATTGTGTCATAAATAAATTAAATTATTTAATGTCTAAAAATTATAAATAAAATACCATTATGTAGGAAATGCTTTTATATTTCTAATAAATATTTATAGTCTAATTTATATTGTGTGTAACCTTATATTAAAAATGGTTTAGTTATTAATATTTGAATTTAACACTTCTAACTCTTCTTTAAATAAAATAATAATAAATGTCCTAATCTAATCCAAGTGGACCAAAGAGGATCATATTTTATTCCTAAGGTTTTTTTGGTCGAATTACACTTATCCAATAGAATTAGGACATGTGTTAGAGTAATTATAATATCATTTTTACCCTTAATTACCCTATTTACTTTTAACCGTGGCAAACAAAAGTCAAAAGTTACTATTCAACAAAAATTATTTTCATCTTATTGAACCAAATTTTACTTACTAATATCAACAGTGTCTCTCGGTTTTTTGAAATTCAACTCGTAGAAGTAGTAAAATTACATTTTATGCAAATTTGTAAATGCTCCTAGAAGGTGAATAAAAGACGGTAAAAAGTTAAATAAACATTTAGATATCTAATTTTATTATAAAATGACTCCAATGAATTACATTGAACTTATATAATTAATATATAACTATTTTGACTAAAAATAATTTCAAATAAAATAAATAATTATTTAAATAAAAAAGTCAGTTTTAAACATTAATGTTGTGTTTTTCACTAGTCATTAAAAATCCATTTTTTTCAGAAAAATAACAAAAATTTACCCTAAGATAATTTTGATATTCTTCATTCAAAAATTAATTCTATTTAACAAAATTCAAAAAATATAAGTGGAATTAATTAATTTAAAATTTTTCCCTTTTTCAAATCCAAAAAGATGGTTTTTAAAAAAGTAAAAACTATCAAAAGATTGACAAGTGTTTATGTCAAATTTAAATGTGAAATTACTTATAATGACTTACATTGTATTAAATGATAAAAATATAATCTAAATATACTTTAAAACCATTAAAATTCAAAATATAACACTCTAAATTATTTTGATTAAAAAGGTTGTTTTCAATTAAAATATAGTAGTTTCCATTATTCATCAAAATTTGAAAGTTATCTGAAAAATACCAATAATTTGTCCAAACTAATTTTTTATGTCCCGTTTCTAAATAAGTATTTTATTTTGTAAAATTTTATATAAAAGTTTCTCGTATTACATTTAAAAATAATTCACCATTAGTAGGTGGTAAAATTTCATTTTTGAAAAATACATCCTATATCTGAAAAATTGAATTTGTTATTATATTATGTTTAAGAAACACATAATGTGGGTGTTAAAATTATATATTATATAAGATTTAAAATGAAATTAAAACTATTCATAACCTCTTTTTGAATAGCTAGTTTGGTAAGTTGTGGTCCGTTCAAAATCCGTGTTGCGTGCAGCACAATCAATTGAATTACTTTAATGAGATAGCATACTATAAAATCTTAGGGTGTTACAAACTATTCTCTCTGAGTCCCGCATCTCAGGGGAAAATTATAGCCCGAGTCGATTATTTCAGTTTACTGGTCATGGTTTAAAATTAATACTTGATTGAAATGATGTTTATATGATTGATTATGATCAATTCACATGAGACTAAAAGGAAAAGAAAGAGGATTTAATGTCAAATCAGTTTCACTAAGTTCAATAAAAATGGAGGAACATCCCCAGTCCGGAGTTTCTCCAATGTATCAAAAAAAGGGGGAAGAGTACATAACATGATGTAGGATGGAGTTACAATGGGGGTCGGTTCTCCCTTTCTAGAAGGATGGTAAGTGATTGTCGCAGGCCATCAATAGTTTTCCCTAAAGAAGCTCTCTCTTTCATTTCTGCCTTGACCATCGAATGCACCTACTCCAGAATGACTTTAAGGTCCCGTCCTTTATTCTGGATGGCTTCGTAGTTGGCACATGAAGAGGCCAGTTGATCCCTCAACCTTGCTGTGTGGGCCTCTCACTCCCACATTTCTTCCTTTTGGGTGTCTGCCAAATCATGATCTTTTTCCTCCTCAGCTATTAAGTGATCGAGTTCCTCCAAAACATCTCGAAAGGTCGTCACCTGATGATGAGAAGAATTGAACATGGATAGATTTTACTCACAGGAGGCAAGGTCTTCTCGGGAAATGAAGACTTTCTATATGAGGAGGAGTAAGTGTGGATAATTGAAGTTACCAGAACCCATCTTGGTGAATAATCACTAAAAATGACAGTCACATCAGCAAAATTGGGCATAGGTATCTCCCCAAGAAGAGCACATAACTGGCGTCATGCCTGCTTGTGCACTTCCTGGTGCCTCCCAGCGGCACCAATACCATGATCCTCCCCTACTTCCACATGTCTATAATTAGGAAGCTTTATCACATGAGTGTGGACAGACCAAAGACAGGCCACCCAATATGGGGGGACTCTCTTTTCCCTCAGATGGTTCAATCTCTGGAGCCGGATGCGGAGGACTAGCCGCCGCTTCCGGGGTGGTTGGTGATACTCTGTTTGGGTCAGACTCATTATGGTATTGGGAAGTATCCATAGGAGGGTATAAGTTTGAATCACTCTCCACTAATATAGGTTATACCAACGGAGCCCCTCCCAGATGCTTCTGATGACGAACTGAGCGTCTTCTTACCAAAAGGTCAAGAACAGTTGGTGTATCAATCATGGTTGTTGTAGGGATAGGAGTATAAGTCATAGGTGATGTACTATTCATAGTAGAAGGAATGTGTGGAATTGTCATTGGGGAAACAATAGGGTAGAAAATGGTTAAAGGTTTCCGCACCTTCCGAACTGGTTCTTTCAACATCCCGTTGGGGTAATGATCCACCCATAGTTGGGCATATTCTAATGATAGAAAATTTGATTTTACCATATTAGGGATGATAAATTCCATAGCGGCACCTTTATGAATCATCATAGGATATAAATGGTGAGGAATTATGGGATGAGACTCTTCCCTTAACTGAGCAGCAGGAAGAAGGGAAGCTTTTTGAAGGCATCCAAATTTCTTAGAAAAATCGGTAAGGTAGGCAAGGCTCACAAATGATTACTTGATCTATACGAGCAGTGAGCATCACATCCCGAAGTGCGATGATATACCATCATTCCTCTAAATAACCATTCATGTCACCTCTTAATGACCCATGAGGGGTAGGAAGTGGTGAAAACGATAAATGAGAAGTGTTTTTCAACAACCCACCCACATCTATAATGCTTAGAGTCTTAGGATGAACATAAAAAATTTTGAGAGGGGGGGGGGGTTGAAAGTCAGAATGAGGAACCTTTTCAGTATGCTGATATTCATAATAGTTTAAGAGTTCTTCCATTCACTCATACAGAAATTGAAACGACCCGATGAGGCGGTGTGGGGGCCTATCGTCATGTATTTGTCCCAAAAATTCATAAATTCGGGCAAGAGTAGGAAGGGAAAAACTAATAGGTCGACCCTCTCCCAACATGATCATCATCAACAAAGTATAGGCCCTAACCCCGTTATATATGTCATGGGATTGGAAAATACAACCTATCAAAAAAATAGAAAAGAAACATGCTAATCTAAGAGAAGATGATACGTCTGGTTTAAGCTAATATCCTCATGTGGTATATCGCCTCGCTTCAAGGGTAGAACAATATTACCCTGGAGTTTGGCATGAGTAATGGAATAGAAGAGTTCGACTGTGGTGATACCTTTTCATAGTCCTATTCATCTAAAAGAATAATCATATCCACATCTCGAATGAGATAAGATAGTGAGCCTCGAGGGGATGATCAAGTAATCCATCTACCATAACCAGCTAACTACTTGTCAAAGGGGACACATGGTCAGTGTCATTTCAAGTAGCGGTTTCTATGATAAACTCTTCATACATCTCTCAAAGGATGGTGAGTCCTCCAAGATTGTGGATATCTGATAATCTGATTCCCACCTCCCCATGTAATAAGTGGAAGGCTTTGGTGCTTGAACACCAGCGGCACAACAACTTAGGAAGGATTTCTCCAAGTGAGAAGACTACAAACTAAGAAACCCAAGATTCCTGATACAATCACACTACCTCCAAGTAGTTAGGGAACTCTAAGCAGGTCAGATGTACCTAGAATTCCCCCACCCATTCATCATAGAAACATCCTTCGGCCTATAGATCCGACTTGGTGCTACAAAAACCATTAGGATTTTCTTGGTATATTTTGATAATAGATGGGTACTCTCGTGTGCCTAGTCTTGGGGCATCATTTCGACAAATGTGTTTGTAATGATTCTATATTGAGCCTCCTAGTATGAATACATTCTCCTAACTCAGAGTGGGTGTGGCTTCTCCTGTTGGGGAAATGTTGGCTCGATCATGTCCTTGCAGTTCCTCTAAGAGGATGAAAGGGCATCAGGGTCATCTAACAGCAAAGGAACGTCATCAGGGATACCAAAGTCATAAAGTGGAAACTATACAGATATCTGGTAAGACAGGATCTCTAGAATCAATAAATCTTTTAAGAAGTTTTCATGAGGAATAATTTTGGATCAAAGATGATCCTCTCAATCCCACACCATGGTCTCCCTTATCTTCATTAATTTTATCACAACACGTGAAACAACCATTACAACTTTCACAAGTGTATCTAAAAACCAATAAAAATGAGTCCAATAAAAAATTGATTGGATAAAGGATACAATGGAGTGTCTAATATGTCTTTATAAGGCTCTGAGTATTGTTCCTGGAAATGGTATGTGGTAGCCACATCCCGCGTACTTCATAATGTGCAGAATCAACAGCCGCATATGACTATAGTACATAGAATAGTCACACTGCATACATCCATGGTATGTGAAATGTATAACAGGGGATAGCCCACGAATCACTGGCTGGAAAATGGAAGGGTTTATGGTAGGTGGATACTGCGAACCTAGAACTCATTATGTTCATTTTCAAAGATTGCAGGTTAAAATTTTATTTTCAGATTTACAATTCCTAAATTTTGGTTTGCCAATTAATGCTCAGCATGCGGACACACAAGCCGCGTAGCGTCCTCTTATGCATAATCCAGATTTTAGTATTAAAATTCCACAACACCATTCACAAAACCAAAAATTTGGTATGCAAGCAGAGAAATGACGAAAAGTTTGGTTCACAGCACGTACGAAGCAATTCACGAATAGTATTTTCACAAGAAGAATGGTACGAAAATGAAAAGGATTCCAGGGGATTCGAGATCAATTTTGTCCACAAAAAATGGTAAATGTCAGATGAAATGGGCCCCTATATATAGTTGTGTTCCCCTTCTATTAGACCCATCTGTTCTACCATGAATCATTTCAGTTCAGGACTGCTTCTACATTGGAATGGTCCTCTTTTCATTCTGAACGGACCCCATTCCAATGGGGGGAATTTGTAAGGTCCTAAGAATTTAACCAAGGGAATAAAATACTCCCACAATCACTTTTTAGAAGTAAGAAAGTGTTCCTACAAGTCTAGCAAGTCGAATGGACTCAAATTGAGTGGAAAATTTTAGAAGAAACTTGAATGAATTATAATTTTTCAAAGAATATCATGTGGCTCGTGTACTATCACCGAGAAGGGTCTGCAGACCGCCTAGATCATGAACCACCGGTATGCAGAATGATTCATGAATAGCCGACATGTGGAGTAATGTCCAACGAACAAGGTGCATCATGAACTGTGTTACTCAAAGAATCATGCTCACAAAGGCCATCTGCATACCATCTCACAAGATCCACAGTTCATGAATGAAGAAAATATGTAGGGTTATGCAATCCATGATCATGAACCATAGCCTCCAAATACCCCATATTCACCGAGTCTTATGTGGTTCAGAATATCTCTACATGTTCCTCCAAAAATGGCGTTGCATTCCCAATAGATACAATTTTCATGATGCTCTATAAAGGGAGCACAAAAGGAATTGATAAAGGAATGATGATGAAATCTTGAAGGGAACCTAGAGGTTGGAGGAAATAACTCTTGGAAGATTCTGGCTTTAGTCTTGAATCATCGGTGAATCCCAAATTGCGAACCATGTTCTTAGTAGGTACAACTTGCCACAAACCATAAAACGAGGGAACATAAAAGTAAAAAGAGAACCACAAACCTAAATGGGGAAACTGTGAACCATATACTTCTCGCAAATGAACTTCCCACGAAGGACGATTCCAGGACCCTCCTTTAAAATGGTGATCTGAATAGTGTACTGCTAGACTGACTGAACCCGGTGTCGCGTATTGCATCAGTACGCGGATGGAACCCAAAGCAGTGTGATGGATTACATACGATCATGGTTTTCGGTGGTCCATACTGATGCTCGCATATCGCATTGGTACATAGACATCCCCTCTATCCACATACCAGTGCAGTATATGGAGCATCCCTCATCCCACATAAGAAAATAGTTTGTAGAAATGGCTATTTTTGGGTATTATTTCTTCCAGTTCCAACCTCACCCCTCCATTATCATCTATTATTCATAATCCCTCCGCGAACCAGTCCTCCAGTATCATTCCAAATCCCCCAAACCCATATGATCAGACCATTGGGTACATCAGCACACACCTTTGAGTCTACATACCCCTGGTAAGCGGAGTCACAAATCCTCTCCCCACAATTGTTTAGGATTTGAGAATGTCGGTGGATCTATATTCTCATGGTAACCCAGAGTCGAACCTTGGGATGCCGACGTGTACCTCCCCACTCTAGGTATTAAGGGTCATCACTTGTTTTTTCATTCCATGAGGAATAGTGATCAGTTGAATGGGTTATGTTGTGTCCCCCCTTTGACAAGGATGGAACTTCTCCACTTCCCAGAACATATTTTGGGGCCCTCCAACTGAGGAAAGTCCCCAATATTCTGAGGCCAAGATGCATGAACTTTAAATTCATTTCACATTGAAAGGTTCATCACCCTGCACCCTCACCCACTGTTACCCCAGTCTCGTCCTCTATAGGCTCTCCCTCTCCCACCAGTAGGATAGGAAGCATGTAGTTTGTTGAATCTTTCACATCCTCTTGTTTCTCACACCAAGCATGACTCACATGGTCTTAGAGGTTCGTGAAGATTAAAACATCCACATCATATGAACTATGAGAAGTTTGATTCCTAATTAAACCAAGATATGTAGGATGCCTACTTGAAGGCCCGACCTCAAAAGGGTACCCATACAAAAGGGTTCACCCAACCATGTCCCCCCAAATGGGCAGCTTCCATGCATAAGCCCCACAGAATTCCGAACTATGTGGGTTCTGATTCCTCTCTTTAGGATGCATAGAAAACTCATCTTATGTATCTGATCCCAACTTCAAATCACCTTCCATCCCCCCTGGATGATTATAAACTCTAGAACGCCTTATGGTATGGGTCAAGTTAGCAGTACCTCTATAGCATCAAATATATACATGCCTACGATGATCCTTCAAACCAAGGGAATCCTATAGATACAATCTTTGGGAATGAACCCTGGATTCACGAACATATGAATAGGAATTAAATATATAAGAGAGTTCTGGTATAGGCAAAAATCCTCCCATAGAAGGGTGCGGTGAGCCCTAACTACCATCCTCTAAACTAATGGAGTCCTTAAGTGCCGCTGGCTGAATCATCAATCAATTAATGCCTGCCTTTGGAAATTAGGTCCATCAATCATGGATAACAGGGTCATTGGTTGTTTCTGGATCCATGAATAAACCCATTGGAGATTATCTGAGGAAGTTATATCCGAGGAGGACCGATTGCACAAGCACTTGACCTCATTCAATCGCCCGCTAAGACTGACAGACTGTGGTATCTCTTTTGCAATGAGAAAGGGGTGAATTTCCAAGACCCAGTGGGGAAATACAACCCTCATTTAAAGGATAATGATACAAAATAGGTCTAAACAAAAGAAATGGTTAAATTGACAAGAAACTGTCTCAGAAGAAAGATATGGGTGATAATTCTCATCAGACCATTTTTTCATCACCAGAAATGTGCCACCTCAGAGGCAGAAGAGTGTTATAGATTCATTCCTCAAATTTGAGAGGGGTCTTCCTAATATCAAGCACTTCTTCTTTCATCTCTTAGTCCTTGTAGACAGTTTTAGATATGATAGGTAATATGAAGGAATCTTTATCACTATAAAAATGTGATAGGCCATGTGAGGAGACATTTTCATCCTGAACTGCTAGAGTTGTCGAAGAGATTTTGTAGCTAATTATTTTCTTTAAAAATGTCACATAGGATAGAAGGATATGATACATCTGGGATTAGGTCTATTTCCTCAATCAGATTTATGGGTAGAATATAGTCACTATAAAACATACTTCAAATATTTATAGGGATACTTCTGAAGCCATTTTGGGCTGCAACCTGAATATTTTAATTCTCTATTGGTTGTGTTCCCTCCCTTTTATAGAAACCTTCCTCAGTATATGTAGATTAACAAGACTCATAGGGAGACTTATCACCATGTAGTATTCCAACTTTCCCATAGATGAGGGTGTTTCAAGTATTGATGAAATGTTGAAGGTACTTCCACATGGCAATGAAGACAAGGTCTTCCAATTTGAACATTATATACTGTGTCTAGATGGATAAACATGAACTCTATGTTAGGTGTGATATCCCCAAACCAAACTTTGAGCTTGATCTTCTTGATAGGTATTTTCTTTCTCTAATAGTATCCTTGAATTTTTATACTTTTAGGAGATAAAACCATTTCTACATCCCAAATTTTGGAGGGTATGAATTGGGATGAAGTTTATCCTTGAACCATTTTCACTTAGAGCCCTTTGGATGTTGACATTATCGAGCCCATCAAAAACATATACGGTTATGATACATTCCTAGATGACCTATTTCTAATCCTGATCTGTGAATGAGATAGTGACATGGAATTCTGATGGCATAATCTATATTTGATAAACCTCGTCAATAGTGACTTTTGTCTCAAAATACCATGGGTTCTGGAGGGACCCTATCTGTATATCTCTAAGTTCTATTAGAATATAAAAAGAATCTTGTATTTTAGAGTTTTCATCTAATGATGATTATATATTCCATAGATTAATATGTCTCACGTTTTAACATCTTGTGACAAGGACATGTTTTGTGCAGTTAAACATCAAACAACTAGGTCATTATCGAGCCATTTAATGTCATACAACTATGAAATATCATGAAATTTAACATTATGTGACTAGGACATGTTAGGTGAAGTTTAAATTCATGCTACTAGGACATTAACGATTAGTTTTATGTCATGAAACTAAGATTCCAACATGAAGTTTAACATTATGAGGCCAGGATGTGATTGTGCGGTTTAACATCATGTGACCAGGAAATGTTCCTTGTAGTTTAATTTCATGAGACTAGGATGTATTGTGCCTCAACAAATCAAGAGGGTGGATTTATCTTTTTTGATGGATCTCAAATGACTCTTATACATATTTCATGATTTTAAATATCCTCTAACCCTATCAAGATTTCATTCACATGCTGCTTTAATAAATTATTAAAGCTAAATCAATTCTCTATTGTGTTCTCTATATGTATATGGTGGGGGATGTAATTATAATGTCTTATCAACCACGCCTCACATGGAATCCTCATTATCAGGAGTTTTATCCAACCATTCTTAGTGTAATAATTATATTACCAAGGTTCATGTTTTGATGGGAAGGAATAGACCATTTTCTTTTTGTCATCAAGATCTGAGTTACCATGTAGCTTCTCCCACATGCTAGTTATACCTATAATGGCATGGGAACAAGAATGAGTTTGTTGTTTGGGGTAGAGCCTCTGTCTTCAGTGGTTTGATGGTATGTGTTGAGGAATTGGGGGGATAGGATGATATAGATTCTCCCCAATGATTAAGAGATACCGAATCTCCTAGGGGAATTGTGGAAATGATTGAGGACATATGGTTTTAAGAATACCCTCCATGAGGAGGTGGAAAATATGGAAATTCCCTCTATCTCTATGGGTTGGGGTCCAAAGAATATAAAAATTCTCCCAATCCTTTGGGTTGTGTGGAGGTGGATAAATTTCTAGATTTCACCTGATGAGGGGGTGAAAATGTGAAAATTCCTCCATTCTTGTGGGTTGGGGCACTTCACTGCAAGGTATGCTTCCATTAGAAGGCTATGTTACATCATTTTGAGGTAGATATCCTAGGATAATTCCTGTAATTATTTCCCTAAGATCCTTATTCTCTTGTTAGATTTGAGTGATTTAAACATCCATAGAGATTTTATTATCATCCTTATGGGAATTATTGGTATAATCCATGACAAAATGCTTTCCTCTATTGTTGGTAGGGTGAGTGGATAATTATAAGAGTCTCAATGTGGACTTCGAAGACTAAATCCGCTACTTCCAATATCTATATGATCTATCAATATTTTCTTTTGAAATGTTAGCATGGTCTGTAATACCTTCTTTAAATGTATTATAGATACTGATGATCCCCTTTTTTCCTATGTAGGAGGCTGAAGCTAGGCCTACATTATATGACTCAGACGATAATAAGAGTTTATGATTATAATTTTCAAGAGTTTATGATTATAATTTTCAAGAGTTTTATCATCTAGATCTGATGAGAAGTCTTTATATTTTGTCATTATCATATTGACAAAGACATAAGTGGGATGGGGCTCCTCCTCAATGGAGTATCTCATTTGACAGTTCAGTTCCAAATCAATCATTTTTTGGGACGGTTCCTATCATATTGTTTGGTGATTCGGTACACATAGAATCGTTTAGGGGTTTAGCACCTATTATAACATTTGGTGGATTAGTTTCCTTAGTAATTTTTTAAGTTTTGGTCCCCATAGTATTGTTTTAGCAGTTGGTTCCCGTAGTATTGTTTGGGGGGTCGATACCCATAGTACCATTTTGGGGGTTCAGTGCCCGTAATACCGTTTTAGGGATTGGGGCCCACATTTAAGATGATAATAGGGTAAAATATGATAAAAATGACCACATCACTACATATTGGGTTCTTACTAAGATTATGTAGTCACTAAGACTAGTTGTGATGAAGTCAGAGGCTCCTGGATATTGATAATCTGGGATTGATTTTGAATCGTTATTAGGAGGCACAGGTGTGCCTCAGACAGATTAGTAGTAACATGAATATAATATTACTCTGGAGTTTCTTTATTTGGATACCCCTAGTTATATCTCTGGTTTTATCCCACAATTTGGATATCTTGGGTGGTCACAACTTTCTATGCATCTCCTTGTGTAATTCAGGTCAAACACCAATGATGATGAATAAAGGGGATGGGAAACCTCTTAGGAATCTCATGAGTTATTGATTTGACACAGTGATTGTTCTCATACACCTACCCTAGTTAGGGAAGTTATATGATGTTTCACTCTATGGATAACCTCCCATAGTGGTTGAATGAAGCAATAAGGTTCACATACTCTTATGTGGCCTATTGTGGGAAAGGTGGCCTATGGGAATTCATCCAATGGAGAATTTCATGAGATGATTCTAGGGTCAAGATGGAGTTGTGGATGTGATACTCCTAAAATAATATATCCACCAACTAGTACATGAGATTTTTCATTGGTGACTGCGTACGTCGGAACCTCAAGGCCAAATTAGCATGTCTGGCGGTCTCTACATCAATTATCGCATTTGATGATGTCATTTTGGTTATAATAAATTTGATAATTTATGAATAATAAATAAGATGACTTTTTAGTGAAGCATCAGATATAGAATTAAATGTTTGATCAATTAATTTTAAAGTTAAATGATAAATAGGTGGCCCCTTCTTTTTTTGAAAGGTCCAGTGAAGTTAAAACAAATGTGTCAAGTTCACCATTTTGTTTCATGAAAATGAGGAAAAAAATTTCCTGCTAGGGAACTGGATAGTCTATCATTTTTGAACCATAAAAGGTTGATACAGATAAAGGAATTTAGGTCAGGTTCACTATTTCTTTCATGAAAATTATGAAACAACATGTGCTTTCACCCGACGGTTGATTGTAGGGGGTTTAAAGCATTATAAAATCAATCAGATTAGGTTCTTTATTTGTTAATATTCCATATAAACTCCTAGAAATCCTTTAATCCATAACTTAGTATAGAACTTCTTTCCATAGTTAGGTTATCAATTGGGGTTTCAAACCCAAAAGCACTTAGGAACTCACATTGGTCAAGAGGATAGAAATTTTGTCTCATCACACACTTTTGCGGGGAATTTTTTCTTATTACAGGACTCTCATATAGATTTAAGATATGTTCATGAAATCTTTACCATGCCCTGATATGAGAATGGTCACCCCTATGTCAATAAATTGATTAATATCATATTTTTTTAAGAACAACTATGAATATACCATAGGTTATCCACCATTTCCTTATTCATTTATTATTATTTTTAATATAGACATATTTAGACGCTCTAGAGTTTTCTACAATCCAGGGTGGTGGTTGGTGTCTTGGAGATGGGATTGATCCTCTATATAATTTCCTATGTATCCTAGGAAAATAGTAATAAAAATAAACATATTTCATTTGACATAGTTTAAGGTCATGTGTTTGGACCAATCAATGTAGTTTAATGTCATGCAGTTAGGACGTAAATTAAGGGCTTGGGCCTGGATGAGGTGCCCTATGTGTCCTTTCAATACAGGAATCAGATTCCATATATTTCTTGTTATAGTCATTTGTGTCATGAAATATGTGACAACAGAGGCCTTAAGTGGGACATATTCATATAAGTCATCCCTGAATTACCTCATGAATAATATGGCCCTTTGATTTAAGATGGTATGTAATCATGATTATATACTAAATACAGGCCCACACTGGGGGAATTCTCATCATTCTATTGGTGCCATCATCACTAGTCTCAAGGCCCACATGATCCATGATCTGTGTGGGAAATAAGAGATAACTGGATATTAGACACATCACCTGAGAGAATATTTTTATAGGGCTTACACAACAAATTTTACCCTCAAGAGGTATTATTACCCATCTCTTGGAAAATGTTTTGTGGAGATCAGGTCTTAGGAAGGTTCTAATTTATCATAATTATAATAGGAATTAGTGTCATCATAGTTCAATTCTCCCTTAACCCACTGATGGGGTTGAGGTATTTTAAGGAATGGATGGATCATACACTTATAATGATTCCCATGTATGAGTATGCTTCCCATCTAGTGATGGAAAATGAAGAATGGTAGACACACAGAAGAACTTAGTCCCATTAGTTAGGAATATATGGGATATTGAGTGACTTACACTTAGGTGGATTCCCATTAAAGAGCGGACCTTAAGAAGGCATCCTATGTATCTTGGTTATGGTCAGAATTAGAATTATTTTAGTTTAGTTTCACATATCCTATTGAAGGGTTGGGGTGGGAGATCACACTTTTAAAAATTATTGTTACCCACAAGATTTAGGAATGTTATGGGATTATAATAGGATGGATTCCTATTGTAATCTTTATTCTCCATCTTCCAACTAATAAAGAGATATGGAAACCATGAAAGGTCTATTGGATATTTTTGGTATGAAATGGAGGGCTCATTCAAGAGAATGAAACAAATAAGGTTTATTTAGGGTATAATCCTAAGAGATTAAGGATAATATTCTTATAAAATGGGGTATGTGGTCGAAAGTTCTTGGGTGAGAGTTATTTTGGTATTATATCAAGGGTTTTATCTGACATAGTTGATAAGTAATTGGGGATATTCTTGAAGTGTCTTGGTTTTCTGTTGGATATATCTTGATTACCTACTGAACATGTCTTGGGTTTCATTCTAGAATTTTAGGCATGTCCAAGGGTGTCTTCCTATAATGTCCAATATTCCTCACATAATCGAAGATTACATGTCTCAGAACTCTTCGTATAATCAAAGAGGGAATTTCCAAGGTCTGCATCATTGTCAATTTTCTTTTCCTGGATGTCTTTGCATGATCGAAGTGCATTGACTAGGATGTGTTATCATTACAAAAGTTCCTTGTTAGATATTTCTTTGTATGATAAAAGTTTATTTTTGAGGATGTCTTCAGATGATCAAAGTACATTTTCTAGGACGTCTTCACATGATCAGAGAAGACATGTCTATTGTCTTTTTCATGATCAACTGACTTTCCTGAGATGCCTTCGTACGACCAAATAAAATGATTCTAGTGACTTTCACATGATAATTATGACATGTTGATAAGACTCTATACGATAAACTTGGATTTTATAAGGCCTATCACATGAACTTAGTGACTTTCCAAGGTCTATCTTGTGTTCAAAGTGACACATCCAAGTCCACCCAAGGAAATCATGAACCGGTGAAAAATCATTCAAATGCATAACCTTAATTTATTCATGTGGTAGGGTCTCATGAACTTTTTTATGTTCTCACATCTATGCAACTGTTGAAGGAACATTACCAAAGGGATGTTGCCTCAATACCACATGAATAATATTTGTATTGTAGGAGGAGTTCATGGCAAAGGGATTTTGCTAATGCCTCCCATACCAAGGATTTCATGATGAGAGGGGGTCCTGCCATTGGTTTGTATTCATATAAAATCCTCATATATGATGAGGAGTTCCCAAATGATGGATTCAAATAAAGATCCATTGTTCATGATATTTTAATCTCCTAAAAAGGGGGTCTTTGATGGGTTCTATTGATGTGTGATGAGGCTGAACATTGGATCTTCATCATAGAAAAGGGTGTTTGGATGAAGATTTTAAACCCATTTTAATGCATGGGTTTCACATTCTCAGTTCTTCCTTTTCATGGTTAGGGAACTATGGGGGCGTTTCATGTTAAGGTTTCCACTTCCAAGGTCGTATGCAAGCATCACAAGATATGATGGTTCACATAATTTTGAGAATAAAGGATCAAGTGGTTCCTTTTTCAAGACTAACCATAGGTATTAATTGTTCACTGGTGTATGTCTTTGGAAATCCCTATGGGTGTCTCTAATGTTCAAGGGCCTGAACTAGGTGGCCGAATCAGAGGCATTCAGGGATGAGAGAGTTATTTTAGTTAACTCTGTATGGATAAGAGTCGTGCATTCAATCCTCCTAAATATATTGCATAACTGGGATCACATGAGCATCATGATATTGCATGATCTCTCAAAGGATTATGTGAGTGGATTTTTGATCCTTTGATGGGGTTTCATGTTGGTTTTGTGTTCATGGTTGAGTGTTTTCATGGATGTGTCGTGAAGCCATTGGGGTGTCACATGATCACATGAGTACCCCATATGAACTAGGAATTGCATGATGAAAATTCATCATGTGATCATTTTATCTTAAAGGGATCATGATATAGGGTTTTTTGTGGTCACCTAAGGATGTTCTCCATGGGTGGTAGCCATCATTATTTGTTTCTCTTCATCTCCCTTCCTCCCTCATGTGTTTTTTTATGGATACCATGGTTAATATAAGATAGGATGGTTGTGGTTAGTGATACTTTACATACTGAAGGTGCCATGTGAACTAGCTAAATTTCATGTAAAGTACACATTAAAAGAGTTACGTGATCACCAGTTGGCTTATTGTGATGACATGTAGGAAAACCATTGAGGCTTCACACAATCATTCTAGGGGCCTTTCATGACCACTATTTTTTATGCAATCGATTCCCATAAATTCTATTAGGTATTTGTGTGATATCTGGTGCCTTTTCAAGGACAAATTTTCTTCCTTTGTTGGTATCAGATGATCACAAGATATATCTTTAGTCGGCCACATTTGATCATCATTACATTTCTTGTGACAGATTCTAACAGTTTGTATGAATAAATTCATGCAATGGTATCTCACAAATTAATTCTATGAATAAATTCATACATGAAAATGAATTTTCATGTATGCCTTAGTATAGTGATTCATGGATACCTTTGTTAGATCATCATAGAAGGTCAGTATGTTCGTCATCAAGCATCAGGATCATGTAGACGATGTCGGGTGTTCCCCGTTGTGTCGAACCAGGGGTGTCATTGTGCAGCGGGTGGGAGGAGGTTAAAGACGATCTTTTCAGATGATAAAATTGTGTGAGTCATTTTTATTAGATGGTGGAGGATATTTACATTTGTTTTTTAAGGTGTAAGAATAGTGTCACACTCAGACTGGGACCCAGATCGATCTCCTGGATGAGACTTCACACTTAATAAATAATCATGCATCCACCAGTCCCTAGAAGTGAGTACCAGGGTCTTCTACCAACTATCTTTGGAACTATTATATGTCATCTCACTATTATGTTTCATTTCTTACCTATGAAATTTCTATGATCCTCTTGCATAGGCATTTTCATGTGCGCCCTCCTGCTGCTTGTGCTCACTGGTCAAGCTGGATCTCTAAGCATTGTTAAGGGAAATCCCACATAATCGTTCGTTGAGATGGCTTCTCTAGTTAGGCCTGGTTGGCCAAATTTTTTGGATAATAGAGAATATCCAAAAATACATAGATGATAATTTATGTAAAATGAATAAGGGAAAAAATGTATTCCCTTATACAGAAAATCCCAAACCCATTTTCTCCAAGGATGATACCTCTGAGTCCTTCATGTGTGGTATATTGGTATTTTTTCATAGTATTCAAACTTCAGATATCTTTGATGGAAAATTAAATATCATAAAATTATGGGTTTCAACACATACCCAACCATTATAGGTTTTAATTGGAAGATTAATGACATCAGTTCATGAGGCGGTAGTCCATTGTACACAACAATGAAGATTTTGTAACCCTTTTGATAGAAGTGGATATGGTTGTCAATCATGACTTTATTATAACAACATCTCAGTATAGGAAAGATACTATGGTTATTATATCATTGTATTTCAAAAATAATTTAATGAGGTGTAGAAATAAATAAAACAAAAACGCTCACTGAAGAACGTTAATTCTTTTTTGGGTATCCTCCTTCTGATTGCACCAAAATCCTTCCTATGTTAGAATTCTACCAAAAATAAGGCTTATAAGATGTGCGGAGGGATGTTGCAATGTTATTTGGGTGTGTCTTATCTAATCCAAAGTGGTTTAGAGGTTTTAATAATATAGTTTAGGCGTGACCTTTCAAAACTAGAAAATAAGGATATTTCCATACCTCTCTCAGAAAATCAATCAAACCCCTTCCCACCTAAACATCCTTCCCTGCCTCTCAAAGATTATCAAACCCCCTACCACCCAAACTCTCTTCACCAACTATATCAGATGATTGAACCCATTCCTTGGTTTTACTCATGAAGAAATCAATCTGGTCCCAATCGAACTACCTTCCATGCATACTATCGAGATGATCGAACCTCATTTCCCTACCTTTTGCTATTGTGATGAACTCGATCAGGTCCATGCTCTCATGACATCATCTCATGAAAAGGATCCCTATCCACTCCCTTATCTTGTGAGATTGATCAAACCATACCCTATCTACCTTATATCTTGATTCACTCATTCCCTCGTGTATTCCAATCATTCTTTCCCATTGAATAAAATGAAAAAAATTGTATTTCATCTCTCACAACATTGACCAAATTAGACTAAATTATCCTCTCATTAGAAGCCCGAGACAATTATTCGTTCCATTTTATCACGATTATCCCTCTCAGTGAATTTCACCTATCATTTCATTTCCCTTCTTCATAGATAATTGCTTTTCCAACTGTTAAATAGTGATGCTAATTTAGTCTTTATTCGACAAATTTCTGCAACAAAGTAGTATTCTTGTTGTAGGTGAGTTCCATTTTTTTATTTCCTTTACCATAATTTAATTTTTCATTTCATACAATAATTATATTTTTCTTCCCAATGTACACTATATATTTGGGTATTTTATAATTAGTATACTCGGTATATTCTAACTGCATATATTTTATATGAATTTTTCATATTTTTTATATGAATGATGCATATCCACTACAGGAATATTCATCTCTAAAAATACAAATATTTTAACATTTACCCATATCATCATGCATACTCATCAACCATTCATTTATTTCTCACAAAATTAATGATATTATAAGATATGTTTTAATATGAGTTTTCAATTACTCATTCTGATTTCTTTTTTACTAATACATTATACGTTTACTAATTTGAATATCTTGATCATGTTACACCCCCTATAACATTTCAAGTAGTTCCCATATTATAGATTAAAATATATAATTTTTAAATTCTTTCTTACCATAATTTTTTTGGAAAATCATCCCAATTAGAATTATCCAAAAAGTATCCAAACAATAAGTTTGTCTAAAATATTTAAACAATTAGTTTTAGGTTTAATTGGGTGAGTGTTAATTTATTATCTTAGGCATGATATAAACTAGCCATTAAAAACATTAATTTCTAACCTATCTATGAGGGTTACTATGTTTTCCCTCACACAACTATTCTCCATGGTTTCACCTTGTGTTTTTTTCATCATACTCCCTACTACCAACCCGCACTGGCCACTCCTCCTTCATAACCCTTCATGGCATAATGGTTGAGCATGGTAATACATCCTCATAGAAACTTAATATAAATGTTATTTATTAATGGATACCATTTTTTAAACCATCAACATCACCGCATTATGGGTAGATATCCTATGGTATGGTATATTTTAAATTCCATTAAGTGAAATTTTGAAACATGAACTCATGATGTAAAATAATTCCTTGCACTAGGTTTTCCTTAAACTTCTTCTTGGATTATGAATTCTCCCTAAACTTTCTTGATTCATCAATGTATATTAAAATACTTATAATCAAATTTTAATATAAAATAATGATATATCAATATAAAATATATTTAACAAAATATCTTTAGATCTGAAAACATGTGATTAGAGCTGTCATAATTAGAATGATGATCTTTTTTATTTAGAATGAATATATTAATGATGAATTTTATATTTAGAAAAATTAAAGAGTTTTAAATGAATAAATTATATAATGTAATATTATTGAAATAAATATATTTATTCTAAAATAAAATATCAATTGTTAAAACAACCTAAAATGAATTGTTATTCATGAAGGGAATAAAGATGATCTGAGAGTGAGGAATTATAGGTGTTAAAATGGATTTTTAGGAATATCATTCATTTTCAGAATCTATAATGTTTTGAAAAGTTGGGCCACACAAAAATATTAATTTAAAATTTGGTTTTAATTTAGAAATTGGGATTCATTATTTATGGGTATTTGTGGAATTATTTTTTAAATAGGTTTGGGGATATTTCTCGTTAAACTTGAGCGGAGAATTATTATGATATGTTTAAATGAGAAAAAAAATATTAATGGGTATTAAAATAATTTATTAATAGATCAGTTAAAGGAAACATAAATTACTATGATCAAGGGGACATAACATTATTATAAAGTAAGGATCAAAATAGAGATCATGATAGAACCTTCACAAACAATATTTAAGGACAAAAAGTAACAGTCGTGTTATTAGATTAATGGATATTTTCTCTATAAAAAATATATTATTTAATCATTGATACTATAATAAATAATCTTAGAATATAATATCAAAACCTTTTTTGAAGAGTGAGCTCTCATTTTTTTAGAAAATGAAAGATCTATCAAGGGATAAAAAGTGAAACCAGTATTGAAATAAGAAAAAGAAACTATTAGTTAGAAATGTATAATAATAATTAATAATAATAATAATAAAATAAATAAGATGACATAAATGGTCCATATAAAAGTTCCTAGGATACCCATTATTTCATAAGTGAGAAAAGTTTGAAGAAGATGTACTGAGGGAGGCCAAAGAGTATGAATTTCTATAAAATACATTTTGTTAACAAGATACTTGGAGTAGTGTGTGATAAATTCTTATGAATGGATTCATTGAAATATCATAGAACTAGGCTACCTAGTAGAGATAATTTTTCATACTAATCATAAATATTTATACATATTCATATACTATGGTTTCTAAGAAGTTGATATGATCATGTTAATGTTGTGAAATCCATTAAATATTATAGATATACATCTATAGGTTTGATAGAATATATTAATTCATATTGGGATAATGAATAATATTTTATTTAATATAGATATTACTTCACTTAAATAATATGGTGAATACCCTACTATATAATATAGAGGACATGGTTTCATGATTATACCATGAAAACCACTATAATTAATGAAAAAATAATTTTTAGAAAATATATGTATCAGATGATACAAAATAAAGAAATGTTGTAGTTTCCCACATCATGGAAAAAACATGTTAAATTATCATGTTCCACTATTTACTACTTTTTCCCATTCATGTGGTATGTTCATTGGAAAATATAAAAATAGATCCACTTAAGTCTTAATAATAAAAAAAGGTTCATAGACTACTGGGGGTAAAATTTTAAAATGGAAATAGGAATTTTGAAAATGTTTGAAAAACATAAATCATTCCCACCCCCACACAGCTTTTAGGTCTAAAACCATTCCTATGACAATTTAAATAGGTATCAAATCATAATCATCCCTATTACTAAATCTAACAATATTGTATTTTTTCTGTTTTTTGTTTAACTCATATGAAGTGTATATTTAAAGAGTTTTAAAAATTGACTCTAGTATAACATTATATCTCTATTCTAGTGTCTAGAACTATGGAGGAATCATTAATGAATCTAAAATATAGGTAAAAGTTATAATAATGGCTTATACGAAATAATTTTAAAGATAAAGAGCAATAAACACTATTTTAAGGTAATCATGGTGGTTTGTGTTAATCTAAATCTATTTAAAATTAATGTTTTAATAGATTTAATTTAATATATTATATTGATGGCTGTTTTAAATCTATTAAATAACTCTACCTCTGGGATAGACATTACATGAATAAAGTTTCCATTAAATAAGTCACATACATATTTTAATTCTTATAGGTTCCATATGATGGAAAATAAAAATTGATAGAAGATCTTGAAAAAATAAAAAAAATAGATAAACAATTACAGTGGATTAATTCTATCAACCAATAAATTAAAACCAAGGATAAATAGTTATAGATCAATAGAGGTAAATGTTTAGTAAATAAAAAAAAATTAAATCTATATTGATATGAAATTCAATACTAGCATGATAGATGAAGAGATTTTAAATGTCCTGGTAAACATAAAAATTATAATCATGTGGTTAAGGAGTCTCAACAGGAAGTAAAATAAAAAAGTTTCATGGTTAATGAAAATTCCCTAAAATAATATAATATATTATGTAATGATAAAATTTATAACCTGATGAAAGAATTAGAAAACTATTCAATATCTATTAAATATGATATTCACTTTCTCATCATGAAGTGTCTTAAACATAAAGTGAATTTTAAATATTTAGTATCAACAAAGTTTTAAAACCCCTAAATATAATTGAAGAGAATGTATTGAAGAAGTTTTTTTAAAGGGTTTTTCTTTCTAAGAATATAGACAATGGTTTTTTGAATAATGACTAACAGACTAATATTCTACCCTTAAAATATCATTGAAGAAGGTAACCCACATTATTGACTTATTTTATTTTATTAATGTTTTTGTGCTGACTAGTGTATGAGTAAAATTATAATCTTGAAAAATGTGGATGAAAAGAAATATTCCAAAGTTACTTATTAGGAGTGAAAAAGAACTAGACATATTTGACCAGATTTTCCCAAGTTAAAAAGAAAAGATATGAATGAAATACATTCTTATAGGAATATAAATAAGTTTTATAATTCAAAAATTAATAAAGTTATTAAAGTTTTTAACACATGGAGTGGTATTTTAGGTGATTCTATAGATAATTCCCCATATAATGAATGTCTTGTTGATAGGAATATTGGTCTTCTTACTAGAATACCTATTACAAATCATTTTTTATGGACACAGTACACAAATCCAATTCTTTAACTAATATGTCATTAAATGAAAATTACCCCGATGAGAATAATTCCAACTATTTGGATGAAGAAACCTCCTCATATAGTGATGATAATACTTTACCATCTTTTTAATAAGTTTCTCATTTTTTAAATCTTATTGGAAAATAAAATTGTAAATTTCGTAACAACGTTGATGATGATAATTTAAAACATTCAAAATATAATTCAATAATTTATATTTTAACAAATTAAATATATAATCTATCAAATGATCTTGATAAATCACATTTATAAAAAGAAACTATTTCTAAATATTTACAAAATTTTATTTCTGAAAATGAATGTTTCAAAACTAGTTTTTGAGAAACTCAATTTCAAAACTAATACAGATGTGGATAAGAATTTATTTGTAAAAATAAAGTCTGAAGTTTCTGCGCTAAAGAAACTTTTATCTAAATTACTACTGGTAAAGAAGGTTTTGAGAAAATTTATAAACAAATCCATTCACATGGTATTAGTTCTGGAATAGGATACTCTTATCAAAACCCTATTTTTAGTGACAACTTCTTTTTTCCTAAAAATTCACCCTTTATACTAAATTTAAAAGTGGAGGTTATTGGGAAAAGAATTTTTTTAAAAAAAATTCTATCCTTAGGGTTCCACAAATACAATTTGTTTAAAAAAATTAATTCCTAATGTTTTATTTTCTAACATTTCTATACCTAAGAAGGTTTGGCTTATGAAAGTCTAATTGTTTTGTTTTCATGAAAACAACAGTAGTACAAAAAACAAGAATACATGGTAGATGGATAGTGAGTGTTCTAAACATATGAATGCACATAAATATGTTTTTAAAAATATTATCAATAAAAAATGTGAAAAATCTACCTTGGGAGATAATTCTCAAGGAGAAATTATCGGTATAGGTAATATTGTTCTTCATGGAAAAAATTTAATTTCAAGTGTTTTATTTCTTTATAGGTATGAAGAATAACCTTATAAGAATAAGTCAATTATGTGATGATTTTTACCTTATGAAATAGAGGAATTATAAATTTACAGTACAGAATTATAAGGATAAATTCATTCTTGTTTCCCATCGGTATGAGAATGTTTATACTCTTAACATAGAAGACCTTAGGAGCTAAGAATTATCTAGACTTAGTGTAATAGAAGATCCATCTAGGTTATGGCATAGATTTTTAGGACACTCTATCCTTATAAACTTATGTAATTTGACTAAGAAAATACTCATTAAGGATTTATCGAATCTTGGATTTGATTCTTCAAAAACTTTTGACCCTTGTCAAAATATTTATCCACATAAGTTTTGTTTTACATATTTTAGTGAAATACCAACTTATGATGCTTTAAAGATAGTGCACATGGATTTATTCAGTCTTAAAAAAAATAGAATTATTATAAGAAAGTACTATGTATTTGTTTTAGTTGATGATTACACTTGATATACATGGGTTTGTTTTCTAGAAAAGAAATCTGAAAACTTTTTTATTTTAAAACTTTTTTATCCAATGTTAAAAATGATAAAAACCTTACCTTGATAACTATTCATAGTGATAATTGTGGAGAATTTGTAAATTAATATTTTGAAACTTTTTATAGTAAAAAAGACATTAAACATAACCTTTCATCTCTTAGAAATCCTCAGAAAAATGGTGTTGTTGAATGAAGAAATTGTATTCCGTAAGAAACAACAAGAACCATGTTAAGTGAATTCTTAGTTGCTAATTTTTTTTTGGGAATAAGTGGTTAGTACTTCTTGATATAATATAAATAGAGTTTTAATTAGTCTTTTAATTAATAAAACCCCTTATGAGTTGTGGTTAGGCCAAAAACCAAAAAATTATTAGTTCAGATTATTTGAATGAAAAGCATTCGTATTGATTTTGAAAGATAATTTACACAAATTCACACCCAATCACGATGATAGTATATTCTTAGGTTATTCCACTACTTCTAAGGAATATAGATTTTTTAATAAAAATTCTAGTTTTGTTGAGGAAACAGTACATGTTAAATTTGATGAAACCAAACCATTTTTTAAATAAACCCAACCAACATCCTCATATGTTTTTTCCAAAACCAATCCTCGCCCTTTGATATAAGATTCTTATTATAAGGAAAATACTCAAGAAATAGTTTCTAAATTATTTACTCAGGAAACGTTTCAACATTATGTCAATGAAAATGTTTTAAAAAATCCAATTCAATTGTTTCTTAGTATTCATCCTAGTGATAGTATCATTGGGGATGTGATTCAACCTCTTAGAACAAGCAGTTTCTTAAGAAATAAAGTGGAAAATATTGCTTTTCTTTTTCAATTTGAACCTAAAAATCATAATTTTTCTTTAGGTGATGATGATTGGATAAAATTAATGCAATATTAACTAAATGAATTCATAAGGTACAATGTTCAGACCTTGGTATAAAGACCTAAAGAAACATTGGTAATTAGAGTAAAATGGATTTTCATAAAAAATGAGAGGAAAATGGAAATATCATTAGAAATAAATAAATACTTGTTGAAAAAGGTTATAATCAAAAAGAATTCATATACTATGAAGAAACCTATGCACCAATATCAATATATGAATCTATTCATATTCTATTATTATTTTCAATATTCTTTAATTTTAATATTTTTAAAATGGATGTAAAGTGTGATTTACTCAATGGATATTTAAATGAGGAAGTTTTTATTAAAAATACCCTTGGTTTTGAATATAAAAACATATTTAATATGTTCTTAAACATACAAAGGAATTATATAGACTTGAACAATCCCTTAGAGCATGGTATGATAGATTTACAAGATTGTTTTTAGAAAACAATTATGTTAAGGCAACCACTGATCCAACTCTATTTATAAAGTGAGTAAACAAAAACATTATTATTGTCCAAATATATGTTTATTTCATTATATTTTAATCAACTCAATATTATTTAACAAATTTTTTCTTGAATCTTATGAAATCTATGTTTGAAATGAGTATGATGTGTGAGTTAACATTTTTTCTTGGTTTTTCAAATTTCTGAAAAACTAGAAGGTACTTATATATCTCAAAAAAAATTATAAAAAATAGATTATTAAAAAGTATGGATATGACAATACTAAAAGTATTAGTACTTCAATTGATACCTCAAATACACTTTATATTGTTGAAGCTGGCCAACATGTTAATAAAATAATTTTCAGAGTTATGATAGGAGGATTGTTATACTTAGCTACTAGTTTCCCAAAATTGATGTTTTATTTATTTTTATGTACAAGGTATCAATATAATCCAAAGGAATGCTATTTAAAATTACTTATAAAATTTTTTATCTAAGGGCAACTATATATTTTTGAATTTTCTATTCTACAGAAAATGATTTTGAATTAAAACGTTTTTCAAATCATGACTTTATTGGTTGTATAATAGATAAGAAAATTACTTATGAAACTTATAATTTCTTAGAGGACTAATTGGTTTCTTGGTATTTTATGAAAAAATTCTTGGTAGAACTTTCCACCGCTAAAACCGAATATGTGGAAGCTGGAATTGTTTTGCTCAAGTGTTGTGGATGAAACACACACTCACTGATTATGGAAAGAATTTTACTAAAACTAAAATACTATGTGATAAAACTAGTTTCATTTAATTAATTAAAAACCATGAAAATCACTTTATTAGGGATTATACACTCAAAGGAGATAACATTTTACAATTCATCAGAATGAAAGAACAACTTTCTGAAATTTTTACAACACTGTTACCCTCTAATAGATTTGAATACATTAAAAAATCTAGGAATTATCAATGTAAAGTGATAATTCATATATACTTATTGTTTACCATTATTCTTAAATTAAAGTTTCACATTTTTATATGGGGTATGCATGATTTTTCTTACAAAAATCTTATAGTTTTTAAAAATTTGATTTTTTATTTAAAATTTATTGTATTTGAGTTTTCATTCAAATTTTATCATATTTGAGTTCTCATTTAAAAATTATCATATATGAGTTTTCATTTAAAAATTATCATATTCGATGTTTTATTTAAAAATTATCATATTCAAGTTTTTATTTAAAAATTATCATATTTGAGTTTTCATTTAAATTTTATTGCATTCAAGTTTTCACTTAAAAATTATCATATTACAGTATTCTTTTAAAACTATCATATTCAATTTCTCTTAATTAATCTATTATAAAAAGAAGAAGAACAATTTATAATGCCAGTGAATCTACTCCGAAGGGTGTTCTTATATATTTTATATTTTAAACACTATTTCATTTTAATTAGTTTTATCCATGTTTATTGTTACTATAAAAATCCTTCTTTTTTTTCAATCATATCCAAAACAATAAGAAAAAAAATTATAAAACCTTAAGAGTTTAAATTATTTAAAACTAATTATTGAGATATATATCTCAACTATAAAATTAGTTTGATTGAATCTCATATGTCAGATCTTTTTGGGATATCAACTATATCTCTCCATCGCCAATATAAACAGGACCCCCTGTGTCCCACATCAGTTGTCTCAAGTATTGTGCCTCTAGGTGCTACAACATTTAAGACTCCTATTCAAATTTCATTTATTCATGTTTGAATCTTTATTTTCATGTCCAATTACGATGGAACCCATGAACTATTAACATAAATGGTTTGTTTTTTGATAAATGTTAGTAGCAAGATATTATTATGAAAGGTATGATTCATCTCTAAGGATGACTATATATTTTCATAGTTGAAAATCATTATATTTGGAATAATCAAATTTTGATTACGATTTGTTTTACCTAGATTTGGTTAGAGACTTGTAGGCTTCTGTAAATTTCATTAAAGAAGAGGGAAAATAAATTCTTTGTTATGTATCTATGATAGAAGGTGAAATATAACACCTAGGGCAGCCACAAGTTTCCAAGGAATTTCATATAAAGGATATGCCTTTTGTTCATCTCATATACTATTATATTCAAATGGTGAGTTTATCAAATAATTACACAAAAAATATTTTTTTAAGAATGTATCGAATGAGAAACCAAGGAAGGTCACCCATCTCATTTAGGATCACAGGGTCATCAACCTTTTGATGCAAGGGTTTATAATCCCATGAAAAAGAGACTGAGATACATTAAAATTATCTGATATCTTTATTTTGGATTACTTGTTAAACATCATGATGATAAATTTGGTAGGTTTTGTTCTATTAACAATCAAGAACATAAAATCCAAGTCAATCATGTCACTAGTTATAATGTTTCTAGCTTTGATAAGAAATAAGATTGAATTGTGTATAAAATATTTAAACATTATGATCAATTCTGATATTATCATAGAAAATATTATATTCAAAAGTGGTGATACAATCAAAAGGATAAATTATGTCTTTGAATCCATATCAAATATGTTTTTTAAGAATACTCAGTTGTCGTCATCAGAGAAAGAACCATATAAATCAAAGAAATCTATGAAGTTTTTAAATAACTGAAAGGATGAATCTCTTCCAAAAAATAAAATAAACAAATGAAATACTCAAAAAAATTATTTGATAAATCGAGAAGAAGAAAGGCCGAATTAAAAGAAGTAGATACTCAATTCGGACCCAAACATGCTGAAGACATAGATGCAAAAAATCATTGGGTTGAATTCTTATAGAAATAATAAAAGAAAAAGAAACAAAGGGAAAAACTTCATGGGAAAATTTTAGTTGTCTCTTTGATGAAAATAGTATAGGTCACATATGCTAATATTGTTTTAACATATTCGGATTTCAGATTATCATTACAAGAAATATCTATTTTTCATGTTGATGTTCCCTCTCTCTAAGTTGAAGAAAAATAAGTTTTTATAAATAAATAATTGATTCCAGTTGGGAAAGGTGATTCAAGATTGATGTCACAACTTCTTTAATTGTTTAAAAAAATGGAAGAAAGAGTTGTAGAATTAGATATTCTAGAAATATATAGTGAATAGATTAAAAAGAATAATGAATATATGAAAATATAAGCTTACGTTGATGATGATGATGAAGAATAAGAAGAAGAGAAGGAAGAAATTTTTTAAAGGAAACTGGTAATGTTGAAAAAGAATTAGAAATGGTAAGAAAATAATATTACTATCAAAGAAGATATTCCTTCTCATAATATTTCATTGATTACTTCACAAGCATACTCAAAAAAATTATCTTATTTGGTAAAAAAAGGAAAAATCTATCAGTGAAGAGAAATAAAAGTCTCTATCATTTCAAGAAGATAAATCTTTATCTAAGAAGGATGAATAAGATAAAAACCAAAAAGTATATTCTAGTAAAAGAATTGTTATTGATGATATTTAGATTTATTATAAAAATGAGGATATACAAATAATTGAAAAATCAATTTTAGAGAAAGAAAAAAAGAAATTATTTCAAGAATAAATCAGAACTGGCCACATCATAACCCCCAAAAATAATCAATTAGAGACACAATCACCCAATATGATCACTGCTCAAGGACTTGATAATATCTTTCATACTTTGAGAAGCTTAGAGAAAATAATTCCTTAACTTCCAAGAATGGAAAACAAGGTTTATTTGGTTTTTGATAATCAACATGAAAAATTAGATTCAGTGAAAGTTTTAACAGATAGAAAAATATGATTCGATGAATATTTCAACATCTTTAAATAAAGTGCTGAGACTCATAGGAAATGCTACAACCAGATGGTCAAAATGTCTTATGGTTTTGATAATGATATAAAACTTCATGAATATAATTTTGAAAAGTTTAATAAGTCTTTGAATGAAATCAATTTGGATTTTATTGTTCTTCCTAATACATGGTTAATAGAGTAAAATTTCTTGATCATTTTATAAATTCAACCGAAAAACAGACTCAAGATATCACATTTTTAAAAGGGAGATTAAATTTTTTTCATCATGAGATATTAGGATTCAAGATCAATAAATATGAAATTTTATATTTGAAGAATCAGACTAATGTATTCTCTGAAATAATTAAGGCTTAGGAATACAAGCACAAGATCTTGAAAGAAAATATTATGGTTCAAGATGAAAATATTTAGAATCAAGAGGAAAGGAAAAAGGATTTAGAAAATAAAAACAAATCTCAAGAAGAATTTGTTGTAAATATTCAAGAATATAGGAAATAATTTAAGAAGTTTAAGACAATAGTGATATATTTTATGTCGAAGAAAAACTAATTTCTTTTCTTAAAATATTTTTGTAATATTTTTCACCGAACTTTTGTTGAAATAAATTTTCAACAACGTACAATTTTCTTGAATTTCTTCCAATTTGGAATTGGTTGAATGTTGTTTCATTCATTTTAGATGATCATGTACATTTCAATTCTGTTTTTAAAATGTTGTTTCTCTAACCCTTTTTTAGGTATCTTAAATTTTATTACCCATTCATTTTTGAAAATTAAAAAGAGGGAGAATTTTATATAAAAATAGAGAAGTATTAATTAGGGGAGATAAATTTCATTCTAAGTATGAATATGATCCTTAGGTAAATTTTTTATCCTAATGGGTAGTTATTCCTATTTATCATTTTATTTAGATGAGTTATAAACTCATTTGGAGATAATTATAATTGTCATTTCTGAATATGATTTAATGTTTCCTATTCTTTTTAGTTTTTTGGTTTGAGCTTTCCAAAAATGGGGCAATTATTGAGTAGAAAGTTTCTCTTATAACTTTTTTAATTCTTCTATTATTCAAATCAAAAACATCCTATTTATTTATTATCTTACTTGTTAAAAATATTTTATAATGTTTTATAAGAAAAAATAATTTTTTATCTTACTTATTTTAATATTTAAACAGTTACAAAAACATAATTTGTCATTATTCTTATCATAATGAGAACTGGATACGATATTTTTATTGCAATGAGACTAGATATTATAAAATCATACTCATAATTATCATATTCATATTTATCATTATGAATATAAGATATCATGTTTTCTATTTAATACTAATAAAATCATATTATTCATATTGATAAAGGTTTTAATTAAATTCATACTCAAAATCAATGAATTTATCATAATAACATTTTTATACTTGGAAATATTTATCTCTAATATAAGAAATAAATTTTACACTATAAATGGTGTATATCAAAATGACATCAGACATTCTGTTATAATATGACTGTTGAAGTGCCAGGTATAAAAGTCATCATAAAAAATTCAGATAAATATGACTGTTGGAGGATAAAGATGATTTTTGGGGTGTTTTCTATAAATACCTCTTCCTTTGAAGATTTTGTAGCTAAGTGCTGATTATTTTCATTTTCAAAAAACATAGTGTGTGAGAGCTCTGAAGCTTATAAGAGTGAACTACATGTTCCCCATACTTATAATATTTTTGAGTTTGTAATTATAACAATCAATCACATGAATATGATCGAGGGGTCACAAGGATAGTGAGATAGACTAATCATTATATCGATTGATATTGTGGATAGGAAGACAGAGAAGTTGATCATTTTAAAAAGGTCTCACGAGGCTTGTGAGACATAACGATCATTGTATCGAGGGATTTCTCTACTAAGGGAAAGATATGATTTTTTGTAGGTATAAAATAAGGGACCTTTATACTAGGTTATTAGATACCCTAATATTTTGGATAAAATAAGTGTATTAATTTTTATTACATGGTTTCTTACAGTTATTTTATTTCTTCTGTAATTATAATAGAAAGTGAATCCTTTTATATTCATCTTCCAATTTGTATATTGTTTATCATAATACATTTGATTGAAATAAAATTATTCAACTTCGTATTAATTTTTGAATACATTATTACTCTAAATATGATTATATACACATTAATATAGAATAACTACTTTTGTAATACTTGGATTTGTTGTAACTGTTCTGATTACGATTATTTTTGTGCTTACTCTAATTAAATCATTTCTACTTTGAATAGGATTAAACTCTAAATTTTTTACCACTACTTTCTAAATATGATTTTATTCAATGTTAAGACATTATCTCATTATGACCTATAAAATACATATCGTAATCTATGTGATTACGAAACTTTGTTCATCGGACCCAAGGTCCAAGTTTGATTACCATTTAAATACATAATATTTTTTGTGAATACATTTTTGTTTAATCTTGTTAAACTATGTTTTCTTTGTGGTTAAAAATGAAATCTTTTAAAATTAAAATTCACCCCCATCCCCTCTTGTATTTAGAAATATTCATATACATTATGATTCAAAATATGTATGTATAAATATCTAAAAATAATTTTTCCTCAAATAATTCCAAAAACTGTGAGGACACAATTATAAAATAAAAAATCACAGTAACCTGGCCTAATCGCATATAAAAGAAAAATAAAGAGATTCATGATAATTTTTGGTGCTTCGGTGGTTAGGTAATATGGCTATAGAGTGTGGGAATAATGTTTCATGATATGATAATAATGTACGTATTGAACTCGGGTGAGTAGAGAAATAATTTATAATTCATACTGGATTGAAGTAGTTATTATAGTGACCCTCTCTTTTCATACATTAAAATTACATTACTTTTACAAAATACTTAAAACATTATACAAACAGATGCCGAAATACCATACTAGTCTAGTGCCATTTTAAAATTGAAACATAAATATTGATACATTAGTGATCTACATTATCTCACACTAGGTTTTTCTTGACTAGAATCCTTCTTAGACACATCAAACATAATACATATCTTCATAACCTAGGGAAAATGAAATATAAAGGGGTGATATCAGATGAATTGTAAGGGTAAACAAGGGATATATATAAGAATAATCATGAAATAAGGGTATGATAAAATGATCATGAAAATATAAGATCATACCATGCTTGTCAATGATCATATACATGAATAATGGAATAAAGCTTGGTAGTTCATACGACATGAATCATAAGGAAATTAAAAACATAATCCATGAAATCATAACATAGTAATAAAATAGTGAATTTTGGAAGACACATAATCATATAAAATGATTTCTATTATTGTCAAGGAATTACTACAGAGACCACCTTATTGTACAAAGTCATTTACTGAACTATGTTCAAACCCCATTCCAGCCATGTATTACTGAATCGAGTTCACCCCTCGTTCCAACCCTATATTACTAAACTGAGTTCATTTCCCATTCCATCCCCATAATATTGAATAGAGTTCATTTCTCATTCCATACATGTATATCTAATGAGATATAAATCTTTACCCAATGCACTGGATAGAGGTATAGGTTCCAACCATTTCATAGAGAAATCATACATACATGTTATATAAGATCATAAATAATCATATCATAACCCATGAAATGAAATAGGTATCATAAACATGTAATAATATCATAAACTTTGGAAGAAGATACAAGTTTCATAATCATTTAATCGTAAACATAATCCATGAAAGGAAGCGGGTTTCAAAATCATATAACCCGTGAAATAGAAACAAGTTTTATTAACATCATGCCATCAAAACATAATTCATTTAAAGAAATAATATTTTTGGAAACATTGAATAATTTCCCAAAAAAATCATGATTAACACCAAAATATGTCATCTTATATGGTAAATAATTTTGACAGATCTTTTAAAAACATTTCTTAACTAAAATATCCTTTCTATATTGAAAAATGCTTTTTTAAAACATAAAACATTTTTTGAAAACCTTTTTATTTGAAAATCGTTTTGAATAATAATAAAAGGAAGCATTTAAAACCATAAAACGTTTTTAAAAACCATTTTTACTAGAAAATTTGTTTCAAATATCTTTTTTTTTAAATTAAAACATTTTAGAAAACATGGTTTTTGAATGTAATAAATTTCCAGCCAAAGAGATAGATTGTAAGATTTTACTTAAAAACATTATAATAAATATGAAAGAATGTATAAATGGTAATAATACATGAGTATATATTAAATAACCATATGAGAACAAATTTCTTCAGTTTTCTTGAGATATGAATCATAATATTTCATTAAATAAGAATAATGATTAAAAATCTCTAAAAGCAATGAGATTGTTTCGATAAACTCTTACCACTTGTTTACTTGGGATTATACTCTCCATGTAAGAAAAGGAAATTACATGAATCTCGTAATTTAATAAAAATAAGGATATTCATGATATAACATGTAAAATGGAATTATATAGTCTGCAAAAATAATTTAGGTGAATAAAAAACATAAGTATCAAAGAAGGAAAATTGAGACAAAACTATTTTACTGATTTGGTAACTTTAGAAACATAAACCACATGAAAGAATTTTTATAAAATGGATATGTAAATAACCATAAATTTAAGTATGATAATCATTTAATAAATCCATGGGAAGTTTAAACACCACCTAAATGGAATGTGTGGTGAATAAAGCATGTATCTCATGGAAATTATAAGTGATATGAAATCCCCATACCTTGTGTCTATACTCTCGTTGTAGTCATTCAAACCAAATTTACAATAAATATAAATTTATTTTCAATTTATCACATTACAATATTATTACTTATAATACCATATATCTTTTTATTATGGATTTATATTACCCTCTTATTAATAATTTTATGTTCAGGTTTCACTTAGCATAATATCTGCTTTATTTTTCACATGTGTCTTAATTTGTTATATCTTTGGTCCTTATATTTATATCAATATTTAAAGAATGTAAACCATGATTTAAATATAATTTATATTCAGTATATGTGTATTATAATAATCCATAGTATATATAATTATGAAATAGAATACTCTATTCATGGAGATCGTAAGTCATACATATGCATGAACGCTATTTCCGTTTAATTATCGTGTTGAAAGAAAGAAAGTAAAAGGAATATATTTATATATATATATATATAAATATATATATTTGTGTGTGTGTGTATTTTTATATATATAATTATTAAAGTAGAATACTTATATCATATTTTTCATTTTTATTCACTAAATCCATCCTTAATATATTCCATGTACTATTTGAAAGAATCACATCGCTTTGAGGGGATGGTAGTCCACAGTTCCTGAAACAAGATTATCGTATTTACACCAATTTGATATTAAAAATATATGTGTTGTAAAAGGAGTAAATAAATATTAAATAAATAATAAATATAATATATAGAATATATTAACATATTTTACATCATAATTTCTTATATGATAGGTGGTAGAGGAAAAATGTAGAATCGTCGTTTAGTGAGGCGGTAGTTCGCCAAACACGTAAATAGTGTGTTTTTTATCCATTATATGGAGGTGTGTCTAAATATAGGTTAAAAACATAGAATAAAAACATCCTAGTATATTTATTATACTATGTTTTTTATATAATAATGGTATAAAGAGAGTGTAGTGGTGGAGAAAGAAAATAAAATAGCGGATCTTCAGAGAAGATGATACCTCTTAATCAGGTAACTCCTTTTTGTTTCTTCCAAAAGGATTGCTTGAAGGAATTTGTTCACCAAGGGAGGCCTAAATAAGGAAGGTATGTATGTTTTTAAGTGTATTTTTAAGAGCTTGGAAGAACCTAATTTTTTTATAGGTGTGAATAAGAGGGGGATTTGGTGGCCTTTTATAAGAAAAGGAAAGGAAATGCTTGGAATTGTTTTTAAAAAAGTTACGTGTACCCATGATTTTAATAATAAAAAGTCATAAAAAACCAATAAAACTCAATAATTAAAGATTTATTTCTGAATAATTTCCAATAAATTTGTTTTGGACAAGTTTCTAAGTCATTTCTCGGTCTTAAATTTATGGTTAATTCCTTAGTTAAGCTTAATTTTAACTTAATTGGTGTAATTATTTTTAATTACTTTCACTAATATATTTGGTAAAAAACTAATTTGACATTATTATAAATTATAAATTATTATTATTAAAAATATGGAATTACTTCTTCCAAATTCTAATTACATAAGTGACAAAAATTAATTGAAAATTAATTCTGGAGTCGGGTCGACAATGCGGGTTTTAAAGTAAAAATGATCAAACAATTTGCAAAGTTTTTTTTCCATTTTCAATGTGAAATTGGTTCCAGTTACCTTAATTTAATTAATTTATAAAAATATAATATATTTAAACATTTAAACTAAATTAAAATATAATTTAAACTTGTTAACAAATTAGATGAAAAGGCAGTTTTGATTTAAAATCTTTTATTTTCTCCCTATCATTCAAAAATGAAGTTTCTTAGAAAAATCCCAAAAATTGTTCGTAAGATAATTTATAAATTATAAATTCAAAAATGAATTTAATTTTATCAAATTCAATTTCTAAATACATCTAAAATTAATTTTTTCATTTTTCATAGATGGACATTAAAAATAGTTCATTCGAGGAAATGATATTTTGAAACATATAAGGAATTTACCAAAAATCATATCGTTCTTTATAAATATGTTTTACTTATATTAAAATATTATAAAAAATATTTTAAAATTATTTATTACTATTCATATAACTAATTTTAATATCTAGGTTATAATTATCTCTTTTAAATAATTATAACAATGAAATGATGTTTCCTAAAAACATTAGGGATAAGTGTAATGTATTTCGAGTCGATGTTCCTTATAACATAATTCGAGTTGGTTTCGTGTAACATGAACCAATTATATTACATTTGAAAGTTATTTTTGACTTAATTCATTGAAACACATAAATAAAATTTTAATTTATTCGAAAAAAAATGTTTATAAAAACTGGGGGTGTTGCATTCAACCCGCCTTAAAATCAATTTCTCCCTCAAAATTCATTACTCGGGTAAAAAAGGATGATAATTATACTTCATAATATACTAAAGTTTTCACATAGATTCCTATAACTTGTGGTTTCTCAACAAAACATTGACCAGGTGAGTGGTCTTGTTTTATAGAACTTTATCTGATCTGTCCAGTATTTCAACCTATTGTTCTTCATAAGACAGATCCTTCTCCAGCGGTATGACCTCTAAGTTTAGTTCATGAGAAGTGTCAGTTATGTGCTTCCTCATGGGAGATACATGGAACACATCATGGAATTGAGTGAGATTTAGAGGAAGTTCCAAGCGATAGGTTATCATCCTGATAAAATAAAGAATCTCAAAATGAATAATATACCTAGGGCCAAGTTTCCCTTTATTCATGAATCACAGGACATTCTTCTAGGGTGAGATTCCTAGAAAAAAACTTTTCACCAACTTACAAATTCTAGATCATGTTGATGGTTATCACCATAACGTTTCTGCCAACTTTGAGCTTCCTTGATATTTTGTTGAATGGTTCTAACCTTCTCGACCATTTCTACAACAATCTCAAGTCCCAATAGCATTCATTATCTAACTTTATCCCATCATGTTGGATATCTACATTTATTCTCATAGAGGGATTCATACGGTTCCATTTTAATTCTTGGTTGAAAGCTATTTTTGTAAAAAAAACTCAACTAGAGGAATGTTTTGATCCCAACCACCTTTCAAATCCATATAATAGGATCTCAAAATATCCTCTAGGTTTTGAGTTGTTCTTTCATACAGACCATCCATATAAGGCTGATATGTAGTTCTAAAACTCAATTTTGTATCAAGTTCTTATGGAAGACATCACTAGAACTTTGAGGTAAACCTCAAATACTGATCTGATATTATAGAATGTGGAACTCCATGAAACCTTATAACTTCCTTAATGTATATCCTGGAAACCTGATCCAGAGATAATTATTAACTATTAGTGATGAAGTGTGCTGGATTTGTAAGGTGATTAATTACCACCCATATACCATTAAATCCATTAGAGGTTTTGGGTAGTACAATTAAAAAAAGCATAGTGATGTTCTCACATTTCCATTCTGGTATGGGTAATGGTTTAAACATCCATGTAGACTTTTGTCTTTAAAGTTTAACTTATTGTTATAACAAACACCAAGATAAAAAAATCAATGATATCTCTCTTCATTCTATCCCACCATAAGTGTTCCTTCAAGTCCCTACACATCTTCGTACATCTATGATGAATAGATAATGAATAACTATGATCTTCCTCTAATAGATCCTTATTCAAATCTAGTATGGAAGGAACACATACATGGTTCATAAACCTCATCATTCCATCCAGATCAAGGTTAAACTCAAGAAAATTTCTGAATTTCTTTTCTAACTCTTAATCTTCCTTCTTTAGCTCCTTAATGTTCACAAGGATATAGGGTTAAACATTCATTTGGGAAAGATAATATTTTTCCCCTTCCCTCAGTATTTCTAGATCCATCTTTTAAAAATCCATAAATATTGGATCTATTGTGATCCTCATCATGGATAAGCTAGCATGATCCTTCTGACTCAAAGCATAGACCACCTTTTTCTCTTTTCTAGGATGGTAATGTATTGGGAATCCATAATCCTTTATAAACTATTATAATATTCTATGGATCATGTTAAACTCCTTCTGAGTGAATATATTTTTATACTTTTATGATCAGTATTTATATATATCATACTTTTCTCCATAAAGATAATACCTTCATATCTTTAATGCAAAAAATACCGCTGCAAACTATAAATCATGAGTTGGGTAATTTTTTTCCTAAATCCTCAACCATCATAAGGAATATGTTATAAAAATTTTATTATACATAAGAACACATCCCAATACCTTCTTCGATGCATAAATGAAGATTAAAAACCCTTCTTCACTATAGGATAATGTAAGGACATGTGAAATGACTAACCTTATCTTCAGTTCCTTGAAATTTTCTTCATATTCAACTATCCAGAAGAACTTTTCACCCTTTAGATTTAACGTGGTCATAGGATTATATATTCATGAAAAACATTACACAAACCATCAATAATATTGAGTTAAACCAAGAAAGATATGGATCTCAGTCCCCATGGTTGGTGTAGTCCAGCATTCAATAACCCCCATCTTTGATGGATTTACTATTATACCATCTCATGAGATTATATGACACCAAAATTAAACCTTTTCATCCAAAGTTTAAACTTTGTTAATTTTTCTTATAGATTTTCCTTTATTAGGGTCTTTAGTAAAATTATCTAGTAATATTCATGATATTTTTTGATCTTTTAATAGATAATAATATCATCAATAAAGACTACTACAAACTAATTAGGTTAATCTCTAAATAATTTATTCATTAAATCCATGAAGATAGTATGGACATTAGAAATGCCAAAATGAATCACTATATATTCATAGTTTCTATACCACATAGTGAATATCGTCTTAGGTATATCTTATTTATTGATCCTCAATTGATGATATCTATATTGA
Source organism: Viscum album (assembly GCA_963277665.1). Classification (NCBI taxonomy): domain Eukaryota; kingdom Viridiplantae; phylum Streptophyta; class Magnoliopsida; order Santalales; family Viscaceae; genus Viscum; species Viscum album. The sequence goes on from OY728144.1 coordinate 581,299,825, forward strand.
ATTACAGTTTTGGAAAAGTATTGAGCTCTATGCAGTTGATCAAACAAGTCATCAATATACGGGAGATGATACTTATTCTTGATCATGACCTTGTTCAACTCTAGATAATCAATGAATTGCCTCATTGATCCATATTTCTTTTTCATAAAAAGAATAGGTGCACCCCAAGGTGACAAACTTAGCCTAATGAATCCATTATAAAGGTTTTCCTAGAGTTGTTTCTTCAATTCCTATAATTCAATTGGGGCCATTATATAAGCAGTCTTTGAAATTGGTGTGTAACCAGGTATAATATCTATTGAGAACTAAAATTCATGTTTTGGTGGAAGACAAGGAATATATATTGTAAATACATCCAAAAAATATAGTATAATAGGCATATCATCGATGTCGATTTTCTCCCAAATCATTTGAGATGAAAAAACACTTTTTGAATGGTAATTAAGACTCACACACTAGATATAATAACCAAAAGAAGTTCATACATATCGTCACATTGATGGATGGTCATCGAAGGGTTTTTAATATCAAACATAACTTCCCTTCCTTAAAAATTGATGTGGGATTTATGCAGAGAAATACAATACATGACTAAGATGACATCAAATTAAACCAAATGAATAATGACAAGATTTTTTGGAAGAAAATTCCAAAAAACTTCAACCTGAGAGGAATCATAGAATTGATATGCAATCATCATACCATTAAGGGTTTTCACTGCTAATTCCACATCTAATTGTTTTTGTGTAATCTTAACACCCTTATCAAATTCTTTAGATATGAATATTGTGTAGATCCATAATCAAATATGACATTATCTATTCTTGAGTGGATGGTAATTGTACCTTTAATCACATCGTTATTTCACTCCTCATTAGAAATAGAGATTGCATGAGATTTCCCATTGTCCCTATACTTAAGAGGTTGTTGACGTCGATCATCTCCACTAATCCTTGTGTTTGGGAAGTGGTTAAAATAATTTTTGTTCTCCTTATACTTATAGCACTGAATCATATGAGGTGAATTTTTTTCATCTTTGTCTCCGTTAGAATTTTGAGCTGACTTCTTCCCATCATTTTTACAATAAATTGTCCTATGTACTTCCCTTACATGCTTAAAAGATTTATTAGACCCCTTAAGTAAATTTCCTACATTATTCTTCCGACACATATAGCATAAAGGGTAGCTCATATTCTTTTCTCCCTAGTTTTTATAGTTTCCTTTTAACTTCATCTTACATTTCTTATCAAAACCATGTGATTGATACATGACTACAACCTCTATTTCAACCTTGATTGCACAACACACAATCTCTTCATAGATAATAATGTATCTTATGTCCAGCTACCTTATGAGATATGTATTTAAGATAATCAAGAACCTATCAGCATTAATTTCAAGTTGGATTAGAATTCTTGAAGCGTAATTCGAAAGTCTCGTGAAATTATCCTCGTAGGTACCAACAAATTCATCATCCCTTTTCTTCAACTCTAAGAACTCTTTATCCATATTAGTATGAATAGTCCTATGAAAGTACTTATTGAAAAATAAGTCTGTGAAATCATCCCAATATATGGACTCAATCTCATATTACTACCTTGTATTCTTTATTATCATCCACCACTGATCTACTTCATCTTCTAACCAATAAACAGCTAGAATGAATTTCTCATGCTTTAAACACTTCAGAATGGAGAATATATTTTTAGTAGTACTGATCCATTTTTCAGAAATAAGTGTATTAGAAGACCCTCCGAAAGAAGTAGTATGTTGCCTCATGAAAGACTCAACAAAATATTGTTCCCTCCTTTACTAATTTGGAAGAGCAGCATAGTTCATAGCTTGAGAAAGATGTGTGAGTATAGAAACAGGGGTTTTCATTCCATCTCACATAGCATTAAGCTACTTAGGAGGACAATCATTTCATTTTCCATCACAATCACCATTAATGCAGTTCCATTAGGTTCCTTCCATTGACTAAAACCAAAAGCATAGAGTGAGAAATAGTTATCATATCGAGGAAACACATAATCCTAAAAATTCACTTATACGATGTATAAATTATGAAACCTTCCTTAATATAAGATAACTTAGGTTTTTTCTAGGTTATTCATAGTCAAACTCTATTTAAATACTTCATAATGGTTCATGAAGAGTTTGTGAATTCCCAGAGCATATTCCCCAAGAGTTTCAAACTGGGTGTGCGGTAAGGCTCATTCTCATATACCAAATTACCCCATGTTAGGCTCAAAACATATTTCTGGAGTTTTTACCCCTACATACATTTCTTCCAAATCCACATCCACTTGTAGTATATAGATACAGATGTATTTCTAGGTAACCACTCATCTATACTTTACCGAAATTCCAGGACATTTTCCTATACATTTCTTTATCCTTAGACTTATACTTAGACATTTACTTAGGTTTCTCACTAAGGTTTTCTTATACTATCTTCTAAAGGATAATTAATAATTTTATGTGATACCAACTACAGTGACCCTCGCTTTTAATACATTAACATTACATAATTTTTGTGAAATACTTAAATTATTATACAAACTGATTCCCATAGACTTTACTAATCTAGTTCCTTTGGAAACATGGAAACATAAACACTGATACATAAGTGATCTACATTATCTCCCACTAGGTTCTTCTTGACTAGAAACCTTCTAATAAACATAAAACATAATACATATATTCATAACCTTGGGAAAAGGAAACATAAAATGGGTGAGCTCATATTCTCAGTAAGGATAAACAAGGGAGATTTGTAAGTATAATCATGATTATAAGGGTGTGAGAACATGATCATGAAAATTAAAGACCATACCATGCATATCAAAGATCATATACATGAATCATGTCATAAATCTGGGTAATTCATAAGATATGATTCATAAGTAAATAAATAAGATAGTCCTTGAAACAATAACATAGGAATAAAACATGGAATTGTGCCAGACACATAAGCCTATAAAAATATTTCTACACTAGTCAAGGAATTTTTGCCGATATTATATTAGTGAAAAAATTCCTTTAATAATTGGGGTCACAACCCATTCATGACTTATATTACTGGAATGAGTTCACCCCTTATTCCAGCCGTGTATTATTTAATTGAATTTATTTCCCATTACATCCCCATAATACTAAACCAATTTCATGTCTCATTCCAACCATTTCTATCACATGGGAAATAAATATTTACCCAATGCATTGGAGGGAGATATAGGTCCCACCCATATTATAGTGAAATCATGTAACGCCCCGACCCCAGCTACCCAGAGTCGGTTCATTATTGCGTAACATTGGCATGATCACAAAAGATCAAGTCTCGAAAGATCGATTAGTTTAGTAGCCTTGAAAACACTAGATACATTCATAAGTCTTACATTACATCATAAAGTAAAACAAAACTAAAATAAACATCCTTTATTCATATCCCCTCATATAATCCCTATAGGTCATTCATAATATACTTCATCACATCCAGGAAAAATTAAAACATTTAAAGGGGCGAGCTCAGATTCTCAGTAAGGATAACAATATAGCGGAAGCTTTCATAAATAAACATTAACATTTCAGGCAATGTATAACTAAAAAAAGCCTTTTAAACTTGAACATCAACATAATATGGAAAAAGTAAAATGAGATAATGGCATTTACTTATTCACATGGATATTCTACTGGTCGAATAATCACATGCAATATCAATAACCACTTTCATAATGATGGAATGCATAATGCCATACTACCATAACCACGTAGCCAAGGCCTCATGCCAAGACCACAAATAAGATTTTGTCAAGGCCTCATTCCAAGATACTAGTTTGTCTCATGAGACATGCTGATGCATCGAGGAGCTATAGCGGGCTCCACCTATCACTTATTAAGTCCAATGCATTCCTTATATGAATAGGTTTAAACATATCATAAACCATAACATAATCGTATCACATAAAACATGAAAAAATGAAAAATAACATTTCCACACTTCAATCACAAGATATCAATACAACACATTAATATAATAAAAACACTTTCAAAACCATTTTCAATACCAAAATAAAAGAAAATTAAAACTTTGTATTTATTTTTCATTTTAAGAAGAAGTTATGGCTTGTAGAGGAAGCCGAAACTCAAATAATGGTCACGGTGGCGGAGAAGTCGTTGTCGCCGCATACGTACAACAACAAAAACATTCCTTTTTGTCGTTTAGTAAAATTATTCGTATAAAAAGATTCCTTTTTGAATAAATGTAAAAGTCAAAGGGGTCTATACACCGTATAAATGAAAGTTGTGTATAAAACCAAATATACCTCAATGAAAGGAGATTGAGAAGAAGTCCTTACAAAGATCGTTTTTAAAATAAAATAGATATATTATGTGTATTCACTATAAGTACACATAAAGAAAGTAAAAATACAATATAGTACATAATAATATCATCACATTATTTGAAAGTAGGAGATTAACCCAAAGAATGGAAATTGGGTTAAGAAATTCCCTTACCTCGTGTCCGACTTGACTCGACCGCTCTTTAACCTCCTGAATAATAAACAAGAGTTAATCTCTACCTGCTTAAGAACATTTTTCAAGTTCATTATTCCTTTTATATCACTTATTACCATGTTATGAACATTATTTAATTATTTAAGTAAATAACGGTCGTTTTGTCGATCTTAGGTACTTGAGTCAAAAATAAACTTCTTATAATTACACTTTGTTCATGTGGTAAAATATCCATTATATCCATAATTATATTCATGATGTAGATATCATATACATCATATATATTCATTATACACAGTCATTTATAATATTACATAACATTTAGAGGTAAGAAATGAAATGCACCGTTCATGGAGACGGTAAGTCGTACGTACGCTTGAACGCTACTTTCATTTTTATTTCGTATTTAATGGAATGAAATTATAATGATATAAAGGTGAAATATAATTCCAGTATAATATAATGTATAATACCATTTACTTCATCCTTTATACATCCCACATATGGAATTAATGATTCAAATCACTTTGAGGGGGTGGTAGTCCGCACTTCCTAAAATGAAATTATCGCGTATAACCATAATGGAAATCATAAAGGTATGACATAAATGCAAAATACAGAATCATAAGGAAAAAAACATAATATATATCATATATAAAAATATTTTCATTAAAATGGACACCTTTGATGGTGTTATATGAGTGTTGAACAATCATCGTTTCGTGAGGCGGAAATTCACCATCCACAGAAACAGTATGTTCTTTAACCATTAGATGTAGGTGTGTGTAATTTTAGCTCGAATAATTCTTATAAAAACATCCTAGTATATTTAGGATACTGTTTTTGTTACAAAATAAATGAATAAAAAGATTTTAGGGGGTTGGAGAAGAAAAATAAAAGATAAGAACACAAGAGAAAACACTACCTTTAACACGGGTAACTCCTTTTGATTTGAGCTCAAAGGCTTCCTTGGGAAGACTTATACCAAAATTAAGGCTTCTAGGAGTAATAGAGGGAAGTTGGGAGAGTATTTGGGCAGAGTTTGGCCGATCCAAATGGCTTGAAGGTGTGAATAAGGTGGTAGTGGTGGGGCCTTTTATAAGAGGTGAGGAGGGGCACTCTTGGAAAGATTGAAATGTTACATTATTATGAAATTATTTTAGGATTATAAAGGTCCCACAATGATATATTTCGAGGATAAGGTGATACGGGTTTGAAATATGATCATCCAATAGGTTTTTGACAAGTGTATGCCTTAGATTTTACATAATCTTTTCATTTTATTTAAATCATTAATTAATGAAGTAATTGCTGCATCATCATTGTGTCATAAAAATTTTAATTTATTTAATGTATAAAAATTATAAAAAAAAATATCATGATGTAGGAAATCTTTTTATCTTTCTAATTAATATTTATAGTCAAAACTATGACTTGTATTACCCCATTTAAACATTGTTTTAGTAAAACAACTCATGTTTGTGACATTTTTATTTTAACATTAAATAAAAAACTTTTAATGTCATTTTCCTACCAAAGTGGCTCCATGGGGTCTCCAAGTTGACCCATGGATTGTCTTGGTCGTCCATGACTCATCCATTAAGGGTAGGAAAAGTGTAAAGGTCATTTCATTTTATTATAACATTATCTTTACCTTAAATTACACTAATTACCTTTAATCGCGATTAATTAAACTTAAAAGTTACTATTCACCAAAAATTATTTTAATCCCATTGAACCACATTTTACTTCCTAATTACAAAAATGTATGTCGGATTTTTGAAAATCAAATCACAAAAGTGTAAATGTTTCATTTAAACGAAAAAATCAGTTTTTTAACTACAACTTAGTGGTTTCACTATTCATCAAAAATTGAAGTTTTTTCAGAACAATCCCAAAATTTCACCCTAAGCTATAATTGATATTCCGAATTCAAAATTGATGTCTATTTTAAAAAATTCCAAACATATAAGTTTCATTAATTAATTTTATAACTAATTCCCACTGTCACAACAAATAGCGTGTTTTTAAGAAACAATATATATCAAAAGATTGACAATTGTTTATGTCCAATTTCAATGTGAAATTAATTCTAATGGCCACCATTGGATAAAATGGTAAAAATATATTCTAATTAAACTTTAAAACCACTAAATAGTATAATTTATCACTATAAATTATTTTGATTAAAAAAGTTATTTTTAAGTATTTTTAACTATTCATAGAAAATTGGAAGTTCTCAGAAAATTACAAACAATTCAACTTAGGATAATTTCGATATTCCAAATACAAAAATGAAGTCCATTTTTAAATATAAAATTTATATAATTTCAAAAAGTGGGTATTACTATTCATAACTGCTACTTTGATTGGTCGCGGTGTGTTAGAATCTCGAATTTGCGTACAATGCAAGCTATTGCATTATTGAAAGAGAAGCGTATCGTGAAATCTTGGGGTGTTAAATTCTCCCCTCCTTCAATAAATTGCGTCCTCACAATTTGAAATTGTTCTTCGAAAATAAAAGGTTGAAAATAGAAAATACCTTTGTGGAAAACCCACATCGGAAATAAGGTTAATAAAAATATAACTTTAAAAGAAATAAAGATAAGTACAAAGGTCACCCAAGATAGCCCATACTAGGATTCTATGAAAATATGGATATGGAAGAAAAAAAACCATCAAGGTCTGATAGAGATTTCTAGAAAACAGGATTAGGAGAAAGTTAATAATAAGAAAGTCACAAACTTGTGATTGATTAAATGATCATTGAATCCCCAGTTGGAAAAGTTAACCGGCAACGTTTTTGTTTTAAGTTACCTTTAATAAAGTTGAGGAATTTATTTAAGAGACTTACTAAGAATGTAGGGAAATATACTTACTTGTCGTGTAGACTTTCATTCTTTAATAAATTTTTACCACAAACCCATCTTTCACTCCAAATGGTAACAGAACTCAAAAATATTCTATTTATCCTAATTGTATAAGGTTCTAAATATTACCACATACCATTTAGATTAGGAAAACTATTTTATAATAACTAGGGACTGCCTGTAGGATAGTGGTAGGTAATAAAGGCCTGTCACACTATGGTTGTGGGTTCGATTCCTGCAGCTTTGTCCGACGCGACGGGTTATGCCCCACCCTGCAGGTTGTCCTTTTCCTAAAACTATAGTATTATAATGTTCCAAAAATAATCTTCAGAAATGTTTTAACCTTAAACAATACTATCCAAAGATAAACTTAATCCATTTCAACCTTTATAGTTATCCAAAATACCTCCGTCCAGACTTTCTCTAAAATGTCCTTAAATTCCAAAATCAATTCCAACATTAGATTCCCCAAATAAAGTAAGGTTTCTCTTATTGTCACATACTGAAAATATGATTATCTTCATCATATTAAAACCTTAATGAAAAAAACAAGTACTGCAGTACAATCCTTATATATATCACATTATTCTTATAACAATAATCTAGTTCTTGAGTCCAAAAACACAAATACAATAATTATTCAAATTCATCTATAGTAACAACATAAGATTGGCCTTGATCCCTTGGCCTTTTATGAGGTAAGTTTCCCTGACTCTTAGGACATTCATTTTTATAATTCCCCATTTCCCTACAATTGTAGCATTCAACATTGATAGCCTATTTCTTTCCCTTGGAATCACGAGCCTGGTGACCTTTTTCTCCACATTTATAACAAACTCCCATTCCTTTTAGGCAAGTACCAGGGTGATTATTCCCACAATTATCACATAATGGAAAATCCTTCTTTCCCTTTTTCCCTTTATCTGTCTCTTATTACACTATTCTCTTCTTCTCTTGCTTTACTTTGATGTCATAAGACTTAGAGAATTCCTTTTCTGTCTTGATAGAACATGAGACTATATCTTCGTACGTTGAGAAAGATTGTGCTACTAAAGCTCGACGGATAAACGGTTTTAACCCATCAAATAAATGATCAATATTACTTCTTGGGTTACGTATATAATCTACAGCATGTCTTGCTAACCTTGTAAAGTTGGCCTCATACTTTGCGAAATTCTCATCCTCCTTTTGTCTCAGACTCAGAAATTGTCTTTCCATATCTTCTCGATGGTCACGAGGAAAGTATTTTTCTAAAAAAAGATCTTTGAACTCTCTCCATTCCATACTTGATACTTCTTCATCTTCCTTTGTATTTTGAATCAATGACCACCATTGATCAGCATCTCCAGTGAGGCGGTAAACTGCCATGATAACTTTTTCCCTTTCACTACTCCCTAAGGCATGAAATATTTTTTCTAAGGAATTTATCCATTGCTCAGCTACTAAGGGATTTGTAATTCCATTGAATTTTGGTGGTTGTTGCCTCATGAAGCGGCCTAACATTGATCCTCCACGTTGCGGATCACGGTGCTCCATACGAGTAAGGTTATTATTCATAACCTGAGTGAGTTGTCCCAGAACGTTAAAAAGTTGATCAGCACCAGTTGTATCTCAAGCTCCACAACAATTATCTTGAGCAATAGGGAAATCCCTACACGGAGTGCGTGCATTGATACGGTTTCCATTCTTCCCCCTAGGCGCCATTTCTAAACAATGGCATAAACTAGATTAGTTTATGAATTAAAATACATAATTCCATACTTGTAAAATACTTAACATAAATTGAACTATTTATGGTTGTAATCCATAATCATAAAAAAGAAATGTTTTCTTTGAGGAAGTATATACTCATATACCCTTCATAATGGTTTGTAAAGAAAATGAGAATTATCCTAAGCATATCCCCCGGGAGTGTCGTAACCAAGAGTGCAGCAAGGCCCGTTGTCGTGCACTAGTTCCTGTTCGAGTCTAGCTCAAAGCGGTGTTTTCGGGTTTTACCACTAGGTACATCTGTGCCAGAGCAGCCTCTACCTGCTCGTATCCAGACAGGGATGTATTGCTCGTAAAACTCACAAAATCTCTACAACAACAAAATTCTAGGAAGTTCTTCTATACTAATCCTCAAATTCTATCTTAGGGAAATGTGATCTAATCAGAGTTTATCTAAATCTAGCTTCCAAGGTTAGTACTAAACTACCTCTGATACCAACTGTAACGCCCCGACCCCTGCTACCCAAAGTCGGTGCGTTATTGCGTAACATTGACATGATCACAAAATATCAAGTCTCGAAAGACCGATTAGTTTAGTAGCCTTGGAAACACTAGATACATTCATAAGTCTTACATTACATCATAAAGTAAAACAAAACTAAAATAAACATACTTTCTTCATATCCCCTCATATTATCCCTGTAGGTCATTCATAATATACTTCATCACATCCTGGAAAAATTAAAACATTGAAAGGGGTGAGCTCAGATGCTCAGTAAGGATAACAATATAGCGGAAGCTTTCATAAATAAACTTTAACATTTAAGGCAATGTATAACTAAAAAATCCTTTTAAACTTGAACTTCAACATAATATGGCAAAAGTAAAATGAGATAATGCCATTTACTTATTCACATGGTTATTCTACTGGTTGAATAATCACATGAAATAACAATAACCACTTTCATAATGATGGAATGCATAATGCTAGACTATCATAACCACGTAACCAAGGCCTCGTGCCAAGACCACAAATAATATTTTGTCAAGGCCTCATGCCAAGACACTATTTTGTCTCATGAGACCTGCCGATGCATCGAGGAGCTATAGCAGGCTCCACCCGTCACTTATTAAGTCCAATACATTCCTCATATGAATAGGTTTAAACATATCATAAACCATAACATAATCGTATCACATAAAACATGCATAAAGGAAACATAACATTTTCACATTTCAATCACAAGATATCAATACAACACATTGATATAATAAAAACACTTTCAAAACCATTTTCAATACCAAAATAAAAGAAAATTAAAACTTTGTATTTATTTTTCATTTTAAGAAAAAGTTATGGCTTGTAGAGGAAGCCGAAACTCAAATAATGGTCACGGTGGCAGAGAAGTCGATGTTGCTGCATACGTACAACAAGAAAAACATTCCTTTTTATCGTTTAGTAAAATTCTTCGTATAAAAATATTCCTTTTTGAATAAATGTAAAAGTCAAAGGGGTTTATACACCGTATAAATGAAAGTTTTGTATAAAACCAAATATGCCCCAATGAAAGGAGATTGAGACGAAGTCCTTACAAAGATCATTTTTAAAATAAAATAGATATATTATGTGTATTCACTGTAAGTACACATAAAGAAAGTACAAATACACGATTGTACATAATAATATCAATACATAATTTGAAAGTAGGAGACTAACCCAAAGAATGGAAATTGGGTTAAGAAATTCCCTTACCTTGTGTCCGACTTGACTCGACCACTCTTTAACCTCCTAAATAATAAAGTAGATTTAATCTCTACCTGCTTAAGAAAATTTTTCAAGTTCATTATTCCTTTTTTATCACTTATTACCATGTTATGAACATTATGTAATTATTTAAGTTAATAACGGTCGTTTTGTCGATCTTAGATACTTGAGTCAAAAATAAACTTATTATAATTACACTTTGTTCATGTGGTAAAATATCTATTATATCCATAATTATATTCATGATGTAGATATAATATACATCATATATATTCAGTATATACATTCATTTATAATATTACATAACATTTAGAGGTAAGAAATGAAATGCACCGTTCATGGAGACGGTAAGTCGTACGTATGCATGAACGCTACTTTCATTTATATTTCATATTTAATGGAATGAAATAATAATGATATAAAGGTGCAATATAATTCCAGTATAATATAATGTATAATACCATTTACTTCATCCTTTATACATCCCACATATGGCATTAACGAATCAAATCACTTTGAGGGGGCGGTAGTCCGCACTTCCTAAAATGAAATTATCGCGTTTACCGATAATGGAAATCATAAAGGTATGACATAAATGAAAAATACAGAATCATAAGGAAAAAACATAATATATATCATATATAAAAATAGTTTCATCAAGATGGCCACCTTTGAATGTGTTATATGAGTGTTGAACAATCATCGTTTCGTGAGGCGGAAATTCTCCATCCACAGAAACAGTATGTTCTTTAACCATTAGATGTAGGTGTGTGTAAGTGTAGCTTGAATCCTTCTTATAACAACATCCTAGTATATTTAGGATATTGGTGTTGTTACAAAATAAATGAATAAAAAGAGTTTAGTGGGTTGGAGAAGCAAAATAAAACATAAGAACACAAGAGAAAACACTACCTTTAACACGGGTAACTCCTTTTGATTTGAGCTCAAAGGCTTCCTTGGGAAGACTTATTCCCAAAGTGAGGCTTATAGGAGTAAGAGAGGGAATTTGGGAGAGTATTTGGGCAGAGTCTGGCCGAGCCAAATGGCTTGAAGGTGTGAATAAGGTGGTAGTGGTGGGGGCCTTTCATAAGAGGAGAGCAGGGGCACTCTTGGAAAGATTGAAATGTTACATTATTATGAAATGATTTTCAGATTCTAAAGGTCCCACAATGATATATTTTGAGGCTAAGGTGATAAGGGTTCGACATATGCTCATCCAATATGTTATGGACAAGTTTATGACTTATATTTTACATTATCTTTTCATTTTATTTAAATCGTTAATTAATGAGGTTATTGCTGCATCATCATTATGTCATAAAAATTTTAATTTATTTAATGTCTAAAAATTATAAAAAAAACTATCATGATGTAGGAAATCTTTTTAGATTTCTAATGAATATTTATAGTCAAAACTATGACTTGTATTTCCCCATTTAAAAATTGTTTTAGTAAAACAACTCATGTTTGTGACATTTTTATTTTAACATTAAATAAAAAGTTTTTAATGTCGTTTTCCTACCAAAGTGGCTCCATGGGGTCCCCACGTTGACCCATGGATTTTCTTGTTCATAAATGACTCATCCAATGGGGGTAGGACAAGTTTAAAGATCATTTAATATTATTATAACATTATCTTTACCTTAAATTACACTAATTACCTTTAATCGCGATTAATTAAACTTAAAAGTTACTATTCACCAAAAATTATTTTAATCCCATTAAACCACATTTTACTTCCTAATGACAACCATGTAGGTCGGATTTTTGAAAATCAAATCACAAAAGTGACAATGTTTCATTAAAACGAAAAATCAGTTTTTTAACTACCACTTAGTGGTTTCACTATTCATCAAAAATTGATGTTTTTCAGAACAATCCCAAAATTTCACCCTAAGCTATAATTGATATTCCGAATTCAAAAATTATGTCTATTTTACAAAATTCCAAACATATAAGTTTCATTAATTAATTTTATAACTAATTCCCACTGTCACAACAAATTGCGTGTTTTTAAGAAACAATATATATCAAAAGATTGACAATTGTTTATGTCCAATTTCAATGTGAAATTAATTCTAATGACCACAATTGGATAAAATAGTAAAAATATATTCTAATTACACTTTTAAACCACTCAATAGTATAATTTATCACTATAAATTATTTTGATTAAAAAAGTTGTTTTTAAGTATTTTTAACTATTCATAGAAAATTGGAAGTTCTCAGAAAATTACAAAAAATTCAACTTAGGATAATTTCGATATTCCGAATACAAAAATGAAGAAAATTTTGAAATATAAAATTTATATAATTTCAAAAAGTCAGTATTACTATTCATAACTGCTACTTTGATTGGCCGCGGTGTGTTAGAATCTCGAACTTGCGTACAATGCAAGTTATTCCATTATTGAAAGAGAAGCGTATCGTGAAAGCTTGGGGTGTTAAAAATCATACATAAATGTTCCATAAGATCATAAATAATCATATCATAACTCATGAAATGAAATAGGTATCATAAACATGTAATCATATCATAACCTGTGGAAGAATATATAGGTTTCATAATTATTTCATCATGAACATAACCTGGAAAAAGAAACGGGTCTTAAAATCATATAAAACATTAAAAGAGAAACAAGTTTCATAAACATCATTCCAAAAAAACATAATCCATTCAGGGAAATGATATGAATGGAAACAATAAATAATTTACCCAGAAAGGAATGAGTAACACCAATGGATGTTATCTTAGATGGGAAATAATTTTAAAAGATCTTTCAAAAACATTTCTTTGAAAAAATATCTTTTCTTCATTTTAAAATTATTTTTTAAAACATAAAACATTTTAAAAAAAATTATTTGAAAATGGATTTAAAAATCATAATGTAATCATTTAAATCCATAAAATAAATAAAATCCTTTTTTACTTGAAAATGGGATTCAAATATCTTTTTAAAATTGTCATCACCGTAAAAAAATCCAAAAAATATTTCAAATGCTTCCATAAATGATCCATGATCATATCTCATTTTTTAATCTTCGATTTGACTAGTTATAGATCCATAATGGAGTTATGGATTATGAGTTATGGACATTTGAAGTTGGGCTAGAAGACTGGTTCGTGAAGCCCATTTGCAAAGCTCCCTCTGTGATCATAGAGTAGAAGAACTTGACCGAAGCCTCTGCGAGCGCTGCGAAGGACATGACAGAAGGCTCTGCAATTCTGAGGAACTTGAACAGAGCCTCCGTGATCACTCCAAAGGCTATGAAGGTATCCTCTACGATTATGAGAAACTTGAGGGAACTCCCTCTGGTTGTGGAGCGTGACATCCTTTGCAGCATCATTTTCTCTTCACAGTGCACATTTGTTCTCTGTGGTGAGCTCTACCGACGTTTATTGCCTATAAATAGTTGGCTCCCCCCACCTCATAAAAATGGTTACACTGCCCCTCCGGCAGCCGATCTCCCATTTTGTGGTGCTCCAGAGCACTGTGAAGTCATGGCCTTCTGAAGGAGGGATCTCCTTCGGGATGCTCTAGGCTCTGTGAATCCCCTTTTCTCTTTGATACTCTTTGCTCCACGAATACCTTTGCTCCGTGAGACCCTGAGCTCTATAAAGCCCTTTTTCTCTATGAGAACCTATGCTCTGTGAGGCTACGCAAGCCCTATTCCTTTTCAAATCCCTATCCTTCGTGAATCTCCTACCTTCGTGCCCACTGGTCTATACCATGGGGCCAGCTCCCCCGCACCCCTACTCGGGCTCAGTGATGGTTTACTGTCCTAGCCCACTAAGATGGTCCCTACTCTACTATCTCTTACCAACCATTAAAAATGGAGAGTTTCACCATGCCCTTTTCATGTCAGGATGTAGGCATTTCCATTGAGCTCATATGTGCAACCACCTTCCACCTATGGAATACAATGATTTGAGATACTCCTCCAAACACCACGAAAAGACTTCAACTGACATATTCCTCTTGGTACTTTTCACATGTTGTGAGTTTATATTCTTATCATCAATCCCCCAAGTACCTTTAGTCAAACCATTCCTCAAGAAAATCCTCCAAACCCTATCACTTTCCTCTTATTCCAGTTTGAACCAGAAAGGGCCGCTCGTGCGTAAGTCCCAACACCAGCCATTGTTAGTCACCTTATTCTCAATTGTCTTATCTATATGACTTTAAACTGTAGTATACCATATGAGAAAATTATAGGATGCCTATTTCTCTAAACAATATATGGCTTGTGCACCAATCATGAGATGCCAATAGTTCTATCTATTTGAATTTAAACTGTATTACACCCTATATTCTAAACATAGGATGCCTCTTTCTCTAAAGAAGAGAAGCCTTATTTTCCAAGTATATGATTCAAATATTCCTCTCTACATGACTATAAATGGTATCATTCCCTATTATTCAATAATAGGACGCCACTAGTTCCAAATAAGATATGTATTATGTTACAAGAATAAGATACCTCATACCATGATTACAGTGGCGTAATTTCAAGAGCATTGGAATTCGTTCGAATATTCCATCAATCCACCTCATGATTAATGTGTCCTACATTAGGATCTTCATCCTCCTTCATGTTTTAAGGGACCCCCAAACATCATGGTCCCATGCCACTTTAGCTCACCTACCATTATGGGCCAACTCCTTGGAAGACTTTAGAAAAAACATCGAGTCAGGTCCAGTGTCTTGAAGATGGTCAACAGTCAACCCTCATTTGTTTTTCCCCATTTCAAGCTAACATGATATGGATGATGTGTTATGAAAACTGTTAATAGTTATCCTCCATCATCACGTCACCCTCACTGTGTTCCAAATGTCATGCATGTGATTCACACTTTTAATCTCCCTTTGATCAGACTGATTCCAATGCCCTTGGCATTATCCCGCTGGTGCAGTAGTGCATAGGTGTAGACCTCAATTATGTGCCTCAACCTACCAATGAGTTTGGATGAACTCATGGCCAGACATGAGGAAGGAACTTGGGCAGCTTCTTTGCATAAGCCCCATCCACTACTGACGCTTCTTAGTGGCATGCGGGCAGCTTCCATGCGTAAGCTGTAACACCCCGAGATTTTATGAAAAATATTCTTTTTAATTTCATTAATGTATTGTGTTGTACGCTACACCAAAAGGAGCTTGCACAACATGGATCCCTGACTTGGCTTGCATTACGCGCAAGCGCGACCTTCCACGATAGCGTGTGTTGTACGCAATACCGAGTTTCGATAAACAACGAAATGTTATATAAACTAGCCGTTATGAATAGTAATACCCACTTTTTAAAATTTTATAAATTTTATCCTTCAAAATGGACTTCATTTTAGGATTAAGAATATTGAAATTATCCTAGGGAGAATTTTTGGTATTTTTCTAAAAACTTTCAATTTTTGATGAATAGTGAAAACACTGGGTTACTATTCAAAAACCGACTTTTTATTTAAATAATTATTTATTTTATTTATATTTATTTTAGGTAAAAATTGATACATAATACCTATATAAGTTCAATTTAATTCATTGGAGTCATTTTATAATAATTTTAGATATATAAAACTTTTATTGAACTTTTCACCGTCTTTTACCCACCTCCTAGGAGAATTTCCAAATTCACATAAAACTTAATTTTACCACTTCTGCGAGTGGAATTTTGAAAATCCGAGAGACAAGGTTAATATCAAGGACTAAAATGTGGTTCAATGAGATGAAAATAATTTTTGGTGAATAGTAACTTTTTACTTTTTTTACCACGGTTAAAAGTAAATAAGGTAATTAAGGGTAAAAATGATATTATTATTACCCTAACACATGTCCTAATTCTATTGGATAATTTTAATTCGACCAAAAACAACCTTAGGAATAAAATATGACAATTTAGGCCCACTTGGATTAGATTAGGACATTTATTATCAATTTATTTAAAGAAGGGTTAAAATAGTTAAAATCAAAGTTTAATAACTAAATCATTTTTAATATAGGTTTATATATAAGATAAATTAGAATATAAATATTAATTAGAAAGATAAAACTATTTCCTACATAATGGTGTTTTTTTTATAATTTTTAGACATTAAATAATTTAATTTATTTATGACACAATGATGATGTAGTAATTTTCTTATTAATGAAATATTGACATAATTGATGTTATAAATACCAAAATAAATGTAATTTGAGAATTTTTATGAATTCCACTAATTTTATAGGTTAATATGACATGTTATTATTGATTTAGATAACTTATTTTGAACTAATAATTCTTTTATGATTTTCACAAAAATAAATTACCAAATAGTGTCAAAATTCACATAAAATAGTTTAAAAACAAATATTATATTATTAACTGATATTTTATTCCTAAAAATCTAAGGTTCGGCCAAATGACTTAGATAAGGTTATATATATTAATAATAAACAACTTGGGAATATTTTGTCTTGTTATAGTAAGTTTATTAACATTATAGTGTAAGAAAACAAGAAGACACAGTAAAAGAAAAATTATTTAACTTAAAGTTAAATATAAATGATAAGGTTAAAATAGAAACCTAAACTTGTCTAAATTTTATTGTACAAGAGGATTTCTACCCATAACCACCTTAGATTCAAAATAACTCAATTTGTAGCTATTAAAAACTGAATATGACTTTATAATAAAATAATATTTTTAGTTATTCCAAAGGTGCCCCTCTCCTCCCTTATAAAAGGGAACCTCCTCCCTCTCTTCCTCACACCACTTTGAGCCTTCAAGCACGTAAAACCCCTGCCAAATTCTCTTCTACACTTTCCTAGAAACATCCTCGAGGTCTTGGTCTTCTTTAAAGACCAATTTTAGTTCTCTAAAAGTAGGTCTCAAAGAGGTGCTTCAAAGAAGAGGTAATGTCCGTTACCGATTCTTTCAACCTTATTTATTCTTATACTTCTTCTACTTTATTTGTTTCATTATGAAAAAATAACATCAGTATCACTCATATACTGATATGTTATTATAAGTATGAAACAACCCTATTTCACCATCTATCCATCCTACGGAAAATGAAATCACCACGCGTGCGTACGTACGGAATATCGTCTCCACGTCGTGGTGTAATCTGTTTTCGACCACCACGTTACTTGGATGGGTATAACAGTGTAAATAAATAACTATATATGATTCCTGCAAAGTTATATTGATTCTGAAATATTATACATACACTTCAATCCAATTCCACGATCATGTGAATGATATCATCGCTCATGCGTACGTACGGACTACCTTCTCCATGACGCGATGAGATTCATTCTCCATGTTAACCATTCACGAATGATTATAAAGTATATATAATAAGTAATCATGAAATATATGACATAATAATGATACTGGATTTATTTGTATATATATTTATTTCATCTACTTAATTTCATTCAATTCCATAAGGAAACAAAAACAGCGTTCATGCATACGTACGGCCTACCGTCTCCATGAACGGTCTATTTCATTACATTTAATCGATATATCATATATATATGTATATAATGAATATAAATTATATATAAATAATTTATTAAATTCTGGAATTAATTAAATCAGGATATAAGTAATAATATCAAGAACAACAAGTCCAAACACGTACGATAAATAAACCGATTTAACCCAAAATGCTGCTTTGACATGTAATTTACAAAAGAACGGGTAATATAAAGTCATAAGTGAAACATATATGATATCATAACAGTGAATATGATTCTGTAATAAGTCAATGACATTATTTAAATCAATATACAGGAGGTTCGGATAGGTACGAAGCATATCAGACCTAAGGTAAGGGATAATTTTTCAAATCTCATTTTTATTCGAGATTGCTTATACGTAAGTATTTACTGGGGTTATATTTATCATCTGTGTACCTATTTTCTAAAAATTGTTTCATGTATGATTAATGTCCTTTTTACCCATTTTTGACTTTTACTACATGGTATGTATTGAATCTTTCTTTTATGAGGTACTTTTTGACTTTTCCGGCAAAAGTACGAGAATAATGTTTTTTTAACTTACACGACACGGATGGATTTTTACAATTTTATAAAGCCTTATTTTCATGAAGCTTACTCCAAAATATTTCCTGAATATTTTCAACAAAATATTTTTCTTTCAAAATTGCATGATGTTTTGTGAAACGAAATTGATTTTGAAGAAGAAAGGATATTTTCCTCAATAATTCATTTCAAGTGTTTTATCAAAACCATTTTCCATCTAAGATGACATTATTTCATATGTATATGTTTCAAGTATAAAGTCTCTATGATTTACATGGTTTCACTTTTCTTATTATGAAATGATATCCATTTATTTTATATGGATTGTTGATGATGGGATTATGTTTATGTAAACCACTTTATTCGTTGGGTTATTATGAATAATTTATGTTTATTTTGTGGCACAAGTAAGAATGATTTCATAATGAGATGGGTGGGACCTATATATCCCTCAAATTCATTGGGCAAATATTTATATCTCATGAGATAGACATGGATGGTACGATAAGTTAATCCGGTTCAGTGTTACTGGACTGAAATGAGGAGTGAACTCAATTCAGAAATGGACTTTGTCCACTAAGATGGTCATGGCAGCAATGCCTTGGATACTATGGAAATCATGACATGTGCTGAATGGTTTCCACAATTACATGTTTTATTCCCATGCTATTTTATCATGATTGATGTTCCCTTATGATATATGCCTTACGTACTTCCAAGATTCATGTCTTTGATCAAGATTTTGATGTTTAGATTTTATGTTCAAGTTTTTGCATTCAAATGTTTATGGATTGTCTTATGTTCTCTATGTTTACCATTACTGGGCATTTGAGCTCACCCCTTTTATGTTTTCTTTTCCCTAGGATATAAAGAAAGGTTTTAGGTAAGAAAAAAAAGGGAAGATCTTTATTGGAGATGTTGAAGATCATTCACCACGATTAGAAGATTATATTCCGAGTTTCCAAAGACACTAAACCATTACAGTACTTGTGTGTCTATTTTTGTTATGTACTAAGTGTTCCGAAAAATTAATGTAATTTCCATGTAAGTCATGTTTTGGGTCTCTACATAAGCCCCATCCACTATTTCTTATTTTTAGAAACACCCGGGCAGCTTCAATGCATAAGCCCCATCCACCACTTCCACTTCATAGAGGCACCCAATCACCTTCCATGCATAAGCTCCATCCACCATCCTTCATGGATGCACCTTTTTCCCATGATCCTCATGTCTGTTGTTGCCTCTTGTTTCTCACAAAAAGCATGACTAATGTGATCTTAGAGTAAATATTGACCATGGAATTTTCATGGTATTTATTAGCATGTAATACCCAATCCAAATTCCAAACTATGTGTACTTTGATCCTTGACCATTATAAGATAGTTACATAGGAAGCCTCCCTGAGGTTCAAACCCATCACCCATCGGTCCTGACCACTTCACATAGGTTCACCTTCTTCCCGCATGATGTTAAACCGCATCCCCACATACTAAACTACATGGAATTTGATCCTTTCCATTTTCATGTAATGTATATAGGAATCACTATGAGGTTCAATCCCAACAATCATTGGTCCCAACCACTTCACGTCGGTTCACACTCATACTTCATGATGTTAAACTGTATGCCTCTTTTCATCCCGCATGATGTTAAAATATACATATTTGAACTATGTGGGTTTTGATCCCTTTCTCACAGACTGGGTACATAGGAAGCCTCCATGAGGTTCAAACCCAACCAATAGTAAGCTTTTTTGGTCCAAAACCAATGGTAATCCATTGTGGTCCCCAACCAATGGTCAACTGTTGAGGTCCCCAACCAACGCTAAGATGTTGTGGTCCCCAACCAATAGTAATCTGTTGTAGTTTCCAATCAATTGTAAGATTTTGTAGTCCCCTTTTATAGGACCCACATCTCTAGTCCACCCCTCGGGAATCATACCAACTCCCGGGCCACTAACCACACATAAGCCCCAGCAAGTCACCGGGTCGCTATCCTCTGTGCACACCCCGATTCTATACCCCATCCTGAACTGTGTGGACTTTGATTCCCTACCACAGGGATACGTAGGAAGCCTCCATGAGGTTTAATCCCATCATTCATGTCCCATCCTAGTCTCTCCCTTGTTCCTCTATGTTTTGGGAATCTCATGTCCCAACTTGAAGGTTCCACTTCTTCTGGGTCCCATCCATACATCCATTTTCACGGGTTGCCTCCTAAGGTGTCCCATCACCCCACCAAACTATGTGGACTTTTATTTCCTACCATAGGAATACGTAGGAATCCTCCTTGAGTTTCAATCCCAACACTGCCTTCATCTTCAAGATGGTTCTATCTAATTCTACACCCACTTGACTCAACCATCGATGTTCGTTATAGTTCTTACCTGGGCCACCACATCCCCATGGGATCACGCCATATCCATTTGGGCAGCTACCCATTCATAATCCACACACTATCCATAACCATACACCCAAGAGTGTCCCTCTTATGATGGGATGTTGTCCATCTGTAAGCCCCAGAATGCCTCTGGGTTGTTGTCTTTTGTGTACACCCAGATTCAACACCCCTTCAAACTATGTGGGTTTTGATCCCTATTGGCTGCACAATGTATGTAGGAAACCTCCCTGAGGTTCGATCTGGCCAATGGTAAACCTTGGTATTCCCCATTATGGGGTGAACTATTCTTGATCCACCCTTAGTGGTGTACAGATCATCCTTCAGAGTGTGACATCTTCCCTTTATGGGACACACCACCTTGAGTCCTCTCTCATTGGGTATTCTGACCTATCCATCTGGTGTTCCCCATTTTGGGGTGCACTTTCCCTAATCCACCCTCAGTGGTGTTAAGATCAAACTTCACGGTGTGAAATCTTCCCATTATGGGACACACCATCCTGGGCCCTCTCTTATTGAGTGTTTTGACCCTTCCAGCCAGTAAACACTCTAGGTTCCCCATCCTATGGATGTACTAATCTGATCCGTCTCTATGGGATTTTCTAATCACTCTCATTCTGTCACTGCAAGTTGTTAAAGTCGTGGCATACCACATGTTGTGCGAGGGAAGCTGGGGAAAACCTCATAAACATGCCTCTGGAATAAGATTCCTTGTGACCAATGTGGGATGACTTGGGTTATGTTCCCTTGATATTTCCTCTTATGAGGAAGAATATAGGTTCCCCTATGTCCAGGCATCTAGAGATTCCACAACATGCCTGATGTTTTCATCTACTCTGACTGAAGGTTTTTTCCCTGTCATAACCCCTTGGAATGTCTAGACAGAAGAAGCATAATTAACTGGAGTCCACAAATATATGACACCAAGAATAAGATTCAGTAACCGCGACTCAAATATATGAAAGAGATCCTAACTAGGTGACAAATTCCAAGGAGTAATCCAAGGAAGGATAGACTGACTTCCCATCATCCTGTTTTGATCACGGACAAAATATACTTGAATAAGCGACGGATGCCACCCACCATTGGAAAGTGGGAATTCAGGGAAACAATCATCATTTCCTCAACAGACAGATGTTCTCCCCTTATAAAGCTTTGGAAACAAAAACATTTTTTAAAATATGGTTTTTGAATGCAATAGATTTTCATCCGAAGAGAAAGATGGTCAGATTTTATTTAAAAACGTTATCTTAAGTAAAAAAGAGTTGTAAAATGGTACTAATACATTAGGATATCTTTAATAACTAGAGGATAATAAAATTCATGAGTTTTCTTGAGATATTTATCATTATATGTCATCAAATAAGCATAATCATTAACAATCTCGAAAAGTGATGAGATTGTTTCAATAAAATCTTACCACTTAGTTACATGGGATTATACTCTATATATAAGAAAAAAATTACCTGAAGCATAAAATATCATGAAAATAATTATACACATGATATAACATGTAAAATGGATGTATATACACCTGAAGAATAATATTGGTTCATAATAAAACATGAGTCTCAAAGAAGGAAAATTGAGACAAAACTATTTTACTAATTTGGTATCTTTTGAAACTTAAACTCCATTAAATAAATGTCATAAAATGGATATGTAACTACCCTTAAATTTAAGTATAATAATCATTTAATACATCCATGGGTAGTATAAACACCACAAAAAATGAATGGTTGGTGAATAAAGTATGTATCTCACAGAAATAAAAAGTGAGATGAAATCCCCTTACCTTGTGTCTTGACTCTCATCGTACTCATTCAAACCTCCTGTATAATAAATATAAATTTATTATAAATCTATA
Source organism: Viscum album (assembly GCA_963277665.1). Lineage (NCBI taxonomy): Eukaryota > Viridiplantae > Streptophyta > Magnoliopsida > Santalales > Viscaceae > Viscum > Viscum album. The sequence continues at coordinate 581,322,982 of OY728144.1, forward strand.
AAAAACCATAGTCTTACTTCTAATTCTATATATGGTTTTGTTTTGGATTTATATTACCATCTTGTTAATAATTCTATGTTAAGGATTCACTTCGGGTAATATCTACTTTATTTTTCGCATGTGTCTTAATATGTTATATATTTGGTCATTATATTTATATGATGATTTAAAAAAATTAGACCATGATTTAAATATAATTTATATTCATTATATTTTTATTATAACAATCCATAGGGTATATAATTATTAAAAGGAATACACCATTTATGGAGATGATAATTTGTACATATGCAATAACGATATTTCTGTTTAATTATCATGTTGAAAGAAAAAAAGTAAAAGACATATATGTATATGTATATGTATGTATATATATATCATTATTAAATTATCTTAATTATATAATATATATCAAATATATTCACTGAATTTATCCTTAATATATCACATGTAGTGTGTGAACGAATCACATTTCTTTGAGGGGGTGGTAGTTCACACTTCCTCAAATGAAATTATCATATTTACACCAAATGGAATGTAAAAAACATTATCTATTGTGAAAGGAGTAAATAAGATTAAATATATAATAAATATAATATATAAAATATATAAATATAATTTCCATCATAATTTCCACCATGAGAGGCGGTAAAAGAAAAATGAGCAATCATCGTTTAGTGAGGCGGTAGTTCACTCCCCATATAAACAATGTGTTTGTTACCCATTAGATAAAGGAGGGTCTAAGTGTAGGTAGAACCCTTATCATGAAAAAATAATATTATATTTATGATACTATTTTTTATAAAATCATGGAATAAAGAGAGTGTAGGGGGCGGAGAAATAAAATAAAATAAAGGATCTTGAGAGAAGATATTACCTCTTAATCGGGTAACTCCTTTTGATTTATACCAAAATACTTCCTTGGAGGAATTTATTCCCAAAGGTAGGCTTAATTTAATAAATTTGGGATGTCTAGAATTTTATTGGGAAGATCTTGGTAGAACATAAGTGGTTTTATAGGTGTGAATATGTGGGGGAGGTGGTGGATATTTATAGGGAAATGAAAGGACACACTTGGCATTTTTGGAAACAAGTTAGGTATACCGACATTTTTTCCTAAACAATTCATAATAAAACCCAAAACCCTAAATAATGGAAGGTTAATGGCTGAATAATTTCCATATAATTGGTTTTTTACAAGTTTCTAAGTCATTTTGTGGCATAAATTTAAGGTTTTGTCCTTAGTTAAACTTAATTTCACTTTAATCGATGTAATTAATTTTAATTACATTCACTAATATTTTTTGTCAAAAACTAACTTGAACTTGTTATAAATTATAAATTTTTATGATTCCAAATATGAAATCCATTTTTATAAATTTTAATCATATAAGTGGTAAAAATTAATTTAAAATTAATCCCACAGTCAGGTCGATAATGCAGGTTTTTAAAGTAAAAAATGATCAAAAGATTGATAAGTTTTTATATCCAATTTCAATGTGAAATTGGTTCCAATTACTTAAATTGGATTAATTGATAGAAATATTATCTAATTAAACTTTTAAACCAAATTAAAATATAATTTATCCTTATAAATAAATTAGATGAAAATGCAGTTTTGAATTAAAATATGGTATTTTTCACCATTCATCCACAAATATATCTTCTTAAATAAATCCCAAAATTTCTCACTCAGAAAATTTCAACATTATAAATTTAAAAATGAAGTTTATTTTATAAAATTCAATTTCCAAATGTTTCTAAAGTTAATTTTATCATTTTTTGCAAAAGGACATTAAAAGTAGTTCATTCGAGAAAATTATATTTTTAAGAATATAAGGAATTTACCAAATATTCACATCTTTCATTAAAAATATTTTTTATTTATATAGAAAAATTATAAAAAATATTTTAAAAGTATTTATTACAATTCATATAACTTTTTTTATCATCTATACTATAATTATCTCTTTTAAATAATTATGACAATAAAATGATGTTTCATAGAACCATCAATGTTGTGTGTGACGTATTCCATGTCGATGTTCCATGTAACGTTATATGGGTTGGTGTTGTGTAGTGTATGAAAAGTATATTTTTTTGTGAATGTAAATTTTGCCTTAGTTCATCTCAATTCATAAAGAAAATTTTAATTTATTCAAAAAAATGCCCATAAAAACTCAGGGTGTTACATATTTCATTTAAGAAACAATATTCTTCTAAGAAGAATATATTAAAAGATTTTTTTAACTTCAATGATTAAGAAAATAATTGTGGTAATAATTATGAAACATTATGTAATTCACATGAATATTAATAAATATTAGAGAAAGATATAGTAACCAAGAATTGAATTAATTCATTTAAGAGATAATAGGAATGGTATAGTGGCATAAACTCCCAATGAAGAGTCTTATTAGTTACCTAATATGGGTAACCTAGAATTTTCTAAAGATCTATCTGGTGGGTTGAAATAGATACGACAAATTGAAGCTAGGTATTTGAAATGGATTCCTAATAGTAATAAATCATTGGATTATAAGGAGAAATAACTAATGAATTTATAGGAAAATGTATTAATGTTAAAGACTACCCACATAAGAGGAAGGATGAGAATCTGAAAATGGATTTCATAACATTTTGGGTGGCCCAGTTACCAATGAACAAGATGATAAGGGAAGTTGAAAATTGTTATTTTTTATTACATTCTAAATTAAATAAGGATTTTTTCCAATAAGATGATGAGGTAATTTGAACAAAAATCCTTTATTAATGATGCTTTTATTTAGTATTGGGATGTATATATTAATCTGAATATTATTTTTTCCTTTTTCATTATGGATTCATGTTTCATTTATCATGTACAGTTGACATATTGATCACGTATATATAGGAGTTCACTATATATAACTTCTTTTCCCATTATTTCCATACAGGTGGTTTCATATGTTGAGTTTGGTTATATCCACCACCATCTATGGTAGTGATTTCAATATCGAATTAAGTTATGGTTTCTTCAATTTTATTCATTGACCTAATTTTAATTATTGATTTTGTGATTTTTGATTTCCTTGTATTTTTATAGTGAATTTTGGATCTTGTGTTGGTGGATTCGAGCCATCATTGTTGAAGGATTACATATGTATGTATAGGTAGGTATATACATATATAAGTTACCCATTTATATATATTCACTCATAACGGTATGAGTATATATATTTGGTATAGGTGTGCTTAAATATAGATATGAAAAATGCATATGAGTGTATGTTTAGAGGGGTATATGCAAGTATAAACATATATCTAAGGACCCCCTTATGCATGTTTATCTAGGTCAATATATACATAGAAGCTAGGTGTCCTTATATATATGTGAAGTTTTATATTCATACAAGAGGAAAAAAAGTAAGATTAGAGTTTTCATCATCAAAAGAAGCACACCTTGAGGTTGAGGTAGTTTTCCTATGCCTAACCCTTTAATTTGAATTCTATAATTGCTTGATTTTCTTAAAACTTGTTTTAAAAACTTGTTTTCATTTTTATTATATAATTTCTTAAATTATTTGTTTTATTTTAATCAAACACAAAAAAACTGTCCTTGAAAACTTGAAACTTTCTTCAATAACATCACTATGAAATTGAACTAAATAAAATAGACTACCTTACTAGGAATAATTCACCCATTAGTACCTAAGTAATTAGTTATCTTTGAACTGGTTGAAGCACAGTCATTAGTTCTCTTTGACTTCCATATACTTGATTGAAGGTTTAATGTTCAAGTGATTAAGGAATATGGTTCAAAGGGTTTTTAATTGGGTGATAAATAGAATGAACTATGGTGTTTCCTCACCGTATATCATTTAATTTAATTAAATTCAATCTATTTTTAGAATAAATAATATCAATCTGAAATAATGAGATTATTGATTGATGAGTTCTCAATTGAGAAAGAAACAATTTCCATTATGTCATGACTTTTGAGGGGAATCCTTTAGTGTCACAATGGGAATGGGTTACTAATTATCCTAAGGGTGGGATTAGGGGTTGGTTCATTGATGTGATCACTAACATTCATAGGTTAATGAGAATTGTTTCAGAATATAACTTTAGGTTGTAACTACTATAGAAGTATTACTAAATTTAAGATATTAAGAGTGGGACATTGGTTGTTATCTTGAGATGAATATAGGTATGTTCTATAGTCTATATAATAACCAAGGGTGATAAGGAAATGAGTCTCTTTTAATAAGTATGGAATTTAAATAGATCTTATGGAAAAAAGTGTGATATATTCCCATGTATGAATTAGGATAACTAAAACATTCACTTTACTATGGATTATATACCAAAACATGGCAACTAAAGGTTATCCTATATTTGTTAGTGAGTGATAGGTTATTTTATTATTAATTCATTAATATTCGTGATACAATATTAATTATTTTCTCATGAATATAATAGTATATTATGGTTTATATTAGGGGAATATTTTTTTGTAGTGTACTATGATTTACCCTCTCATGTTTCATGTGTACCTTAATTGATATGTGAACCATATATTTTAATTGAAAGTGTAGTTAATTATAGGAGTACCAAGAACTCAAGGGATTTAAACTATTATATATATAATGAGACCCCACAACCTAAACAGTGGGTAGGGGATAAGAGATAATGGTTCATCATTCACAACCACACACAAAATATTATAAGTAATATCTCACTCTACAATCGAAACTTGTAAAACACTGCTTGATTGTTTCGTGATAAATCAAGGTGTAGTGTTATAGGTCATGTTAAAATAATCCAGAGAAAATAAATTTAAAAAATTATTGGATCTGGAAAACAAATAGATTAATATCATTTTTAATGGTTCCACATCATAAAATTTGAAATGCCTTTAAATACCCAACATAAACACTAGTTTTCATCCTGAGTTCCATCATATATCCCTATCATGGTTCCACCACTAATACACCAATTCCTCACACAAATCCACTACTAAGACCTTGAATTAACTAGGTAACCCCTCGAAAATCTACTTGAGTTGATTTGTTTTCTTCTTTGAATCTCTTTATATCCATCCATTGTCTAATATCCCAACCAACACCCCAAAACCCCCAATATCCCCTCAATCCACTACCTCTATTCTCAAACACAATAAAATTATAATATCCCTTTCGCAAACTCCAATATACTCCCTCACTCCTTTCCCTCTCCATGGATCATAGAAAACAATTTGACTACCCTTCCAAATGAAAATGACCACCACCTCTAACAAACTAAGAATATACTGGTTAAACACAGAAATTAGGGTAATACTAAGCCTACCCAACCACCACCCAATCCATCCTATAGAACATCCTCTAGCCCCTTGTCATTTTAAAACCTTATCAATACTGATCATTCAAACCCGTAATCATACATTAGTTTCTATCCTTCAATTCTATATACATTAAAATAATAAAACAATAATTTAGGGAATAAGTAAGGGTTTACATCATCCATAGTATAAATAGTAAGGATGAGAGTTTCTTGTCCAACATAATTATCCTATCTTCCCAGTTTAATTACTATAGAAACTATTCATTCATCATTTTTTGAAATTTTTTATCATCTATAATCATGATCATAATTTTATTTTCAATAGTATCCATGTGTGGAGATTCTTTCTTATGTATGGTCTATAAAATACCATTTTTCTTGAGATACTTTTGCCATCCCTTTCCTTATATTTTCTTCTTATATAGATATAATTAATATGAAATCCATTAAAAAATTCCCAGTTTATTTTAATTTTATTTAAGGAACCTCGTGATCATTGGTTCATTCTTGTGCATCCTCCTACATAACTTAAGCATGAGAACTTTTTTTTGAGTTCCTCATATTTTCTGAATTGAATGGATAGATTAATTTTCATTTAATGGATTATTTTTTATTTTATAAGTTTCAGTTTTCTAAATTAGATGTATTTTTCATTTAATTATTATAATAATTAAGCTACTGGTCACATAATCCTTTACATTCTTCTAGATTATTTAATTTTTCCTAAGTAGATATACTTTTTGAAACTGGGATGCACAATACCTATAAGTGGGATGTTCCCATAAAGGAACAAAAAGAATGTGAAGAACTTCCTAGGGTGAGTCAACTTTTATTCCATTCAAAAATATACCTAGACTTTATAGGTTATACCTCATCAGAAATTTAATAAAAATCTTAAATTCCATTTCTTACATGTTTCACAAAACTGAAAATAGAAAATATTCTTAAAATTTTTGACAAATCACTAAAAAATAACAGAAAAATAGTAACATAAAACATTCGTAAAACAAAAATGTGAGTTCCCTTGTGCCATCTTCCTCATCTACCAATGTAATTTTAAACTATTTTTATTTATATGGAATTGTTAAGGTAAATGTAAACATAAATAAGTGATAAAGAAACACACATCATATTGATGAAGGTCCTTGATTGTCTAATCAACAAAAAAGAGGTTAAATTTTAAAACACACCTCATTATAATCCGAACCATTAAATCTTGAGAGTGAATTTAATTTATTTACTTAAAAGGAGGGGTTGTATTTCTTGACTGGAAAAATCCCCTTCCTGTAAAGTTAGATTCTATGACTTTTGTGTAACCACATATGGTTCAAATTCCTTTTAACTTCCTTCAAAATAAAGTATTTCCATATGAAATAGGATAAGAGGTCATTATAGAAGCATGATGTAGAGTTGGAGTTGATCAGTGTTAATTGGTAAATGGATACCCATAGATAAGAACTTACTCCACAAACAACATCCATGTAGGAACCACCATGACCACTAACCCCATACTCAGTCTGTATAGAACCTGGAACTCCTCTTCCTCTGGATAGGTATTGGGGAGGGCCACAATATTGTTATGATACTAGTCCTCCATACTCAAGCTACATAAGACTTGTAGCTCCTCTCCAAATAGCTTTAAAATCATGTTGTAATGATGGAAATATTTTATGACACAACATTGCAAATTTATTTTATTATTATAAACATTGATTTATTTATTTCATTTTTCTTTGTTTTCATCATCCATATTTTATTTACTTACTACCAGATTCAAAATTCAGAAAAAATAGTTTTGAAAACATGGAGAAATAGGTTATCTTATGTGTATATATTGTTTTATTAAATCATTATTATGATCATGTCTTCTTTAAAATTCTAGGTGATGTGTGTTGTTGTTACTTACAAAAGTTAGAGGTTCCAGAATTTGGAGATTCCTATAGTTGTTTTTTCTTCCATATAAAGGATATTTATATGGTTTAAACCATGGATGTATCCATTAATTTACATAGTTAAACCATGGTTGTATCAAGAATATCCATGGTTAAAACCCTGGTTATAGGTAACCTATTACCACTATTTAAACCGTGGTAGTTGGTCCTCTATAGCCCCAGTTTTAAACGTTATAATTGATCCTATTTCTACATTTAAATTGTTTTAATAGGATATTTACAAGCTTTTTTGGGATAATTCCATGATTCCAAACCATGGCTGTAGGTTAATTTTATGGTTTTGTTTTATAAGTGAGGTGAGTGACACAATTGTAATTGTTTTGAAAAGATTCAATCATAACCATGTTATCATCATTCAAAATGATTCAAAAAGGGGTCATTATAGAATCTATAATAGAGAAGGTCAAAATAATTCTATAAAATACCAATTTTACATGTTTTTAGATCATATTTTCCCTTACTTTCTTAGTTTAACCCCGTAGTAAATCTATTTTTACCATAACTACGGTAATGATTTTTTACTGTATTCACAATTTTTTTTAAAATAAAATTGAAATTATTAGAAATTAGAAATTATTATTTTTTAAAAAACTTAATACATTTTTTCATATTCAATTTATATATATGGAAAATTTTAATTTAATATTAATCCCACATATGTGATGAGAAAGCAGGTTTTCAAAGACAAAAAGTTCAAAAGTTTACAAATTTTTTATTTAAAAATTGAATATGAAAATTATTAAAATGATTTAAATAAGATTAATTGATATAAAATTGAAATAATTTAACTCCAAAAAAATTATAATATAATTTAACTTTATAAATAATTTAATTTAGAAGAAATTTTTCAATTAAAATTCGGTATTTTTAGCTACTTATCAATCAAATTAATCCCTTTGAAAATTCAAAAAAATTCAACATAATATAATTTTGGCATGATGATTTCCAAAATTAATTCTCTTTTTTAAAATAAATTTTCTAAATGTGTTAGAAATTAAATTTAAAAAAACTGTAGATGGGATGAAAAAATGGGTTTTCGAGAAGTGTTTTTTCCAAGTATAATATGATTTTATAATAACTATATTTATAATAATAATCATTTTATAAATATCAATTAGAATTTATTTATATATAATATATAAATTATATTTAAAATATTACTCATTAGTTATTATTTTAACAAATTCATGTAGAGAAGCATTATGCTCTTTAAAATAGTTTTCTTGATGAAAAAAACTTTTTAAACCAAAAATGGAAATCCAATATAAAGTTGATTAAAAATAAATTAAGTGGTTTAAATATAAATAAATAATACTAATATTAATTTAAAATATAATGGGAAATTTAAATTACTTAATTTTTTGAAAATAAATGATACTTTCACAAATTTCATTACTTTTCACTATTCAAAGAAAAATCAATATTTTCAGAAAAAATCCAAAATTTCACCAGAATTAAATTTTCATATTAAAATTCAAAAATGATGTTAATTTTATCATATATATTTTATAAAAATTACAAAAAATTAGTATTATTATTTTTTATGAAATGTAATAAAGTAATTTTTGAAGAAAACTTATTTTTGAAGAATAAGATCACTTTACTAAAAAAATGAATAATTGTTTACTAAATAATTGTCAATAATTTATATGAAGAAATAAATACATATATATTTCATGATTTTGTTGACAATATTCATACATTCCAATTTAATTGCTAGTTTATAACGTTTATATATATCGTGGGTCATTTAAGCTCAGTGTTGTGTGTTGAATATGTTATCGAACATAAAAATATAAAGGTTTCATGTACTTCAAGATATTAAAGAGATTTAATTTATTTAAAAATAAATATGTCATAAATTCTCATGTTGTTACATTCTCTTCTAAGATCAATGTTTCATGTCACTTACATTGTCAGACAAAGTGTTATTCTTTTAAAATATTTGGGTGTTAAAACAACTCTTGTTCTATTTATATGAATGATTTTTTTATGGTTTTTGTAAAAAAATTAAAGGATTATATATATTAGATCTTGAAAATATTATCTATAATAACAATAATATCAAATTTAATTATTTTAATTAAACAAATCTTCATTCTTGTATCCTAGGGTATATAAATAATTATTACATCCAATGACTCTGTAATGAAGGATTATATGATTCAAATGATAATGAATAATTTGATGTGGTCCTATAATAAAATTATATCAAGGTGGATTTGTATACCTAAATGGATTTATTTATCACTTCAGTAGGTATGGGCATTCATATCATTTGAAACGCAGGTATTAATACATTAAAATATTCAAAGTGTTTGGAAAAAAAGTAAAAATTTAATCTTAGAAAATATTGAAACACATTGATTTGATCGAGGTGGATAATATCTATATAAATAATTTTGTTACCACCAAGTAGATTATAATATAGTATCATAACTCACTCCACTAGCTACACTATAATTAAATAGTGTATTTTAAATGAGATATCAAACTCTATGAGACATGGTTTGGTCAATGATGATTCATGTAGACCTTATTATTTTATTTTGGTGTTATACTTGGGTAATTACTTTATTTAAATTAAATTTTGTTCAATCAAAGGTGATTTAAAATAAACCATATGATATGTGGACTAGGAAGCATCCAATTTTTTTATTAAGATTTGTGGTTTTGAGTAATATCTATGTCTTATTATCTCAAGTATAACTAAACTTAAACTAGATATGTGTCTATTTGTTAGTCATCCATAATAAATAGTGGGTTATTGTTTCTATAATATTTTAAATCCCTGAAAGTGTAATGAAATAAATGTTGTATTTTTTAGAAAGGGAATTTATTTCTAAATGAATTGGTGGGAGTAAATATAAATTTGATAAAGTTAAATACTAATAATATGATTTTAATCCTATGATATGTGAGTTAGAAAGACAAGGGTTTATAGAAAATGAATTAAATCAGTATATATAATAAATAATATGGTCTTTTAGATTTTATCAAGAACCCAATAGATATATATTTATAATTTCTGATTAAGTTGATGTAATGGTCATAGTGGATTATCATCTTAATAAGTGGATTTCAAGGGTTCAAACATTAGTAAATGTTTTAATTAAATATAATTTAAAATGGAATCCATGTAACTTATTTGGTCTGAAACTTGATAGACATAGTTGAAATGGGAAAAACATACTAGGTGAACGTGGTTCTTGAACAAGAAGACTATAATAGATAGTAGATTCTCAATATATAAATATCACTTTGTATCTAAAGGTTTTAAACAAATTTATGATATTGACTATGAAGAAACATTTTTCCAGTGAATATGATTAGATATTTTTTGACTATTTTTTCCATATCAACATATTATCATAACGAGATATATAAAATGGATTTTAAAACTACATTTTTTATAGTGTTTTATTCAAATATATAACCCAAATTGTTTGAGGATCCAAGAAATACTACTAATACTTGTAAGAGGGTGTGATCTATTTATTTAATGAGAATATAAAAGAGTATATCTTTATTAAAAATTAATATAAAACTTGTGTATATAAATGAGTTATATGGACAAGGGTTATATTCATGGTGTTTTATTTGGATTCCATACTTATCATTAAAAAAGAAATCTTAATATTACAATCTTTATAATCTTGGTGAGGAAGTTTATTCTAAATAAAATATATTGGTGAATCAATGTACATATGATGTATTAATATCTATATATTTGGATCTAATGGAATTTTTTCCTTAGTTAAAATACAAAAAATATTAAGGTTTAAAAACATTTAAAATAGAAAACTCCAAAAAAGTGTTCATTAGTAGTGTTTCATTGAAATATTCCTTTAAAGACAAAATTTATTTTAACTATTGAAGAATAATAATACGTGAGTAATATTACATATGTTACTAATTTTGGATCAATAATGTATTTATTTTATATGCTCATATTTATTTGTCATATAAATTAATTATAATGAGTATATACTAATAAAATCTTTGTGAAATTCATTAGGTAATTATTAATAATATCATAACGTATTTGAGAATAATAGAGGATGTATTTTTAGTCTTTGGTGGTGAGTAAGATCTTGTTGTAAATGGTTACACTGATGTTAGTTTCCAAAATGAAAAAAGATAACTTTATATCTTTTTCAATATTTTTATTTTTACTTAATATTGGAACATAAAGTTTGAGAAGTTCCAAGTAATGGAAAATCATTGATTCTATAATGGAAGATTAATATATCACAATATATGATGTGTCTAAAAATGTTTTTTGGATAAAGAATTTCATTACTAAACTACAAGTGGTCCCAAGTAATATTTATCCAATTGAACTCTAATATTTTTATTATCTAACAATCCCATGTATCACTAAATATCTAAACATGTTCTTTTTTAATTTATATCATTTGATAGATTATAAATCTAAGTGATATTAATATATTTCTAATTTTTGGGTAGGATAATATTTTAGATCCCCTTACAAAGCCCCATATGCATAAAAATCATGGAATCCACACAAATTATATTGGTATTAGATACTTGGGTAACCATATTTAGGTCAAGTGGTAGATTGATAGTGTTTTTTTCCAAAATTTGTCTAAGTATTATTAGAATAACGAGATTTAGTATCATGTAATGTATATTATTGGAAATCGATTATGATTTATTGATGTTTTATAAAGAACATGGGAGATTATATGATAAAAAACTCATGTAATATATGTATTACCAAATTATCACTAATTAATTATTATCCAATTGGGTGGTAATGGTATGTTTGGATTAGAATTATTAGGAATATAAAGATGCAACTGATTGCTTATTGGATATAAGTAAGTGAACTTTTATTCAGATTTACCCACTTAAAGAACACCAAATAGATGGTTATATATGCGTTATTTATTTTAATTAAGTTAACATTGGTTATGGATTATTTTTCTTGATATTGTTAAATAGGTTTAATAATTCTGAAAATTCATATGTTGACACCCATCTAAATTTTGTTGAGTATTTTTTTCTAATAGAAGGTAAATAGTTATGGTACTAATAATTCAAAGGGATTTCATTATCCATGCTAAGATGTTCCCACCCATAAGAAATGGAATGTAATCATATCCCTCAATTGAGTTTTGACAAATTAATTGTCGGGTCCTGACAAGATAGTTTCATATGATATAATTCTATAAGATCTAGTGAACTAAAGGATTGAAAAAATGAGATAAGCTATAAAGTATCGACATTATACATGTCCCTTCCTTAATCTTGATGTCAAGGAAAAATATTAACTTTACTAATGGACATGTGGTGAATTAGATCACACCAAATTCTAGTTCAATTTAAGTAGTTGTTGTGTATTTATATATATTACTTGTATTTTATGATTATAAATAAGATTCATAATTATTTCCAAATTTAAAAAGGAGTTTTGGGGTTACACTTATGATAATGCTAATTGGGATTTTTCAATTAATTTTATTAGTTCAGGTGAAAATATATTTATGTTTTCCAATGTGAAAAATATAATAGTGTTTTTTAGGATAATTGTTCTTTTCATATTCCTTTTCAAGACATATTTGGGTAGATCTCTAAATTGAACTGAAAAGGGGAGAAAATAGTTAAGGACTTTCTGTATTCATCAAAGTAGGAAGTGCCTAATCAGAAGAATGTTTCTTCAAAAAAAATTAACTCAAGTATTTACTCTAGGAGTTTCTCCCATAAAATTCAATACTATTACAATGAAATACCGTCATATTGTGATGGATACTATTAAGTTGTCTTATGGTACCGATATCCATGGAATCAAATAAAAATTGGATTAAGGTAAACAACCTAATATTAATGGTAATGGATTCAATTTTTTAAGTATAAGAAATATCAACCATTAAGGGACTACACTAATAATCCTAGAACTATTTTTATGATTTCTACTAGAATCTATTAAAATTTGTGGAGGCTGATTCATGGAAATAAAAAAATAGTTCGTATTTGGTGTATTCATAGTTAATGATAACTCAGTTAAAACACAAATAGAAGCTTCCAAAATTTTAAGGGATAGTCCTAAGGAAAATATTGACACAAAAAACTCTATGGGAAGAGGTGGGATGACTTCATCAACTAGTGGAAGAGTTATATTCAATAAAAATATTTTGGATGAAAAGATAATTAAAATTATTTCTAAGAGACCTCTTTTTTATTTTTAAAAATATTAGTATTCATTTTTATGGATAAATAAAGTGTTACCTATATTTTTTATTTTTTATTGATTTTCCCTTATATATAACATAGGAATTTTTTAATATGGTTTTACTCTACTGGAGGTGAGTATGTTGTGCTATTTTCTTTTTTCACTAAAAAAATTATGGTTATTTTTATTATAAACACAAAAATAATTTTTTACACATTTTAAATGGTTAATTAAATATTTTTTATATAATTAATTAATTAATGTTGTGTTATATTATAAATTATGTGTTAATTGTATTATTAAAACATAAACAGGAGGAAATTAATAGATCCTAAATGGTATTTGGTTTTAGGCTAGGGATAATTATATTTCAAGGTCTAATACATGATCCAAATTTGTAGAACTTGTTAAGGTGTCCATTTAAGCACCTAATTTGATAGTTTTAACTCATTTTGAGATAGAATAATGCACATTATAATGTGTTTTGGGACTTAAGACACTTTTGTTGAATATTTAATGCTTTAAATAAACTTTGGAGACTATTTATTGAACCAAATTTAGTTTTATTTGAGATTATATTCCTTAGAGGCTATTGAATTATCCTATTTATACAAATAACAATTAGGAATGGTATGGTCTTTATCTTATAGGATATAAACTATACATACTTATTATATATCTCTAGTTACCTCATTCTTGAAAAAGTATCCTAGTTTCCCTTATTCTAGAGGTTATATAGTGTCTTTATATTTCTTTACATCATCCTTTATCTTAAATGAGTGAATATAATTGCATGGATGGTAATAGAATCTCACCAAAGTTATGGTAATTATCATTATCATTGGATACTAAATAAAATTTTAATTTTTTAATAAAATTTTTATTTAAAATATTCCAAACTTTTTAAAAAAACTATTTTATTATGTTTTCATTTTACCTATTAAATTTTATATAGGTTTTACTATTACTTATGTTTTATACCAATTGTCAGTATTGCTATTAAAACATGGATAGTACTCCTTTGGATAAGATATCATACCCATTCACATTAAATAATTACCCTTCCTAGAAGTTCATATCCATTCATTTTTAATATTATCTATTGAATTTCTCTTGGTTGAATTAGTGGTCCAAATCATAACCACCCTGTAGATAAATGTATTTGTTCATTCAAGCCCAATAAAAGTTTCCCTCTAGATCAAAATTTTTTTAAAAAATAGTTTAACCCATGAAACATGACCCATTATAAAACAAACCTCTAATCGATTCACCCATTCAAGATTGGGTTTGAAAATCCACTCTAGAAAATAAATGCACCTAAAATAAAATCACATCGATGTGGAATGTGAAGTCAAAGTGAACAGTCATTATAACACATTTTATTATCATGTGTACATACATCTATGTAAATGGTGTGGTGAACTATTGAGCCATTGGATTGTATCCAAATACCTTTCATTTTTAATAGTGATAAAGTGATCCCCTATATAAGGTATCTCTCTCTTCTCCCATTTTCCATGTGGGCTTTAATATCCTTACCTCCCCTTTAAAATAAATAAAAAATAAATATTTTTAAAAATAATAAAATTTGATAAATCAATTTTTTTAGGGATTTCAATTTTCAGAGAGCTTAATATTTATATAGGTGGGATGGTTAATGCATGACAAAAGAAATATCATGATAGTCTATTATTATTGGGCTATCAGGCAAACTATTTGATAAGGGGTAAGGGAGAAGCGTGGATAAGTTTACATTATAAGGTACATGGAATAGTAAAAATATATGTTGGATATTAATCAACATGAATGTTTTTGGTTTATTATTTTAAGGGTTTTGGTGTTTTGGGTGTTCTGTTATATATATATTCTTTCTATGGTATAAATTTTCTTTTTTACCCTTATTTCTTACTTCTTTGGTTAATATTCTTTTTATTCAATCAATGGTATTTTATAATATCTATAATGAAGGTCTTTTATCATTTTTTTGGGGTTTTATGAGTTTTTAGTGTTTTATTGTTTATTTTTTTCATCTAATTATAATGGATAAGATTTTTTGATGAAAAGTTTTATGGGTTTTTTTGTTCTAAGATCAAATTATTTTATTATTATTTCTAATTTTATTCCCACGTTATAGTAAAAGAGTTTTCAAATTAGATTATCCTATGAAAAAATGTATTGATTTCACAATTTGAACTGAATTTCACATAGATCTTGGGTTGTGTCTAATCTGATGTGGAATCTAGGTGTTCGGTTGTTATTTTGACTAGAGTTTGGATCTATTGAGAATGTTTTTGGTAGTGTTTAGTTTGTGTTTTCTTGAAGTTTGGTGTCTATATGTTCAATGTTCTGTGTCATTTACTTTTATTTTTATGGTTTTTTGGTAACAAAAAAGTTATGAGAAACCATTTTTTAGAAAATTAAAATATTTATTTTTATTTATTTTATTCACTTTTATAATTACTATGTAAATTATCACAATAATGTGATTAATTTATAAATTTTTTGTCATTACATTTTCAAATGTTTCATGTAAAATTTAAATATCTTTTATTACAATGTTTACTCTAAAAATTATATATAGTGTTTGGTTCTCCCAAATTTACCCTATGGTTTGAAGCACTAACTTACAGTGTAATAATGGTTATCAAATACTTAGAGTCCAAAGAAACAACCTAAGATACACAAATATTCAACAATGTAATTTGGCTATTAATTAGAAAACTTTAGAGTTGATTTTATTTGGATTATTAGAATATAAAAAAAATTATATGTAAACTAAATTAAGAAGAATGGGATAATCATATGTTATTTATAGGGGTATAATTGAATAATTTTTTTAGAGGATGTCAATTTATTAAATCAAAGAGTGAGTTATTAAATTAAATAGGAACATTCCCCATCACTATATATTTTAATAATTACCAAATCATAAGGCCAATCTCCTAAATAATGAGAGAATTATTTTCCTAAACACTCCAAGGTAGAAAATTGTTCTAGAACTTAGAATCTATAGCCTTAAAATTTAGTGAAGACAAAAGAGTAAATAGTTGTAAAAAGGAATTATTAATTAAAATAAGTGATTATAAGATAACGGGACAATAAATAACATTAAATTCATCCCCTTGAAACTTCTTTATATTAAACTATAAGATTTTTATCCCTCCATTAATGAACATATCTCTGGTAAATATGGAAGTTTAATCATTAAGGAAAAATTGAAGAAGCTAAAATAATAAAATATCAAACACTCTGCCATTGTGTGAAAATTTTCAAAAAAAATTGGAGTGAATAAATTCATACCTAGAGATAATTAATTAAGAATGATATTTAAAATTAAAAAAAAATATAATAAAAAAATTAAAATTATTGAGTGAATTTGAACAGTATATTATTGAAGAAACATTATAATACAGACAAATTGGCAGCATACCCTTATAATAAAAACACACCCAATTTAAATCAGTTTACTTTAAAAAAAATCCTTAAATGGGAATTTGAGAACCTTTAGTCACCCCATAAAAATTAAAAGTAATCCCACTTGATTAGGGTTTTAATAGGTGGGTGGAATGTTTTTTGGAAATTGGACTTTTCCAACCTTGACCAAAAATCGGTGCAACTTTCTTCCATCCACTTTATGTTCCATCGATATATTTTAGATGGAAATGTTTTTGAATATTATAAAATAAGATAATGTGCCCTAATATCTATTCTAATGTTTGGTATATTTTTAATCCAATTTTATTTTTCATCTTAATTTTGTGATTAAAATGAATATATATCATTCTAGGCTACTGAATATGTCCTAGAATTTTGTCATCAACTTGCCCTCTGTATATCAGTAAAGAAAACTCAGAATTTATCCTAGACCATATCTGAATAAAATTTTCATCATTATGTTATTTATCTAAATTATAAATTTTATCTTCATCTTATTTGTATCATGGCCACTAAAATTCATTTTAGTTGAATGGATTCTAGTTCACTTCAAGTAGAAAATTTCAGATTCAAGGTAAAAATGATTATCTGGCTAAATGAGTCTCTTATTGATTCATAAGAATATTATATTCCACATAAATTAGGTAAATTGATCCTAAAATTTAATATTCAGGTCATTCCCTATGTCTGTTTTAAAACTTGTAGAGTATTAAATAATTTTAAGCAAGGATTTCAAATATGATGAGAAATAATTTTTAATTTCAAGAATTTACTAATACCAATGTTTATAGATAGTGATTCACTTTAATATTCAATAATATAAAATAAATATTATCCACTTTTAGTGGATAATCATACCCCCCCCCCCAACTTGATTTTTTATAGCCACTGGAAAATAACTATCACAAAATGATTAAATTTGAATTCCCCTTTCCAAACACATTTTAACATACAATGTTTACTATTAATACCTCACATAAAACAATCATGAAGCCCATAAAAATCATTTAAAACAAGATAAATTCACTGTAATATCTAAATCAAAAACCCATTCATATTATTCAAACTCATAACCACCTTTCCTAAATTTCAATTAATTATAATGATCTTATGTTCATTAGAAAAGATATCGGGTTTCATTTTTATTCAAGAGTAAAAATGTAGGTGTTGGATTAGAATCAAATTTTAATCCTAATATGAGTATCCAATTGTTATATTTTTTCCCTATTTTTAATTTTTCCATGGTAATTGAAATTATGCTTAATAAAGTCAACCCTTTTAGTGAGACTTTTTTTACGACTCCCACGCATGAATACCTTAGGGAACCAAGATAAGATCACATTCTCGGGCATCATCTCAAGATAACATAATCAATAAAAAATTCATGCTACCTTAAATAGAGATAGAATTTATAAATCTAGTCATTAAAACATTGTATTTTTTATCCCTATGTTTTATAAACCACATATTAAGTCGACCAATTTCTCTACGAAAAGTGTCGAAGCCTCATAGTACCATCTCACCCTCCCTCCATCATTGTTAGGGTTTCATTATAGTGTGGTCTTGTAGGTTGGTCATATTTTACCTCCTTAATCATTTATTCATCTCTACATATCTTTTTTATCCTCCCACTTATATATAATTCTCTCTTATTGTAGTATGTTCCCCTTCGAATATAATTTTGTAGCATTCCCATTGATAGCCCTCACTCCTTAGAGCCCCCCCCCATCCCTCACTACTCTAGATCACCTTTGGTTTTATTCATAGTTTAAAACCCTAATTTTTTAGGTCCCTTGGTGATAATATATCAATAGATCCTATCCATTAGCACCATTTCTATTGTTAGATAAACCTAGGTAATTTATTTTTTGATTCCACTGGGCATCCATTACTATTATTCTATCCCAGTGTGACATCGGATTGACCTTGATGAAATTATACAATCTAGATCATTGGTTGATTTTATATTTTAATTTGTTATAGGTTTTTAATTACTCTTGAAGTATCTACTCCGGTGGTGGTGGGGTTGGAAGTAGGTAGTTCTAGTTGTGGATTCTTCATTGACCAAAATTATTCACATAGTTTTGCCTCAAATAAGGTAGAGATATTGCATTTTCTTGATTTTTTTCAATAATAATAGAGTTTTGATATTATGAATTTATTGGAGGGAAATGAATTATTGGTATCCTTTTATTCAAGATGTTGTAGTTGAGTCTCAATATTTTCATTCTTTGATTGTGGGTTTTGTTTTCTAAGGTGGATGTCCTACTGGTGGTTTTATAATTTCTTGATCAATGGAGTTTCCTATTGAAGGTCATAAATTATATCCACTCAAATGGTGTAGTGCTTATGACATCAATTTCATATGAAATTATGTTACATAGGGGAAAAGGGTACATTATTCCTATTTTCTTCAGTTTTAATCTCCTTTGTTATGTTCTCTAATATGTAGTGATGATTCCATTTAGTGATGATGGTTCTATCATGGTAGATTATAGATATTTGTTAATGGTTGGTCATTTATAATAGGGTCAGAAATGGTTTAGTGGTATGTGTTTGATAGACATGTGATGCAGACATGTATGATGATTAGGACTTGACACAACCTCGATTGATGTGAAGTACAAGGCTTGAGGTATCTTCTTGTGTGTTTCTGTTTTTATTTTTTGGTGGTGTTTTCTGGGTTTCTTAGGTGACACAACTACATCTAGGTAAACCTTGATATTGGATGATCTAGTAACATACTTTATTTTGTTTTTTGTTTGGTTCATCCTCAACCTCAATGTTCTTTATTAAAAAAATCAAAAAAATACAATTTTAGTGGTAAACTATTTCTTTATGTGCAAAATCACTTTTTTTTATTTACATTTTTTGTTTTTTCTCTGAATACTCATATTAAACAAAAAATTATCCCTAAACCTATTCTATTTATGTATAGACACCAAGAACTCACAATTTCACCCCACAATCCAAAGGATGTGCATTGTGACATCCTGATTAAATGGATGAATATATAGAGAGAGAAAAATCACATTAAACAACCATTATTTCCAAAATTAATACTAGTGAACTTAAAATTGTATTAAAATTAGAATAAAGTCATGAAAAAAAATTGATATTAATTTTTAATATTCATGATTTACATTATCACAAGCATGGTTAAAGATATTTTATTTTTCATTGATGCACAAAAAAAATATTCTCACCCCTATTTAGAACTGAACTACCCATAGTGTTAAAAAAAATAAAATTATAAAGGTGGAAGAAATGGAGGATTGGAATTTAAATATTTCATTTGAAATAAAATTTTTGAACAAAGTTACCTGGGATTTTAATGATAAATATCATGCTATGACAAATTGTTTTTTCAATCCTCTTATCATTCATAGATTCCTTGTGGATAATGGCATATTGTGTTTGATATATAAAAATCATGTGATTTTATTCTAAATCCTTAAACCTTAATAACATCCAAGTCTCAAAAATATAATAGTTACAAAATAATATAAACCCCAATTGGTTCCAATAACTAAAAACAAATAAATAATAAATTGAAGAAAAAAATTAAGTGTTGATTTTAAAACACCAAACACCAACTCAATGTAATTTAAAGAAAAAAAAATATGTATATATATGTATTGGAAATACATAGATATGGGATATTTTATTTTAAAATATCACATAATCATATTTACTAAAATTTTTATATCGATGCACATATTGTAGCCTACAATTGACTGAAATCATAGAGTGTTATGGGACACCGAATATTTGATATTTCAGGCGTTCATTCTATTATGTATTCTTCTAGTTTATAATCATTTATAAATTAATGTGATTGATTTATTAATGAGTAAACATGAATAATTATTTTAAGGGTTTTAGTGGATATAGATGTCCATTTATGTTTTCAATGAATGGGTTATAGTAACAGGAAGTAACACTCAACAACCATGTGATGGCAGTGGACACTTTATCTCTTAATTTAATGAAGATCTTCTGGAGTGCCTATAAATGAGATGTGGTCCCTCGATTGGTTGTATATATGATATTTTAATCTAAGTTTGAAACACTCTCTCATTACCAAATCATAAGTTTTCTTAAGAATAAGATGCTAACACCCCTTTAGTTATCGGAATTCCTCTCTATACGATCGAGGATCTACCAGCCAGTATATTACATATAGAGATAGGACGAATTTGGATACTTCTTAAGTTATAACCATCAAGTGTAAGTCTAATATTAAATGATATATTACTTGGTTTAATAGGTATACTTTATTTATTTTCTTCATTTATTTATCATGTGGCTTATATTAAATATTGATTAGGCTTTTTCATTGGTTTTTCCACTGTTAATGATCATTTGATGATCGTTAAAATCACATCAGTGGTATTAGAGATGTTTTATTAAACAAATCATTGTATTTATCTACTATTTTTTTAAAAATTATCTATAAAAATGCATTTTGATCCATTTCATAAAATATAGTACGTTATAAATATTCTATTTTGGTTAGCCCTAGAATATTAATGATCCATATCATAAAGTAAAATATACATGAAACTTGTGGATTTGAAGTAGGCTATATAACATGATATGTGATATCATAAAATATGATTGATCCTTATATTTTGATAAACAAAAGTGTCGTAATGTAATTACAATAGATTTATATCTTAAATACAAGTATAGATTTATGATATCACCACTAGTAGGTAGAAATATAAATCATAGTTTATAATTTTTATTTATATAGAATTATATGATTCATACACATTGTTTCTCTTCTGTATTAATCATAATTTAAGATTGATAATTCATATTAGCAGTCATAAAATAAAATATATGTAAAAATAGTAAAAAAATTATTTTTTATTGATTTTTTTATAGTTCGTAAAATTTTAATAAATGATAATTACTAGTCCATGTAGAATTATATAGTTCTTGGATAAATTAATTATCAAAAGTTAATATTTGTATCTCATCTTTTTGAAAATAAATAAAGTGCTTCTTTCTTTTTTTATCCCTTTAGAATATTTCTGTTTATAACATTGTTATGAAATATAAATATTGTGTATGAAAATTTTATGTGATAAATTGATTCTAGATGATGTTTATGCCTGGAATTACTTGTTAGGTATGGCATCATAAGGTTTAGATTTCATCAACCTTTACTTTAGTTTTAAATTAATGTTATTAGCTAGAATTTAGTTATTATATATAGTTTGTGGATATTAGGTTTTAGTGTTTTTTTATTAGATTATCTCTTGAGTAATGTCTCCACTAAGAGAGGGTCTTTGGTTCATAAATCTCAATGGACTTTAAGCTAATTACTTGTTATACAAAGGTGGGGTTAGATATCTATAACTCTAGACATTCT
Organism: Viscum album; assembly: GCA_963277665.1. NCBI lineage: Eukaryota > Viridiplantae > Streptophyta > Magnoliopsida > Santalales > Viscaceae > Viscum > Viscum album. The sequence goes on from OY728144.1 coordinate 581,345,270, forward strand.
CATGGGGAGTTTTTCAAATATCATATATATCTAAAAATTTAAATGAATAGTTTATATACTTTATTCATAGGATCCATTTGTATATGTACAAATATATTTGGATTCTATTTTGTGTGAGTAATATAAAATCATGGGTTGTGTAAAAAGTTACACATAAATATGGTGTGAACAAATTAAATTTGTAGATCGAATAGGTATTCCAAAACTAAATCATTTGAAACATTCATATACAATGGAATAAAATATGTGATAATAATAAAAAAGTTTCATGTAATGAAATAGTTATGAATTTATTATTCATAATACATGTATTAAGATAGTGATAATGCTAAAAAAACCAAAATTATATGTGTGATATTCCTTCCAAAGTGTAAGTTTTTAAGACCTTAATCATTTGGTATGGGTGACCCTAAATTTTGGGTGCCCATGAAATATCTTATTTAAGAAAATAAAGTTATATGGTGGCCTTAAACATTAGGTTCCATGTTCTTGGAATTTTTTGAGGCCACACTTAGCTAGAACATTTTAAATGTTAGGATACCAGAGGAATAGATTTGAGTAAATATATAAGATAGATTTAGAAGTGTTACATACTCAACTATCCAAGAATCATATATTATAGGATTGATAATAATTATCTACGAGATAGATTCATCTATTCTTTTCATGATACTCGGTATAAGTCATGATGAAATATGGATCTTGGATCACTAAATTGATATGGCCTATGGGTTCATCATTTTTAGGGGTATTAATTTCATTTAAATTCATTTATGAAAAGATATAAAATATGATACTCACCCATAGATAGGTATTTTTTCTATAATATGATACACTTCATGGTAATCATTTTTAAAATATCTTCTATGTATGGCCTATAAACCAGCTTGAGATTGGTATACAGGGTTGACAACTATTCTCAAGAAGAATCATTTTGAGCATTAAATGTTAATATTATGGAGATAAATTTCTATAAATTTGAATCATGGGTATTGGATATTGGATGTAAATCACACATTTTTATTGATAAACAAAAACTCAGATATAGGAGGGAATTGATAAAGGGATAAGTATGTCTTTATATCGATAATGGAGAAAGAGTTTTTTCATTATAAGTTTTAATTTATGATCTAATTCTAACCAATGAATTAATTCTGAAATTATAGAACCATTATTATGCTCCCACCATTAACATGAATTTTATTTCTTGTTCTTGTTTAGATAAGATTTAATTTTCATTCTTTATTAAGTATAAGAGTTAGTCTATATATATGAATAAAATTGTTTATGGTATTAGGAATATATTTAATGATTAACACCTTATAATCATGGACAATCGTGTTTATAACTTTTAGAATAAGAAGGTCGTGGTCAATTATAATCTCACCTAATTTTGGCATCATTACCATAGATACATAATTTAGAAACACATCTAAATAATCCATATATATTGATTATTCTATTCATTCTATTATAATTTTCTTGACATGTAAAAATATTGTGTATTTGGGTAAGATGTCCAAAACACCTTTTAGTCATAATGGTAGTAGGGCTAGTGAGATATTGAATCTCAAACATAGTGATGTATATAGACCAATTAACTCACAAGTGGTGGGTTTATGTACTTAATTACTCTTACAGATGACTTTACTCATTATGGTTATGTGTTTCTAATGGTACACAAGTATGAAACTTTTTAAAAGTTAAAATTCTTTCAAAAAGAAGTAAAAAATCAATTAGGAAAAATTATTATGACTCTTCAATCAGATCAGGTAGGATAATACCTAAGTTGGTCATTCACTAATCATCTGAGAGTATTGTGGGATTATTCCACAACTCACTCCTCCCAGAACACAATAGTGGAATATTGTGTCTTAAAGAAGGAATCATAACTTTTTGGAAATATTTTGATCAATGATGATTCAATGTGACATTCTTATTACATTTCTTGGGTTATTCTATAGATATTGATGCATTACTACTTAATCACATTCCATCTAAAGTATTCATAAATGAACCATATGAGATATGGAATGGTAACCTTCTCAATATATATTTTATGAGGATTTTGAGTTGTGAGTCATATATATGACATTTGGATTTGATAAACTCACCCCTAAATAATAAATGATTATTTATTTATTATCCTAAAACTATGGGTTATTATTTGTTCAACCTAACTAGAGACTAAGTGTTCGTGGCCCAGCATAGTGTTTTCCTTAAGAAGGAACACATTATTTGAGTTTTCCATTGGAGGAAAGTTAATCATGAATATGTTCAAGACTAATAACACTACTGGAAAAATGGGCTATACCCACATTTCAAAACTGTGGGTATATCCCCTGAAACTGTGGGTATAGGCTATACCCACAGTTTTGGGAACCGTGGGCTGGAAAGGCATCGCAATAGAGGGGTTAATGTATACCCACAATTTTATTAAACCGTGGGCACAGAACTGCACAGTGTGGCACACCACATGGAACAGCATGGCACACTTCTGTATTGATGGATTTCAAATCGTAGGAAAGAATTTCAAAAATCGTGAATGGAGGGATTTGAACCCGCAACTCACGCAGCACCGGCGAACACTTCTCCAGACCAACTCGGCTCTCCATCATATTATTATATCTATACACGTTTATTATAATATATTAATATAAATTATGTTATATAAAAAAGAAGCGATGTGGTTTCGAACATGCGACTGGCTGCAAAGAACAACCGCAGATCACCAACTACACTACTCGAATTTTGTTAATATATACATATGGTTATTTACTTATATTAATAATACTCGAATATCTGGAAAAAAAATTACCAGGAATCAAACTCTAGTCTTCCCTGCACAAGACCAGTAGCTAAACCAACTACCCCATAGAAATATTTCGAATAAAATCTTCTATCCATATAATTATATTAATTTTGAACCATGTTCGCACAAATTGGAACGGTTTTGGAAAACCGTGGGTATAGGTCTTGTTAAAAAAAACCATGTCCCTACAGTTTTTCCAAAACATGGGTAAAGGTCTCCATAAGAATCCCTATACCCACGGTTTTACCAAAACCGTGGGTATATGTCTTCAAAAATAACCTATACCCACTGTTTTACTGAGAACCATGGGTATAGGTGACCTATACCCACAGTTTTCGAAAACCGTGGGTATAGGTTCCTATACTATCCCAATACCCACGGTTTCCCAAAACCGTGGGTATAGGGGTGTCCTATACCCACGGTTTTGTGCAGAACCGTGGGTATAGACCCATTTTCTAGTAGTGTAAATAGGAAGTGTTCATGAGATGGAAGTAAATCCAGTTCTCCGAAGGGTTGTGGAATAAAAACTAATTATAGTTACAATATAACCTCAAAGGTTTAATATAATTGATCAATATCTTTATATATATTGATTAATTATGTATAATAATTATGAAGAAACATTAATATTAGATGAAACTACTACCTACTAAAAGGCCATCAAGATTTTTGATTTTGAGAATTGAAAAAAAAATATGGAATCTAAAATAGACTTCATCTACACTAACCATGATTGAAACTTGCTAGATAAATATAATGGTGTAAGACCCATAGTATGTTACTACTGATATGTAATGGAAATATGGTCTATAGGGGGAATTTAATATACAATTTAATATTTTTGATAAAATAAAATAATCAAAGTTGATAACATGTTAGGATTCAATACTGAGTGAAATTGTAAACAGTACACATCTAATAAATGAGTTCTTATGAAACCCTTCAAGTGAAAATATTAATTAATAAATAATTAAATAGAAATTGTAAAATAATGAGATAATATATCATAATAATTAAATTAATGATAAGGATAATAACACCAAACTTTTATAGTAGTTCGATTCAACATGGACCTACATCTTCTCTTCACAAACTCTCTACATTAGTGAGATTATTGGTATCCACTATAATATTGAGCCTTTTACAAAGGTGTAGACACAAATTATATCATTACCTTCTATGTTAATAGTAACAACCTAATCTGTTACTAGGATAGATAAAAACTATTCACTTTATATTTACAAGAAAAACAAATATTTTCTAAAGATAAACCCTAACCTAGATCTTTTTATGAGGTTCATGACAAAGCAATGTGCACTTTCTTTTGAATCAGGTTCATATGACCAATAAAATTCCTTCTATTTTGAGGCACAACAATGTGGGAGTATTGTTACAACTCAATAAGCACTTCATAACTTAGAGTAATATAGCACATGGAATGTTATAATAAATAAAAAGATAAATGTGAACATTGGAATATAGGAATATAAGACAATAAGCTTCATTCATTTAGATATTTAGGATAAATGATGATGAATCCAGAAACCCAACATAGGTACAATGATTTTTCATATCAGTTTATGAACGATGATGCTAATGAAACTTTATAGAACATCAAATAAAATTCTAATTGTTAACCCATGAGTTTTTTAACTTACTTATTTTCCTCCACCTCTATATATAATCAAAAATATAATGGCTGGTTCTTTTCAATATCCATGATCACTATTCATATGTGAGTTTCTTAAAAATCATCACAGCTTCATGCATAATGGTTAGAAATAATGAAAATAAGGAAATAATATTGTTTCTTAATCTTGAATATCATATGTATTCAAAAATTAATTCTCATATTCTTCTTATATCAAATAACTTAAACAAACATCATAGAATATTTTAGAAATTTATAATAATTTATATAAAAATAAAATAGATAAAAAACCAAAACAATTCAAATCAACTTTAAATATAAAAATAATAATAAAATATATTATTGAAACATAAACAAATTTAGAATGAGATTTGAAAATTTGTTTGCAAACCCCTACAACAAAAACGAGCAAGGGAAGCGCCACCTTTTATCAGTGCTAAGACAAAACCACTGATAAAGGAACCCTTTATGAGTGATAAAATTTTAGTTCTGATAAATTCATTCTATATTAGTTTTTTTCTCAGCTCTTACAAATAGTATTCTATATAAGCGCTAAAAAAGCGCTGATAAAGGGTTTCTTTGTTAGTGATAAAATTTTAGCACTGATAAAGTAAGCCTTTATCAATGCTTTTTTAGCACTGATAAAATCATAGTCCCATATTTTATAAAATTTGGTGCACAGTATCCTCTATTTATCGTTCCCTCAAGGCCTCACGGTGTTGTACCCCTGCGACAACTCCCCTCCCCCCGCGATCTTCTCTTTTTCGGAGATCTGCCGCTAGCCCTACTTCTTCTCCTCTCCCTCGAACCACTTCCACGGATTCCCCTCCACGAAAACCCTAATTCCTCCTCTCCATTGGAATCCCTAAAAACCCTACCCATCCATTTCTCAACGTTGGCAACTCCTCCCGTGCACCTCCCCCTCACAATCGTCCCTTCCTCTCCTGACGTGGCGCAGAAGGCTCCCTGACCGCTCGACACTTCTTCTCTCCCTCCATCACGGGTGTGATCTACTCTAGGTAAGTCTCCCACTTCTCCTTTTAGGTTTCTTTTTCATGGATACATTTTGTGAGAGTATTTTACATTAGTGTGATGTTTGGATTCTTCCCCATGATCACCACCCTTGGATTAGATGATAACTAACATAGAGTTATAACAATCTATGTCACTAAATCACACACGTATTGGATTCTTATACCTGGTTAAAAGATGATTTGTACTAAAGTATAATTTTTTTATGATTTCCCATGGGTTCTTATGATGTTTGGAAGTAGAATTTATTTTTCACCAAGTGTCATATGTATGAGGGTTTGATATTCAAGTGCAACCTAAAGCTAGATCTTGTTATACATGAATATTCTATTAATGTTGAGTGTTTTTTCCTCATCCTTCTAATGGGTGTATCTATATTGGGTAAAGTGGTCTTTTTGTAAATCCCTTCATGAAAAATAAGAGTTTTAATAGTACCCACCTCATTATTAATTGGTTACACTTTGTGGGTGTCATGATGTGTTGGTGATTATGTTTATGGGGAAGGTTCTATTTATGATTGTGTTTATAGGGAAGGTTCTACTTTGGGATGGGCCTCATGGGGGTTATTATAAAGGTAGGCTAGAGAAATTGAGTGATAGAGAAAATTGAGTAGGAATCGGCTGTGAGACTTGGACTTGGCTTCATTTTGGGAGGGATCTCTCTCGTAGTGTTTTCTTCAATTTTCTTCCTCCTCAGCTGTATCTCTCTAGCTATTTTCCATATACTTAGTGATTTTTCTTAGTTTTATATCATTTATGTAGGTTGTTTTTTATAGTTACAAAAAAGTGTGTGACACCATTTATGAAAATTTATTTTGTATAAGTGTTTATAGGTTATATATTTTATGTTTGACATCACTTATTGAAAAGTGATCACAACTGATCACAGTTGATTGGGTATAAGGCTATGTTTGACATCACTTGGGGTTAATATTGAAAAAACATATTTATAATTGTTTAAAGCACTTATAAAATATAATAAATGGTTTTGTATAAGTTTTTCCAGCTTGGGTGTTGGAAAGGTGATAATCTGTCACATTTTTATGTAGTTGTCTTCTAGAATTTAAGGGTCTACTTTGGGTTTAGATAGTGGTATGAACATGTGAGCAGTTGTATTTGGGTGGTTAATTATTTTTAGGATTGTGGGATGTTTCTTGACTTTTATCAATGGTAAATTCCACATATCTTTATTTTATGTCAAGGATAATTTAAGGGTTGTGTCATCTTAGTGAACCTCTATGACCAGTTGTTCATAGGTGCTAGTCTAGAAGGTTTTTTATTATAAATGGGGAGACACCATGAACTTCATTGGGTAGATAGGGATTCTTCCCTAATACCTATTATGGGTATCAATATTATTATTTTGAATGGAGACAGCTCTAGTAAAGAACTACCCTTAGTGTGTCAGGCCAAGTGATTGTGGTTAAGTACACCTACATTATGGAAAACCCGATTACGTGATGGGGGTGAATTTATTCTCAGGATATTGTAAATGTCTTTCACTTGGTTGGATTGTATTTCGGCTCTTTTTATTAAATCTATTAATTTATTTTGATCAATTCATTGATCTACCTCTAGTTGATTGGGGGAATTCAACTTGTAATGCTATGATTTGGATGACTATATTAGTGTTCTATGATTATGACTATGGTTTGAGTTGATATAATAATCTTTTAAGGTAGTGATCTTCTGGGAAGTAGGGTTAGTATCACCCACCCATAGTAGGTGTGTAATGCAAGTCTCATCTCAGGAGGCACTGTCATTCATAGGTACCTCAAGGATTGACCATTAATCCAAGGAATGTAATATGATTGTGATGGGTATAGACATATCACATTGCATTTTCTTAACATTCATGCTATAGTCAGAGAGGCAGTCGACAAATAGCCTAGTCAGAGGAAGGAACTAGAGAAAGGAGGTATATACAACACTAAAGTGATGAAGGAGATCGGGGAGCTGCAAGAGGTGGATGGAACTTTGGTTTGATTCTACTAATACTACCCCTAAGTAGACCACTCCTATATTAGGAAGTTAGTGGTTAGAAGCAAGGATAATTATAGTCACTAGAGTCTTTTTACCAGGAGGCTCCAGGTGTATTTAGAGGTACGATCTATGTTCGTTATACTTTTCTTGTAGTACTATTAGAAATAGGTACAAGAAACTGTTTTTCTTAATTTTTTCAATTATTTTCTAGGTATATGGTTGGCTCTATTAATTTCTATTTTTATAAGTGGTTATATTCTATTGTATTTTGAAGTAATTTTTTGTGTATTTGAATCATAAATAATAATATTTGATATTCAAATAGGATGGAGGTGAATAATGATTTGATTGATGCTAATCGTTTGACAATAGAGTATGAAAATGGAGTGAAAGAGTTCATCAAGTTGGCAAAGGATCATGAAATAGATTCTTATCAAATCCTTTGTCCATGTTTACATTGTTTTTATTCCATACTAATTACTCTAGAGGAGTTGGAATAACATTTTATATGTCACAGAATAGATCGGAGTTATAAATGTTGGAATAAACATGGAGAAAAAGTGAATGTAGCTACTGGCTGGGATAAAACTGCGTTTTATGGATCATCAAATATGAATACAAATATGGATAATGAAGAAGACTGTATGGAGGATGTGATTACAAATGTTATTGAGGATGAAAATTGTATTGAGGAAATGACAAGGACAGTTGAAGATGAACTTCGTGATTACCCAAAATTATTTGAGAAGTTAATGAGTTCTGCCAAGATGCCATTGTATATTGGTTGCACTAAATATACAGCATTGTCAGATATATTAAGGTTGTATAAATTAAAAGAAAGAAATGGATGGAGTGATGTAAGTTTTAAGGAACTACTTTCTCTCTTGAATGACATGCTCCCGGAAGATAATGAGCTCCCAAACCAGACATATGAAGCTAAACGAATGCTACGCTTAATGGGTGTGATTTCTGAAAGAATACATACCTTCCCAAAATACTGTATACTGTTTCACAAGGAGAAAAATCACTTATATAATTCCCAAAGTGTGGTTCTTCTTGATACAAGAAAGATGAATATAGCCCTACTAAAGTTGTATGGTACTTTCCAATCATTCTACAATTTAGGTGTATATATGTAAGTGAAGAAACTGCAAGACAATTTTCGTGGCATGCAGATAAAAGAAATAAAGATAGGAAATTACATCACCCAGCCAACTCTCCTCAATGGAAGATAATTGATCATGAGTATCCTGAATTTGGAAAAGAGCTGAGAAACCTTCGTCTTGCATTATCTACAGATGGAGTGAATCCTTTTGGTTTTCAAACCAGCACTCACAGTACATGGCATGTTATGTTGGTAAATTATAACTTTCTACCCTGGTTATACATAAAGTGTAAATTCATCATGCTATCTATGCTTATATGAGAACCAAAACAACTAGGTAATTATATTGATGTTTATTTGTCTCCCTTGATCAAGTTTTTGAAGTAACTGTGGGTTTTAGGTGTTATGTTGTATGATGCTTATAAAAGTGAATACTTCACGTTGAGAGCGATGTTGTATGGGATGATAAATGATTTACCTACTTATGGAAATTTTTCAGTCTATAGAATTAAAGGAACTCAAGGGTGTCCCATGTGCAAAGAAGATACAGAATCAATTAGGTTGAAACATTCATCGAAAACTGTGTTTCTAGGAAATCGTAGATTTCTACCTTGTCGGCATAAGTACCGATCTTGGATGACGCTATTAAATGGAAGTTCAGAATAATGAATAGAACCATCTCTATTAATAGGTGATCATTTGTTTGAGGAAGTAAAATATGTGAACATTGTTTTTGGTAAACCATTTTTGAAAAACCTTACGAAAATAGGTTGGAAAAAGAGATCAGTTTTTTTTAATTACCATACTGGATTTGTTTGTACGTCATACATTTTCTTGATATGATGCATGTGGAAAAAAATATATGTGAAAGTGTTATCAGAACGTTGCTAAATTCCCGGGAAAAAACAAATGATGGAATTAAGGAAAGGTTGGACATGGTAGACATGGGAATACGAGAAGAGTTGGCTCCCGTGAAGGGTGAAAATTGAATTTTTCTTCCTCCAACTGCTTACACACTTTACAAGGAGGAGAGATATCAGTTTTAAAACTTCTTCAATGATGTAAAGGATATGGAGGGGTATTCATCAAATATCAAGAACATTGTTTCAATGAATGGTTTGAAGTTAAAAGGTTTGAAATCACATGATTGCCATTTTTTGATGAAATATTTAATTCCTATAGCTTTACGTTGTATTTTTAAAAAGAATTTTCTTCATACATTAACCAAAATTTATTTATTTTTCAAAGATATATGTAACAATGTTTTAGACTTGGCGAAATTTCCAGTTATGGAAAGAGAAATTTTCATCATATTATGTGAATTAGAAATGTTCTTCCTACCAACATTCTTTGATATGATGGTTTATTTGATGCTTCACTTGGTGAGAGAGATTTGACTTTGTGGTCCTGTGCACTATAGATGGATGTACCCCATTGAACAGTATATAAAGATTTTGAAAGGGTATGTCAAAAACTAAAGTCGGCCAGAGGGTTGTATAGTGGAGTGATATATTTTTGAGGAAGCCATTGAATTCTATACCGAATGCCTATCTGATGTGGAAAGCATTGGTCTCCCAAAATCTCATCACACTGGACGCATTGAGGGTGAGGGAATTTCTAGAATAAATGTTGTGACAATCAATATTACAGATCGGAAGCAGGCCCACCTTTAAGTTTTTCATAACAATTGGGAGGTTGCTCCATATATTTAAACCCACAAAGAAATTATTAGGTAATTGAATCCATCAAGGGCTGAAAAATGGATATCAAATACACATAATCACCAGTTATATAAGATGGTTTTAGGACCATATTTTTAAGGAGTTAGATGAAAATCCAAATTCAATTTCAAAAAAACGTCGATAGATAGCCACCAAACCAAGTGTGTATGTATTATCTTACAATGGTTATGTAATTAATGGTTATACATTCTATACAGATGAACATGATGAAGATAGTACCATGAAAAATAGTGGAGTTACACTTGTGGCTGAAGAGATGCGTGTTTCTAGTAGTAAGGACAGAAATCCAATTTATGCAAATATTTCATACTTTAGCATTATCAAACAAATATGGGATTTGGATTATACGACATTCCAATTGCCGATTTTTCAATACAAATGGGTTGATAATAATAAAGGTGTTAAAATAGATGAATTGGGATTTGTGAAAGTTGATTTTAGTAAGTAAGGGTACAAAGATGAATAGTTTTTAATGGCATCACAAGTGGTACAAGTATTTTATGTTCCATATCCCACAAACCGAATGTTTTCGATTGTTCTGTTATCATTCAAAACTACTGAAGGGTCTGATGAAAAATTAGTAGAGGATGATCCTTTCAGTGGTACATCATAATAATTTCACAGTGGTCCCAATGCAGATAATGTTTTATATGTTATAGGAGGCCACAATGAAGGGATTTGGATAATCGATAGAGGTGTCAAATCCCTTCAGCCTTTGAAAAAAAAGAAAGAGAGTTCAATAAATTGGTTATATTTTGTTTGTAATATAGATCTTGTTATCTCATGTTATTATCTTATCATTACTAAATTTATTTAATCTAAATTAATTGTTCAAAAACTTTTGCAGATAATGACTTCTGAAAGTTCAAGTGATCCTAACCTTGAGGCTGAACAAGTCTCTCAAGCTGTTGTTGTTGCTGCTGCTACTACGGCTGCTCACAGTACAGAGCAACAAAAAGTTTCTGAACCTGTTGTTGCTCCTAGTGTTGAGGTCCAACAACCGTCAGCACATGGAATTGAAATCATTTCAGATGAACATATAGATGATGTTGATATTGATGAAATGGTCGGGGATGAAGGACCAACATCGCAGAAAACACAGGTGCATCGTAGTTTGATAGTGTTATCCAAAATTCTTAAGGCAAAAAGCAAAGGCATCTAATTTTATGTCATATGGAATGCACAAGGCCAAAATATGAATCCAAACAAGGCTATGTTCAGTAGTTACATAGGAATTGTCACTCGGCAACATGTACCGATTGACATAGATTCATGGGACCATGTTGTGTCTGGGCTGAAGGTTGTGATCTGGGAAGAAATTATGGTAACATTTTGATATTATTTCTTTAATTTAATAGAAAATTACATAATGAAACAGTGTCTTACTCTTCTCAATAACTTGTAGAGTACATTTATAGTAGATTATTCACATAATAATTATGTACTAAAGCTTGCAGGAAGGTGTCATCGAGGTTTTCGCACTATTTTAACAAAATTTCACCTGAAAGATTCAAAAGGTAAAATAAACCAGCACGTACCCCTTGCCTATGCTCACCTGATATCCCAAGAATAATGGGATGAATTTATTGGACATCGTGGGGATGAGAAGTTTCAGCTACATTGTGGTTGATAATACATTGTTTGAGGATATGTGTATTCAATACTTTGATTGTAAATATTTCAATTATGAAACAGATCAACATAGTATTGAAAATAAGGAATGTGCATAAAAACCAACATACCCTTATCATAAAGCAAGGATGGGGTACGCTTCACTAGAAAAGAAAATGGTACATATTTTAAATTTACATAAATATTGTTAGGTTCCAAAAAACAACATCATAATTATCTTTCTATATTTATATGTAGATTGATGAGTCTAAAACCAAAGAAACTTCCATCCCACATCATCTGTATGGAAGGAGGCACATGTGAATAAGGAAGGGAAGCTAGTAGATTAAAACACACAAAAAGTGTGGAAAATATATGTATGTATGACATGATAAAAATATTTGTTTTAAATTTATATTACATAAGAATAATTTTTTTTTTTCTATATCTGACAGTTATAGGAATCAGCTACTCCTGTAGCAGATGCAGACCTATTATCAATAGCTTTAAAGTGGCCAGAACAATACGGTACTGTCAGAGGTGCGGGGTTTGGGGTGACACCACGAGTATATTATGAGAAAAAAACAAACGGATGATAGAGATGAAAAAATGAAACAAATGAGTGAAAGACTAGAAACTCTTGAAGAAAAACATTAATGGCAGGGAGAGTTGCTAGCAACTTTTATGGGTGGGAAGAAAAGAGAAGACACAACTCAGGAACAACCAGCGCGTGAAGATCCCGCCCCACCCCCCACAAGCTTTAAGCCAAGCCATTCCACTTAAATAAATATATTAGCTATGGTAATCAATATTCTAATAATTGTTCCCATAAAATATGAATCAGACAAACACCGATAAGTTTCCTGTACTAATCTTCTACAGGGTGATAATGACTGTGATTTATATCTGTCAACACCCACCTATCACCTTATAGCAAGGGCTACAATGTTCAATATCCTAGAGGACAAACTACATAATAGACTACTTCTGAATGGTCATCTGAAAGTGACGATTACTGTAGCTCATGATCCAAATATAGAGCTACCTATTCCACTTGATGAAGATGATATTCATATGGTCAAAAGGGATATAGGGACATTCATTGCATGGTTTTCACAACTTTTAAGAGTAAATGTGGAAAAATAGGTATTTATTTCCATTTTTTCAAGTTAAAACTCTAACAATTAATGAAAAAGGGGTCTGAACTAATAAATGTTATTATAGATGGAGAAAGGGAAGGGGGTAAAAGAAACGTCAGTTCAAAAGCATCTAAAGGATCAACCAACTGATCCAAAAGAGCTACTAAAATCACAATAATACTACATGTTCTCTATCTATATTTACTATCATTGAAGACTCATGTGGATATGAAGATAAGAGGTGGGAGTAGTCATATAGTGGTTTTTTAAAAGAATATATACAGAGAGGAAATTCAAGATTTCATTGCTACTGAAAATGTAAATGAGATACTTGAATACAGTTTGCTAGGCATCACAGTTGTAAATCTATATATAAGGTATGTTATCAGGAATTGATTTTCTAAAAGCTGATATGATGTGAAAATTATGACTAAATGCATTTTATATTATTGATAGACGTATATATGAAAAGCATTTTAAGAAATTTTCCCATGAGCCAAAATTCTAACTCGTTAGTCCTCATATCACATCAACGCAACTAATGAAATTAGAGGCATCAAAAAAGGATTAAATAGTGAACAGTTGCTGAAAACATTTTAATGCAAGATTACAGATGACAGACTCTTCCTAATACCAACCATATAGGGGTAAAACTCTATGATTAAAGCATATCAATTATATTTTCAATTTTTTTATTAGTTATTCCTTTTTGTGTTTTTAGGCAACATTGGCTGCTAATTGTTGGGAACTTGGATACTCCAAAGATTTATTTTCTGGATTCAATGCAAGGATATCCAATAAACTGACCACACATGATGGAGTTTGTGAATCTGTAAGACATTAAATCCTAAATTTTAGGTCTAAACATCATGTAATATAATTTATATTATCTTTTAATAAGGATTATGTTATGATAGGGTGGTGTATCTTTATCATCTAAAAGGGAATGAGGATAGGGGCTAAGCATTAGGAGGTGAGCAAGTACTATATCTGGACAAATATCAGGTATATATAATAAAATTTCACCATCCAAACACAAATCAACACAAGTTAATTATTCTCTTAATGATCAAATTTTTTGCAGTGTCCAAAATAAACAAACTATATTTATTGCAGTTATTATGTTTTTATATTTATGAAATATATTGTTTTTCATCAACAAACTAGCATCCCTAAAGAGGTATTTTCAAAAACAACTAATATTTCAATTAAATTATTTATTAATTATAAATTTATATATTTTTTAGTACTACTGTGACTGTTGAAAAGCCCCATACACACAAGATGATATAGATTTGTTCAGAAACGAGTGGGCTGCATACCTGAGAAAAGATTGTACACAAATAGCATGAAGATCTAACTTGGGGATGTGTATAATTGGTGGTCATTTTTGAGAGGGGTTAAGGGGATCAAAAGATGAAACATTGTTGTGTGTAAATGTTTGTAGGAAATTTTAATTGTTATTAAATAAAACATCCTTTCTCCAATGAGTCATTTTCCCATTTTAACAAATGAAATGCACCGGCAACATGCAAGAATGATGAACCACTTTTCTTTGGTTTTTGGATAAGAAAAAACAATAAAAATCTCCAAAATAACTTCATATCTGACCAAATGCATTCGTATTGTATTGATACTTTAGTGAAACAACACATGGGTCATTTTTGACGTTTACAATTCAAAACTACCACAATCTAAGGCACAGTATGGCCAGTATTAGTCAAAGTGTATCTTTTGTTTAAAATAGACAAAATTTTAAGTGAAAACAACAACTAACGTACGTAAATCTGACAAAACGCATTCATATTGTGTTGATACATTAGGGGAACAATCCATGAGTCATTTGAGACATGTACGAGTCAACCCCTCCTCAATATGAGTCACGGTGTTGCCGGTATCCCTCAAAGTGTCTCGCTTTTATTTAAAATGGACATAATTTTAAATGAAAACAACAACTGACATATGGAAATCCAACCAAACACATTAGGATTGTGTTTAAACTTTAAGTAAATGATACATGGGTCATTTTTGATGTTTAAGAGTCAACCCCACATCAATTAGAGGCACGTCGTGGCCGGTATCACTCAAAGTGTCTCTCTTTTGTTTAAAATGGACAGAATTTTAAGTGAAAACAACAACTGGCATATGGAAATCTGACAAAACGCATTTGGATTGTGTTGAAACTTTAGAGGAATTATCTATGGGTCATTTTAGACGTTTATGAGTCAATCCTGCCTTAATCTGAGGCACATTGTGGCCGGTATCACTCAAAGTTTCTCTCTTTTGTTTAAAATAGTTAGAATTTTAAATGAAAACAACAAATGACGTACGGAAATCTGACCAAACGCATTAGGATTGTGTTTATACTTTAGGGGAATGATAAATGGGTCAATTTTTATGTGTATGAGTCAACCCCGCCTCAATCCGAGGAACAGTGTGGCCAGTATCACTCAAAGTGTCTGTCTTTTGTTTAAAATGGACAGAATTTTAAGTGAAAACAACAACTGATGTACGAAAATTCAACAAAACGCATTCGGATTGTGTTTATACTTTTGGGGAAAGATACATGGTTCATTTTTGATGTGTAAGAGTCAACCCCTCTTCACTCTGAGGCACGGTGTGGCCGGTATCACTCAAAGTGTCTCTATTTTGTTTAAAATGGACACCCCAACCCCCTAGACACCCCCCAACCCCCTGGACACCCCCACCCCCTGGACACCCCCCTCCCCTCATAGACACCACCCCACCACCTAGAACCCCCCCCCCCCACACACACACACCCCCTGGACACCTCCACTCCCATGGATAGCCACCCTAACCCCCTGGACACCAACCCACCCCCTAAACAGCCCCACTAACCCCCTTCCCCCTATGGACACCACCCCACCCCCCTGGACACCCCCGACCCCCACCCCCTGAATACCCACCAACCCTATGGACGGCACCCCCACCCCTCCTAGACACCACCCCACCACCTAGACACCCCCACCCCCTTGGACAGCCACCCCCACCCCCTGGACATCACCCCACCACCCTTGGACCGCCCCACCAACCCCCTAGACCACCCCCCCCCCCCACCCCCAAGACACCACCCCACCCCCATTGACACCCCCCTACCCCTCTGAATAGCCCCACCCCTTACAAAGCCCCCCCTCCAACCCCCTGGACACCACCCCACCCCTCTAGACACCCCCATGGACAGCCCCCCACCCCCACCCCCTGGACACCCCCACCCATGGACATCCACCAACCCCCTAGACAGAACACTCACCCCTCCTAGACACCACCCACCACCTAGACACCCCCCCCCAGACACCCCCACCCCTTTCGACAGCCACCCCCACCCCCTGGACACCACCCACCCTCCTTGGATAGCCCCACCCCACTCCCTGGACACCCCCACCCCTGGAAATTCCCCCAACACCCTGGACACCACCCCACCCCCTGGACACCCCATTGGACAGCCCCCCCCCCCCCCCTCTGGACACCAACCAACCCCTTAGACGACACCCCCACCCCCTCCTAGACACCAACCCCACCCCCTGGACCCCCCCCCCCCCACCCCATGGACACCCCCACCCTCTGGAAATCCCCCCCCCCAACACCCTAGACAGCACCCCACCCCCCGGGACTCCCCCATGGACAGCCCCCCCCCCCCCCCCCCCACCCCCTAGACACCCCACCATCCCCCTGAACGGCCCCCACCCCCTGGACGCCCCCCACCCACCCACCCACCCCTCTTCGACACCACCCCACCACCTGGACACCCCCTGGACAGCCCCACCCCCATGGATAGCCCCCACCACCCCCCTGGACACCACCCCACACCCCTTGGATATCCCAATCCCCCCCCAAACACCCCCATACCCCCGGACACCCCCACCCCCAGGACACCGCCACCCCTCGGACACCCCTACCCCCTTGGACAGCCACCCCAAACCCCTGAACAGCCCCCCAACCCCTTGAATTCTTAATTGATTTATTTATGAATTTAAATAATTTATGAATTATGTGTTAATGGAGTATGGGTATACTTGTTGTGTGGGTATAATTTTTGAAATTACCTTATTAATTATGTGTTAATTTTGTATGGGTATAGTTGTTGATATGCTAATTTTTTTGTAGGTCTTGTTTGGGTGTACTGCTGCAAATTATTATATTACAGCAAGCAGGGCATTTATCAGTGATTTTTTAGTGCCAATAAAGGCTCTTTTTAATGAGCACTCTTTTAGCGCTTATAAATTCTCCCTTTAATAGTGCTAAAATAGCGTTGATAAAGGGACCCCCCCTATCAGTGCTGAGCCTTACAGCACTTTTTTAGCGCTGTTAAATCCCATTTTGATCACTGATAAAGCCTATTTTTGTAGTAGTGAACCATTTAGAAATCAAATCCCAATAATTTATAATCTATTACCTAAAACTTTGAATGAGATTTTTCAAAACTATCATTTTTCCTTCATGGGAAACAAAAAATAGGAATAAAAAAATAACTCTAAAAACATAGATCTATATAATGGTCATTTCATATATCTACATAAAGGGGATGACAAAATCCAATGGTTACATAAAGGTAAACACATAAATTATGTAAAGTTATAACATAACTATGTTAATGTATCTTTTAATTTCTTGAGCTACATGAAGTTAATGAAGAATCATTGGATGATGGTAATATATAATTATATATATAGGTAAAAAGATAATTTTGATAGTTGTGTAGGGGTAAACCACAGTTCAAATATTTTTGTAATGGTTTAACAAAACTATGTAAGGATAATATGCCTAATTTGATATTTATAGAAGAGTAAATCCAATTATGCATAAATTTAATGTAACATTTCAACAAGGTAATCTTCTATCAAACCAGGCTACGTAAAGGTAAAAATTACCTATGTAAAGGTAACTTACTTTTCCGAAAACTTTAAAAACATATAATTTATATAATTCAATTATAAACATTATAAACACTAAAAATTATATAATTAATTAGAATAATTATAAACCACATATAATCAAAAAATAATAAATGTTCTGTAAAATTATAATTAACAAAATAATAAAATTATAAATTTAATTTGTGGACTTTTAATAATAAAATTATCAAACTATTTAGTCACTAACAATATTCCCCTTTTGTAAATTTCAAAACCAAAAATTTAATTCAAATATTCAATAATTATTCCCCATTTTTAAATTTATCAAAAATCATAAATAAACACTTTTTAAAACAAAAACTTTTAAAAAATTCCTAATTTTTGAAACCCTTGATAAAATTAATAATATTTTAATTATATAATTAAGGGTTACAACATATACTATATAGAAAAACATATATTCTCTATTTTGAAAAATATCCTCATTTAATTAATGCATATATAGTATAACTTTTAATGACTAAATCTTGTATTAGTATTAAAATAGTATAAAACACTTGCATAAACAATAATAAAGATACAATTAATCTTCATCAATCTAAATTCTATTTAGTTTACTATACATAAAATACTAATAATTTAAAACAATTTAAAAAATTAACCAATACATAAAAAGGATTTAATAGTTCAAATAAAAACTCACCTAATACTACTGTATAAAATTTCATCTTGTAAGAAGATAATTCCAAAGCATGTATATTTTCCAAATATTGATTAGTAAAAAAATTGTTTTAAAAATATAATTAAAAACTAAAACTGCATATGCTTATTTTTTGAAAATAGCATAAAAACATAAATTTTGGAATATTTAAATAATAAAAAATAATAATAGATATATTCCCTTAAATTCATGTTTTGTGAAAACAAATATAAATATATTAAAGATCCCCTTAAGTGAAATATAATCAAATAATGAAAATTCTTATATAAAACTTTATATTGAAATAGCAACAACATTCTTGAGAAGAATTTAAAATAAATAAAACACTTTGGGTTTAAATAGAATTAAAAATAAATATTCTATTGAATCGAATAATATTTTATTAATGATATTCAAACAATTTTTAAAATATTTTTAATTAACTATAAAAAAACATAACAAATTACCATATTTCAATAAACCATAAAATAAGAATTTAGGACATGTTCATTAGACAAATAAAGAACAAATAGTTGAGAGATCATGCCAACGCACCAAATAATTAAACAAGAATGAATATTCAGGCTGTGAAAAATTAAAATAGAAACTTAGAAAAACTCAAGTCAGTATATTAGAAGAATAAAATAATATAGTATGCATGATGTTCGGAGGAGAATCTTTATTTGGTATGTAAACCAGCTTAGGACCTATAGAATCAGAGTAACTTTCTTTAGGTTACCATGAAATAAAAGAGTTCATTATTTTAACATTGAAAATAAATATATTGAAATATTTCTCGTCTAATATCTAAGAGATTGGACATAATTTATAGAATAATCTGAATCATAGTATCCAAATATATCATACATAAAATAAGTAATAAAGGATATTTCAACATTTTTACCTTTGTAAAATTTGGTATTATATTTTTTTTTATATAACATCAAAAAAAAATTCATATTTTTAGTCATATTTTGTATTTTTGAAAAATTATATAAACTTTAACTTCTGATAGTAAATTTTGAAAAGGACACTTTTAAAATTAAAAATTCATTTTTAACATTCCATTGAATTTGAAAATAGTTTCAAACTCATCATGGATTTTATCCATATTAGATGAGTTATAAATTTTTAAATTGATATTCTCATTTTCAAACATTGAAATATAATCTTTCATAACTTTTTCCTCATCATCCTATTTAAAAATAGTTCACTTAAACTTCTCATTTTCCAAAACTATATTTTTATTTTATTTTATAGTTATCTTATGAATTTTTGTCATTTTTTTAATTTTTCTAAAATTTTATACATTTCTTATGATATGTATCACATATTTCATTTACATATTTAATTATGGGTTTTCCAGAATTGAAATCAGAATTAGAAGGGGAATAGAAATCAAATTTAGAAAAGACCTTCTTAAAATTATTAGGTTCTAAACAGGGATTGAACTTACAATTATTATTAACCCTTAATGTAGTATTTCTATAATCAATTAAAAATGATGATAATGGGTAAATATGTTACCTTATAATATTTTTTCATTAATTTCAAATTTCTAGTCACCTTATAACTGTCGGAATTATCACTCAAATCTGAATCCTTGGTATAACTCCATCCAGTGTGATATGCATATTTTAATTCCTTATTTTATTTATTTTTTTCCCTACTTGCTTCAACTTTGTATAATATAACTTGATATATCCATTTTTTCTACATTCATATCACATTAGTTGTCAATTTGGAATACCATTCCTTTTGAATTTTTTTGTAATTATTCATCCTTTCTTCATCATAACTTTTTCACTTATTTACAAGGCCTTTTATGAATTTAGCTAGTCGATTTAAATAATCACCTTTCTCCATAAAAGAAATAACTACACAACTTTTAGAGGAATAAAAATATATATTCCTAGTATATTTAAAAGTTACTTACTTCATTTTTTCATAAGAATAATTTTCATTATTATTTTTCTCTAATTCTTTTTCAAGTAGATATCTTATAAGTCTTTCCATATTACACTTAGAAAAATCCTTTCTTTCCTTAATCAAAACCTTCTTTGGTGAATATTTTTTGGATATTTATTGATTTATTATCTCTATAAGAACTTCATTCTTAATTATTTTCCTAAGAGAAACCATTTCATTCACAATCTTGGTAAATCTATTGTGCATCTTGATGATTCTTTCATTATCAATCATTTAGAATTCTTGGAACTCTACCTTGTGGATGCCCAGTTTTTTCTCTATAACATATGAATTCCTGGATGACTAACATTTACAGTCCTCCATATAGAAAATGAAATTTTATAAAATAAATATGGATATAAATATTTATACTTAAATAAAAATTAATATGATTCAAAATATTCTATTTTAAAACATATTTTTCAGCAACATTACCATTTAGAGTTTCTAAATTAACTTTAGGTAATTTAAAGGGTCTTAGCATAATTAAAAAATATTCAATACCAATAGTTTCATAAAATGCATCTATATCATCTTTCCAATATCCACAGTTGCTACTAATGAAATGGGTTGATCTAAGAGGATTCAAAAACTCTACATCCGGACTTTCTATTAATTACTAAAAAAATATTTCACGTTGTATTTTAAAGAATAGGAAAAAGTTAACTGAAAAGAAGATAATAATAAAAAATAAGTAGCATGATCATAGAAAGTGAAGTTGTAATTAAAAATTATCCTTAACATATATTGGATCTAATACCAATCATTGGCCTCGAGATAGAATGTAAATATTTTCTATGGGGTCAATAAACTTTTTAATATTTTGGATAAACTAAAATAATCAAAGTTAACAACATGTTTAGATTCAATACTGAGTGAAATTATAAATAGTATACATGTAATAAATCATATTTTTTGAAACCATTCAAGTGAAACTATAATTGAATAAACAAAATTAGTGTAATTGTAATAAGATGAGATAATAAATCATAATATGTGGTTGAAAGATAAACACATGAACATCATATTTTTATAGTTTTTTAATTCAATGTAAACCAATAGTTACACTTCAACAACTCTCTAACTCAGCCAGAGTAGTGTTATCCACTATAATATTGATCCTTTTACATAGGTGTAGAAAAAACCTATATCACATCCTTTTATGGGTACAAGAAAAATCTGATCTATTACTAGGACATAACAAACCTATCTCTTCTTTGGGGGTAATAAAAACTTTTCCTTTTTAAATAGAATTCCTAACCTTGACTTTTTTTACTAGGTTCAATCCCAACCTGTGTGTACCTAATTTTTGATCAGTTTATCATAACCAATACACTACATTTATCTAGGATAACATTTTTTAGTTGTGTTATAACTTGATAAACACTTTATCAACTTAGAATAGATAGCACACAGAAATATAGAATTAATAAACTAGAGAATGATGAACAACAGAATGATGGAGTAAAAGAAAAACATCTTCAACCCTTAATATATTGATTATGATCAATGAATATTTGGGTAGACTAGTATGGATATAACACTTTAGTAGAACAATTTATGAATAGTGATACGTGGGGATCTTTATTGAACTTCAAATGAAATTATCATTGTTAACTCTTGTTTTTATTTTCACATTTCTTTGTCACATCTTCTATTTATAAGAAAAAAATAAATCTTATAGTTCTATTTAATATCCACAATCCTTCTCCACAAAGGATTTTCCTAAAAATCATTACATGTTTATGTAAAAAGGTTGTAAACAATGAAAAAAATGAAATATTTCAGTTTTAAATGAATGAATATTGTGTGTATTCAAAAATTCATTCTCATATTATTCCTATATCAAGTAACTCAAAAGAATTTCAAAGAACTTATTAGAATTTTGGAATAATTTACATAATAATAAAATAGATAAAACATATCAAAATAATTCACACCAACTTCAAATATCAAAATAATAATAAAATAGGGTATGTAAATTTAAATATATATTAAATAATACTTGAAAATAATATTATAAACCATTTGTAAATAAACTCTGAATCTATCATAATATATTCATTGTAATTTTGAAATAGAGTTTCCAAAAATTGCATTATTTTTCCATGGAAAACAAAAACATGGTCATGAAAAAAATAACTCTAAAAAGATATATCTATGCAAAGGTTGTTATATAAATATAAAAACGTAATGTTAAAATCCGCTAATTATATAAAGTTAAACATAGAACTAGCTTAAAGTTATAAAATAACAATGTAAAGGTATATTATAATTTCATGGGTGGTGTCAACGTTATATAGTCCTAATATGTTAAGATAATATACAATTCTAAAAAAGGAAAAATAGTTAATTTTGATAGCTATATAATGATAAATAGCAATTTGAATGTTCCATGTAAGGGAAGAAAAAGATTGTGTAAGGGTAATATTTTTACTTTAATATTTACAATAGGGTAAATACAGTACTATGTAAAGGTAATGTTAAGCTGTGTTTGGGTAAAACAATATCACACTAATCTATATATATTTAAAAATTTCCTATGTAAAGGTAAATTACATTTTCTAAAAACTAAAAAAATTGAATTTTAAGAATTAAAATATAAATATTATAAACACTAAAAATGATATAATTGATATGAATAATGATAAAATGCATATGATCAAACAATAATAAAAGTTCTAAGAGGTTATAATTAACTAAATAATAGAATAAATAATTATATCTCATTAATTATAATTAAAAAATTTAGACCAAAAAATCTAATCCCTAACAGACTCCCCAACACTAACATAGGAATCTAGTGGGTTTTCAAGAATAAAACTAACATAGATGGTATAATGTTTATATATAAAGTCGACCTAGGGAAAGGTTTATAATAAGATCTAGGTAATTGACTATAAAGACACTTTTTCAACTATTGTGATGATATTTTCAATTTAAATTTTTCTAGCCATAGCAGCTCATTTTGATTATGATACATATCAAATGGATTTCAAAATCACTTTCCTTAATGTTAATTAAGTCAAGTACATGTATATTATACATTCTGAATGTTTTCAATTTCCAAATGAGTCCACTAAGGTGTGAAATTTGGAATGGACTGTTTATGTTCTAAATCATGCTTCTCAAAGTTGGAATATCTTATTTAATGATTCAATCCAAGAGTTTGTTTTCATTAAGAATATAGATGATTCATATTTATATAACTGTATTATTGGGGTTGTTTTAGTGTTTCTAATATTTTATGTTCATGATAAACATCTTATAAAAATGACATCTGGACTTTACAATTTGTAATGAAATTTTAGGTAAAATGATTCTCTATGAAACATATAGGTAGAGTATCCTACATGTTGGGTATAAAGATCTATATATTTTGATCTAATAGGATACTTAAACTCAATTAGGACAGATACATTGATAAATTACTAAATAGGTTCAGCGTGGGGAACTCCAAAAAGAGTCATTATAGTGTTTAATGGCACGAATCTTAGTAGGATTCAAGATCCTTATAATAAGTATAATGGATTGATAGAGTTCTTACCCATCCAACATAGGATCTATCATGTAACTCATGTTTTTTATCCAACCTTATGTCACTTGTTTTATGAGAATAACCATTATATTCTAATTAAATCCTTATGGTAGTCACTATATTTATATAAAAACATATTCAAGTCATTAAGAATAACTATGGATGTTTTCTTAGTCTTTTGAGGAGAGGATGTGTACCAACCCCGACTCCAGTAACCCGGGGCCCCAGACTAATTTATTACATTGGCATAAGATACAATGTATACCATCCAGAAGGACCAAATATTTTACTATTATTTATAAACTAGATGCATACATGATTCCCATATTATAATTTAATATACAAAGTACAACAATAATAAATTAAATAATATCATTATTCCGTCTATAATTTACTTTAGTTTCATTCATAATAAACTTCTTGTATTCTTGGGAAATAAAAAAATAATGTTGATCTCAAATTCTCAGTAAGAGTTACATAAATTAGAATCTAACATAACTAAATAAATAATAATCAATATTTCATAATAAATATGACAATGTAAATATCTAAACACACATTCCACTTAATGAATTACTTGATTATCATGATTATATAAGGAATAATCAATATAGAATGGTAAATAACTAAACTCACATTCCATTTAAATATCTTGACTATAATGAATAGATAAGGAAAAATCAATATGGAAAGGTAAATAACTGATCACAAATTCTATTTAAATAACTTTAATATCATGAATAGATAAGTAATAATCTATATAAAAAGTTAAATAACTGAACACACAAGATATTTAAATAACTTTACTATCATGAATATATAAGAAATAATCAATATGGAAAGGTAAAGAATTGAAAAAACATTCCTTTTCATCAATAACTTTGAATCAAATGTAGTAGGGTATAATATCATTGGGAAAATATCATGGATAATGATAACTAGACTCTTAATAAAGGAAATTCTTAATTATTGGATTTCAGGATCTCAAACATCATAATACCTTTACTCTCAATCTCTTTCACAAAATAATTTAAAAATATAGGTGAAAACTAATTTAATATTATCTTACTGATTCACCTCATAATATTATCGATACATCTAGGGGATATTTAATTTCAAGTCCCAATCATCATTGCATGTCCAAAGTATTCCTCATTTATCAAATAATTTAATTAATTAATGAACAATGTGTCTTATCATCAAATGTCTATATTGAGTAAAGAATAAATATTTATCTGCATTTTCCAAGATAATCAAATAGATTTCATTGTAGAATACCGTATGTATAAATTATATACGGTTTAAGTAATAAATAAATAAATAATAAATAATATATATATTTAGGGGGAATTTAATTTCCAATGATCATAATTAAGATAATGTTTTAAGGGAAATTAATGATTATAAAAAATGAATCAAAAAATAGAATTTCACTAATTTCCTTGGTAAAAATAATCAGAAACCATTCATAGAAATGATAAGGATTTTATCAATGAAACATATCATCAGTGGAGTATAAGTAAAATAAAGGTTTTTTATTATTGTTGAATATAAATACCATAAAAAATCTTTAAAACACTCTTTAGGAAAATATTCTTTTCACATTGTAAATATATTTATTAAAAACTAAAAGCTAAAACAATATTTAAAAAATATTTTCTCATTAAAATAAACTTTGAAACATATAAATTAATCCTTAAAACATTTATTGGTAATGATGGAAGTAAATTTCATACATGTCTCACAGGTTAAAATAAAGATTCAATTCATATTTTCCGTAAAATCCAAATGGGGATTTTTGTTTGGAAAATGGAATAAAGATTACATTTAAAACATTTTTTAAAAATTAAAACATGGGTACAAAATTATTTAATAAATAATTTACATAATTTTAAAATAATTTTTGAAAACATTTTTAGAAAACTTGGCTTTGTAAGAAGAAGGATTTTCGACCAAAGATAGAAATGAAATCTGATTTTATTAAAAACATTTTCTCAATAATTTTAAGTATCGAAGAGTGGAAAATGGTACTATTACTTGAAAACATAATGAATAAACATGTGTGAATAAAATTAAAGGGTTTTATTCTCAAATAATAAAATAATTTCCATCAATTTAAATATAAGAATAATAAATCCATGTTAAAATGAGATTCTGAAACACTTAAAAAGATCATAATGTTGATGTGATAATTAACAAATAAATTATTAATTTGTATAAAATGTAAATACACATAAAACAATTGGATATATGATATAATATATTAAAAATTCAATACACACATAATCATAAAATATCAAAGACAATAAATAAGTAATATAATCAAAGGAAAATAAAATTAGTTATGAAGTTCATTACCACTTGGTAATTTTCAATTCATATACCCTTGGATAAAATAATTCAAATTTAATTGTAAATATAATGAATTATTAATTAAGAATTATATTACATGTCAAAGGGGTAGTATATAAACCATATAATTGAAATTAGGTTCACGTCATTTTAATATGCCTCAATGAAGGGAAATTCATACGGAGTCCCTTACATTATGCTTTCTTTTAGTTGAACATTATTTAACCTTTTATATAATGGTTTTAATAATCTAATTAATTTATAAAATATCCATAGTCATATAATATCATATATGATCCTCTTATAACATATTATCACCAGTTCGTAAATAATATTTCATTATTTTCATTGTTTCGGGTGTTAATTGCCTTGTTTTCTCATGCCTGTTTGGTCATGAAAGTTTTTGTTCTTTCACATATTATATAGTTCCATAATATACAGAATTATATTCATGTTATAAATATATTTTTTTAATTATATAAATTTTTAGAATCATTTTTAAAATTTTAACTTTTAGAATGGATCACATCACTTTTTGGAGACGATAGTTCGTACGTGCACACGAGTGATGTGATCATTTCCTTAATGCGTGAACAGGTAAAGAGGTAGGTGATATATTTATTTTAAAAAACAAATATAATTTAATATATATATATATATATAACATATATTAATTAAATTTATTCTTATTACAGTCCATATAAATGATAATTGAAAAATAAATCACATCACTTCGTGAGGCAGTATTCCATCGTACACACGAGAAACGTTATCGTATTTTAAACGAAATGTAATGTAAGAATGTATATATGATATTATAATTATATAAATATAAAAATATCATAAATATAATAATTTTTTTAAATATTTCATTATTTATATCAATGAAATGTTTTTATGGAAAATGAAATACATCGGTTTGTGAGGCGGTAATCCACCGAACACAAGATCGATGATTTTGTTTCCCATTTGATGGAAGAGGATATGGATATAGGTTATTAAATTAATATAATAACATATAATTATATAAAATATATTTATGTTATTATATAATCATGTATTAAGAAAATTTCAAGTATGTTTAAGAATAAAAATAATAATAACGCTCGTTTAAGAACATTGCCTCTTCTTCAGACAACCTCATTTGATTTGTACCAAAATTCTTTTTGGGTTGAATTTATGATAAAAAAAAAGGTATATAAAATGTTTTTAGGGTGGTAAGAAATTTATTTGGTCAGTTATTGTTCAAACCAAATGGATTTTTAATTGTGAATAGGGAAGGTTATAAGTGGCCTTTCATAAGTGGGGGAAAGGAAACACATGTAATTTTTTAAACAATTAAATTACCCTCATGTTCTTTATCATTTTGCAGGCCTTTGAAATTGGAAATTCATAAAATTTAGGATTTATAAGTTATAAATATGTCTATAAAATGGGTTTTGTACAATTCTTTGTTTATTTTTAACCCTTATCGTCTTAGTTTACCCCCCCCCTTGTAAACCAGCTTTTACTTTAATCACGATAATTAATTTTTAGTGATTTTACTATTAATAATCGTAGAAAATTAAGCATGAAATATTATATAATTTAGATTTTTTGATTCCAAATATAGAATATATTTTTCAAAATTATATTCCTATATTGTTGAAATCCAATTTATAATCATACCTACGGACTTGATGAAAAATTGGGTTTCCAAAGAGACAATTCTAATAATTATAAAAGGTTTTAATATAAAAATTCAATATGAAATAATTAAAATTAAAGAAATTTGTTAAATTTTAATATAATTGACCTAATTTTACTTTAAAACTAATTCAAAATATAATATAACCTTGTTAATAATTTAAACAAAAATACAGTTTTCAATAAAAATCAGTTTATTTCACTATTCATCAAAAAATGAAACCTTTAATAAAAATCATAAAAATTCAGAATAATATAATTTCTATATTATAATTTTAAAAAATAATTTATTTTTCAAAATAAATTTTCTAAAAATGGTATGAAAATAATTTTGTATTATATGTGAAAAGTGAAACTAAAATGTTTATTAAAAAAATACAATTTTTTAAAAAACATTTATTTTTATTTTAAATGTTTCTTAATTTATGTCTAATAAAAAGATAACCATAATTTTTGGAATTTATTTAGTACTATTCATACCTTATAATTTAATGTATTGGTTATAATTTTATACTATATTAGGATTCATTTAGACCTAAGGTTGTGTTTTTCACAAGTTATCAAATATATTAAATTTCAAGAAATATATTTTATCTGTAGTTTAAGCTCGTTGTTTCATGTCACATACATCATAAAATAAAATGTTCTTATTTAAAATTTAGGGTTGTTACATTCTCCCCATATTAAATAAATTGTGTCCTTTCAATTTAAACTTGATCTCAGAAATTAAGGGTTTGAAATTTGGAAATACCATTGTTGAAAAAGCCACTTAGTAAAAGGGTTAATAAAAATTAAAATTGTTGAGTGATAAAGGCAAATAAAATGGTCATCTAGAATAACACATAACTAGATTTCCAATTATGAGTACATTGGTGAAATTTGATGATATTTACATGGAATAAAATCATAAATAATTATAGAGAGTTATATAGGTCATTGATCACAAGAAATTGAATGACCAATGGAAAGTTAAGGACCCCGAAACCATAAATCTATAATAATTTAAAAGACCATTTGATTCATAGGATATGAAGGTAACAGGATAAAATTTTTGTTTAAATACTATTTTCTTAAAGTTGAGGAATTATTTTACAGTCTAGTAATATAAGAAAGTATATTTTCTTGATATATTTCTATTTTATAAGAATAATTTCATCATTTGGTTATTCCTATATCAATTTCCAATTCATCTCTTAATCCAAGAAATGAATATCCAAAAATGATTTTTTTATTCCTTAAGAACTAAAATTCAATTTTAACAGATTTTAAGATCCATAAAATAGTGATAAGTATTTCCGTCTGTCTCTAACTATTTTCTACAAGAAATAAGGTTATCACAAGTTATCAAATATAATACATTAATCTCTAAACATAAATAGTAACACCACTGGTTCATCATTAATATTTATTCATAAAATCATTTAAATAAAAACAATGACATATTAACCACAACATCACATATTCTAGTGGTAAGTTTTAAAACCGTATCGCCCTATTATTATGGGTTCAAGACCTAAGACCTTATTGAATGTGATGGGTTTCCACTTGTAATGTTGGTCATCCTTTTTCTAAAACCATATTAATATAATTCCTATAACAATCCCAAATTATAATGACCCATGATTACTATAACATAAAATATATGATAAAACTTAAATTTCATAATACCTTTAATATTAATTCTAGAAAATTTTAAAGGGATTCTTCCTAAAACAAATTTTTCATTGAAACATATACTAAACCAATGGGTTGTATGTCCATGAACAGTTCCCAAAATATCCTTAATCTTGGTAGACTCTCATAATATAAAACATAAAATGGGTTTTTATGATAATGGCCTTGTGATCAATCTTAAACTCATTAATCCGTGATGGTATCCATAACTATTAAGTTAATTAAGAAATATGTTCTTCTAGAATTATCACAATAATAGATGTTTCATGATTCTTATAACCAAGATACCTTTTGTAAAAAAACATCTAAAATATAAATTTTAAATTCCAATAAAAAATTCAAATTTTTTATTTCAACATAGGTCTATCCTTGGTCTATGATTTAATATTTAAAATAGGTAATTGACTCATATAATTCCCAGGTTCCCCACATTTAAGAAAAATTACTATAAATGGATCCCTAAGATGAAATTTATTTCCTTCCATCAAACTCTTCATTTTTCATTTTCAATTAATTAATTTATGGTCTACTTTTCCATACATAATATATTTTCCCATTTCTTTGAGATACTTTACTTGGTGTCTCTTTAAAAAATTTCTAATATTAAGGAAATCGAGCCTGATTCAACTATGGTCTCCACCACTCAAGTTCTTAGTGAACTCCATATTTCTCTTCTTTGGTGAGTTCGAGATTTGGTTTATAGTATATATTGTTAATCATATTTCAGGATAACTAATTAGCTATAATCATTATATCTTTCACTCCTATCATCATCCAATTTGGTTTCTTATAGTCACCACATTTTCCTTCATATTCAATGTTAGCATGATTTATTCAGGTTCTATCCTTTAACTAAAACCAAAAGGCATATTGTGATGAACAATAATAATAGTGGTAAAACTATATAATCATTTATAAGGTGTCTAAATCATTACACCTTCTTTTCACTCTAATAAAACATAGATTTAACAAAGTTCATTCATTATTATCATCTATTAAAATCCTTGAAAATGGTTTATAAAATGTGACTTATCCAAATTATATCCCCTAGAAGTGTTAAAAAAGGTGCGCAGTAAGTCCCATTATCATATAATAGGTAACACTAGATTCAAGTCCAATGAACCTTTTTCTGAGTTCTTAACACTAGGTATATATGTTACAAAACCACATCCACTTGTAGTTTCTAAACATAGTTTTATAGCCAGTAAAAACCACATAATCTCTACCTTGCTACAACTCTAGGATTTTCTTTTATTCTTATCCTAAAATTATATCATAGGGTTATATTCACTATTCATTGTTTTCCTTAATCTAGTTCCCAAGGTTTCTACTAAACTTACTCGGATACCAACTGTAAAGAACTTGACTCCAGTAACTCAACGTCGATGACCACTTTATTACATTAGCATGTGATATAAGGAATCACATTCTGAAGGACCAAATAGTTTATTAGCATTGGAAAATTAGATACAAACATGATTCCAATATTAAATTTTAATATAAAATTTTTAATATAATTTTTTTTAGTAAAATAATTATTCCATCTAGAATTTTTTTGAATATTATTCATAGTACACTTCCTGGATTCCTAGGGAAGGAAACAAAATAAGGATAAGATTTAATGATCAGTAAGAGTTATGTAAAGTGGAAGCTAACATAATTAAATGAAGAATAATAAATATGGAATAATCAATAAGTAAATGTAAATATATAAACACACATGATATTTATTCAAAAACATGACTATCATGATTATATAATAAATAAAAAATATGTAAAGGTAAATACTGAACACACATTCCATTTAAATAACTTGACTATAATAAATAAATAATGAATAATCATTATGTTAAGGTTAATAGCTAAACACACATTCCATTTAAATAACTTTACTATCATGAATAGATAAGGAATAATCAATATATAAATTTAAATAACTAAACAAACATTCCATTTAAATAACTTGACTATCATGAATAGATAAGTCATAATCAATATGGAAAGGTAAATAATGGAAAACATGTTCTATTTAATAAATAATTGAGAATAAAATGCATCCATATATAATATCATTGTGAAAATATCATGGATAATAATAATTGAGTTCTTAATGATGGAAATGCTTAATTATTGTACATCATTATCTCTGGCATCATAATACCTCCAATTTCAAGACCATTTACAAGATAGTTTAAAACTATGGGTAAAAAATCATTTAATTCTAGCTTACTGATTTTTCTTATGAAACTACTAATGCATCTATGGGATATATAATTACATGCCACAACCTTCACTACATGTATAAATCTTTCCTCATATATCAAATATTTGATTTAATTCATGAACAATGTGTTGTAGCATCAAATATCCATATTGAGGTAAGAATATGTATTTATAAATATTTTCCAATATAATAAAATAAATTTCAAGGTATAACACTATATATAAAAATTATATACAGTTTAATCAATAAATATATCCTTGATAAATCATATTGATATTAAAGGCAAATATAATGTCCAATGATCATAGGATAGTGAATATTTTAAAGAAAGTTAATGAATACAAAAAAAATGAATCAATTAAGTTAATGTTAGTACTTTACATGGAAAAAATGATCATAAACCATCCATATAATGAATAATTGTTTTGTAAATTCAATATTTCTCAATTTTAGAATAATAAAAAATAAATTTTTTTGTCATTGATGAATATAAATATCATAAAAATATATTTATAAACATTCTTGATAAAAATATCCTTTTCACTTTGAAAATATATTTTTTTAAGCCAGAAGTTAAAAAATTATTTTGAAAATGACCTTTGAAAATTAATTTGGAACCTTTAAAAAAATGAGTGATCATGACGATGGGAAATTTTTTAAATGTGTACATATTAAATCAAAGATTCCTTTCTCATTTTTAGTAAAAGAAAAATGGGTCTTATTTTAAAAGAAGCATGAGGATTCCTTTCATAAAATTTTGTAAAAATTCAAACATGGGAGAAAAATTATTTAATTAATCATGTTTAAAATTTTATATACATTTTTGAAAACTTATTTAGAAAACTTGTTTTTAGTAGAAGAAGGATTTTCGACCAAAGAGATATATAAAGTTGGATTCTATGAAAATAAATCGCAATCATTCTAAGTACCAAAGAGTGGGAAAATGGTAATGTTACTTAAAAACATAATTAATAACTAGAATATAATAATATTAAATGGGTTTATTAGCCAATGATCAAATAATTTCCTCAAATTTAAATTCAATAATAAAAAATCCATATTAAAATGAAATTGTGAAATTAACTCTTACAATGATCATATCAAAGAAGTGAGAATTAACCAACGAACAGATTATGTGTATAAAATTTAAATTTTTATAATTAATTAGATATAAAACATAATATATTCAAAATTAGATACAGATATAATCATATAATATCAATGAAAATTTAGAAGTAATATAACCTAATGAAAATATATTGAGTTATAAAATTCATTACCACTTCATAATTTTCAATTAAAATTCAGTGGGATTAAATAATTCAAATTAAAACATAAAATTACATAAACTTTTAATTAATCATGATAGTACATGTAAAAGTGGAAATTAATATATAATATAAAATAAATTATGTGCATAACAATTTGATATTCCACAATGAAGATAGATTGAGATGAAGTCCCCTACCTTACGCATTAATTTGGTTGAACATGATTTAATATATAGTATATTGGTTTTAATAATGTAATTAATTTATACCATAAATATATTCATATAATATCATATATGATCCTCTTATAACATCTTATCATTAATTCATTAATAATATTTCATTGTTTTCATTATTTCATGTGTTAATTGTCTTATTTTCTCATGAGTGCTTTATCATGACAGTTCTGATTCGTGTCTATATTAAATATTTACCTAATATAAAGAATTATATTAATATTATAAATAAATTTTTGTTAAATATATACCTTTTTAGATTCATTATTGAAATTTTATCATGGATAATGGATCACATCACTTCATGGAGATGGTAGGTTGTACATACGCATGAGTGGCATTATCATTTCCTTAATAGGTGAAGAGTAAGGAGATATAAGATATATTATTTTGTTAGAATAAATATAATTTCATATATATCAAATATATTCATTAAATATATCCTTAATTCAATCCATGTAAATCATAAGTGCAAAATGATTCAGATCGCTTCGTAAGGTGATAGTCCCACATACACACGAGTGGCGTTATCGTATTTTAAACAGAATGGTAATTAATAAGGTATATGTGATATTATAATTAAATAAGTATAATAATATCATAAATATCAAATAAATGTGTTAAATACATCATTATATATATTCCTTAAAGGTGTTTTTGGAAAGCGAATTACATCGGCTCACGAGGAGGTAGTCCATCATGCGCATGATTAACGATATTGTATCCCATTTGATGGAATAAGAGATAGATATTGGTTATTATATTAAGAAAATAATATAAAAGTATATGTAATATACTTATTTTATTATATAATCAGTTTTAATAATTTTTTAAGGAGGTTGAAGAGGAAAAATATTAAAAACTCTCGATTAAGAATATTGGCTCTTCTTCAAGAAGCTTCTTTATGTTTGATCCAAAATCATTCCTATGTTGGATGTATGATCACAAAATGGCTCTATTATGTTGGTGGGGTATTAATTATATGATTTTGGTAGTTCTTGTATGAATCAAATGGCTATTTAATTTTGAATAGAGGATGAGAGGGGGTGTCCTTCTATAAGTGGGGGAGAGGACACACATGAAATTTTTGAAAAGATTCAATTACACTCACATTTTTATCAAGAACAAATCCACTAAAACGAGTTATTATATAACATAAGAGGTTATAGGGTTTAAATATGTCCTTATAATAGTTTTTTTACAAGTTTTATATCACTCTTAACCATTATATACTTATTTTAACAGCTTGGTAAACCCATTTTTACCGTAATCACGGTAATTAATTTTAATGATTTTGCTATTCATATTGGTCAAAAATTAAGTTTAACTTATTAGATAATATAAATTAATCATTCTAAAAATATGGAATCCATTTTTCCAAATTCCATTTACATAAGTGGAAGAATCAAATTTAAAATTATACCCATAGGCACAGTGAAAAAGAGGGTTTCCAAAGAGAAAATTCTCATAATTATATAAGATTTTAATATCAAAATTAAATATAAAATTGATTAAAATGACCTAAATTTGTTAAATTATAATATAATTAAACTAATTTTAATTTAATCTCAATTTAAAATATGATTTAACCTTGTAAATTATTTAAATGAAAAAGAAGTTTTTAATAAAAATTAGTATTTTTCGTTATTCATCGAAAAATGAAACTTTTATGAAAAATCTCTAAAATTCACCCAAATATAATTTTGATAGGATGATTCAAAAAATTAATTTCTTTTTTTAAAATAAATTTTTTAAAAGTGGTAAAAATTAATTTTAAATTATATGCACAAATCACAACTAAATCGTTTATTAGAAAAATACATTTTTAAAAAAATATTTTTTAAAATGATTATTATTTTATTTCTAATCAACAGATAACCATAATATTCATAATTTATTATTAATATTTATATATTCCAATTTTAACAGCTAGTTTATAATGGTATACTATGTTACAGTTCATTTATGCATGGGGTTGAGTGTTCCATAATCTATCTAAGAGATTAAATTCAAAGAAATATATTTCATAGGTTATTAAATCTTGGTGTTTTGTGGAACATATGCTATCGAATACAGTGTTATTATTTTAAAATATCATGGTTTTATAGGATAATTTCTATATAAAGGGTTAAAATAATTCAAGTTTCTATGTTGATAGAGATGACATTTGGTCTCATTCTAGTTTCATGTTCTGGCTAAATGGTGCAGCTATCACTTAGAACAGTTCTAAACAAGTAACCCTGGCGAACTCAACAAAAAATATAAAATACATCACTACATAAGATTTTATTAAATAAGTTTTTTGATCAAGAAGTTTATTTGTAAACTAGGGATGGTTCCTAACATATAAGGAGAAAATAATATTTATTATGAAAACAATGGATCCATTTCTTAGGTCAAGGAACCTTGGTCTCACCAAATGACTAAACACATCCTTCAAAAATACCCCCTCATATAAGAGATCATTGGGAGGAGTGATGTAATGATTTTTTAAGGCTATGAAGGACAATATAGTGAATCCGTTGATGAAACCATTACTATAGTAATAGCATGAGGGTCATGATAAATCTATTTTCTTCAATATAAAAGATATTGATTTAATGGTTGTAAATGTATCATTATTTTACAAATAAAAAAGAAATGTCCATTTATAATTCATTCATGTGTGTTGTAATCTATTTTACATAAATATTCGAATGATAATATCCCCTGAAATTATGACTTTGTGTTGTCCCTAACCAATGGTCGGCATAGGGAATTATGGGTTGTCATGATATGTTAAAGTTATATTGATTAGAACTGTGTACTTGATACAAACTTTATATTTGGGATATTAATAATAATCTCCTCAGGTAATAAGTAAAGATTTTTTATTTGTACTAACTCACCAAATAATACCATACATTCAACAATAAACATAGGGGTGTATTCATATTATCAATCCTTATTACCTAACATTGGTGAGATACCTATAATTATAGCCTTTATACTTTGATACCTTTATTTGGAAAGATTTTATGATAAGAAAATTAGGGGTAGTTAGGTACATTTCAAATCATATCTTCGGTTTGAGCTCAACCCAAATGGTATTTCTACATCATTATTACAAGAAAAAATCATTTGGTCCCTTTATTGAATGAGGCTAGGGAAATGCATTCCAATGCCTAATTGACTCGCATATAACGCGTTCAACTAATTGGATGAGGGACATGTCACATTCTCATCTTCTAGATAAAAGACATGTGATGTATTCATCAACCTAATCAATCTAATTTGGATAATCATGAATGGATGAAAATCTCTATAGTAGATTGACATGTTCTATGTCTAGTAGTCACTCCCTATTATTTTAACCTTTTTTTAGTTAAATTTTCATTTTAATTTTAGTTAAACTCTTTTTAATTTCACTTATGTAAATATTCTCCAATAGTAGGGAAGGTCTTAGGAGTGTTCCATGGGTTTGGAACTTTAAAATGTGAAAATTTGGGGCTTACCACACATTTTTTAAGGTTGTAACATGGTTAGTAATAATCATCTCACCATGATTATGTGTCTCAGTTTAAATGGGAATATGATTTTTCAAACCATGAAAGGTGGGCTAGGAGACCATACAAGTGTATTTTGTCTTGGATAGTGGGGATCACATGGTTGTCACATGGTTCGACAAACCTTGTGGCAAAATCTTGGGCCTCATTATAATTGGAAACTTTACCACTTATCCCATCAGATATTTATACAAAATCACTTGATTTTATCCCCAATTTCACTTGACAAAAACCATTAGTGAATCCCAAGCTTCGCTTTCACTCCCAAGGGTGAATCTCCTTCAATTATTTCTCATTTGTAGTGTCATTTATTACAATTTGAATCCTAAGGTAAGTCTATGAACCTATTTTCTTCCATTATTGGGTTTTTTCACTTATTGGTTGTCCCTCATCATTTATATATCATATGACATATTTCTAGAGATTTCTTATACTTTTTTGTTTTCATTCATTTTATCATGAAGCAAAGATCAAGGTTGGGTGATTGGATAGTTACAGACATTACATATGTGTTCTAAGATCTATTTCCAACAATATTGAAATTTTATTTCAAGTGATTGTGTTATGTGAGATAGTTACAACATGTTGTTAATTTATCACTTGATTAAATAAACATTCGGGCCACAAATTAGTGCCTTAAAACCTTCAAATATCTCTTAATATCTTTTGATGATTATGGAACTGAACCTACGGCCACCCATGGGGTGTGTTGAATCTTAAAATGGTAAATTAGAAATTTAAATAGTTAAATAGTTGGTTTGTAAGATCAAACTAGTTAGGATTGTTGTTTATATTGATAGCATGTAAAAAGGGGATACATAGAATAGCTTGGGAATTGTTTATTTTACGACATATTAAGAGGATGAAATGGTTAATTTTGGAATTAGAATGTTTTTGTTTTTAAAAAAAAATAAAGAACAATTGAAGGTTATTATATATGAATTAATAATGAAATTGTTTAATTTTGAAATCACATTTAAAGGTATTTAGTATAACAGGACTGGGGGAATAATCAATATTGGAATAGAGAATATTCATCTTTTTTATGTGTTTAAAGGTACAATTATGTTAGACCTTGTAATTTGGTAAATTATGGAATGGTTTATGTGTCAGACTAACACTCTAGGTGCTAATGTTTTGATACATGGTTGGGTTTTTTGACTAATTCTCTAGGCACAAGTAGTATTCTATATGATTTACGATATTGGAATGTCACTCTACATCATTTTTTTAAGTGATTAACTGATGCACTAAGAACCAATGATGTTCATATATGTTTTAAGTGGAGGGTTTATGCTCTTAGCACCAATTACGTTTATATAAAGTTTAGGTGTCTGATGGAAGCTCTATGTACCAATGATATTTATATATGATTTAGGACCAATGATGTTCATATATATTTTAAGTGGCGGGTTTATGCTCTTAGCACCAATTATGTTTATATAAAGTTTAGGTGTCTGATGGAAGCTCTATGTACCAATGATATTTATATATGATTTAGGTTTCAAAATGATTCTCTAGGAGCTAGTAATATTTAAACAAGGTATGGTAACCTCATAATAATTCTTCTTGGTACCAAGAATTAAGTAATTAATGAAACCCCATTTATTTACTTAAAATGTGTACCACAATATGATTTTTGGCTTAAATGATCGACTTGGGATGAAGCAATTTTGGTTAGACTCGGTGCCAATTATTACCTGAGGGCTAAAAGATTAATAAATAAATGGTAATTTTTAAAACATGTTTCCAATATTTTCCTTTTCTATTATCCATTGTATATATATACATGCACTGTTACTTCAACTGGTTATTATTTTAGAAATCATTGGTGGTGGCCTATTGAGTTGTACTGACATCCTTCTCAAGGCACAATTGGTGGCAGAGTAAACTTCATTGTTGAAGGTCAGGAAAAGGGGAATGGATTAGGGATAGATGGATGATTTGGGACTTATGGGATAGATCTTGGATAGGGATATCAGGCTAAGTGTTATGACCAATTGTTTGGATTTTCAGTTGTATCATACTTTTCAGTTCCTTTTGGCATGGGAGGCAATAGTGGAATGAAATATTTATTTTATTGACTTGTTGGAACTTATCCAGTTTTTTGAGTTATATTATGTGTGGTTACCTACTAATTATTACTTTTTATTATTTCTTCGGGTGATTTATTTTAATAAAGAGTGTATAGTATCCCCCATGTTCTTCAATAGACCCTCCCCACTAGTCGAGGTCATGTGGTGAAATGATTCGGCTACTAGTTAGATTATTTTGAGATGGGACATTATACACATGATGTCATGATAAAT
Source organism: Viscum album (assembly GCA_963277665.1). Lineage (NCBI taxonomy): Eukaryota > Viridiplantae > Streptophyta > Magnoliopsida > Santalales > Viscaceae > Viscum > Viscum album. The sequence goes on from OY728144.1 coordinate 581,384,721, forward strand.
GGGATTATATATGTATATATATAATAGATAAGATACATTTTATGGTGTATATGTTCATATAGTGATATGAGTGTGTTTAATCAGAATCACACCTGACACCTTAGTAGCTTGAGTAGCACTGATACTTTATTAGAGGATTATTTTTTCTCAAATTTATAAAATTTATATTTCTTTTTTATTTTTAATTTCATTAAGTCCCTTCAGGGTCACAAAATTAGGCCTTTGTATAAGGATTAAATTGTATACAAATTGTTTTTTATAAAATTAAGAGGGTTTGACAAATTGTATCCAAAATATTTTTGGACAGATTCATCATATAGAAAATAGTTTCAATTATTTTATATTGAATATAAACGTCTAAAATTACACCAAAGTGTTATTTTAAGATAAATTTACACATTTTATGATTTTAGTGGAATTTTTAGCTTAATCAGAAAAATGGCCAATTTCGGATTTTTAACAATTTTAAATTATTTTTTGTATTTCAGCCATAGAATTTTCTATACTAATCCAAATCATGGAATTATTTATTTTTAGGATTCTATATATACATTCATTAATTTTATTCTTCTGGAACAAAAGCTAAATCAACTATATGAAAGCTCAAAACCATCGCACAAGTTAGACCTTGAAAATTGTTCACATATCGGGAGAATTTTGGTGTTCAGCTCATATCTCATGACTAGACAGCCCAAATACTCTAACATTTGGAAGGTATATGTGAAAGACATTTATTCATAGCTTTTATTAAGTCATTCATGCCTTAATAGTCCATTTTCAATGCCATTAATGAATAAAAACAAGATTTGGAATATGGAGAGACAGACTGGGTAGAATAAATTCTCAATGTAAAAAGGACATAACTCTCTCTACACATGGCCAAAATACTCTAAAATTAGGAGTTGATATTCTACATAAATTTTTAAAAAAAAATCATGAAGGATTACATGAATTAATCTTTCATTTAATGGGGATAACATGTGGTAACATTTGAATGGAAATTTGGGGATATAAAATGAGGAGATGTGCTCCTTCCCAAAGAATTTCAATCCATCCCACACTATCCTGTCGACCACTGAGGGAGAGATATCTACTAAGGATCTGTGATTTACCATTTTCTTCATTCCGCATTTCTTATTCTTATTTTTTTTAATGCCTTTTTCTTCCCCATTCAGCTCAATTACCCTTATAATGGTGGGGTAAACATTTGAGTGATTGTGGAAGGGTTTGTTTGTCTATTTTGTAATGTTTAAGTTCTTAGAATTAATAGAATGAAATCTCTTTCTCCCTTATATGATCTTGTTTTCAATTTCATATAGTTCTTTCTATTATCAAGTGTGATCTTATTTGGTTTTTGATTCCGTTATTGATTTTTTCTTTAGTCAATGATCATTATTTCCCTCCTATAGGTTTTGGCTTATATACAATGGAATATACAAAATATTATTGGTTAAGTACTCGATGGTCGTCAGTACGTGTGAGATGGGTAATTTATGTTCTTAATTGTTTTGGATAAGCAATACCCAATAGGGTATTACCCATGTTAATTGAGGATATTCAATGTAATTTTCTCACACAAGGAAATATAGTAGACCAAACAGAGATCTTGGTAAGGTTTTCTCTCACCATTACCATTTTACCAAGTGATTGATAGGAAACAATCATGGAATGTCAATTTAATTAACTTAATAGAATAGTATTGAATAAAATAGAACAAGTATATCATTGCAATTGGAAAATCAACCCCGAACTGATCACCATTATCATATCAGAGTTTTCAATCACTTAAGTTTCCGATTTACTTTCAGTCATTTTATTAATTTATTTATTTTATTTCATTTATTTTGAAACCAATAAATTAAAAAAACATAGCATTTTTACTCTAATTAAAATTGAATTGGTTTTTGTGCACTCCTCTTTGGAATATTTCCTAGGGTTAATCACTAGACTACACTTACGTAAAAAACTATTTTTCTATGCCCCGTGATAGGTGTAAGTCAAACTTGGTGTCATTTCTAGGGAGTCAGTTCCATAATCTAATTGTAAATATTTTACACTTTCCAAATAAAAAATTAACAAACTTTTTCCATGTTTTTTTCAAATTATTATTTCTTCAATTCATGGACCACTTACCTGCCGATGAAATAACCAATTATTAAATCACCCTTGTCCATGGAGTATGGTGTTTATATTATTTTTATATTGGTGAGGATATTTTGAAAGTAAAATAATGGGGATTAGGCATTCAAATAATTCATTTATGGCCTAAGGGAGGACAAGAACAAACAAATTTTTGAAACAATTCCCTGATAGATAATTGAGTTCTACCATTACTTTAAATAATCTTATAAAGTGTAAAATGTCCAAAAAGATCCCCCCTTAGTCTTCCCTAGTTTTTATAAGGATATATAAGAAATAGATGAGCTTTACTACCTTCCTCTATCAGATACTACTCAACTCCAATAGATGCTTTCAATTGAATAATAGATTGAATCTGAATAAACTCAGGGAGATGATATTATCATGAATTTATTATCTTCTAATTTTCTTCAAAATTAATTGATTATCTCCTATAATTGTCTTAAATTTTTATATTTGTCCAACACATCTATTTCCTTACAGTATTATCAAGAAAAATAAGACACACATGATGAAGAACATATGTAACTCCCTAAATTTGTTGAACACTTATAAGAGGGAGTTCAAGAGGAGACCAAAGTATTTCTTCCTAAGGTAAACGAGACGCGTCAAGCTCGCATTAAAAGGAATAAATTTTATATTTATTCTTCATGATTTAATTTTTTTCAAATTTAAATACACTCTAATATTCCATTTGATTATTCAATTGAAGTAGCATACCTTGAGAAATTACTGGATAATGAAGAAGATGTTGTTCAAGTGGAAACCAAGAAATAGGAGGACTCATTCATTGTCATACTCCCACCATTCAAGTTTTTTCTCATTTACATGGGGGTTGGATTTGGAATAATATATCCATGAATTCCTCAAACAAATGAACAATTTCATGTTGTAAAGAATAATTTTTGTTGGTTCATGAGCAAGAAACATCACCCACCATCAGATTGTGGAGAACCGATTAGAACTGTCAATTTAGAGGCAGTCAAAACTCAGGTCCACTTAATGGATAAAACCAAGATATATATAGCATCCCATCTTTTTATAACATGAACTTTCATTACATTACAAAAAACTGAGGATCTTTAAGGTTTAGTGTCTTGGAAACCAGGAACATAATACATGAAAACAACATAAAGAATTCTTCTTAAACACTTGGAAGGCTTCACCTTAAGTTCATCATAGGTTCATTACTGCATCTCATAACCTGGGGACCCACATCAAAATAAAGGGTGAGAAGAAGGCCCAGTAAGGGAAACAAGAGAAACATTTTACATGTGAACTTGAGATACTTCAATAAGGTCATGAAAAGAACATTAAGACATGAGAAAGAAATCATGAGGCATATCATAATAAAAATAACATTTTTCATAACTTTAAGATGTGGCTGCAATATTTAATATTGACAATCATTTCGTTTCACCAAGGTCCATCCCCAAGGTGTCATTAAAATTACCAAGGTTATTCACCAAGGTATCAGTCTAAAAAAGTCATCTCTAGAGATTAAGCCTTTACCCAATGCATTGGAGCGCTATCTGGGAGCTCCCTTGAAATGTATTTATTATCATGTGAGCCACATATATCATCATCAATCATTTCATAAACAACCCATATAGCATAAAATAAATGGGTTTCATTTCATAATCATAACGTTTTAAAAACTGCTTTAAACACATGAGCTTTATGTCACTTTAAACCCATGGAAAGGGAAAGAGGGTTTCATGTATGTAAATCCCAGAATTTAAAATAGAACATTTTGATATATATGTAAATACCCCTGTAGAAATAAGAGCTTTGATTATTCACTTAATAACATAAAATAATTTTGAGATAAAGAGGGAGGCATTTTGAGACGAAAATTATGCAGCATAACGGCTATGATACATGGATTTAGAAAAAATTGAAAAGTGAGGGGACATGGGTCACCCACTCAAAAATGAGACATAAAACAGTATGGGAACAGAATATAAAGTATTTAAGAACATGGTAATGAAATTTTAATAATATACCATATGAAACGAAGAACTTGAAAGGAAGACAAAAATAAGATTTCTCTTATGAGAATTCGGCAGCCTAACGGCGTCACTTAAAACTTCCAAAAATGGATTGACGAGATCAAATAGGGTCACTCATCATATGAACATAAATGATCAGTATGATAGATATAGAGATCATACACCAACATAATAAAAAGTAATTTGAAAGACTTGACATGAAAATAGATCTTGAAAACGAGAAGGGTGAAAGAACCCCTTGGAAATTCAGCAGCCTAATGGCGTTACATAAACATCAACAAAAATGAATTGATGAGATCAAATAGGGTCTCTCATCATATGAACATAAAATATCAGTATGATATATTTATAGATTATACCCCAACATAACAAAAATTAACATGAAAGAATTGACATGAAAATAGAACTTCAAAACGAGAAGGGTGAAGAACCACTTAAAAATTCGGCAGCCTAACAGCGCCACTTAAAACTTCAAAATACTGAATTGAAGAGATCCAATGGGGTATCTCATCATATGATCATAAAATATCAGTATGATAAATTTAGATATCATACCCCAACATAATAAAAAGGAAAATGAAATACTTTACATGAAAATAGATCATGAAAAATGAGAAGGGAGAAAGAATCCGTTACAAAAATTTCGGCAGCCTAACGGCGCCGCTTAAAACTTCATAAAACGAAATAATGAGAGTAATAGGGGATCTCTCATTATATGAACATAAAAAGGGCAGTAAGAGGAGTATAAAAGAACATCCTCTAACATAATAACATGGATCATAAAAGGAATGACATAAAAGAGATCACTTGAAAAGAAAGAGAGGGGTCGGATCCCTTACCATAAAATGTAACTATTAAACCTCAAAGGTTGGGACCTTGAGGGATTGGGGGAACCTTTGGAGGACTCCTTGGGAGATAATGAGACCATAACTTCGTTGGGGAAGAGTGGGGAGTCGAATGGATGATAGGAGGGCTTGGTATTTATAGGGAAAGTGAGGGGACAAGGCATTAATGGCCAAGGGACACCTCACATGTGCTTTTCTCAAACCCATGTGCTCTCTCATGATATTTCCCATAAAGTTAGGCCACATGGGGCCCCCAATACAAATATCCATCACCTTAGGTTGGACAACCCTTAAAATATCTCATGACATCACCATGACACAGTTATGATGTCATTAAATATACCGAAACCCTAAAACTGTATTTTTACTATTCACTGAAAATTCAACTTTCTCAGAAAAATCCCAAAATTTCACATTAACCAAATATCAATGCTATGATTTCAAAAATGAACTCCATTTTATAAAAATAATTTTCTAAATATTTTTTAATTTTATTTTTAAATAAATACACTATTCACCGAAAATTCATTTTTTTCAGAAAAAACCCCAAAAATTACCTTAACATAATATCGATGCTCTGAGTTCAAAAATAAAGTCCATTTTATAAAAATAGTTTTCTAAATATTTTTAATTTAATTTTTAATTAAAAACACTATTCACCCGAAAAAATTAATACTTGAATAATAATTTATGAAACCGTTATTTAACCATTTTATTGAATCACATTACTTAATCAAGGTGCCTAGATTATTTTAAAACTTTCTTTAAGTGAGATTACTAATCCATTTGGTCACATTACTAATCCTAAGCATAAAATCACTATTCACAATTTACTATTCATCAAAAATCAAGTTGATCTTATTAGACTCTAAATTTCATACTGGACATAATTGTAGAAGACCATTTTTTGAAAATCATTACACATTTTAAATTATTTAAGGTTTACATAAACATTTTTATAAAATATCCTTTTGAAAATTCATCAAAAATATGCATACTATTTTTATCCGGTCATTTGAAAATTCATAAACTTCATCATAAGAAGAAATCCCAATTTTTATTTAAAACAAGGATTACACAAGGCAGTTACGGTCTCGTTACATAGCCCCTTATAATACCATCATAGGACCTAAGAGTAAGGTGTGCTAGGGTGATAGAATCTTGGGGCGGCTCGGTCAACATTGCCCGAGTAGTAATTTATATGAGTTTGAACTTCTCGCAAAGGCGATTCCATTCTAGCTTCACATGATGAAGTTCGGCTTGTGTTTGGTCTAGAGAAAAGCCCAATGGTGCTACCTCCTTCCTAAGTTCTGTTAGATGGGCTTCGATCGGTCCAAGACTACTAGGTGAGGCCATCGAATCTTCTTTCTATAATAATTAATCAAGATTACTTATATTTAGAGACAATAATCAAAACATTTTGTTCACAGCAGTCATATCGATCGATGGTCATATAACAGTCAAAACCCAATGGTCTCATTTTAATTATAATCATGTTTATCAAATAAAACATTTTTCGTTGCGTATAAAAATAAAATAAAATAACACATGAAATTAGGAAACAATATTTATTCAAAATATCAGGCCATTACAATCTTCCCTCCTTAAGAAATTGCATCCTCTCAATTTTTAAAATTGGGTTTTGAAGTTTCATTGAAAGTCCCACATCGGAAAAAGAGTCAATAACACCATTACTTTAAAAGAAAGAAAAGGAAGTACAAAGGCCACCCGAGTTTACTCATACTAGGATTCCATGTAGGAAACATGGACATGGAGGAGAAAACAAAGGGTCACGTTCTAAAGGAGAGTGATAGAAAACATGATTAGGAGGAAGTTAACCACCAGAAAATCCCAAAATTATGATGTGTGTAAGCGGTCTTTGATTACCTAGTAGGAAACATAAACCAACAACATTTTTGTTTTACGTTCCTTTTCATAACTTTGAGGAATTCATTTACAACATAGAACAAAAACATAAGGAAATATATCTACCTTCATGTAGAGTTTCATACTTTAATAAGTTTCTACCAAAACTAATCTTTTCTCTAAATGATGAGCATTCAAAACTACATGGTCTCATCAAAACACAAGAATCATCTTCTAGAGAATCACATAATCCATAAAAGATCAACTATCTATTTCTTCTATCTTTAAACATTATCCCAAAAATAGAAAGGGTAAGGTAAAACAACTCTTCAAAAAGAATCCCATAGGAATGGAAACTACTTTTAAATCATCAAAGTTCCATGGTACTACCCAAAGTTCATCATAGACCATTCCGTAAATAATGTTCCTTAAGATTCCTCAAAATAAACCAAACTAAGATTGAAACCCAAATACAAGAAAGATTTGATAATATAGTCTTCCAAAATAAACTTCATTGTTCATCTCCAAAAAACATCAACCACTCGTAACATCTTATAACAAAAGTAGCTAACCTAAACATATTTTACCCAAGATAGGTTAATCATTCCCATAAGTAACCTAAATTACTATAAGTCCACCTTAAATTCATCGATTCTTCAAAATATAAGTCAACCTTACTCCTTAATGAAAATACCTTAGTAATCTATTTACCTCGATCAAATATGGTTCCCAAAATAATGAATGTCTTCCAAAATAATAATCAGCTTTTAATCCCCTAATAATCTCTTTCATATTAATATGGCAATCGTTACATTTCCTATCACATTGGTTATCGGGACATGTTCTTCCATCTCTCACCATTAACTAAGAAGAGAAATTATAATTAGAGGGTTAAATACTTAACCAATAATCATGAAAAGGAGCTTAAAGCATATAAGGATAAATTGTAGAAGAAAAGTATACCCTAACTTGTGATCCCCTAGGTTCCAATCTAGGTTATCCATGATCATATATTCTTATGTGAATCTTTGTTCCTTTAACAATGGTTCATACTAAGCTTATGAATTTACCAAAGAATATCCCCTAGGAGTGTCATAACCAAGAGTGCAGCAAGGCCCGTTGTCGTGTACCAGTTCCCGTTCGAGTATAGCTCAAAGCGGTGTTTTCAGGTTTTACCCCTATGTACATCTGTGCCAGAGCCACCTCTACCTGCTCGTGCCCAGACAGGGATGTATTTACTTGGAAACCCCTTACTCAATACTCACCAAAATACCAGGAAGATTTCCTCTATTTAAACGTTTCTATATGGTTTTTCCTAAAGTTTTCATATCCTAATTTCCACAAATAACTAAACCATCCTTTGATACCAACTATAGCATCCCATCTTTTTATAACATGAACTTTCATTACATTACACAAAACTGAGGATCTTTAAGGTTTAGTGTCTTGGAAACCAGGAACATAATACATGAAAACAACATAAAGAATTATTCTTAAACACTTGAAAGGCTTCTCCTTAAGTTAATCCTAGGTTCATTACTGCATTTCATAACCTGGGGACACACATCAAAAGAAAGGGTGAGCAGAAGTCACAGTAAGGTAAACAAGAGAAACATTTTACATGTGAACTTGAGATACATCAATAAGGTCATGAAAAGAACTTTAAGACATGAGAAAGAAATCATGAGGCATATCATAATAAAAATAACATTTTTCATAACTTTAAGATGTGGCTGCAAAATTTAATATTGACAATCATTTCTTTTCACCAAGGTCCATCCCCAAGGTGTCATTAAAATTACCAAGGTTATTCACCAAGGTATCAGTCTAAAAAAGTCATCTCTAGAGATTAAGCCTTTACCCAATGCATTGGAGCGCTTTCTGGGAGCACCCTTGACATGTCTTTATTATCATGTGAGCCACATATATCATCATCAATCATTTCATAAACAACCCATATAGCATAAAATTAATGGGTTTCATTTCATAATCATAACATTTTAAAAACTTCTTTAAAGACATGAGATTTATGTCACTTTAAACCCATGGAAAGGGAAAGAGGGTTTCATATATGTAAATCCCAGAATTTAAAATAGAACATTTTGATATATATGTAAATACCCCTGTAGAAATAATATCTTTTATTATTCACTTAATAACATAAAATAATTTTGAGATAAAGAGGGAGGCATTTTGAGACGAAAATTATGCAGCATAACGGCTATGATACATGGATTTAGAAAACATTGAAAAGTGAGGGGACATGGGTCACCAACTCAAAAATGAGACATAAAACAGTATGGGAACATAATATAAAGTATTTAAGAACATGGTAATGAAATTTTAATGATATAACATATGAAATGAAGAACATGAAAGGAAGAAAAAAATGAGATTTCTCTTGTGAGAATTCGGCAGCCTAACGGCGTCACTTAAAACTTCCAAAAATGGATTGACGAGATCAAATAGGGTCACTCATCATATGAACATAAATGATCAGTATGATATATATAGAGATCATACCCCAACATAATAAAAAGCAACTTGAAAGACTTGACATGAAAATAGATCTTGAAAACGAGAAGGGTGAAAGAACCCCTTGGAAATTCAGCAGCCTAACGACGTTACATAAACATCAACAAAAATGAATTGATGAGATCAAATAGGGTCTCTCATAATATGAACATAAAATATCAGTATGATATATTTAGAGATCATACCCCAACATAACAAAAAGGAATTTGAAAGAATTGACATGAAAGTAGAACTTCAAAACGAGAAGGGTGAAGAACCACTTAAAAATTAGACAGCCTAACAGCGCCACTTAAAACATCAAAATACTGAATTGAAGAGATCAAATGGGGTCTCTCATAATATGATCATAAAATATCAGTATGTTAAATTTAGAGATCATTCCCCAAATTAATAAAAAGTAACATGAAATAATTTACATGAAAATAGATCATGAAAAATGAGAAGGGAGAAAAATCCATTATAAAAATTTCGGCAGCCTAACGGCGCCACTTAAAACTTCATAAAACAAAATAATGAGAGTAATAGGGGATCTCTCATTATATGAACATAAAAAGGGCAGTAAGATTATTATAAAAGAAAGTCCTCCAACATAAGAATATGGAGCATAAAAGGAATGACATAAAAGAGATCACTTGAAAAGAAAGAGAGGGGTCGGATCCCTTACCTTAAAATGTAACTCTTAAACCTCAAAGGTTGGGACCTTGAGGGATTGGGGGCACCTTGGGAGGACTCCTTGGGAGGTAATGAGACTAGAACTTTGTTGGGGAAGAGTGGGGAGTCGAATGGATGAGAGTAGGGCTTGGTATTTATAGGGAAAGTGAGGGGACAAGTCATTAATGGCCAAGGGACACCTCACATGTGCTTTTCTCAAACCCATGTGCTCTCTCATGATATTTCCCATAAAGTTCGGCCACATGGGGCCCCCAATACAAATATCTATCACCTTAGGTCTTACAACCCTTAAAATATCTCATGACATCACCATGACACAGTTATGATGTCATTAAACATATCGAAACCCTAAAACTGTATTTTTACTATTCACTGAAAATTCAACTTTCTCAGAAAAATCCCAAAATTTCACATTAACCAAATATCAATGCTATGATTTCAAAGCTGAACTCCATTTTATAAAACTAATTTGCTAAATATTTTTTAATTTTATTTTTAAATAAATACACTATTCACCGAAAATTCATTTTTTCAGAAAAAAACCCCAAAAATTACCTTAACATAATATCGATGCTCGGAGTTCAAAAATAAAGTCCATTTTATAAAAATAACTTTCTAAATATTTTTAATTTAATTTTTATTTAAAAAACACTATTCACCTGAAAAAATTAATACTTGAATAATAATTTATGAAACTGTTATTTAACCATTTTATTGAATCACATTACTTAATCAAGGTGCCTAGATTATTTTAAAACTTTCTTTAAGTGAGATTACTAATCCATTTGGTCACATTACGAATCCTAAGCGTAAAATCACTATTCACAATTTACTATTCATCAAAAATCAAGTTGATCTTATTAGACTCTATATTTCGTATTGGACCTAATTGTAGAAGACCATTTTTTGAAAATCATTACACATTTTAAATTATTTAAGGTTTACATAAACATTTTTTTAAAATATCCTTTTGAAAATTCATCAAAAATATGCATACTATTTTTATCCGGTCATTTGAAAATTCATAAACTTCATCATAAGAAGAAATCCCAATTTTTATTTAAAAGAAGGATTACACAAGGCAGTTACGGTCTCGTTACATAGCCCCTTATAATACCAGCTTAGGACCTAATAGTAAGGTGTGCTAGGGTGATAGAATCTTGGGGCGGCTCGGTCAACATTGCCTGAGTAGTAATTTCTATCAGTTTGGACTTCTTGCAAAGGCGATTCCGTTCTAGCTTCACATGATGAAGTTTGGCTTGGGTTTGGTCCAGAGAAAAACCCAATGGTGCTACCACCTTCCCAAGTTCTGTTAGATGGGCTTCAATCGGTCCAAGACTACTAGGTGAGGCCATCGAATCATCTTTCTATAATAATTAACCAAGATTACTTATATTTAGAGACAATAACCAAAACATTTTGTTCAAAGCGGTCATATCGACTGATGGTCATATAACAGTCAAAACCCAATGGTCTCATTTTAATTATAATCATGTTTATCAAATAAAACATTTTTTTTGAGTATAAAAATAAAATAAAATAACACATAAAATTAGGAAACAAGATTTATTCAAAATTTCAGGCTGTTACAAAATATAATTATTTTCTCAATATATATCTATTTTATTTTATATTAATAAAATTCTTATGTTATATTTTTTACTTTTTATTCTAGGTTTTCGTTGAGAAACACTTATGAGCTTAACTCAACATTGAACATCCAATAAGCCAGGTTGTACCTCTCCTTAACATTTTCTTGGTTATTGTTATTCAATTAAAAATCTGATTAGATGTTAAAATACACATGAATGAATTGATTACACTACATAATTTAAGTGTGGGGGAATAAAACATTGAGTTTTAGTATTTTTATTTTTATTTCTATTTTTCAAAAAAAATACACCTTTCAAATTTTTTATGTTCTTGAAAAATGTGAGATCAAATGATTATCATTTCCATTTTTGAAACCCATTTATATGAGTTAAACAATTTATTCTATGTAACTAATATTAAATTAATTATGAAAATTACTATATTTCAAGTTCAAATATTTGGGTAATTTCATGAAAATTCCTCAAATTTTTAAATATCATGCCACAACTCACTATCTTTAAATTTAAAATCACATTCTTGTGATGCTTCTAAACCATTTTTTCGTATTATTTACATTCACCTCATTTATTGAAATAACAAATACATGCTTGCTTTGACTTTAATTTTATTTATTAAAATAAAAACTTGAGGGTTTAAGGTACTTTTGTTTAAATGATTGAAAATTTTATTTGGTTTTAAGACCCATTTTAAAAAAAATCCTTCTTTATTCTGGCCTAACTTGTATATTTAATCCTTTTGTACCTTATAATCCATGAACATCCTATTAGATTTTCCACATTAAAATCTAATTTTCCTCATCCAACCTACTCTTTAAGGGATATTTCCTGATCGTTTTGAACTTAAGTGGGGGGGAAGCTCTCTTTAATTGTTTCTACATTATTTTTTGATACTTTGGGAGAAAATAAAATGTTGAAGAAATAATGTTTCTGATGAATAATTAATTATTCTGAACATTTTTAAATTTTGTAGCATTCATGGTAAAATAAGTTGTGCCTTTCTAGAGCTTCTAAAGGAAAAATAAATTTATTCCTATCTGAATATTTCAAGAAAACAATTATGATTGATAAAATTGAATTTTTTTTCTATTGAAGAATTGAATGGTATTCCTATGATATTTCAGTACTATGGAGATGATTTTATATAATGGGTAGTGATAAGGAGACCGTTCTTCAGCTAAAATTATAATCTTGCAATTTTTCTTCACAAAGAGCTAAGTCCTCCTCATTCGTCCTTAAAATGTTTTTACATCTAAATCTTACCAACTAAAATCCACAAAACAACCCTAAAATGTCATCATGATAAACACATTTCCTTGAATCACATTGACTGTAGACTTATGAATTTATCTAGCCTATATTGACTCTTGCATGAGTTTGGAAGAGAAATGCCTTCTTGAATGTACTTAACTGTCTCTACACATGGCCAAAATAGTCTGAAATTTGGAGGGGAGACTCAAAAGATATTTATAAAAATCGTTCATTATGTATTACATACTTGAATCAACTATTTCAAGGGGATAATATGTTGCGAATTTTGAAGGGAAATTATGTCTTATAAGAGGATGAGATATCCTCCTTCCCAAAGAATTCTAATCCATCCCACACCATCCAATCGACCGCCAAAGAGGAGATCTTCGCCAAGAAGTCTCACTTCACCATTTGCTTCCTCCCCGATTTCTTATTATTTATTTTTTTAATTCCTTATTCTTCCTTATTCATCTCAATTACCCTTACCATGGTGGGGTAAATATTTTTGTGATTAGTTAAGGGTTAGTTTTTCAATTTTATAATGTTGGAGTTCTTGGACATAATTAAATGAAATCTCTTTATCTATTCTGCAATATTGTTTTCAATTTCATATTATAGTTTTTATTATCAAGTTCAATCGTATTTTGTTTTTGAATTAGTTTTTTGATTTTTTTTCTTTAGTCAATGATCATTATCTCGCTCTTCTAGGTTTTGGTTTATATATGATGGAATAGACTAGGGCTTATTGGTGTGAAGTAATCGACAATCGTCAATATGTGTGATGGGGTAATGGATTTTATTAATTTTTTGGGTTAATCAAGACTTGATAAGATATTTTCCATTCTAATTGAGGATATTTAATGGAACTTTCTCACACATGGAAGTAAAGTAGACCAAACTGAGATATTGGTAAGGTCTTCTATCATTATTACTAGTTGACTAAGGGAGTGAGAGAAAATGATCATGGAATCTTATTTTAATCAATTTATCAGAAGAGGACTGAATAAAATAGAACTAATATATAATTGAAATTGTAAAACCAACCCCAACCTGATCACCATTCTCATATCATAGTTTTTATTCACTTAATTTTCCAATTTCATTTCTATAATTTTCTTAATTTATTTCTTTTATTTCATTTCTTTCAAAACCAATCAATTCAAAAAACACTACATTTTTCCTCTAATTAAAACCGAAAAACTATTTTGTGTTCACTCCTCTTCAAGATACTACCTATGGTTAATCACTATACTAAACTTAGGTAATAAAAAAATTGTTTTACCATGCCCCACAACATGTGTGCAATAATTTATAAAGAGTAGTGAAGTTTTTTACAGTCCTTATATGATTTTTTAAAAGTGGGAGATTGTTGGAAATAACCAAAGATGGGGTATAAAATTTTATAATATCCCAAAATCATATTTGGATAAATGTGAATACATATGAACATATTGTATCGTATGATTAACTACCATTATAGAGAATGATTGGGAATGCATTATATGATATTTATTGTGATTATTCTTCCATTTATTTCTTTGGTTTATAATAAGTTATAAATAAATGTGATTAATTAATTAATGGATAATCATTAATAATAACTTTAAGGGTTCAAATGGATATGTATGTGTTGACGCTCCTTTTCCATCACAGAGTCCAAAGGAATGTAAAGGGAAATGACTTAGCACAAATTGATTCATCCTTTGAAGAAAATATCAAAAATAGACAAAGGGATGAACAAGGAGAACATTACCCATGGGTCGCGCAAGTTCCCTCATAGTCGCGCAAGTCCACTTGCGCGACGCAGGATGGTCACGCAAGTCACTTGCGTGACCTAAGTGATAACCCCCCGGGGTCTTCTCCTGCCTATAAATAGACCCCATGAGCCCCCCATTCGAAGAGGATTTTTTTTCAGAAACTCATATTTGAGCTCCTGGTGCCCTAGACTCTTCTCAAAGCTTCTGAAACACTTCTAAGGTAATTTCTTACCTAGAACGGAAGATCTAAAGAGGGGGAGGAAGGCCTAAGTGTTGAAACTCACCAACACATGCGCGCCTGAGTGGCCAGCCCTTAAGGGAAAAAGACCACACTTGTGCGCCGCCTTACTCCTTCAAAATAACTTGCGCACCCCTCTTCTGGAAGAACCTAAAGGGGATTATAAAGGCTTTAATCAAGAGTCGCTCAATTATTATCATGTTGGTTAACCATCGCGCAAGTAACCCATGTGTCGCTCAGGCATACCTGCACGACCAGGACTTGCACACCCATGCAGTACCTGCGCGCCTACAAGGACTTGTGCGCCCCTGCCTTTTTGGGTGCCCTTCTTGCCCATTTCATCCCTCTTATGCAATTCCACCTTTCCTATTCAAGATTCAGTCTTCAAGACACTCTTCAAAGCCATTTATGGCATGATTTCTTGATTTGACTTCCTTATCTGAAAGGAATTATGTTGAATATCTATCAAAACCTAGTGATTTATACATCTTTATGTCACTAAAAATTGAGATTTCATTCATTCAACCTCATCCTTTAAGATGAGAGAATCTCTTAACTTGGGCCTCCTTTTCAAGAATAAGCCCCAGTCATAATCCTCAAACATGGGCATCCTTTTTAGGAGTAAGCCCCAACCATAATTCTCTTAACATGGGCTTCCTTTTTAGGAGTAATCCTCAGTCTCAAACATGGGCATCCTCCTTAGGAGTAAGCCCCAAGTCCCTTAATTTTTCAAATCTCTTAACCTGGGCTTCCTTTTCAGGAGTAAGCCCCAGTCGTGATTTCTCTTAACCAGTCCTAATTTACCATTGATCTGGGATTTCTTTTTAGAAATAAAACCCAATGATAAGTCCTCTCCTAATTTGGGCCTCCTTTTCCGGAGTAAGCCCCAAGTTAGAGTATTTAAAATCTCCACGAAGCACATATACCTTTATGGACCCTGCCCCTGGATTTTTTCCCTAAAGTAAATCCTAACCTTCATTTATCTGGGCAGTCATACATACATAAGTCCCACATTATTTTTTATGATTGCATCTTTTATGGCACAATTGTCTAATTTTTACCAATACCTCTTGTTTCTCACACCGAGAATGACTCACGTGAGCTTAGAGTGTAAAAGTGACTATGAAATTCTTCTTTGAGCCATCAATCATAAACATCACACTCCCTTACTCGAACTACGTGTGTTCTAATTCCTTTTCCAAACAAAGGATACATAGGTAGCCCGTCTGTGGGTTCGATCCCAACTCTAAAATAATCCATGTCCTTCTGAATGACAATAAACTTCAAGTTCCCCACTGAGTGGCTTTAAAACAAGCATGGTCATCATAATGACCAAGAGACTTCTATATAAATGTGTCGAAGGGTGCCATTGACCAAGAATCTCTAATAAATACAGATGATTCTCTATCGATGAAGAACCTCGAATACATATAAAATATTCTCTAAAATTCCTACATATTTTATCATTGATTTTCAGATCTGAAGGAAAGCACATTTTATACTTGGTAACATAATAAGGATTCACGAACATAACTTAAATCTATAAAGAGAGTCACAGAGTAGACAATAATTCCCATCAAAAAGGTGTGATGAGTCCGACCTCCCATCCTCTCGACCAATGCAAATTCCTAAACCTCATCAGTCCATAAACTAATGAGAACCTACCATTGGAAAGTAGGTCCGAATGGATGTGGAATCATTGGATGTTTCCGGTTCTACGAACAATCCCATTAGAAACCGATCGGAACGTTTGAACCTCCCATCAAAAGGAGGTTATTCCTAAAATCCAAGGGAAACAAAAATGGTGAACCCGACGTGAATCCTTTACCAAGTTAAAATAATGTTTTACCCATTTGTTAGGCCCCTATTTAAAACTCAATTAGAGGGCCAACAAAAACAATCATTGAAAAATGTGCTCATCCAAAAGATGTAGTGGCTGAATTTATCTTGATTACGTATGTTATATCAAACAGGCACTCTTTTCCAAGATCTTATACATTTCTAGAATGGCTGCTCTCAAGTTCACACCTGTGAATACTGCTGATACAAATGCCACTGCCGCTACTCCTTCTGGATCATCGTCCGTTATAAAGATGATATCACCTACTCAGCGTCTTCAACGCGGGGTATAAAACACGCTGGTTAAGGAGTACCGTCAACACGGTACCATCCCAACTCTGGAGGCTGCCCGACAAGCCCTCCAAGTAAACAACTCACATCGGTCATCCAGACAACGACAACCAATGATCAAGAAGAAGGCAGTGCTAACTACCGTCTCCAACCGTTTCAGGTCATTATCCCTGAAACGCAATCACCATTCACTCCCTTATTCTAGGGAGGTGAATGAGAAGGTCCCTCAGGGCCTTAATTCAAACATATAGGAGTCCTTCGTAAGGGATCCCACCAACAATTGCCTCCAGACTCGTGCGGCAGTGCGCCCTCAACATGATGAGGGTACCGACTCCAGGCATTCGGCTCAGGTTCCTCGAACCCGAGCAAGCAAGACGAACCACCAGAGACAGAATCCGGTCAACAGTGAGCAGATTCTCATCTCTGCCATCTCCGGAGAAGTCCACCAACCTAACTTGGTGGCAAGCAATGAGTTGTCACATACACCTGCCCGTTTTAATTCTGTTGTCTAGCAGACTCGTCTGGCAGCATCACGCCAATCCTGCCTGGCAATTTCGATGGAGTACTATAGGCAGGAACATACACCTGTTTATATATCATCAGCTAGTCAGCAGGCTCGTCTGACTACATATGATGGATCTCATCAACCACGTTTGGCGAAGTGCAATCAGCAGGCACATACACCTGCTATTATTAATCAAGCCTACCAACAGTCTCGCTTGGTAGCATTCAGAGAAGTTAGTCGGAAATCCCCGACAACAAATAGGAGGCAGACTCAACTCTCTGCCCCCACACTTGAGTACTGTCAGGATTTACTGAAAAGAAAAGGAGGACAGGATCAGGCACATACACCTGCTCCAAGCCCGGAATGGACGTATATTCCCATTTCGGCAGCTGAAGTCACCAAGCATATTCTATCAATGGTGAAAGAGCATAAACAAATACCTGCTCATATTCTGGATGCTTGCCAGGATATTATAAAAACTTCAGCAGCATCTCAGGGAAAGACACATAAATCTATCCCTACCAGTGGAGTGACACATCAACAGTTCACTCCGGAACAGACCCACACATATGTTCCAGTCCAAGAAGGTTTTGGGTCATACTCCCCCATATCATACAGACAACCAAGTCAGGCACATACACCTGATTTGAGAGGATATCGTCAGCCTAACCTGGCCATCTTTCCTAATCAGACACATACACCTGCTCAGAGCAGCCACTTTCTTCAACAAGTAGTTTCCAAGGCGAGTAAGAAGGCGTCTAAGAAAAAGACCCGCCCGACACAGTCAGGAGATCAAGTGCCAATCTGTAACAAGTCCTTGCTTGATGCTGGAGTTCTTGAAGCCCTCAGACAATTATCTGTTGGAATTCAAGATTCTACTCCATCAGTTCCCAATAGTGGGAACATTAATTCCGAAGGTCTTCAACAGACACTTCCTCGTGAAGGCTTGCTTCATGACAATTTGGTCGATCTTGAAGTTTCATCTTTAGATGAGAGCCACAGGAACCCTCTGTGTGGTCAGAAGACCAAGGATCAAGAGATTTCATCTTTTGTTGTAACCCATTATAGTGATCCTCCCCATGCTGATGAATTTCGCTGCGAAAGTCCTCTCCATAGTAGTGATGCACATTTCCCAGAAAATGCTCTAGTGGACAATGTAGTGCCGAGAAATCCCTCTTATCTTGAGGCACTTGAAAATGCGAAACTAGTCATGTCTGAAGCTTCATCGCTAGTAGGAGAAATACTTTCTCAATTAGAAGATAGCTCGGGGTTTAGGTCATTCTCCGAACCACCCCTAAGTCATGAATCTTCTAGTTTGATCAATGATTTCTCTACAAATCCTGTTGAATATAATGAAGAAACAAGGAAACACCAACTCTGGTCAAATCAGGTAGAATAATCTTCATCAAATGATAAAGAGGAAATTCTGAACATGAGAAAACAATTGGCAAAAGGTGAAGTGATAGTCATGTTTTGGCCTTTGGCTGACTCTCAGTATAATATTCCAGAAATGTTGACGGAAGATAAAATTCATGATATTAGTCTCAACATATGGGAAACTCTTTTTCAGTTGAAAAAGAAAGTATTATCTTTTGATGAATATGAAAATAATCTTAAGATAATAGAAGGGTTACAACGTCATATTGATTTGGCGTCTCTATCAGACTCTCGATATCCGAAGGCTGAAAAGCAACAGAGAGCCCTTCAACGTTCATGCCTTGGTGCACTAAGAAGATTGTGTCAGTTAATTTCCAATTCCCCATCTGGTATTCGTGTCAGAGGATGGGGTGTTCATGGAGCACTGCATTTCATGGTGCTCTCCGGTCACCAAAGACCGCCGAAAATGGTCTCATGCAATGATATTGCCCATAACCGTCCACAATCAATGGGCTTTGTTTATAATAAAAAGCTTTCCCAAGAATAGGATTCAACTAGTTCCTCTCAAAATCAAGAATACCGAGATCAAGTTGTTTAATTACTCTTGCATCAAGCAAACGAGAATATTAAACAGGCCTCTCGTTTGGAGCAAGCACATCACCAAGTGACAGAAGTGTCAGAAATCATCCAACAGTCTTTTGAACCGGGTGATAAAAGTGGATACAGGTTAATGCATCCAGCTAATTTCCGGACTAAGGTTCGCAAGATCAGGAGGAATTTCAAGAATGTCTCAGACATAGCATGTCAAGAACCACCCCAGCTCACCAGACTGGGGACATTTTTAAACCAACCCTCAGAATCAACAAATAGGATTCGAGGAGTTGAGCGATAACAGCAGGAACAGCCCCAGTCCACTAGACTGGGGAATTTTTCAAATCATCAATCCCCTCCTCATAGAAAGTCGGTATTTACTTTATTGGGGAAGAAACCTTAAGAGGAACAAAGAGCCAAATTATCAGGAGATTCCCTCCAAATTATGGTTCTTCAAGAAGTTCCTGAGGGATCGAATCAACAAAAGGAAATGTCTCATCAAAGACATGGAAGAAGACAATATCACAGAAATGCTGATAGAAGGGATGCGATGAGTTATGCATCAATCAATGTCATCAATGTCGTTATTGTTGATCCACCAAATGAGGCTCACTTAGGGGACTCAGATGAATAATTTCCTGCTCAAGAAGATGTACACACCGACAGAAATGAAGAAGGCATGCGTACACGAAGTTAAAGGATTACTCAGAACCTAGGTAATACTTCGAGTAACCCACTTCCCCCTCTCCAAAAAGGATCCAACGAAGGGAAGGGAAAGAACCAGGTTACATATCCTTCTTCTGGAGAAGGTCAATCGCTCTCACTAGAGCAAAGTTTTGCACAACAGGAGGAAGAAATGAAGGAATTAAGAAGGTTGAATGCAGAACTACTTCAGAGTAGTCTTCTTCTTAAGCATGCTGGAGTCAGTCAGCCAAAGGAATTTGTTGTAGCTACTGAGATGGATCAAGAATATCCTCCTCTATAAGTACACCCTCACAGGTCTAATCCTACGGGTCAAGTGCAACAACAGTTGGTAGTTCTACCATTAGTTGCAGCACCAATCACCACATCTATCCAAGCTCCATTCATTGCACCTACCCAAGTCCAAGTTCAACCGGATGTTTCTCAAAAGTTAATAACTACTATTGAGTCATTAACAGCTCAGTTAGAAACTATGGAAGGGAAACGTGAAAAAGTTCAACCAGAAAAGAAAGTTTACCCTAAATGGGTAGATTCAATTTCCCCTCCATCCAGTTTTGGGAATCCTGTATTCCCTATTTTCAATGGATCAGGCGATCCTGAATAGCATTTGACGCATTACGTGTCTTTTTGAGATCCCATGATGGGAACTCCGAAACAACAAGAAGCAGTGAAACTCAGATTCTTTGTGCGAACCTTGCAAGGACTAGATTTTGTTTTGTATCCAATCTTTCAATCCTGACCAATTACTGGATGGGAGGATCTTTTCCAAAAATTCCTCCTTCAGTTCAGCTCAACTTTTCCAAAGACAACAATTTTCGATCTTACAAACTGTAAGCAAAGGGAGAATGAAAGGGTCTCTGATTTCATTACTTGATGGAAGGGATTAACATATTCCTTGAGTTTAGCACTCCCTCAAGAAGAGTTGTTTCCAATCTGTGTGGCAAATCTGCATGACGAATTACGCATGCCGTTAATCCCTGTAAAATACACAGGAGGGTTTCGAGACCTTACTTAAATCACTCAGCAGATTGAAGATTCCCTTATACAGGCTAAGGCTAAATCTCATGTAATTCCATCAGCTCCAAGAAGGAGAATGGATAAAGAAGAAACTACTACAGTTATGCTTAAACAAGCACCTGTACCTATTTCTACCTCAAAACCTTCATCTTCTCAAAGGGCTCCACCTTCTGAGCACCAACAACAAAGGTCTTTTCATCCAGACGATCAACGAGATCAAAGATGAAAACAATTTGAGGATCTGAAGAGAAAAACATACTCTTTACGAAATGAACAAGTTCTTGGTTATTTCATTTTCGCTCTGGAAAACAATTTGGTTCAATTGCCAATGCCCAAGAGTCCAAACAAGAAAGGAGATGAAGACCGTCCCAATTATTGCCATTTTCATCAAATGTTGGGGCATCCCATCCAGGAGTGTTTTGTCTTCAAAGACCTCCTGAAAAAGATGGTCGACTCGGGACAGGTCACATTGAAAGGCTCCTCAACCCAGGTATCATGTGTCACTACTACAATTCCAGAGGAGGAAGATGAATGGAAAGAAGTCAAAAGCAAAAATGCACATAAGTATAATGATTGGATGGTCATAAAGACAATCAATTGAACTCATGCTATTTTGCGAACACAATAAAAGAAACCAATTGTGTCTTCTACCATGAATGTTACGGAAAAACCCTCTTCATCAGAGGGAAAGTCCTCAAAGAAATGGCATGATTCAAAGAAAGAAAAAAAATCAGAAGAAGATGAGTATGTGTCAAAGCCTAAGTTGTCTTTGACTTTGGAAGATTTCATTCCAACTACTTCAAAGCCATGGGAACCGCCCCACCAAATAGAACAGCCTAAACAGGCTAATCAGGCAGAGTCTTCATCATATGAAGATTTAATCTTTGGTTCTATTAATATGATTCAATTAACATATCCATATGCCAGTCGCAGTTTCAATTTCAATGAGCCTGAATTCCCTGTATCAAACAGAGGAATCAGAGGAAGTTCCAGGGGCTCAGGATACAGGGGAAGACGTGGATCTTTTAGAAGCTACTATTCCAGTTCTACCCCTACTAGAACTGTGTACGCAGCAGAAACTCATGGTAGATCCCTTCAGCGAGCTCAGCAAGAACAAGAAAGTTCTTCTACCAATAGCAAATTCAGTCCTGGCACAGTTATTTTGGAAGACCGGTTGAAGGTTTCATATTCTTCCTCTCAGCAAGTAAATGGATCTAATCGGTCTAATTTCTAAAACTAGGAATATTTCCAACTCCTATCCCGATAAAAGATGGATCAACTTCCAAAGCATCTGCTTCCAAGGTACCTGCTAAACCACATATTCCTGTTGGGAAACAAAGACCTCTGGATCAAAAGTATGATATATTGAAACACTTGGCCCAAGTACTAGCCAAGTTATCAATTCTAGATGCTCTGAATATGTCAAAAGATCTTCGGGAAGCACTCATCAAGGCTTTGTCAATTCCTCAGGAGTTTGAAACTGAAATTGCTGCAGCTGAAGTCTATCACATAGAGAATAATCTTGCAGAATTCCATGAAATAATATCTTTTACTGATGAAGATTAAGATGATGTTGTGCATGGACATATTAGACCATTATACTTGTCCGGCAAGGTCAATGGCGTAGACGTCCGAATAACTTTCATTGACAATGGTTCAGGAGTTAACCTCATGCCCATTCGTACACTTCATCGATTGGGCCTCACGGAATTAGATTTATCTCCTTCTACCATGATGTTACAAGGATATGATAAAAATGAAAAAGAACCACTGGGCGAAGTTACACTCAGAGCCCAGTTTGGAGATCTTGTATCCAATTCAGATTTCATGGTTGTTGATCAAGACTCATCCTTCAACATCTTTCTTGGAAGACCCTGGCTACATCAACATGCGGCTATCCCTTCATCATACCATCAATGTCTCAAATATTGTTTTTATGGTCAATTTGGGACATTGTATGGTGATAAGGCCCCATTCAAGACATGTGAGTCTCAATACATTGAGGCAGAATTCTATCACATGAAGGGAAGGGAGAAATCCACAACAAAGGAGATTACCAAAGTTAATGATCCATATGGTTTGGAAAAAAACCAGTAAATCCATTTACACATGTGAGTATAGATTATGTGTTTCCTATCATTCAAATTGACAAGATAGTCCTAAATCAAAATACTCTTATGGAAATATCCATAATGTCAATTACGGCAATCGAGCCAAACAACATGGGAGAAATTGGTAATCTACCAAGCAGTGATGAAAGCACAAATTATGACGTCTTCATTTCATCTACTAAAATCCAACTAGTCTATGCTTTTCCAATTAGTCCAGAAGATGTTATAGCAACATCGGAGGTGAACAATGATGTCGATTCTCAATCCATCATCTCCTCTTTATTACCCAAAGAAGACCCTTCATCATCAATCGGGTCGGAAATGGAAGCTTCTTCTTCAAGATATGCAAATTTTGACATATCTTCGGATCATGAGAATTCTAATTTATTATCTATTATGTAAGTAGAAAAGGAAGAAATAACACATGATGAAGAAGAGGAGGAAGATCTCAGAGATGCTCCTCCAGCATTTGAAGAGGGTATCTCTACCACTGTGGATGAACTCAGAGAAATAAATCTGGGTACAAAAGAAGATCCACTCCCCACTTTAATCAGTGCGGCCATGACTCTTGAAGAGCAAGAGATTTATATTTCTTTTCTAAAGAAAAATATAGATATATTTACTTGGAACTATACAGAAATTCCTGGTCTAGATCCTGATGTTGCTACTCATCATTTGGGTTTACCAGAAGAACATCGAGGATTTAAGCAAGTTGTGAGAAGAACACACCCAACTTATGCTTCCAAATTTGAATCTAAAGTGGATAAGATTATCAAAGCTAACTTTTTCAAAGAAGTTCAATATCCCAAATGGTTGGCTAATATTGTCCCTGTAAAGAAAAAGAACGGACAAATTAGAGTTTGCATCGATTTAAGAGATCTTAATCGGCATTGTCCTAAGGATGATTTCCCAGCTCCGATTACAAAACTTCTAATTGATGCAACAGCTGGCTATGAAGAACTTTCCTTCATGGATGGATATTCCGGATATAATCAGATCTGAATGGCCCCATAAGACGAGGAATCTATAGCCTTCAGATCCCCTCAGGGTGTGTTTTGCTACCGGGTAATGCCCTTTGGCTTAAAGAATGCAGGTGAAACTTATCAGTGTACCATGCATTGTATCTTCAAACCCTTCTTAGGGAAGTTTGTTGAATGCTATGTAGAAAATTTGGTAGTTAAATCCAAACAAAGTTCTAATCACTTGGCTGATTTTGAAGTCATATTCTGCAAGCTTCGACAACATAATTTGAAGATGAACCCCTTAAAATGTGCTTTTGGGGTAACCTTAGGAAAATTTCTCGGCTTTGTTGTACGCCATCATGGTATTAAAGTCGATCTTGAGAAGGCCAAGTAAATCCTTGGTATGTCACCTCCTCAAAATTTGAAAGAATTAAGAGGACTTCAAGGACACTTAGCCTATATTCGGTGTTTCATCGCCAATTTGGAAGGAAAAAGTTTACCCTTCACCAAATTGATGAAGAAGGGAGTCACTTACCATTGGACTGAAGAATATTAAGAAGCATTCGATATTCTCAAGAAACACCTCTTGAGTCCACCGGTACTCATGCCACCTGTTGAAGGAAGACCACTTATACTCTACGTAACAACTCTAGAGCGATCATTGGGTGCCTTTCTTACTCAAAATAATGGTGTTGGGAATGAAAACAGTCTCTAATATCTCAGTCGAACCATGCTTGAAGCAGAAACCTGGTATTCAAGTATTAAGAAGTGCTGCCTGGCATTAATCTTTGAAGTTTAGAAGTTGAGACACTACCTGCAACATCACAAGGTCCAATTGGTATCTCGCAATAACCCGCTCAAATTTATCCTTAGTCGTCCAATGCTTACAGGACGTCTGGAAAGGTGGGCAGTTATTTTGCAGCAATTCGACATTCAGTATGTGTCTCAAAAGGCGATAAAGGGCCAATCTCTAGCTGATTTCCTGGCTGAACACCCTTCAGTGGAAGATACATCTTCAGATATTGAACTCCCTGATGAGGAAGTCTTCTCTATTCAAGAAAGTCCTCAGGCATGGGAAATATATTTTGATGGTGCTTCCAGAATTCCAATAGGGAGGAAAATGGAAAATCCTAAATTCAACAAAGTTGGCTTAGGAATTGTACTCATTTCTCCAGAAAAGCCAGTGTTACCTTATTCTTTCTTATTGTGGGAAGGTGGTACCAATAACGAAGCAGAATACCAAGCTCTCATCGTAGACTTGGAATTAGCGCTTCAAGCACAAGTGAATCACTTAAAGGTGAAAGGTGATTTAGACCTGGTAATCAAACAAGTCAATGGGGATTATTCCATCAAAAAAGAAGAACTAATCCCTTTGTATGATTACATCAGAGAGTTAAAGGCGGAATTCCCTTTGGAACTGACATTTTCTTATGTCCCAAGATCACAAAATGCTCAAGCTGATGCATTGGCTAATATAGCCACAGCTCTGGCAGATCCAAATCGGGACGAGACAACCATCAGTATTTCCCATCGTCGTGCAATTTCACCTTATGTTTGAATCAGAATAGTGGAAATTAATGAAATTTGTCCCATTACTGAACCGTATGGTCATACTACATGATGGATGTCACCTATCAGGGAATACCTTCAAAATGGAACACTTCCATCTGATAGAGATGAGAAAGAACAAATCCGGCGATGCGTGGTTAATTTTACTTTTTATGATAGCCCAGATCACCTAGAGAAAATTCTCTACGAACGTGGTTTTGATAGAGTTGTCTTTAGATGCATTGATGGTGAAGAGACAATGGTTGTCATGAAAGAAGTACATGCAGGAGTCTGTGGTTCCCACCAGTCTGGACATAGACTGTCTGATCAGATTCTAAGGCTTGGATACTTTTGGCCTTCAATGATACGAGATTGTGTCGATTTCACAAAGAAGTGTCATTCATTCCAAGTACATGCAAACTTCATTCATCAACCTTCAGAGTTTCTTCATAAAGCTAAATACTCATGGCCATTTTCCACATGGGGAATGGATGTGGTGGGACCTTACCCTTCGGCTATGGCCAAGCAGTTTAAGTACATTCTTACTGCTACTGACTTCTTTTCCAAATGGGAAGAGGCAATACCTCTCAAGGAATTCAGTTCTAAATGCATTGTTAGCTTCATCAAGTCTAACATCATTACCAGATTTGGTGTCCCTCATACCATATTGATGGACAATAGCACCAATTTTTGTTCATCTGAGGTGAAGAAGTTGTATCAAGAATACAACATCAAATACAACCATTCATCTCGGTATCATGCAGCGGCCAACAGCCAGATAGAAGACTTTAACAAGACTCTTTAAATTATACTATAAAAGATGGTGGATAAAGATAAGAGTTCATGGCCTGATAAACTCTTTCATGCTTTATGGGCTTATCGGACTACCACCCGCACTGCAACTCGGTCAACTCCATATTCATTAGTATATGGAACGGAAGTCGTCCTGCCCATTGAAGTTCAACTACCCTCACTCAGAGTTTCCATTTGTGATCAATCATCTACAGATGAACAATCTCAAAAGTGATTGAATTAATTGGAATGGTTAGATGAGAAAAGATTGTGCACTTTTCACCACTTGGAAGTCTATCATAATCGAATAGCACGAGCTTTTAACAAAAAAGTTCATCTTCATTCATTCGCTCAAGGAGAATTGGTATTAGTTATCAGAACTCCAATGATACCAGGAAAGAAACCTCCCAAACTTGAGCCAAAATGGGAAGGACCTTATTCAATACATAGGGTCTACTCCAATGGAGCTTATTCATTAATCTCAATGGATGGAGAACTCATTACTACTCCAACCAATTCCAGATTTTTGAAGAAGTATTTTGTATATACTACAAAGTACATCTTTCTTCCTTACTATATGACGTTAAACTGTAAAGAAATGGTCCATACATATGACCTTAAACTATTTTCACTTTCGTCCCACATGACGTTAAACTATGAAAAAGTTCCCTAAATGGTCCAGTATGACCCTAAACTGCAACTAGGTCCTGTATGAACTTAAACTGCATAATCCACGGTCTATTCATATGACCTTAAACTATTCTCACTTTCTTCCAACATGAAGCTAAACTGTATCGTCCCTTTTTTTCGTCCAACATGACGTTAAACTGTGGAAAAAAGTCACTTACGTCCAGCAAGACGTTAAACTGTGACGTCCTAATTACATGATGCTAAACTGTATAAAAGTCCCTTACGTCTAGAAAGACGTTAAACTACATAATCATCAAAGATCATGTATGACCTTAAACTACACTTTTGTCTAGCATGACATTAAACTGCACCTTCCACAGTCCATGCATATGACCTTAAACTATTCGCACTTTCGTCCAACATGACGCTGAACTGGGAAAATAATCCCCAATG
Source organism: Viscum album (assembly GCA_963277665.1). Classification (NCBI taxonomy): domain Eukaryota; kingdom Viridiplantae; phylum Streptophyta; class Magnoliopsida; order Santalales; family Viscaceae; genus Viscum; species Viscum album. The sequence goes on from OY728144.1 coordinate 581,412,464, forward strand.
TGTCCAACATGACGTTAAATGGTGTACTCTTTTGTCCTCACTGCAAGACATTAAACTGCACAATCCCCCTATCATCCAACATTACGTTAAACTCTATTGTCCCCATCGTCCTAACTACATGACGTTAAACTGTACAGAAAGTCCGTGATACATCCTACATGAAATTAAACTGTACTGTGTCCCTGCTACATGACACTAAACTGTGCAGCACCAATACTCCTAACTGCAAGACTCTAAACTGCATAGTCCCTTTATATGTCCTACATGACATTAAACTATGTATCGTTAAGGTTGTTGTTACCTCTTGTTTCTCACATCGAGCATGACTCACCTGAGCTTAGAGTAAACCTCAACCATAACACTCTCTTTGGGCCGCTAACCATGTGTAAGTCCCAACAACATTTTTTTTAGTTCATTGTCCCCAAGAACAACTTGATCATTAATTCATTCTTCAATTTAACTACACGGACTGTGATCCTTGCCTTCTAGGCTGGGTATGTAGGAAACCTCCCAAGGTTCATGCCAAAAACCAATCTCTTCACATCGGTTCACCTCCATCTCATACGATTTTGATTCGTGAAACCGCCCCTAGAATCAATATCTTTACATTTGTTCACTTTCCTCTTTGTTATACGACGTTAAACTATACAACACTTTTGTCCAGTATGACAGAAAACTACAATATTCTTTGATTCCATCACCTGAGAGGGAACCATTATTTACATTGATTTTTTTCAATCATGTTTCATTTCAAAGACTACATGCATACAAGGAAACGCCCAAACCTATTATCTTGGGTAAAGCCATCATTGTACTAAAGTCCCCTTTCACCCTCACATGTATGAACCAAATTTGTACAAAGGGTATTTCTAGAACTACGTATGTATTGATTCTCATCCTTATGGGATACGTAGGAATGTCCGAGTGTCCCTCGAATCCAGCCCCAAGTCTTTGGGCCTAACCCCAAATTCCACTTTCAGTCCCTTGGATGAAAAACCCCCATGAAAACACACATTGTGTATTTCTTACAATGGTCCAAGCTCTATGACCCTAAACTAAGATCTCTAATCCTTTTGTCCCACACGATGTTAAACTGTAGTTTAAGAACTATGTATGGCTTGATTCTAATCCTTATGGGATACGTAGTGAAGTCCAACATTTCAATTCAGGACCCAGCCACAACATGATTATGGTTAGCATTGATCTGTGTATCTCTGTATACATTGAACAATATCCATCTTTATGTGTCATAATCCTAACCTTAAATATTTTAAGATCCTCATAACCCTTTTCATGACTTTTAGTCACAAAAATGTCAAACTTCTGAGAGTTCTTTTGTCTTACTATGCAACACGTGCCCATAGGAGGCCTTGCATAAGCAGTCTACATAACAGACTTGTTAGCCAAATGATACTATTATTTGACTATGCAGCCAATGCCTTAGGTGGCCCTGCATAATTCAACCCCCTAACGGGTTTTTCGGATAGTGGTAACTTCATTCTTGGGAAGAATGCCTCTTTTGTCCTTATTTGTCTTAAATGACAGTATGTAAGGATCTGAAAAAACAACCATCCTTAACATATTTGTCCCATATCCCTTTTCATGATCTGAAAGTATTCAAGTCTATGGTTTATATTATCCTTCCCTACATTTGGGTCAGACCTTTATAGGAGTGATATTCATCCAGTTCTTCGATAATCTTGTTTGGAAATATCTTCTCCATATTCAAGTACCTCTTTCCATATAGAAAACTCTATACTTGGGAATATTTGAATCTCCATAAACATTCACTGGCTTTTAGCACTAGGAAAGTAAATTTCTGAGAGTTCTTTTTCCTGACTACGCATCACGTGCCCATAGGCGTCCTTGCATAAACAGTCTACATAACAGACTTGTTAGCCAAAAGATACTATTTATTTGACTATGCAGTCAATGCCCTTAGGTGGCCCTGCATAATTCAACCCCCTAATGGGTTTGTTAAATAATGGTAACTTCATTCTTGGAAACTACTTATTCTAATTCCTTTTATCTCTTTTTCATGTCATTCCTCAGATTCCAATATTCTTAAGTCATATCTTACATATTTTCCCTTATACTTGAGTATGGTAATATGTTTTCAGATGAATTATCAAGGAATTTAGTCAATTATAATCCATTCAGTCAAAGATATTTCGACATTAAACATCAGCCTTTTTATGTCCGATGTGCATGACTTTAAACTGCCCACAAAAGACAAAGGAACTCTGAATAAAAGTCAAGTTCCCAGCTCACTAAATATACATTTTGTATGATTTAGGTAATATTGAGAAATTAAAAGGTTCAACTTTGTAGGGTTATTTTCATTAATCCTAGTAAAAATCAAACTATGCTTGCTAGGCCCATTGGCTTAGGTAAAATCTAAAGTATGTAGCAAAAGAGAATGCAAGTACAAATACCTATACAATAGCGTGACAACAAAGAAACATCAGAAAACAGAGCAACCAGTGCGGCTAAGGTGACTTGCACGGAGAGAACTCGAAGGTTTGAAATCCATAAATCCGGATGCTTTGTACGGAAGTGAGGCCCTCTATTTATAGATGTGGTTGGGACCGAGCGTGATCAAGGGACATAGCCCTGCGCAACTTGAACCTGCGCGCCAAGTGTTGCGCACTGAACACTTGCGCGCCACCTTTCCTTTGGATGTCTTGTTTTTCCTCAGAGTCACATCCACATTTCTTTCGGATCCAACTCTGAGGGGGGACTTTTTTTTATGCTCCTTTTCCATCACAGAGTCCAAAGGAATGTAAAGGGAAATGACTTAGCACAAATTGATTCATCCTTTGAAGAAAATATCAAAAATCGACAAAGGGGTGAACAAGGAGAACATTGCCCATGGGTCGCGCAAGTTCCCTCATAGTCGCGCAAGTCACTTGCGCGACCTAAGTGATAACCACCCGGGGTCTTCTCCTGCCTATAAATAGACCCTGTGGACCCCCCATTCGAAGAGGATTTTTTTTTCAGAAACTCAGATTTGAGCTCCCGGTGCCCTAGTCTCTTCTCAAAGCTTCCGAAACACTTCTAAGGTAATTTCTTACCTAGAACGGAAGATCTAAAGAGGGGGAGGAAGGCCTAAGTATTGAAACTCATCAACACTTGCGTGCCTGAGTGGCCAGCCCTTAAGGGAAAAAGGCCACACTTGCACGTCGCCTTACTCCTTCAATAGAACTTGTGTGCCCATCTTCTGGAAGAACCTCAAGGGGATTCTAAAGGCTTTAATCAAGAGTCGCTCAAGTATTATCATACTGGTTAACCATCGTGCAAGTAACCCATGTGTCACTCAGGCATACCTGTGCGACCAGGACTTGTGTGCCCACACAGTACCTGCGCGCCTACCAGGACTTGCGTGCCCCTTCCTTTTTGGGTGCCCTTCTTTCCCATTTCACCCCTCTTAGGCCATTCCACCTTTCCTATTCAAGGTTCAGTCTTCAAGAAACTCTTCAAATCCATTTATGGCATGATTTCTTGATTTGACTTCCTTATCTGAAAGGAATTCTGTGGAATATCTCTCAAAACCTAGTGATTTATACATCTTTATGTCACTAAAAATTGAGATTTCATTCATTCAACCTCATCCTTTAAGATGAGAGAATCTCTTATCCTGGGCCTCCTTTTCAGGAATAAGCCCCAGTCATAATCCTCAAACATGGGCATCCTCCTTAGGAGTAAGGACCAACCATAATTATCTTAACCTGGGCCTCCTTTTTAGGAATAAGCCCCAGTCATAATCCTCAAACATGGGCATCCTCCTTAGGAGTAAGCCCCAACCATAATTCTCTTAACCTGTGATTCCTTTTTAGGAGTAATCCCTAGTCTAAAACATGGGCATCCTCCTTAGGAGTAAGCCCTAAGTACCTTAATTTTTCAAATCTCTTAACTTGGGCTTCCTTTTCAAGAGTAAGCCCCCGTATTAATTTCTCTTAACCAGTCCTAATTTACCTTTGATCTGGGATTTCTTTTCAGAAATAAAACCCAATCATAAGTCCTCTCCTAATTTGGGCCTCCTTTTCAGGAGTAAGCCCCAAGTTAGAGTATTTAAAATCTCCATGAACCACATATACCTTTATGAACCCTACTCCTAGATTTCTTCCCTAAAGTGAATCCTAACATTCATTTATCTGGGCAGTCATACATACATAAGTCCCACATTATTTCTTATGATTGCATCTTTTATGGAACAATTGTCTAATTTTTACCAATACCTCTTGTTTCTCACACCGAGAATGACTCACGTGAGCTTAGAGTGTAAAAGTGACTATGAAATTCTTCTTTGAGCCATCAATCATAAACACCATACTCCCTTACTCGAACTACGTGGGTTCTGATTCCTTTTCCAAACAAAGGATACGTAGGTAGCCCGTCTGTGGGTTCGATCCCAACTCTAAAATGATCAATGTCCTTCGGAATGACAATAATCTTCAAGTGCCCCACTGTGTGGCTTTAAAACTCACATGGTCATCATAATGACCAAGAGACTTCTATATAAATGTGTCGAAGGGTACCATTGACCAAGAATCTCTAATAAATACAGATTATTCTCAATCGATGAAGAACCTAAAATATATAAAAAAGATTCTCTAAAATTCCTACATATTTTATCATTGATTGTCAGATATGAATGAAAGCTCATTTTATACTTGGTAACGTAATAAGGATTCACGAACATAACTTAAATCTATAAAGAGAGTCCCGGAGTAGACAATAATTCCCCTCAAAAAGGTGTGATGAGTCCGACCTCCCATCCTCTCAACCAATGTAAATTCCTAAACCTCATCAGTCCATAAACTAATGAGCACCTACCTTTGGAAAGTAGGTCCGAATGGATGTGGAATCATTGGATGTTTCTGGTTCAACGAACAAACCCATTAGAAACTGATTGGAACGTTTGAACCTCCCATCAAAAGGAGTTCATTCCCGAAATCCGAGGGATACAGTATGTTCACTGATGTTTTCAATGAATAGGTTACATAAAAGGATAGTAATTCTTAGCTTTTATGTGATAGAAATTGATTCTCCATCTCTTCATTTAAGGAAGAGAATTTATAGTTCCAATAAAAGTGATACGATCCATCTGTTGGTATTATGTGTAATCTTTAAAGCTAATTCAAAAACTCTCTATCATTATAAAATCACCATTTTTCTTGAGAAGAAGGAACTAACCCCCTGTGTTGATTGGGAGTCCTCTCAGTGTGATTGAGGATCTATTGGATGGTGTACCACCTATGGAGACAGGGGTATTTCATCTACTTCATAGGTAATCACCATCAAGATAACATCAAAGAGTAAAATATAAATGAATTGTCTACATGGGTAAATTTTATTTATTTTATTTATTTATTTAACACATTTCTTTGATTGATGATAGATTGAGAATTTCCATGGGTTTCTAGGACTGTTAATGATTATTTAGTGATCTCTCAAACCCCATAATATATATATATATATACATTAAGTATATAGAATGTAAGTAGGATAGAACTTATGTCATTTTTTCACCTTGATCTCCCTTCGGTCATGGGTTTGAGCCTTATGACCTTAATAGACACAATGGGCGATCTCCTAACCTGCAAGCTAACCTTTTTCCAAAAAATGTGATAAATATTTTATAATTTTTTTAGTTTTTTATCTTTTTAAAATCATAATGTTTTCTCTTATTTTTTTAATATAACAATAAAATAAAATAAAATTTATTAAAAACTTGTTTTTTCTTCTATAATGCACTTATATTAGAGATATTATCTAAACATGGACCCCAAACTTGTCTAGTATTTTCTGGTTTATAGGTTGTTTCTTTCAACTCCTCTTGAATTTCATGTTTATGGAATTATTTTATGAAAATTTATGGTCTATGATAATTTCCCTTGAAGATATGACCACTACTGTGATCCTAAATCACAATTTCATCATGATGGTATACATGATGCACAATGTTAGTCCCTAACCATTGGAACAATAATTTCTCGAGGGGTAAACCATGTTTAGAACTATAAAGAAGAACATGTTTTCATTGTCTAGAGTGTTTCAATTTAATATTTCTACATTGTTTGTCTTGAACTTTAGATTTATTGATTCTAAAATTTTTATAATCATCCATCATAAGTTCCTTAAGGTCTAATTTACAGATTATTCTTGCTAAGAAAATATTAAGATTCATTTTCATGATTTCAAAAAAATCCTTGAACTTAATTTTAACTAGAAAATGGAAGGATCTTCCATAAACCAACTAATATGGTGACATTATTAATATGTTTTTAAATGCGCTCTGATATTCCCCAAGGGAATCCAAGAGATTCAAAAACAAATCCTTTCTAGAGGGGTTAACAGTCTTTTTAAGAATTTACTTAATTTCTATATTCTTCAACTCAACTTAACCATTAGTTTGAGTGTGGTAGGATATGGACACTTTTTTAGATATTAAATTCCTAGAAATTAGTTCCAAGAAGGTTGAAATACATAAATGGGTTCCATGATCATGATGATAGACCATGTAATTCCAAATCTAGAACATCTGTTTTCTTTGATAAAGTGAATTGCAGCCTGATGATCATTTTTAGAGACATATTTAACAACTAGGATGTTCTAGAGATATCCCATAGAGTTCTATATTGGCCCTATAAAATCAACTCCCCAACAATAAATTATTTATGCTGTTATAATGGGATTAATGGGTATTTGATTCCTTTTAGTGAAATATCCTAGGTGTTGACCCGAAAGAAAAATTTGACAAAAAAGGGTAGGAATCCCTAGAGATACTATCCCAAAATAAAAAATTCTTAAATTTTTTTTTAGTGTTTTAATTTGTGAAAAGTGTCCTATGAATGGATCTCCTTGAAAAATATTGATAATGGAATCTTTCTAGACCTCTATAACACATCCCCTAATGACCCAATGAGGAAAAAACTTGTAAATTGTATATCATAGAACACATAGTGTTCTGAATAATAAATTAATTTCAACCAAGGTTTACTCCCTAATAATTTTAGAATGATTCTCATAACCATGTTGTTTTTTATATCATCATGCCATGGGAAATTACTTACATAATAGAGATACCCAACATGGAATGAATCTGACATAGAAAGATGAGATGAATTATCTTTTAATTTCAACCTAAAAATGTGATCATCTACCACATTTCCTACAATATTTTTTCCCTTAATTATTATTTCAAATTATTAAAAGATAATGACTTACATAATCAATTTTTACTTTGTATCTTGTTATTTTAATTATTTCAATGTTGAATGGTACATGAAAACAATAATGGTGGATCCTAAGATATATGATATAAAATTATATAAGGAAAATACAATGAAAATAAAATATTTTCCATTGGTGATATATTTGATTTTTTCATTATTTAATTATTTTCTTCCATAAACAATGACAAATAGAGTTTTATCACATCAATTTCCCAATACATCTCCAGAAGTAAATTCACAAGCATCCCACATGAGTTAAAAAAAGTTTTCAATTAATATTTCTCATAATGGTTGGAGATACAATCATGAATTGAGTTTCGAGATGTATTACTCATAGGTCTCTATCCTTAAAAAAATTACATCTTTCACAAATAGAGTAAAAAATGATTCGTGTAATGAATTTTATGTTCTTAATGAACCTTATATAGAAACTATAATTTCCATAGAAGTATCCCACAACATTGAAATTTTTTGGAGAGAGAAGGTAATAAATAATATCTACTGTGGATCTATCAACCTCAATCCCTATAAAAGTGACAAAATTTCTAAGAATTAGTCCTTCTTTTACCATGAAATAAAATTTTTCCAATTTAGTATAATATTATTATAATTATATCTTGACAAAACCCTCTCAAAAATTATAATGGATCCATCAAATGTATCACGAAATATATAGAAGTTATTCATAAAGAATTATAGAAACTTCTCCACCATATCAATTAATATTTCCATCATGCACCGCTGGAAGTTACCAAGGATATTACATAACCTGGAGGGCACAAACTTGAATGAAAAAAGTGAAAATAGATATGTGAATGATATTTTTTCCATGATATTATACGGATCCCTAAATTTTATTATACATTTAATACCCATCTAGGAAGTAGTAGAACTCATTTACCACTACACACTTAAAGACTTGATCAATGAATGTAAAAGTAAAATGATATTTCTTATTGAATGGGTTTATCTTCATATAGTTGACATAAACTCTTCATCCACTACTCACCCTTGTGAGGAGAATATATCCATTCTTATTGGTTAACATAGTAATTATATCATCCTTAATAACCACTTGAATTGGGATTACCCACTCACTGTCATCAATGAGGTAAATAATACCTACTTTAAACAACTTAAAGAGTTACTTCCATACTGCATCCAAGAGATTGGGATTGAGTCTTCATCAATGTTAGTGACATGGTTTAGAATCAGTTTCAATAATAATACTATGTGTCTCGATGAGTGGGATAATACTTGAAATATTATAAATTATCCACATAATTACCTTCTTATGCCTGATCAAGACATCCAAAAGAATTCTATCTTGGTTAGAATTAATAGAATACGAAAATACAACAAGAAGGGTTTGGTTATCCCCTAATAATTAATTCATGAGTGAGGTTGGTAGGAACTTGAATTTGAGCTTGGTTTGGTTAAAATTTCCAAAATTAGATTGAGAAATTAAATCAAACTAAGTTTATTTTTATATATTTCTAGACATATCTGGTTCCTTTAGAATAGATGTTTTAGCCACCAAATTGGTTATATTGGTGTTGGTAATGGGTATAATCCCAATTTTTATGACTTATTCAAATGGTTAATTGATTAGTGATTTTGAAAAATCATTATAAGAGCTATATGAAAAGATTCAATTCAAGGAGACAAATTTCCCTCATGTGAATAGCAGAAATAAATCTCATATTAACATAAACATCCTTAAAAAAGTAATTAAAATTACTCATGTTCACTTCCAACACTACCTTTCAAATTTATATTAGGAAACTCCTCCTCATCCCTTATTTGAAATATTTCAATATAAATTTTTAGATCGAGGAACATCTTCTTGGAGGTTATGGTCATGTTACTATTTATAGCTTGGATAAATGAGTTGGTTGTTATTAATACAGAATAAACAAGGATGGTAGTATTTTTTCCCAAGAATAAAATTTCAAATTATTTTAAAGGAAAATTAAATCATGAGGGTAAATTAAATTCTCAAATTTTACCATAACATCCATTAAGATACCCTTAAGAACTGAAACATTGTGATTGATGAGATAGAAAGTGAAAGAAGTGGGTTAGATCTCCTCAAGACCGAAATAATAGCACAAAGCATATGTAATGATGTGAAAAATATATCTTAGATCACATAAGGCATTGAATATGTTTCTCTTTCCTAATAAAACATTGAGGTATGGAAAATTGGGGTCTCTCAACTTAAGAAGCATGGTTCTCATGATAGTGGTGCTCACATTGTGAGTCAAAAGGAATTGGATTTTATGAGAGAATTTCCTTTTTAAATTACTTAAGTCCTTAAGGTAGTTAAATTATGTAGGTATAGATTGGATTTAATAAAGAAATGGGATATTGATCTCAACAAATGGGAACATTTCCCTCAATGTTTTATTCATCTCAGGTTGGTATTTTCCACTCATTATTTGGGTAAATAGAGCATATTTCTAGATTGTTTGGGGATATGGTGGTTTCTACACATGATAATTATATTTTTCATATTTTAATGGTGTTTATTAAAAAAATTCATGAGATTTTGAAGCCTTAGATGGTTTATGAATTCTTAGTTCAGGTTTTTCAATGATTTTCCCATTTCACACGATAGTGACTACTTTGATCTATTTTAGAGAGGATTGTGTGAAAATAGATTATCCCCATATAGTATAAGTGGTAATGGGTTACATACAATTTTTAATGGATTTAAATTCATGTTTTAGGTATGAATATTCAGAATTCATTTTTTCCATTTAATTTTATAGTGTCTTGATTAACGGGAGAGGAACATATTGGGTATGGGTTTGAACTGGTTGGTTAGTCCCATGCTGATATCTAGGTTGTAAAATGGGTTATTGGATAGGTTTTTTGGAATTATAATAGGTTATGTTGGAATTTTATCGTTTGTGATTGAAATAAGTAATGTGTGGAAAATTTTATGGAGGGTGGGTATTTAGACCTTACTGGTAATTGGGTTGTTGATTATCTCTCTAACAGAATCCTAGATGATCATTATACCTTTAATTGAAAATGTTTTGGAACTAAGGATTCAAAAAATTAAAAGTATTGAACTCTAAAATTTTACCTCCTTTAATCACATACATTATGGAAGTAATGGTTTGTAAATTTTCAGTCATATGATGATGTTTTCCATATATTATGAAAAAAGGGTCAATATATTAAATTTATTAGACTTTATTAAGATCGATCTCTATGACCTTACTAGTGATAGATGAAAGTTTTTAATTGAGGATTTATTCCTACCTAAAAATGTGTATCCCATTGGATTTGGGTGTATTCACATAATAGATTTTGGTTCACCATGTCGGGTTATGTTAAGAAAGACTTTTCAAATACTCATAAGCATCATTCTATGATTCATTTTGAAAGTCCCATTACATGTCCTATCAATGAATTGGTTTTTTTCTTGTCCTAACCCTTTATAAAATATTTTCACTTATTACAAGATTAAATAAACATGTTTAGGTTATTATTATTAGGGTGATAAGACATTTTCTGATCAAATATTGAAGTTACGAGAAAGGGGTAAATTCTAATAACTTATACTACTAATAGATTTAGAGGAAAGAGTTATCATAAAAATAATTATAAAACATGTTGTTATAATTATTTATTCATGTGTCAAAGTTGGATTATTATTTTTATAATTTAACTTTGATGCATTGTTCATTGAGTGATTTAGTTGATGTGGTGATTTCATTAGACTGTGTTATTTTATGCTCATGAATATTGGATCCATGAGGCACTTATTATTTGAAGATCTTTAAGAAGTGTAACTATTATTACCATAATATAGTTTCTATGTATGTTGGGGGTTGGGTAAAATTGTACTATAATAAAAAAATATTAGTTGACTGATCAATTAATCTTAATCTTTCTTCATCTTATGATTTTGATTAAATCTTTTATTGTAATACCTTGTAATCACTTATAGTAAATGATTTTATTTCCTATGGATTGTCTTTTTTTTAACCACACAATTCATTGTGTTTGTTTATTTTATATTACATATCTTTCATTTTTTTCCCTTTTAGTGTCCTCCATGAGTGCCTCTTATGATTTTCATAAGGATTGTGGTTAGGGTTTGTGTTTGGATTTCGTTGCTTCCTAATTCTCGAAACATATTACGATGGTGCCAATTTATTCATTAACTTCTGATGAAATCATTCTTCACTTGAGTCCTAGAGGTTAAATAGTTTTAAAAAAGTTAATTCTCATGTAACAGTTGGATTCAAATCTTGGTTTGGATTTATTAAAGGGATCTCAGACAGCGGCTTCAGGAAAGTGTGATGTAATTGTAATTTACCCTATTTTAGATTAAATGGGAGTTTTCAATCTTTGGAACATAGCATTGGAAGAGGTAAATTTATGGAATGGAAAGTTTTATTGATCATACTTTGTCCTATATAAGATTTAGGTAGAGTAAAATATATTCTGAAAGAATATCTATCTAACATTGTTTGAGAAGAATCCAAATCCAATGGAAAAGAGAGTGTGGAAGAGGATATTTAGGAAGAAACTGGTAATTTTTCTAATTATCATATCCTGTAATGTTCCCTTAAACATATTTGATGTAAAAAAATATAATAATTGAGGGCCAAGAATGTGAAAATATATGACAATCCTTCCACAATGAATAAAATTTTAATGTTGTAAAATAATTTTGGCATGGGGAATTCATAAGGAAAGATAGTGGTTGATCGACTAAATGAATTCAGCATGATCTTTAGTCAATTAGATTTAAGGCATGTCGGCCTTGATTCTACTGTCAATGATTATGAAATCATGGGATGTTATGGTGACCACTATGAGTAATTCTACGGTAAAAGTGATTTCATATTCAAGCATATTTGGGATTTGGTCATGAATTAAGAGATCAGTAAAATATATGTCTCACAAACTTCTATAAGTAAATTTAGTTTCTTAGAAGATAGGGGATGGTCCACTTAAAGGATTTAGAAAAAAAAATAGTAGAAAACAAAAGAAGTAATAACCAATGGATGTCTCATGGACCCAAAGACTTTGCATGTTAGAGCTGTGAAAAAAATGGACACTTATAGAAGGATTTATAGTAGTGGTGTGAAGACTTTAGAAATTATAGTTTTGGATCATCTAAAAACACAGTTGCGGAAGGGGTGGACAACATTTGGGATCTAAGTGTCAGAATTTCAATGAAGTAATGGATCCTTGATTCCAAATCATCATTTAAATCAACTTTCAAAAGTGGATGTATGAAGCTCGTATTTTTCCATATTTTATTCTATAATTCAATTATTTAAATTCCAATATTTTTTAAATTTAAGTTTAATAATAACATTTTATAGTTTTAGGCTTAATTTTGGTTTAATTTTTAAAATGGTTTAATTTTTTCCTTTTCTATCATCTTCATATTTTAGCCATAACATTTTCTAAAATGATAAAAATTGAAAAATTCATTTTTGTAGATGTTAATTTTTTTTGGGATTCATTTCATTCAACTGGACCTAAAGATAAATCCAACAATACATGGACAGAATAAAGAATTCAATTTGGGCCATAGAATCTTTACACAGTTTTGACTATTCCTAATTTTGATCTCATATCTCACACAGAATAGGTCCAAAAGAGGTGAAACTTTAAATGAAGATATATGAGAGGATTTTGAATCTTTTTATTGGTTGTGGATGCTTGATATTTATATGTTTAAAATTTTATAAAGGAAATTGAAACTGGATCAGAATTTAAAGAGTCTGTTTGGCTAGAAATTTGTTTTAGTAATCTTATTATAACATTTTCTATATTTTCCATAAAAGACGAACTTTTTTGGGAGAATATTTAATACTTTGAGAAACAACATTTGGTAATATTAAATTATGAAATTTGGAAATTAAATTGCTTATACATGAACCAAATTTATAGGACCTATTTGGAGGGAATTTATCCTTTCCTCTTGCCAATAAATTTATAACTCCACATAAATTTTAAGAAGTAATCCATTTTACAGTATCTAAGAAGGAATTATTGTTTTTGTTAAGTCCTATAAATTTTTATATATATCATTGTATTTATATCTTCTTATTCTCTCTAATTTTATATTTTTCCTCCTTCTATAAATCTCATCTCTATGAAAATGGAGAATTGAATTTAGTAGTTGTTCGAAGGGTGGGAGTAGTATTTGTTTGAGTTCTTTGTGTTTTAGAACTTCTCTTTATTTGTTTTTCAAAGACTTTTATTAGTTTTTAAATTGATTACAGTTAGTGGTATCCATTTTTTCACTACTATTGTTTTCTTCTTCCTTTTCCATCAATATTAATTCCCTTAACTATTTAATCCATTCATACAGAGGAGTTTAACTTGGATAGTGATGCTCAGCAAAAAGTTTGCCTAGCTACATTTAGGAAGAATATTATCTTATATGAAAATGTCTTAGAATTAGGTTGTAACAATTAAAACAATAAGGGTGTTGAGTGATATTTATTGATATTTACATTGAATAAGATATTGATAATATTTTTAATAAACAATGATAGCTTCATTGTAAACTACTAGAGACAATAAATATTCTTTCATACTAACCTCGTTATGTCTTCTTTTTAATTTTTTCAATATTTTTATATCATATATAAATATATATCATATGAATTTTCTAAAACTCTTCTCCTTTGTGTTTTAATTTATAGTATATTTTAATTATAAATAGTAAAAATAGGAATTTAGTGTTTTTATGAGTGCCCCCCTCAACCCCAAGTTATTCCATTATAATGCATTCTTAGGTAAAATAAGAAATTAGTGATAGGGATTCACAAAAAATACTACCATCAATGTTATTTCTATTTTTTGTGAGGCCAATAGTTTTAACATGCAATTTTTTCACAAAAACAAAAAAGAATAATAAATTTCAAAAAAAATAAAAAAATAATAATTTCATCATATATATTTCATTTTTAGGGTCAAAGATGGACTTTTATAATGATATTGTACATGCTTGTCCTATTACTTATTTTGATGAATCTAACAGTGAAGATTCATTGAGTATTTGATGGAAACAAAATTTCAACATTCTTGAAGAATTGAGTAAAAAAAATAGAGATTCTTGGCACTACGGTTAGGAAATTAATAGATCTATGGATGAAAAAAAAACAATAAAAAAAGATGAAGAATAATTAAATCTTATTCCGCACACATTTCAAGTTAAATAACCTAGGGAATCCATTAAATAATACGTAGATGGTTCATTTACCTCTCAAATAAATTAATTCCTAGTGGCTATGCTTCAAGAGAAAGAGTTTAAGGATGAAATTTACTAGGGATCTTCTTTTTGTGAGCATTAATTTTATTTAAATTCATTGATTATGAATTGAAAAATTTACTCCCTTATTCTAATTTTCAACTTTCAACTGAAATGGTATAGTCCCAATAAGAAGAAAAAAATAAAGTGACCACCTCTAAGGAGAAAATGGTGGTGGAATTAAAATAATATATAGATCACAAGGAGTATGTGGTGATAGGAATACCTTTTATACATCAAAATAGATATCACATGGAGGAGAACACTATGATATTTTATAATGATCCCCTTTACCTTTTCCACCCTCCCACTTCCTACTTCCACATCTCTCTTTTCTATCTTGATAGTTGGGACATTTAATTTTTACATTGGGGGTTCTCACTCTTGGTATCCACCTAAGGATATTGGAAGAAATAACATCTTGTGATTCATTCCACAAAAACCATATCCAGCTTTCGATTAGGGATGAATATATATAAATTCTTGACTATGGGAAGTAAAAATCTATCACCCACTTGGGGGGTCCAAACTAAGACTTATCCCTTTATCTTCCATTTCCTTTCGCTTTCTATTTATTTATTTTTAGTTTAATAAATTTATTATTTTTTACTTTTCTTTTTTATTTTTTAAATTGGAAGAAATTTGGAGCTTAACTCAAGGTTATCACTGCCCAAATAAATTCAGGTTGTGTATTTAATTCTCTTTGGTTTTTTTATCCTTGTATTTTTAATATGTTCAAACTTAAATTAATGGTAATTAAATTTATGTTTGCGGGTGAGTTGACCTATTTATGAGTTTTTGTTTATTATTTTTTTTCATATTTTTAGAAATTATGAACTTCAATGAATATTCATCATCATTTTTCACTCTTGAATTTATTTTGAGAAATTTTTCTCTATTTTTGATAAAATGGGTTTTATATTATTATTATTATTAATATCGAACTTTCTCTTGAAATTTTATTTTAAAACATTTTTATGAGATTGACCAATTTTAATAACTCATTCCCATGAAACATTGGTTCAAAATATCTTTCTAGTATTATGAGGTATTCTAAAATATTTTAACATATTCTTCCTAATACCCCCACTTTATTGAGAGAAACATAGATTTTTTTTGTGAACCCGAATGTGTGATTTTTATCTTTCAAAGATTTGGATTTCATAAAAAAAATCTATATGATTGAGGTGTTTCTCTGGATAGAAAAATGTTAAACTTGATACCTAATTTTACCTATAACCTTTTCCGTACTTAGAATACATGAATTAACTTATAGGTTTAAGCCAAATTTTCATTACATACCTTCACTCTTAATATTTTTACTTTGATATTTCAATTTTTTATATGTTTTTTTGTTTTTTGTGGGTGTTATTTGAGAATAAATTAATTACATGGTGGTGTCAGTTTTTTATTATTCTATGTGGTGGAAGAGATCCAAATGGGCATTATTCTTTGTTTATTTTACATTATTCATTTTATCCTTTTCTCCTAAAAATTTATAAAAATAAAAGAAATAAAAAAGTGAGATGAGATAGAATTATTAAATGGTATTACTTTTATAATTTTTTATCCATTCACTACAATTCTTCATTATCTCATCTTCCATGAAAAAAATAAATAATAAATAAAAAGGAAAAAACTTTTAAAAAAGGAGAATTAGGTTGAGACCATTCATTGAATTTATTGTATGATTTATGGACCATGATATTAAAAAAAAATTGGGGGGGTATATTTGTAAAGTGAATTAAGTAATGATAATTCTATGATTTCTCTAAAATATCCATGTATAATACTTAAGAGTTTAGTCTCCTTTTTTTATCCTTAAATTTTTAAATATTTTTACCCACAAACACCAGGCCACCAAAACCACCTTGAAAATTTTCTCATGATTGAAAATATTTTTATGCTACACTGTATGGGTAGATGATAATTTTCAAAATATTATATTTATATGTTCATTTTCCAAGTATTAGTATAACTCCAGATTAAATTCTTCTTGAGTGAAGTGTGACATGAAATCCCTTGTGAGGTAAGTAGTAATTGGTTCATGGATATATTTTTGAGGTTGAAAAAATTTAAATATGAAAGAATAAAGTGAAATATATTTTTTTTCATATATAAGGCATGATGGAATTATATTTTGGATAATATCTTATAAATTTTATAAATTTTTATTTTAAGTGTGGATTTTTATTTTTATATTTGATGATTGACTGGGAGTGTAATGATTAAGTGTGGGGGATTGATGAAGGTTTAATTTTTTTATATTTTATTTTAGAATTAAATTATTTAAATCCCATAATTTTATTATTTTAAAGGATATTGTCTCATTTTTTTTCTAGGAATAATTTGGGCTTAACTATGATAATGGTTTAATTTTTTATTTTTATATCAGCTTATTATTTCATCCATAAGATTTTTTATAATGATTAAAATTGAAATTTTTATTTTTATATACTTCAATGTTTTTTTGGATTCAATTCATTCAACTGGATCAACAACTAAATCTAACCATAAATGGCGCAAATAAAGAATGTAAGTTGGTCCTCAAAATCAGTGCATAGTTTTGATGAATTTTAATGTAGATCCCATATCTCACATAATACTGATTCAAAAGAGGTAAACTTTTTATCAAGATAGAGTATAGGCTTAATAAAAATTTTATTAACTATGTTTACTCAAGATTCATTCATTTAAAAATCGATAAATGAATGGGAAACCAGAAGATTTGAATTCAAAGAGTTTCTCATGCCAGAAAATATTTCTTCTGTAATCTAGTATTAACATTCGTTACACATGTCCAAATAATATAACATTTTTGGGAGAATTGTTAAGGAAGAAAAAATTTGTTAAATAAAAACTTATAAGATTTATTCATTCAATGTCCCAAACAAGCAAACAATTTCATAGGATGGATTTAGAGTGAAACCATCCACCCATCTTGCCTATAAATTTATACCTCCACTTAAATTTCAAGGAGTTAGCCATTTTTTAGTATATAAGTAAGAATGCTTTTCATTGTAATAGTCTTATACATTATTATATTTTTTATCTTCTTCTTATCTCCAATTTTCTCTTTTATTTTTATCTCTCAAAGTACCTCATGTACATGAAAAGGGAGAACTAACTTCAATTATTTTTTAAAGTGAGGGATAAGAGTCTGTTTGATTTCATTGTGCCTCAACACATATCTTTATTTTATTCAATGAATTTCAATAGTGGTTAAATTTATTATAGTGATAATTCTCCTTGTTTTTACTACCATTTTTTATTCTTCCTTATTCATAACTATTCCATCCCTTCACTATCTAATTCATTCATATGGTGGAGTTTAAATTTGATAGTTATATTTAGTGAAGAGGTATCTGATAGGAATTTTGGAAGAGTATTATCCCACATACATAGGTCTCAAATTGAGTCAATAAAAATTTGAATAAGGATGGTTTTGAGTGATAGTTATTTATCTCAACATTGAATGGAATGTTAAGAATATTTTTAATGAACAAAGATATCTTCACTCTGAACTCCTAAGGATAGTAACTCTTCTTTCATACTAACCTCATCATGTCTTATTTTCCATTTATTCTATATTTTAATATCATATATATATATATATACATATCTCATATGAATTTTATTAAAACCTCACTAATTAAATTTTTCATTTATATTATATTTTAGTCATATGTAGTAAAGATAGGAATTCAATATTTTCCTGAGTGTCATCCTCAAGAGATATTTCTTGGTCTATGCCACTATAATGCATGCTTAGATAAAATAATAAATTATAGGTTGGGATTCTGAAAAATCCCTCCCATCATGGATTCATAAAAAACTATGTGTTGATAAGCCTTGTAAAAATCCACCATGTGAATGGAGAGGTGCTTGAGGTCATAAGAAAAGGATATGTGGGTATTAGAACGAAGAATAAATGTCTGATGCATCTTCTTTTGTGTATAGTGATTGGAAGATTACAAATGGTTAGATGGTGGAAACCCATGGTGTGAAATGTGGATCTTTTCACCTGACTGGGGTTCCAAAAGATATCATTCATATTGGAGAAACAACTTTCAGAATAGAAAATTTGTGAAACAACCATCTTAGTTATATTAGTGAGAAATGTTAAGGGACCTTGGATGTTATAGGATTATTGAATCCTGATTATGTGAAGTATGGAACATGTGAAGGTAATATCTAATATAAGAAATAAAGGTTTCATTTGATTCAGAATGAAGGACTCCTTAGAATCAAAAGCTTGATCTAGTTCACATTGATATATGGGGACAAATACCAGTTTGATCTCAGGGGATCACACTATATTATCTTATCTACATCAAATATTCCACATGAAATGTTTCGGTGTTTTTCCTCAAACTTAATTATGAGGTCTTCTAGTCATTCATCATATGGAAATATATTATAGAAGATGATATTAATGTGACTAAAATATCTTTGATATATTAATAGGGGTGGGTATTGGGGGATATATTTTAAAATTATCTATTGGATGAATGAAATTTTGATTGAGAAGATACCTCTAAGAACATCTAAGTAGATTGTGTTATGGAACAGATGAATCAGATTATTAATATAATAGATATAATAATGAGGTAAAGTTCTAGTTTCTTTAAAGATTTTTGGGCTGAAATGATTAACTATGAGCCTCATCTCATGAATTAAATTTCTTCCAAACCATTATAATAAGAACTTAGGTAGGAACTCTAGATTGTTTAGAAGGTGGAATTTAATTACCTAATAGTTTTTGGATTTATCATGTATTCCCATGTCGATTCCAAGGAGAGTGTAAATTTGAAAGATAGGTCATAAACATGTTTATTCATATGCCACAATAAAGAAAAATTTGGTATCAAGATCTAGGATAATAGTTTTTAGAAGGTTATCAGAGTTCATAGCATCCTCTTTAATGATGACATCCAATGAAATGACCAAAAAATAGTGGAAGATTCTATTAGATTTAAAGAACCAATATATATGGTTAAGGTTTATTTGATCATATTTCCTGTGGTATTATAAAATTTAGGAAGCATAGATGATGGAGTTTAAGAGGTTCAACCATGTTCTGGAACCAAGGACACTGATAAGGTTCTGGAAGTATCTGGGTCTTATATACTAAAATTCTTAAAAAATGGAAGATCAAGGAAGAGTTTTGAAAGAGTGATGCCCAGAAGGAGCTAAACCTCATATATAAGGAGATATACTATGGTTATAAGTTCAATGAAGAGTTTTGATTCTCCAGTTAACTTTATACTTCTCATGGATGGTGGGGAACTCAAAATCTTGATTGGGGTGATAAGTCTAAGTGGCTCATTACACTGGTAGTTATCAATGAAGGAATAATTTCATTCCTTGAATATTTTTAGTACATGGGAGATACAATATATTTCATAAGTCAATTGGGAACTAAAAAACAATTTGTTTTATCATATGAAGTATTGATTGGGTGGTAAAGGCGTGGTTGGTTGTGAGGGGGTTACAATAATTTTAATGAGTGGATTTCAGTAAAATTAACTTTTAGATTGTGGAACATACAAAGATATGGATAGTTCTCATACTGGTTTTCATGGAAGTATTTTTTATTGAAAAAATAAATTTTAATATAGTGTTATTTTAGAGATATTTAGAGGAAGTAGTATTCATAAGGAAACCATAACGTTTTGAACTGAAATGGAATGAGGGTCTGGTGTAAAAGCTCAAGCGATGTATATAGGGGATTAAGAAGGAAGAAAGTAAATGGAGTTGGAATTATAAAAACATCATCATGGAATAGAAGACCTCCAAGATTAATGTTGGTCATTTATATTATTACAATATATATAATGATGGTAGTTTTTTAATAGTTCTTATCTATATTGAAGACTTACTCTTAGCTAGACTGGTGGTGGAAAGGCTAGAAGAGTTGAAGTGTAAATTTTCCATATATTTCCCTGTGAAAAGTCTTTATTCCACTAAGTGGATGTCGGGGATAAGGATAATAAAATAATTTAGTTCATAACATTATTACAATATCATTCACAATAAATCTAGATGAAACTTTAAATATTTATAATGAATGAGTCTAAGCATGTGAGTACTCCCCTTGATATATATTTCAAACTTTTAAAGGAGACGAAAACTAAAATGTATGATGAAGAAAATTAAGAAGAAAAATTCCTATATGAATTGGTTGTAATAAGTCTAATTTAACTCATGGTGTGTATTAGGCTTGATATCTCTCATGTGGTAGTAGTAGTTGGTATATTTAGGGTGAATCTAGGAAAGGAAAATTGAGAGTTTTTCAAGTGGATCTTCCATTATCTTTGAGGTTCTAAGGATATTACTCTCTATTTTGGAATTGATGATCCCTTTAAAAGGTATGAAAATATTGAATTTGGGAGATATTCTTATTCACAGAAGATAACCTCAAGTTTTTTATTTACATTTAGAGGCACTTTCATGAACTAGATGTCATTATTACGACCGATAGTTTTACTATCAACCATGAATGTTGGGTATATTATGATTATGGAATTAGGTATGGAGTTAGTGTTGTTGAAGGGTATCTTGGGTGAAATCAAAAGGATTGAGGAGATCAATTTTTTATACTATGATAGCTAGAGTATGATTCACTAGGCTAAGAATCTGGCATTTGACTCAAGGGTGAAGCATATTCAATGGAAATATAACTTTATATAGAATATTGGAGAGGATGGGGTGTTTGAACTATGGAAGGCTAAAGGGTACTGGGATCCAAAAGATATTATAACTAAATTTATAGCCTAGGAAAGAATAAATAATTGTTTTCCATTATTGATTATTAGATAATTTGGAGGTCTTAGGATCTTATAAGCACTGACAGACAAGAATAAGTAAACTAAAGAATATTTACATAAATTATTACTTGTGATCGAACATACCAAGTGATAAATCTTGAAAATGGTTATTAAGTGGTAAATTGTTAGTCTTTCTATGAGAATTAAATTTATGGTTTTGTATTGAAGTATTCAAAAACCCATAACTTTTGATAACTTAAACTACTACCAGATGAAGATGTGGAAGTTATCAAAACCAGAAGTATGGAACATAATGATAGAAACATTAATGAAAGTGTCAAAGTTGTAGGATGAGTTTTAGAATTTGGAACAGATGCACAATTTACTAGGTGCTTAAGTTGAGGCAGTAATAGCATTTAACAGAGTTAATTCCCACAAAGATCATATCTATGATGCTTTCATTTCTAGAATATCACTTGTCAATGGAACATGGATTACCAAAATATAACTACAATATATTTTGGTGACTAGTTTCATTTTTACTATATCAAACAATGATTAGATAGGTAATTGATTATACTTAATCTTCTATCATCTTGTGAGTTATAGTCAATCTTATTTTTTATCTCTTATTGTATCTTTGAATACAATTTGTTTTCCCATGGATTAGGACTTTTTATGAACTATGTAATTCCTTGTGTTCCTTTGTTTTTATTTAATTCCATTTAATTTATTTTTCTACTTTGAGTGGACATCAGGGGTGCCTATTACTATTTTCAAAAGATGTGTAGTTAGGGTTCTTGGATTTTTTTCATGGATTCCTGGTTACAAAAATATCTCCCACTAGCGATGATGTCTTATAGACCTTTTAGTGAAGCTATTTTACATTTGAGTCCTCTAGGTTTGACATTTTATTAGATATTTTTTCTAGAATAACAGAGGTATCATGTTTATCATATTTTTAGGCCTTTCTAATGTTTCAAAAAATGAATCACCCAGTTTTTAATAAATGTTTTGTATTTTATTTTTAAGTGATTTTTTTTGTGTTATGGAAATGTTTTTTACAAACTCTCTTTGTAATTAATTCCAAGAATGGATGGATATTTCTCTCAAATTTTTTTTAATAAAAATAACTCTATCATTTAAGGAAAAAGAAAAAAACTCATATTAGTTGGATCAATTTTATATGGGGACACATAGTCTCAATAATTTCATTAAACTCCTTAATATGATTGTAAGGTATATCTAACTCCATCACATGGAATATGGGGTGGTGTTTTAGGACATGGAGTCTGAAAACATAGTGAGAAACTCCTAGGTCAGTGTGTCTAATGCATGAGTGTGAATTGGTTTAGGAATATGTGAGGTAGTCATTCATGGATTGATCTACCACATTCTCTAAGTTAAGTACTTCCTCATTTAGATTTCCATTTTTTTCCTGCATAGTTTTGTGATAGTATTATGTGGAATTTTCTCCATTATAATGAAATAAAGTTTAGAATAGAGTTTTATGATGATTAGTATCTTAAAGAATAATAATCATAGGTTTACTTGACTCCCCACACCTATAATTATCCACCCTAACTAGTTGGATTGAATGGTAATGAATATATGAGGATAAACATGAAAGGATGGAAAGGGTAAAATGTAATAGGAATAGAGATAAGAATAGATAAATGGGGTGAGTATAGAATAAGAGTGTCTAATATCACTTACATTGGTCATAAAAATAGAACTAAAATTTAGTTCACTCAACTTTCTCCTATGGGTTGAAGTGGTCTCTTACATCATAGTAAAGGTTTTTGAATCCTAAGGGACCTAAGAAACTACCTAAAACACACAAAACTTCTATAGATTAATTTGTGTATAAAGTTTCCAACTTTGGGGATAATTTTATTTGAATATACTAGGATTTTATAGAATAATGAGAAGGTAGGTTTGAATCGGTGGTGATCTTTTATAATTTCCTTTCTCCTCCAATAAAACTTGTTGAATTTTTAACCCTATCAAATTTAAAACTCAACCTTAACTAGATTAAAGTATAATTAAATAATGCAAGGCACATAGGTTTTTATAAGGTTCTATCCCAATGTGGGTTCCTAGTCTTTATCATGTCAACTCCCATCGATCCATGGATATTAACTATAAAATGTAAGTGAATACAGATGATCCAAATCCCATCAAGCTTCTCCTATCTCCTGATAAAAAATACTATTGGTTCCCACTAATTAAAAAATTGTCCTCTTATTTAGATAAAATTCAATATTAAAATGTTGAAATATGCTTAAAATAAAATCTATCAAAAAATTCTTTTATGGTACCTCTCCATCTATTTCACCTTTATTTGTTGTGCCTCGATCTAGTAATCATCTATCCATAAAACTTATATCTGAATCTAATCCTTTTGATGCACTTGTATATGGTTCACCTTCATCTATTACACTGTGTATGGTACTTCTATTTTTCATCCAAGTGGATTCTTGTTTATCTAATTTCACTCTTCACAACAACAGTATCACTTTAAAATGGCTATGATCCTGTTTATATACCCATAATTCCTATGTCAAGAAAAATGGTATACTTTAAATTTTTATTTCCCACTCAACAAAAATTCTATTTGACCACCTTCAAAGTCTCAAAATAAATTGGATTAAACATTATTTGTAATAAATTCTTTATATATTGGCATCAACGGTCTTCATTTCCTCCAAAAACCATAGCTAGAATCATAATATTTCCTTTATGAATTTTGATTTATTGAATGTCAATATTAGATTTGTAAAAATGTATAGAGTCTCTAAACATGAAGAAAACTTCATCCGGAAATATTGATTTTTATTTTTCTAAAGATCTTCATAAGAACTCCTTCATCTGGTCACTATTTATCATACATTCATTCAAATTATTATATTTGTCTGCTAAACATAGACTTGTGTACTTCACAATTATCCATCCAATGGTATTTGGATTTTATTTCCTGATGTTTTCTAAAATTTTCCACTTTTTAGTGTCTTATATCTAAGATAATATTGAATGTTTTTCTAGAAACCTTTATCTAGTGAACTAACAAACTCTTATCTATTAAGAAGACTCTGTCTTATGAAAACATTATATGGTGAACTCAAAGGATTTCCTTTATCTGGTTATCATATGTCTAATGATATATTGAGAGTCTATTTAATCTTATCTATATAATAAACATACAAAAAAAATGTCCAATGGAACTTAATTTTTTGACCATTATCTCTCTATATATTTTAGAATTAAAATATTTCTTTATCCTATATAACTTCATAGATTTCTCATCCTGGTATAACATCATAGATTTCTCCATATAGTAGATTGATGAACTCTTATTCTACTAGAGTTGGAAAGTGGTAATCTAATCATTTTGTATCTGATCACAAATTTAGTGATCAATATTCAAACTGCTTCAACTCCATTCCTTTATAACCTCAAACTTTATGCAGTCAAAAACTTCATCATTTTATAACTTCAACTTTGTACAAAGTGACTCTTCCTGAAAAATTTAGGAGTTAAATCAACTTGAACAATGATAACTTTTTGTAATCATAATATTTATAAACCCTATGGGAAATAAAATCATTGTACAACTAAGTAAGATATGTAACATAAACTTCTTATGGTAAACATAAATTCATTTTCACCTAAAACACAAAAACATTCATAAAAAGAATAATGACAACAAATACAAAAATCATTATACAATAAAACCAAAGGATATTCAACCCCCCACCCCATGAATTTTTTGCTAACCTTACCAATAACTCTTTTCTTAAACATCATCACACTATAGTATTTCTTATATATAATTTTCATGAAACCACACAATAAAATTAAGCAATATTTTTAAAGGAATTGAATACCTCAGTGATAATAAATTTTGTGTCTGTGATATTGATTAACTCCTCCTCAATAATCTCCACTTTCATAATTGTAACTTTCAAGGCTTTTATTCCCCATTTATATGATAACACAAGATTCGGATTCACAAAATACATAGTATGGAATTGTACTTCTTCTCCCCCTTTGACAAAAGAATCCAAAGATACATGGGGGTCATCTCAAGAAAATTATTAATGCAATGGTGGAGGATGAACGTGTGGTTTTAACCACAATTACTCAAACCTTTACATTGGAAAAATTCTTCTAAAACATCATCAATTTGATATTTTGTTAAAATTTACTCAAGAATTACATCCCTACTAACAGCCTACTCCTTGGTGAAATGATATTTAATATCAATGTATTTAGATCTGAAATATTGCATGGGATTTTTAGAGGGATAAATAGAACTCTGATTATCTCAAATAATATTCAATGGTTTTTCAATATTCACCCTCAAAACATCCTACAAAACTTTTATCCACATCATTTGCGTAATGTTTATATTACAAAAATATATTTTTCTTCAACTATACGCAAAGTAAAAAAAACATTGTTTCTTACAATACCATCTCATGAAACATTATCCTAATAATAAATTTCATCCTAATTCTTATTTTTTATTATTGTACTCTCCATCCCAATCAGAATCCATGAAACTAAGAAATGTCAACTCATTACTTCATCTATACATCAGGCCATAATTTTATGTTCCATTAACATACATGAGGATTATTTTTACTATCAGAATGTGATATTCCTTCATATCACTCTAATATATTGCACAGAAAATTTAAATTTTATGCAATGTCCATTCTTGAATCATTAATATAGAGTAAACATTCAATCACCTTCTAGAAGTCCTTCTTATTTATAATCTAGATAGCTTCATCTTTACTCATATTTATTCCAACAAAAATAGGTGTACAGACTTCCTTTGAACATTCCATGCCAATATTTTTTAATAACTACATGGAATAAATTTCTTGTGATAGAAAGATGTATCTTTATTTCTATTGAACTTCTAATCCCATAAAGAAATTCAACTCTTGGGGCATTGACGTCTAAAAATTCCTCTTCATTTTTTCAAAAAATTATTCACAAGTTTTATCCTCATTACCGTAAAAATTATATCATCAACGTAAATAATGATTATAATGGTTCATGAACTCATCTATTTCACATAAAAGTTATTATCAACTTTTCCTTTATAAAAGTCTAACTACTTTATGAAACTATTAATATTTTCATACTAGACATGAGGGGCTTGTTTCAATCTATACAAGGCTTTATTTAGTTTATACATCATGGTTGAATAATTATCAAGTATAAACCCATTAGGTTTCTCAATATAAAATTCCTCTTTGATTTCCCTATTTAATAATTCTAACTTAACATTCATCTAATAGACTTTGTAATTTTTATGGTAAGAAACATCTAAAAATATTCTGATAGTTTAAATCTTACAATCGGGGGAAAAGTTTCATCAAAATCAACTCCTTCCACATGTGAATAAGCTTTGAAAAATATCCATTATTTATTCCTAGAAATTTATCACTTCTCATTGAGTTTATTTATAAAAACCAATTTTATTTCTAAAAAATTTTTACCTTCCGATATAGGAACAAGATCCCAAGTGTTATTTTTTTCAATTTTATTAAACTCTTCATTCATTGCACTTAACCATTCATTATGATCAGCTTCTTTTAAAAATTATTTTGGCTCCACCTATGAGATAAGTTACATCTGATTCTCATATCATAATTTTTTTCTGTTCTAAACTGGAGCTTCTTGGTTTCTAATGATATTTTCAGTCTCAACATAATTTTGTAAAGACTATTTTTTTCTATTATTTCTTTCCAAATAACTAGACTAATCAGAATAAATATGTATAAGATTAGAATCATGGTCATATTCCTTCAAATTAACTTCTTTGTAAGTTTTTATTTTATCTTTTGTAACACCATCCATATTATCTTCAACATCTCCCAATAATATGGTCTTGTTTTCAAGGACTTTCATGTAAAAGGAATTAACTAAGTTATACAGTCATATACTCCATCACTTTTAGTTTCTTTAATTGGATTTATATTCCATAAAACTCCATCTTTTTCTTTTTCATAAAACTTTACAAAATCTAGATTTTTTATATTTATTAAGAAATGTCTCCCAAAAACCATTAAGTATTTTAGTGTAGGTTTTTTATTATATCACATCTCATATAAAGTCATTTTTTATTTGATTTAAATAAAACATTTGTTTTTAACAATTATAGTTTTACTTATGGATTCTCTCCAAAGTAATTTTAAATTTTATATTCAGTGAGCAATCTTATTCCAATATAAACTAGTCTTTAGATTTTTCCTTTCTGTTGCTCCATTTTTTTAGGAGTGTAAGGATAACTGTATTGGTGTTTAATTCCATGTTTCTATTGGATTTTGTATCCTAGAACCAATTGTTTTTACTTTATATTGTATGTATATTCAAATAAGTGGGTATAATTAAAATATCTTATTATATATCATTCATAGTTTTATTTTAATTTAATGTAATAATGTATCAGAGTATCTATTTCATTAAAAAAGGCCATAGTAGATCCCTCTATAATGAAGACCTTGAAATGTCATGATGATATTATTAAAACTTGTTCCATAGTCAGATATAAATCTATTATGGGGAATATAGTATGGTGACTGTTAGGTGTGGGTACTCATAAAAAAATGAGACTTCATCTCATGAAGTCTTAACTTGGTAATCTCCAAGATATGAGATTATGATAACAAACCCCCTGTAGGAAATCCACATGTTTATGTTTCATTAGATTTTCCATTATTCAATCCTATGTAATGATCCATATACTATAATATTATTATTTTTGTTTATCGTGACTCATACACTTTGGTGTGTTTCCATAAACTATGATGATATATAATCATAGAAAATTTGGGTATGTTTGTTGCATCATGAATGATATGTTATTAGTGAAAAAGTTAAGAAAGGTTTTTTCTCTTATATCTTTAAATAATTCAATATCTTGTCCCTTTGATTGAAATGAAAGTATCACATTAAATTTCATAGTCATAGTTTATTGATTATTTTATTTCATATAGTCAAAGAAAGATGTATCAAGTATATAGGTTGATGACATGGAAGTGAAACCTGCTTGATGAGATGTCAATAAAAAGGATAATATTATATAGTGAGTATTCATATATATATTTTTCATTGAAACATATCTTCTTCAACTATGGGTGCCTTGACCTACTGCTAGAAAGTAATCTTGGACTTGGGAAATTTTTTCTAATTCCATTGAGGAAGAAGCCTAGAGGGTCACACACAAAGTGTTTCCTTTGATATGAGTTAAAAGTTATTTATATTTAACAATTGGAATAAATGTTATTCTCCAAATAAAGAATTAATTTTTTTCAATATTTATTAAATGATAGAAAAATGTTAAATTAATATTTATTTAAAAGGTAATTGTTTATTTATGTGAATATAAAAAAATTATTTATCTCTTATTATTAACACCACAAAAAAATAATTATTTAATATTTAAATAAAAAATTTATTTAGTTATGTGAATATTAAAATAATATTTATTCTCTAGTATTTGAAAATAATATTTATTTCTTTATTAAATTGATAAATATTTAATGAAAATATTTTTTTAGGTATTTTATAACTATTGAGGAGGACGAACAGGCCACTATTAAGATTGATAATAAATATTAATTTGTAAGAAATTAAAATAATATTTATCATTGCTTCAGTAGCGTGCCCCATGAGAAAATAATATTATTATTATTTTGTGACATGTAATAGGGTCTTATATAGGTTAATAAATTATTAAGGGCCCATATGTAACTAATTAAATATTAAACCCTAACTCTGGGTCTATAAATATACCACTATCATATTCTAGAGATGGTGAATCATTGTGCATAATACTTCCCTCTAGAATTACCCTCCTACTCTCATCCTCTCATGAATGAGATGAACAATAGAGATTAATTCAAGCCTGAATGAATGAGAAGCGATCAAAATATAATAATGTCGAATGATCAATCGGTCAAGTTATCATTCAATGATTCATCAGTGTTGTTTAGAGATCAAAAAAGCACATGTTGATCCCCACTAGAGAGGTCATACTTTGGTTCCTTATAACACAATGACATTATACCAATGAGGTCAAAACGATCAACATCCCCAAGGAAGAAAGATCTCAAGAATGAGGTAACCTTTTATATTGTTCTTAAATTAATTATAAAATTGACATGATAAAATCTTCTATTAGTTTCATTATTTTATTTTTCAGTGTTATTTTGATAAACTTCTGTTATATTTGTCATTTACGTCTTGTACATTATGAATGGTCTATCAAATATAACAAAAGTGGAGTAGATTGTAAGCCTAATAGGCACATTTGTTGCATCTGAAACCATCAAGTGGTGTCAAAGTGGTCATGTTCAAATTTATAATTATTTATTTGATTGTTGATCATTATGCATTTAAATGTTTAATTTAATTTAGTGTTTTATTCATTATATATCTGATTTTTGAGATCCCTTATTCCTCCTCTACGTTTCTCACTTACATAACCAGTATCAGTTAATAATTAATGAATTTCACATCTGAAGAACACATCCGGGTGTTCCAAGGATACTATTTGAATAACACAAGATTACACAATGTGTAATCCTTTTTCACATGTCATGTATCTTTGTTCATTATACCAAGACACCTGTGTGGACTATAGTTCATTATGTAATGAAATAGACTATGTGTAGTAAATACACAATTTTTTGACCATCCATGGTGGTATATGGATTTTCCAGATTACATAGTTTATAGATAGCCTACATGTCATGTGGTCTACATATTATCATGGCTAAAACCCCAGGGTCAATATGCATCATGTAATTAATACACCACATGAATTTAATACATGGTGTGTAGATGATAGAAGATATGAAACTTGAAGTAAATGTTATGTATGCTTCTTACACACCATTACAATATAAATTTTCACCATAAGTATACATTGAGTCCCTAAGAGTGTATTGCATACATCAGGTGAAGCAAAGAACACATTGTATGCCATCTTGGATATGTTGTGTACTTTAACTGTTTTTGTGGAAATATTAAATTTAATTAATTACTTCATTAAACCATATCTAAATAAGTTACATGAGTCATTAAATTGACATTAAATGATGGTAATATGGGTTTATATTATATAAAATTATTAATTAATTACATGTAATATTTTAGATTAGAAGTAATGTATGGTTGTTCCATACTAAAGATTCAGTGTGTGTTAAATCATATAGGCAATGTATTTTTTATATATTTTTTGTGTCATTAATTTGATAGTAAACATCATGAAATTATGATGCATTCCATTTATATAATTTCTTATGTGAGTGAATTGTATACAAAAAGGACCATGTAGAGTAGTTTGGACAAGTACTCACCAATTTTCTTCCAAGTAAAAATTTCTACACTATTTTATTAAAATTAAAATTAAACTAAATTATTCATTTTATTTGAAACCACAGTAGATGAAAATATCTAGTAAAATTGGATAGAATATAATATAATTTATTTATTTATTAATAAGATAATTCATTAGATTAATTAATATTTTTATCTTATCGAATAATTAATTGAAAATGACTGATAGCTAGTTATTTTAAATGTATATTTGTTGTATGTGTATGACCGATCATGGTATTTGACCAAACCTTTGTATGTGATGGTTTTATTTTATTTTATTTTATTCCATGGGTTTACAATTATTTATTATTAAATTAAATATGATGGTCTGTGTGTCATCCCTCCCTCCTTTATTATGCTGGACATGTATATATATAGTTGTTTTATTTAATCTCCCTTAACCAATCCTTTGGTTCCTCTCGCCTATGTGTGAGTTAAAAAACATATGTAATAAAAGGATTATATAAAGTAACATGGATATGGTTCAATGAGGAACCGAGGTGGAGGTGGTTCAAGACATAAATGAGACAAAACCAACTCAAGCGATACATAGGTGTACAGGTGGAATATTGCATATTGTGCCATGATCAGCATAAGGAGTCTTACCCTAGGTTTATGGGTTGATTTATTGTCTACTAAAAAATTAAACCATTATATATGACCATGTTTGTTTCATTTATTAATTTATTTTATTTCTATCTTATGTGTGATTTATTTTGTGGATGCAATACCGTAATCACCTAAATTAATCATTTAATATGAAAAGATGAAATTAAAATAAAGAATTATGCATAAATATTTTATTGGTACATGGTTAATCACTTAAGTAAAACCCACTAAATATTAACAAGACATGTAAAATATAAAATAAGAATATGTATGATTAATAAACAAAATCCCTCAAGTTAATATTAATTCATTATGCCTTCCACTATCTGAATTAAGAAAAAAATAGTTATAGTTTAAATTCATGAAATATTTGGGGAAACTTTTAATTATTGGGGAGTCGTAACTAAAATAATGGTCAACTTAACTTAAGTTTTATTGAATTTAACATCCATAGTCCTTTCAATACAAACTTGGAGGCAAGTATTGAGTAAATATGAGTTGGGATTTCAGGATTGGGGAGTCCACTCAATAGAATAAGTAACTACTAGTCCATGATTGGAGAAACCTCCTATCTAAAAACCTTCTTATGGTTTTCATGGCTATAGTATGGATCATATGGAGGGGAATATAGACCCTTTAAAATATAATGTCTAAAGTTATGGTACATTTTGATTTCAACAGTGAGGGTTATTGAGACTTTATAAAATAGTGAGATGCTTGATAAAATTAAAATTATTATTATTATGTCTTGTATAAATTATAATCAAGAGAAGTGTTTATAATCTAATATATTATTGTAGAATAATTAAAATTCCCGCAAAAAAAATTATCTAAGTGATCAATTATAGATAAAGACCTTATCCTAACTGGTAGTAAATTCTTGGAATGGTTTAGATTCCAATAGGTTGTGTTTCACCGGGAACGAAAATCACACATGCTAGACTCCTCAACCCCTGATCCACCTATTAAGGAGTAAAGTTATGGGGAGTTCACTATCTATGAAAAATACATAAATTATATCCTATATGTTTAGTGTTTAATTATTTAATACATTTATAGAGAACTCATAAAGTTTCATGAGAACATGGATTCTTATATCATGCTTTAGAATCTCAGTGATCTTTATCAGGAGAGATAAAGACAGAAATATTATGAGATCTCCAAGGCACTCTTTAGAATAAATATTAAAGAAGGTGTGCTAATTTTGCATCATGTATTCAAACTTATTGGATACATTAAGAACTTATAGGTTCTGGGGTTTAATATTCCTGAAGAACTTCACACCAATCTCATTCTTTCACCACACTCATAGTGCTTTTCCATTCTTGTTATCAATTTCAATATGAACAACATAGAGAAGTATATCCTAGATCTTCTCACTCTACTTATCCAAGTTAAAAATAATATGAAGAAATATAATAATTTTTTCCTTACAGAGAATAAAACGAAAGGATATATGAAGAGCACCATGACTAACTCCAAGTCTAAAGCTTCTTTACAATTCCCTTCCAAGAATTTGAGGATTAAGGGGAAAGAAAGCAAACAATATTGTGTCTATTTTTCCTATAATAAGAAGGTTCACTAGAATAAAAATTATAACTATACAAATAGGAAAGGTGAATCTTCATTCGTGTTCCTTATTTTATGTAATTAATCTATCTCTACAAAATAGATATTATATTTAGTATGTGGTGAACACAAATGTATTCCAATATAGGAACAATGTTTATTCTGTATGATTTCCTAAGGTGAAGTAGATTTATCAGAAGCCAATGGATCCATACTTTCTATTATGGCTATTGGGGACTACAAGCTCATGTTGTTGACTAGAATTATCTCAGTTATAAATGATTTTTATTATGTACCATAAGTCACCGAAAATATTTTTTGTGTCTGGTCATGATACATATGGATTTATCTTCAAATTTTGAAATAAGAGTTGCTCCTTTTATAAAGAATTCATTTATTATTGTAAGGAATATTTAAATAGTAGTCTTTATGTGTTGGATTACACAAAACAGGTAATTGAAATTGATAATAAAGATAATTCACATGACTCATACCACACCCAAATATGGAATTATTAGTTATGTCATGTAAGTAAAACTTGTTTAACCAGATTATACCAAGATGGATATTTGGATTCATTTGAACTAAAACCACTTGGTATATGTCACACATGTTTATAAGGAAAAATAATCAAAGATTAATTTAGTGGAAAAGGTAAAATGACCACTAATCTTCTTGAGTTGGTTCATACTGATGTGTGTGGACCATTTCCAATTAAAGATAGGGGTAGGTACTGGTACTTTATAAATTTTAATAATTAATTTAGTAGATATTTATATTTATACCTAATGGGGTATAAGTAAAATTCATTTTGCATATTCGAGAATTATAATAATGTAGTTTAGAACTAGCTTGGTAATAATATTAATAAACTCAGCACAAACAATGGTGAGAATATCTTAATCAATACTTCATTGATTATTTATTGGACTTTGTGATCTTATCCCACCTCACTCCTCCTTACACACAATATTCAAAAGGTGTAAGAGAAAGGGGAAACCACACCCTATTAGTCATCGTGAGATAAATGATGATTCAAGAAATTCTTCCATTATCCATTTAGGGGTACTCTATAAACAACATCATACATACCAAGTGCCGACTAAAGTATCTACTGATATTCCATATCATATTTGGTATGGAAATAAACCTATGTCGTCTCATATATGAGTGTGGGGTTTCTAAGATTTTGTTAAGGTTACTTCTGGAAACAAGATTTGAACCCTGAGACACTAAGTAAATACTTATAGGTTATCCTAAGGAAAATAAAGTATATTATCTATATAATCATTAAGATATGAAATATTTTGTTAATAAATATCCTAACATTCTTGAAAGGAATCACATATCTGAAGGAGATATTGGGAGTGAGATAGAAGTTTATGAAATCTAGGCTCATGATATATAATAGTTGGTGTAGGAACATATTAAACAAATACATGTGGAAGAGGATGTTCCAGATACACTAATACTGCATAGGAGTACAATATAGGTTATAGAACAATAATGATATGGTTTTCCTATCACTAAGGATGGTGACTCATTTTTAGTAGATAATAATGATCCTATAACATATAATGAAATAGTAACTAGGATAGAAGCTACCAAATGGAAAGAAGGTATGAGTTTTGTAATGGACTCTATATACTAGAACCAAGTCTAGGTTTTGGTAGATCCTCTATTGGATGTAAATATAATTGGTTCTAAATGGTTATTAAAGAATAATTTTTAAATTTATGGAAAATTAAATACCTATAAGGAATAACTAGTTGAAAATAGGTTCAAACATTGTTAAAGAATATACTAGGAATAAAACTTTTCACAATTTGATATGGTAAAATTTATTAGAACTCTACTTTCGATGGAAACTACCATGACTATGATATTTGGAATATTGATGTAAAAATAGTTTTCCAAAATAGTAACCTTCGTGAAGATGTCTATATAACCCAACCTGAAAAGTTTGTGACTCTAAAGGGTGGTAATAAAGTATAAAAGTTGAAGAGATCTATTTTTGAATTAAATAAAATATCTAGGTCATGGAAAATTTGGTATGATGAATCCATAAAATAATTTGGTTTCATAAAGAATGGATGTGATCCTTGTTTCTAAAAGTGGTTTAGTGGGATTATAGTCATTTCTCTAATATTTTTTTCAATGACATATTAGTTATTTTAAATTAAATTCCAGTCTTGTAGTCTGTTAAATCCAGGTTAAATACATGCTTTGACATGAAGGAATTAAGTGAAAAACTATATATTTTTAGGATCAAGATCCATCATGATATATCCAAGAGGATACTTGGACTAAGTCGATGTACATACATTCATATGATACTAAAGATATATGTTATAGAAGAATACAAGAGGGTATTTTTTTCAAATGTCATATAGAATTTTTCTTTCGGGGAAAATGTGTCCTCATACACATGAGTAAAGACATAGGATAGTAAGGATTATGTATACATTAGCGATCATTTAAGTTATGTATGTTATGAAATGTATAAGGATAGATGTCTCCTGCACCTTAATCATGGTTATAAGATATCAAGATGACTCAGGTGAACACCACTGGATGGAAATAAATATTATCCATAAGTATTTGAGGCATACTTAGGATATGTTCCTGGTGTATGGAGGATATGATGAACTAGTCATCAAGGGATATAAAAATTGTAGTTTCAAAATAGATAAAGATTATACAAAATCATAGTAAGGATACATTTTCACTCTCAATGGAGGTGTTTTAAGATGGAAGATCTCAAATAAAGTCGTGGTTGTTGATTCTATAACAAATTCTAAGTACATTATGACTTTTAAGGATGCTAAAGAAGCAGTTTGGATACTTTTTACAATATATTGATGTGGTTCCTAGTAGTAAATACCTTATAACTCTCTATTATTACAATACTATAGTGGTGGATCTTGAAAAGGATCCAATGTCACATCAGCAGACAAAGCACATACTTCAAAAATATCATTTCTTGAGGGATTTTTTTCAGTGAGGTAAAACCCACCATTGGAAATGGAGGTTTTCCCAATATATATATACCAACAGTTTCTTTAAACTGTTGGTATACTATAAAAAAAGCCAAAATTTCCCAAAAGTTTGTTCAAACTTTTGGCAATGTGTTAATATAGTTAATATTTTCCAACAGTTTGACGAAACCATTGGGAAATCTTTAGTTCCTCTAAGATATAACAATGTTTTTAATAAACCATTTTTAAAGATAGGATTTCCCAACAGTTTTTAAAAACTGTTGGGAAAGTTTTCCCATAAATACATAGCACCCCATCCCCCACTTTGTCTAATTGCAGACCTCAATCCAAAGCACCTCCTGAAGTTTTCTTGGCATCAAAACTCCTTCCAGACATAGATCCATCTTCAATCAATCAATTTTTTATTTACACTTTAAATTAGTAAGTGTTACCTTAGTTTTAATTTTATCCCTATATTTTTTTCTATTTTTTGTTGTGATTTGGGCTAAATTAGAGTTCCTACAGTCTGTGGCATACCGAGCACTTTATTTTTTTCTATTTTTTGTTATACACTTCAAACATGGTGAAGGGTTTGTTTATTGGGGTGATATGGTAGTTTATAAGGACTTCAGTTTAGTTGAAAATTGGATTTGAATTTTGTATTTATAGTTTTTATTAAATGAATAATAGGAAGGGTATTGATATTGACGATGAATTGGTTGTTGGTTGGGTGATGGATTGGAATTGTGATGTTGGTTGGATTGGGTATAGGTAATTTTTAAGGTATTATATGGCTATTTCCACCCCTAAACACCCCCTGGATAGCCCCTCCACCACCACCACCCCCTGGACCCCCCCCCCCCCATTGGATATCCCCCCCACCCCCTGCAGCCCAAGACCCACCCCCGTGGACACCCCCACCCTTTAGACAACACCCCCCCCCAAACACCCCCACCCCCCCTAGACACCCCCACCTTCCCTGGACACCCCTCACCCCCATGGACACCCCCCCCAACCCCTCACCCCCCCCCCACCCCCTGGACACCCCCCCCCCCCTTTGGACAACCCCCTCCCCCCATCCCCCCTGGACACCCCCACCCACCTGGACACCCCCACCCTCCTTGGACACCCCTCACCCTGATGGACACCCCCCCCCCCTCTCCATCCCCCCCCACCCCTTTAGATATCCCCCCTGGATGACATCACACCTCCTAGACACCATCGTGCCTCCTAAGTGCTTGGCCCAATTTTTTAAATTGTAATTAACAATGTAGTTGATTTCCCATTTCCCCAATGACATTTCCTAAGTGACCCATAGTGCCTTATAAATTTAATTTGTCATGTTTTGATAAATTGAATTTTTCATGTTTTGATAAATTGAATGGGTTGTTTGGAATAAAATGGCTAATGCTTGATGGTTTTTCTTTCTTAATGAATAAAATTATTTTAAATAAAATTACCCAAAGGGGGGCTATAGGAGGGGTAGGGGATTTCCAGGTGTGGGGGGCTCTCTAGGTGAGGGGTGGGTTGTCCAGGGGTTAGGGGAAGAAGGGGTAGGGGTACAGGTGTGTAGGGGAGGGGGTATGGGCTGCCCAAGGGGGGGTGTGGGCTATCCAGGGGGTCAGGGTGGGGTGTCCAAGTGGGGGAGGGGTGTGGGATATCATGGGGGGGTGGGCTGTCTAGGGAGTGGGGGCCTTTCCAAGTGGGGGTGGGGGTCTTTCCAAGTGGGGGGGCATCCAGGTTGGGGTGGGGGGATGTCCAGGTGGGGGGGTGGGTGGGCTATCCAGGTGGGGGTAGGATTTCCAGGTGGGGGTGTCCAGGGGGTATAGGGCTACAGGGGAGGGGGTTGTGGGCTTTTTAGGGAGGGGTGGGCTATCCAGGGGTTGGGTGGCCTATACAGGTGGGGGAGGGGGTATGGGATATCCAAGGAGGGGGGATGTTCAGTGGGGGTGGGGGCGTGGGTTGTCCAGGTGTGGGTGGGATTGGGCTATCCAGGGGGCAGTAGGGGGTAGGGGTGTAGGGGAGGGGTGTGGTATGCCCAGGTGGGGGAGGGGGTGTGGGCTGTCAAGGGGGGTGGGCTATCCAAGGGGGTATGGTGGGTTGTCCAGGTGGGGTAGGGGTGTGGGTTGTCCAGGGAGGAGGGGGTGGGTTGTCCAGGTGTGGTGGGGGTGTCCAGGTGGGGTGGGGGTGTCCAGGTAGGGTGGGGGATATCGGGGTGTGGGCTGCAGGGGGGAAGGGGGCTACAGGGGTGTGGGGGTGTGGGCTATCTTGGGAGGGGGTGGGTTTTCCACTCTGATACTCTACAAAAAAATAGGAATCACATATAAACAAGGTATTGTTGCTTTCAGACATTAAGACTTTTCTTGAAGTTCTATACCAACACTCACTCTTACCCTTACAAGAAGAAGTGATCTCTGTAAAGAAATCTCACACAGGCTCTTATCCACTATCCATATTGATCTCATACAAATTTAACATTTGTAAAACTCCTTATCACCTAAAGATATAACAAGGATCATACTCCCATGAGTAGTGTCCCATAGAAACATGGCTCGTAAAATCCAATCCACATATGATATTTGGTGGTGTGTTTACAATTGGGTGTGTTGTGATTTATATGAATTATATTCATGGTTTACACAAACAGTCTTCTTGTTCATCTATAATAGGCTTGAAATCATGATACTATTGGATAGATATTGGATTTTACGACCCTAGTTTGGTGGTGGACACCCCCACCCCGCCCCACCCCACCCCCTGGACACCCCCCCCCCTGAGAATCCCTACCACCCCCATGGATAGCCTTCCCACCCCCTGGACACCTTTTACCCCCTGGACATCCCTTCCACCCCCATGGAAGGCTCATCCACCCACCCCATACCCCCTGGACAGCCCCACCACCCCTGGATAGACCTCCCACCCTCCTGGACACATTGTACCCTCGAGACAGCCTCCCCCCCCACCCGCTGGAAAATCCCCCCCACTCCCCCTGGACACCCCCGACCCCCTGGCCAGCCCTACCACCCCCATGGACAGGCCTCCCACCCCCTAGACACCTCATCCAAACTTTGATAGACCCCCACCCCCGTGGAGAGCCCTCCCACCCACACCCCCACCCCCAACCATGTGGAGAGCCTCCCCCCCCCCCCCCCACCAACCCCCCCCCCCCCCCCCCTCCACCCCGAACACCCCCCCAGACACCCCCATCCCCCTAGACACCTCCCACCCCTTGAAAACCTCCCCCCCCCCCCCCCACAGACACCCCCAACCACCTGGACAGCACTCTCACCTTTGTGGATATCCCTCCCACCCCTTGGACACCCCGTACCCCCGAGACAGCCCCGCCCACCCCCTAAACACCCCACCCACCCCCTGGACACCTCATACCCCCTTAGATAGCCCCCCGCCCCCTAGAAAGCCCTCCCACCCCCCTAGACACCTCTGACCCCCTTGGATAGACCCGCCACCCCCTTGGATAGCCCGCCCACCCCCTGGACACCCCATAACCCCTGGACAGCCCCCCCCCCCCCCCCCCCACCCCCATGGACAGCCCGCCCACATGGATACACCGACCCCCCTGGATAGCCCCCCCACCCCCTGGACACCCTCGACCCCCTGGACAGCCACACCACCCCCTAGACACCCCATACCCCACTGGACAGCCCCACCCCCTTGGGCAGTGTCTGTGATCACTCAAATAATCTACTAAAATATAAAATTTATTCGATCTAAAATTTACTCAACTCTTGAATAATTCTCCTCCACAAGTGTAAATAATCTTGTACACTCATGTATATTTCTTCAAAGATATTTTGTTATAAAAATAGTATTTTGTTGTCTTTTATATTATGATTCTCATATAGAGTAGTGTGTGCGTTATGGTTTCATATAAAGTGAGCAATTCTCATTTACTTAAATATATTTTCAATGAAACTTCAATATTATTGAATTGATTTTGAAGAAATGACTTATAATAATTTTTTATAGAATAGATATAATTTGGATGTATGAAATCGATCGGATTTCAAAAAAAATCAAAATAATTTGGAGATCTTTTTAGATTTTTCATTTCACAATGCTTCAGATAGTGGTCACATACACTTCCCCTGTTACAATTGTGTTGGAAGAACTTAGTTGATCCATGAAGAAGTTTGATACCGCATAATCAAATATGGTTTTTAAGAAAAATACACTGTGTGGTATCACAATGTGGAGAAAATGAATTCTCAAATTACAGATGATCTAAATAAGAGGATTGTATTGGAGAATTTGTTATATGACTGGTTTTTATTTATTCTTCATCATGAAAAGGAAAGGATTCTGACTCAAGAAGATTTCAATATGAGCACACATGATGTGTTAAATGAAAATGATGATGTTATTAGGGTAAAAAAATTGAATGATGCTTTCATGACTCCAGTATATCGACAATGAAGTAAAATAAAAAAAGTTGGAATTTTTAATCTGGTTGTTTCATTGGAAAACTATGTATGGTATTGCTAATATATCCATCGATTACATTCTTACCTTTTTTGAAGTACTTACTTTCAGATGATGCAGATATTCCTTCAAACCACTATATGGAATGGAAGTTAATTGAGAAAGTTGGATTTTCAAGAAACAAAATTCATGCTTGCCTGAAAGATTGTAGTTTATTCTGGGAGGAAACTGCTGAATGAAATGATTGTATAAAATGTGTCACATCCCGCTGGAAGACAAAATCTGATGGAACACCATCCTGTGTGCCAAAACAAGTAATGTGGCACTTTCCATTGATCCCCAGACTCTATAATCTATTTTTGTCTTTTGAAATATCAATAAAAATTCTATGGCATGATACCGAGATAAAGAAGACTAAGGATGAGTTGGTTCACCCTTTAGATGGATTTTCATGGCATATATTTGATGCTTGATATCATGATTTTTCAGCTAACGTGCGTAATGTGAGGTTGGGTCTTTCATATGATGGTTTTAATTCGTTTGGGTAGACGCTAACATCGCATAGCACATGGCTAGTTTTTATACACATTTATAATCTTCCACCATGGTTGTGTATAAAAAAAACCTTTCACTTTCATGAGTATACTCATATCTGGCCCTTTTGATCCTAGCAATGATATAGACTTATACATGCAACCTTTAATAAAAGATTCGAAACTTATTTGAGATTTGGGTGTGCACACATATGATGCATGTTTGAAAGACATATTTCATATACATGTTGCACTTATGTGGAGGATCAATGATTTTCCTACTTATGAAATGATGTCTGGATGGATCATGAAGGAAAAACTATAATATCTTGTTTGTATGATGAATACATGATACAAAAGACTAAAACATCTTTATAGTTTTAGTTTTATTGGACATCGATGATTCTTTCCAATGGACCATCCATATAAAAATAATCATTGAAGATTTGACAATACCATGGAGACCGATGATCCACCTCAGTGTATGTCTGGAACTGATGTTCTTAATGAATTAAAATATTTTAGTTTTTCATTCGGGAAGGGTCAAATAAAATCGGGAAAGAGAAAGAATATTTCCACTTAAACCTGTTACAATTAGAATAAGAGAAGTATCTTCTTTTATTTTCCTTATTGGTCAACCAATTTTTTACCTCATTGCTTAGACGTAATTCAAATTGAAAAAAAATATTTGTGAAATGTTTCTTTCAATTCTTCTAAATGTTAAGGGAAAGATAAAAGATGATTTATGGTCTCGGCATGACTTGGTGGATTGGGGAATTAGACCAGAATTTCATCATGTGAGTATCAGTGAAAATAAATGGAAAGTTCCATGTGCTTCTTATGTGATGAAACCTAGAGAAAAAAAATAAATTTCTAGAAGTACTAGAGACTATTAAAGTTCCTTATGGATATTCAAGCAACATATCTAAATGGGTCAACTTAAGAGAGTTGAAGCTAAAATCATTGAAGACTCATGATTATCACATACTTCATAATGAGTTGATTCCAATAAAAATTCATCATCTTCGTTAAATAATGTAAGTGTGGTTGTTATTTAGTTTTTCCATTTGTTTAGATATATTTGTGCTAAGAATTTTTCCAAGTCCTTCTTGCAAAAAATGTTGGCATATTCCCCATTAATTTTGTGTGAGTTAGAGAAAATATTTCCTCCATCATTTTTCACATGCATGTTGCATCTGACATTCCATATTCCAACTAAAATAATTCTCAGAGGACCTATTTCTTTTTGTTGGATGTATCCAACTGAAAGAAATATGTACACATTAAATTCTTATGTCCATGACTAGAATCATCCTGAAGGTTCTATCATGAATGGTTACTTGGCTCAAGAATTTATAGATTTCTACTCTGTATTTTTATGATCTTACTACAAGAATGAGTAGACCAATTAAAAATGAAGAAAAACGGTATGATCAAATTGAACCCAGTTTTCTATCACTTCCTCAAATAGGAGGAATTCCTTGGTCATATACATTGACGACATTAATCATAAAAGAGCGGGAGATGTCACATCGTACAGTTTTGTTAAACTATAATTTGTTCGATGACTATATCTTATATGTAAATTGAATATGTATATATTATATATGTATATGTGTGTGTGTGTTAAACTATTCCTATTTTTATATATAGGGGACATAAATTGATGATAAATAGAAAGAATCGTTCTTTATCTTTGAGAAAGAGGGAGACTTTTCATAGTAAAGAGTTTTCTTCTTGGTTAAAATTGATGATAATAAAGTTACTATTTAAATAATTAAAACAATATTTAATTAATTTTAATATTTATTTATATTTTAGGTATTGAGTTTTCCTGCTGACTCTGAATAATAGATTTGGATTTTAATCCTAATACCGTGGTTCATGACTGTAAATCAATTGTTATCAATGGGTACATATTTATTATCACTGAACGAGCAAAGAACATGAGAACACAATATGATGGTGTTATGGTTACTGCCACAATAGACTGTTATGCTAGTGCATCAAATAGTAGACCGTGATTTGAAAATGTAGGTTATTATGGAGTCATTGAAAAAATAATAATATTGGATTATTATTCTCATGGACAAGTCACGATGATGAAATGTCGGTGGTTTGATTCGATGAAGAGTCAGGGCACATTTAATGATGATTGTGGATTTTGAGTAATTGATATGACTCACACTCTCGATACTGATGAACCATATGTATTGGAATCAATGGAGAAACAAGTTTTTTATGTCAAAGACCATCTTCGACCTGAATTATGTTTCATTATTTAAGTAATTCCAAGACATATTTTTGATGATGGTTATTATGGAATTGACACCATCCTTACTAACATTGGAAACGATCCATTTATAAATTTTGATGACTCCAATATCTCAATTATCAAAGTTGACTGTGAACCTGAAGTTATGGAGGGAAATGTATAAAATCATTCATTCATGTTCTTAATTCTTTTGGTTTACCTCGACTTGGGTTGTTAAGGTTGGTACTATTCAAATTTATTTAATATTGATTACAAATATGTTGTATATGACTTGACTGTTATGTGAATTTTCAATGTTTATTGGTTGAAATTTTATTTGAATTGCATTTTATAATTTAGAATTGAACTGTATTCAAACCTACAAAACCAACATTTCTAACTTGGTGAACATTTCAACACTTCAATTGTGATTTGTATAAAATAAGTATAACTCTAATAAATATCTTTAACATTTTACCAGATAATGAACATGATGGTTTGTATTCTTCCACAAAACATGTATAGAAACTTGCATCATCTACCTGGGCTAAAGAAATTAAATTTTTCCTTAATTTCGACAACTGCATTACCCTTATGAATCTGGTAGAATCAAATGATCCATGATTTTAATAGACTGATGACACTTAGTAAATAACCATCCTACTAAAAATTAAATTTCTTTATTACATCTTGTACAATTTATTGACTTCATTATATATCTGTTCAAGCTCATCTAAAATAGTGTATAAGAAAATTATCCATGAATCCCCCTATTCCCTCTCATTTATTTTGTTTTTTGTGTTACACATTAGTTATCATTTTCTAATTACTTCCATATTTGCTTTCAAATGCAGGAAATGCAACCAATTGAAGAGAGGCGACAAAAACAGGTGATGGAAAACAATCATCGCATGACTGA
This sequence comes from Viscum album, assembly GCA_963277665.1. NCBI lineage: Eukaryota > Viridiplantae > Streptophyta > Magnoliopsida > Santalales > Viscaceae > Viscum > Viscum album. The sequence continues at coordinate 581,456,476 of OY728144.1, forward strand.
GATGGGCATTACACCACTAGTTCCTATAGTGAGTATTTTATTTCAAATATATAAATTTAAATAATATATAATGTCATGTGATTAATTTTGTTTTCAACGTTTTTTTACAGGATCCATATATTAGGCGATAGTTATTTGATGAGCAGCCTAGTATAGGTCCCAGTACTCAGAGTGTTCATATGAGGGGGGTGGTACAAGAGCTAGACAATATGGTCGGCGTACCCGATTAGAACCTGCCCCTCCCACTGACATAACATCCATCCCATATTATGATCCTGGTGTGGCGTTAGGGACACACAGTATATTTAGGCCTCCCATGTTTTCACCACCCTTTACATCTAATCCTCCACACTCATCTGTACCATATCTGATGATGATTCCCACTCCCCATCCAGCATTTAGCCAGCCATCCCTATTATATTCTTTTACTTCTGCTTCATTCTCTCTGGGATTTTATATTCCATATTCTTCGACTCATGCTCTACCAAAGTTTGTCCCTACGGAGCATACATTGGGAACCACTCCAGCTGTACAGTGTGTTCCTTCAGTTTCTGTGGATTTAGTGACTCCCATTGATCAGACTACTACAGGTATACTTAAACAACCCTAACAAATTTTTACACCATTATTTATTTTCATTATAACATGTATTGATAAAATATTTGTATTTATTTCATAAAAGATACATCTAATGATAAGAGTAGGGGTGGGTGAGTACACTCATGTGTGCTGTGTAGAACCACCATATGCAGTTGATGGTGGACTACAATGAAGATAGTCAAATGATTGAAAAATCAGGGCAGCAGTGTCAGGGTTTTTTGGTGATGCTTGAGAAATACTCCAACATCATTCCTCTCAGTCCGCTCTCATGGAGACAGTTGCCAATTAAAGTCAAGGATAAAACTTGGGTAGAGATATGGGTAAAAAAATCTGTTGTATTTAATGAAATATATTATTTTTTGTATTTATATGAATTAATATTTTTGAATCAGCTTCGGTTTAATTTCCCTAATGGTGAGGGTGCACGGCCAGCACATCTAAAGGATTTAGGTGAGCTTTGGAGAGCTTATAATCATGAGTTTTATATTGGTCGGAATTCTAGATTTGTCACAGAGTTAGAGGTGGTCCCTGTCATGGATGATTGTCCATTATAATAGTATCGATAGATGATTACTTATTGGAAAACTGGCCAGTTTAAGGTATTAATCACATTAGAGGTATTTAAATGAAAATTATCATGTTTTTCATTAATACTAATTATTGAATTTTATTTAGGAATAATCTAGAAGAAATAAAAAAATAGATTCTAAAAAATACCTCCACACTTTGGGACGTACTACGATGCAAGATCATGATAGGCAGCAGGTATGATAGTTTATAATTTTTCTTTATGACTTGCTCATTCTATTGCTTCCTCCATAATTTTTTTTGATTGATAAAGTTATTATATAGTTTTAGTTATGCAATTAATTATTGGTATCCTATTTTTTATTATGGTTTCCTACATTCAATGTCATTGTAGAGGCATAAATTGAATATGGAAGGATGTGTGCCTCGAGAAAAACTGTTTTGCTCGAGTAGAAGGAAGAAAGATGGAGGTGTGGTTAATGAGATGACTTAGTAGAAAATTATAAGTTTTAATTTGTAGATTTAAATTTTTAATATCTATGTTATAACTTAATAATCTATTTATATTTGTAACAGGATGCTTTAGAGTCCCTTTATGCTTGGGAACCTGACAATTTTGGGCCAAATGATCACTTAAATCAGGTGTTGGTAGATGAGCACCCTGATAGAGTACACTACCAACCTGGGAAGAGTATAGTTCCGACAAGGTATTGGCCATTCTCAGGTACGAGTTGTAGTGCCATCGAGTTTCAATGGGTTAAGGCACACGCATAACATGCTTAAAAAAGGGCCATAGAGATAGCAGAATAGTATTCTTGGGAAAACACTGTATTTATGAAATTGATTGAAGTTTTACATCCAACACTTCCACCAGAGGATATCATAGCTTGTGATGAATATATGTCATTGATGTGTTCTATATATGTTGAACTAGGTGGTAGTTCTAGTGGTGATTGACATGATGGAGAGGAGGAGGTCGAGGCGGAGGAGGAGGGGGAGGAGGAGGTTGAGGAGGAGGAGGAGGAGGGCGATGAGGAGGCTAAGGCTGAGTATGAGGGCGAGGAGGAGGGTGTTGAGGATGGTGGGGATGATGATGAGGACGAGGATCAGACTGACGATGATGGTGATGGTAGTGATGGTGATGAGGGACAGATTTCTCTGTTACATTTTTTACTGATATTACTAACCTTTGATGTTTATTGATTTGTTGTGCCTAAATATGTGTGATTAGGTAGGTCACATTATATTTATTTTTTATCTATAAAAAATAAAACTTGAATTGATGATTTTTTGTGATTGATTCACCTCCCTAGACACCCCCCCCCCCTCCCACCCTTGTGGACAGCCCACCCACCACCCTGGACACCTCGTACCCCCTGGATAGCCCCGCCATCCTTGTGGACAGTCTGCCCACCCCCTTGGATAGCCCCTCCCCCCATGGATAGCCCCCCCCCCCCCCACCACTCCTGTGGATATCCCGCCCACCCCCTGGACAGCCACACCCACCCCCTGGATAGCCCTCCCACCACCCTGGACACCTCGTACCCCCTGGACAGGCCCCCACACCTAGAAAGCCCCCCCAACCCACACCACCCCCTAGACACCCTTGACCCCCTCGATAGCCCTTCCACCTCCGTGGACAGCCCGCCCATCCCCTGGATAGCCCCTACCCCCATGGACATCCCCCACCCCCCACCCCTATGGACAGCCCGCCCAGCCCCCCTGGACAACCACTCCCACCCCCTGGACAGCCCACCCCCCTAGACACCTCGTACCCCCTGGACATCCCCCCCCCCCACCCCCTAGAAAGCCCCCCCCCCCCCCCGCCCGCCCTCCTTGGACACCCCCATCCCCCTGGACAGCCCCTCCACCCCCGTGGAGAGCCTGTCCACCCCCTGTATAGCCCCTCCCCCCGTAGATAGCCCCCCCCCCCCACCCACCCCTGTGGAAAACCTGCCCACCCCCTAGACACACCCTACCCCCATGGACAGCCCCACCAACCTTGTGGATAGCTCACCCACCCCCTAGACACCCTGTACCCCCCCCCCCCCCCCCGGACAGCCCCACCCACCCCCTAGATAGCCTGTCCACCCCCATGGACACCTAATACTCCCTAGACAGCCCCCACCCCCACCCCCTGGAAAGCCCCCCCACCCCACCCCATGGACACCCCCGACCCCTCTGGACAGCCCCACCACCCCTGTGGACAACCCACCCACCCCCCTGGACAGCCCCTCTTCCTATGCACACCCCCCCCCCCCCCCACCCCCATGGATAGCCCCCCCCCCCCCCTCCCCCTGGACACCCCCTACCCCCTTAGACAGCCCCGCCACCCTCATGGATAGCCCGCCCACCCCCTGGACACCCCGTACCCCCCTTGACAGCTTTACCCACCCCCCTGGACACCCCACCCACCCCCCTGGACACCTCGTACCCCAATGGATAGCCTCGCCACCCACTAAAAAGCCCCCCCCCCCCCCCCCGACACCCCCAACCCCCCTGGACACCCCCGCCACCCTCGTGGATAGCCCACCCCCTGGATAGCCCTTCCCCTCATGGATATCCCCACAACCCTATTGAAGGCTCTCCCCCTAGACACCCTCTCCCCCCTAGATTGTAACGACCCAATCTTTTTGAGTAGTATATTAACTTACTCTTAATTATTTAATAATATGTTAATGGTTAATGTAGAAAGAGGAGTCGATGGCTTCATCCAGTAGACTCGAACCTTATGAAGCCCACTTATCAGAGCTTGGGAAGGAGGTAGCATCTGTGGGATTCACTTTGGACCAAGCCCAAGCCAAACTCCAGCATGTCAATCTTGAACGAAAACACCTGCGGGAGAAGTTCAAGTTAGTATAGATTACTACTAGGGCAATGTTATTTGAGCCTCCCTCAGATTCTCTCACCATAGCACACCTTACACTTAGGTCATATGCCGGTGTTATAAGGGGTTATGTGATGAGACCCTAGCTTCTTTGTGTAATCCTTTGGGATGAATGAATTGAGATTTCTTCCTTTAGTTATGTTTGTGAAATTTCAAATGTCCGGATAATTTTAGGATGTATTTTATTGATGAATTTTGAAAAAAGGATATTTTAAAATATTTATGTAAACCCTAAATAATTAATGATGTGTAATGATTTTCAAAAAATGGTCTTCTACAAAAGTGTTCAGTAAGGAATTTGGAGTCTAATAAGATCAACTTAATTTTTAATGAATAGTAAATTATGAATAGTGATTTTACGCTTAGGATTAGTAATGTGACCAAATGGATTAGTAATTTCACTCAAAGAAAGTTTTAAAATAATTTAGACACCTAGATTAATTAATGTGATTCAATAAAATGGGTAAATAACGGTTTCATAAATTATTAGCCAAGTATTAGTTTTTTCGGGTGAAAAGTGTTTTTTTAATTAAAATTTTAATTAAAAATAATTAGAAAAATATTTTTATAAAATGGACTTTATTTTTGAACTCAGAGCATCGATATTATGTTATGGTAATTTTTGGGGATTTTTCTGAAAAAAATGAATTCTCAATGAATAGTGCTTTATTTAAAAATTAAATTAAAAATATTTAGAAAATTATTTTTATAAAATGGAGTTCATAAATGTAATTAGAGCATCGATTTTTGGTTAAGGTGAAATTTTGGGATTCTTCTGAGTAAGATGAATTTTTCAGTGAATAGTAAAAATGTAGTTCTAGGGTTTCGGTATGTTTAAGGACATCATAACTGTGTCATGATGATGTCATGAGATATGTTAAGGGTTGGCCGGAAAATGGTGAGGAAGTATTGTTTTGGGGGCCCCATGTGGCCTAACTCCATGGTAAATGCCAAAGGAGAGCACATGGTTTTGAGAAAAGCACTTGTGAGGTGTCCCTTGGCCATTAATGCCTTGTCCCCTCACTTTCCCTATAAATACCCACCCTTTCCTCCTTTAGTTTTCACTCCCAACTCTCCCCCAACGATGTTCTGGTCTCTTTACCTCCCAAGGAGTCCTCCCAAGGTTCCCCCAAGCCCTCAAGGTCCAAACCATTGAGTTTTAAGAGTTACGTTTTAAGGTAAGGGATCCGACCTCTCTCTTTCTTTTCATGTAATCTCTTTTATGTCATTCCTTTTATGCTCCATGTTCTTATGTGAGAGGATGTTCTTTTATATTCCTATTACTTCACTTTTCATGTTTTTATGATGATAGATCCCCTCTTACTCTCATCATTTCGTTTTATGAATGTTTAAGTGACGTCGTTAGGCTGCCGAATTTTTAAGGGATTCTTTCACCCTTCTCATTTTTCAAGTTTTATTTTCATGTCAAGTCTTTCAAGTTCCTTTTTATTATGTTGGGGTATGATCTCTATATCTATCATACTGATCTTTTATGATAATATGATTAAAGAACCTATTTTATCTTGTCAATTCATTTTTATTGAAGTTTAAGTGACGTCGTTAGGCTGCCGAATTTTTATAAGAGAAATCTTATTTCTGTCTTACTTCCATGTTTTTCATTTCAAATGGTATTTCCTTAAAAATTTCATTACCATGAATCATATACTTTATATTCTGTCCCAATACTATTTTTATAGATCATTTATGAGTTGTTGACCCATGTTCCCTCTCTTTTCAATGTTTTCTAAAACCTTGTAATATAGCCGTTATGTTGCAGAATTTTCGTCTCAAAATGCCTCTCTCTCTTTTCTCAAAATTATTTTATGTTATAAATTGAATACTCAAAGCTCTTATTTCTACAAGGGTATTCACATATATATCAAAATTTTCTATTTTAAATTCTTGGATTTACATATATGAAACTCGCTTCCCCTTTCCATGGGTTTAAAGTGACATAAAGATCATGTCTTTAAAGCAGTTTTTAAAACGTTAAGATTATGAAATGAAACCCATTTCTTTTATGCTATATGGGTTGTTTATCAAATTATTCATGATGATATATGTGGCTCACATGATAATAAAGACATGTCAATGGTGCGCCCAGATAGCAATCCAATGCATTGGGTAAAGACTTAATCTCTAGAGATGACTTTTTAGACTGATACCTTGGTGAATAACCTTGGTAATTTTTAATGACACCTTGGGGATGGACCTTGGTGAAACAAAATGATTGTCAATATTAAATGTTTCAGCCACATATTCAAGTTATGAAAAATGTTATTTTTATTATGATGTATCTCATGATTTCTTTCTCATGCCTTAAAGTTCTTTTCATGTCCTTATTGAAGTATCTCAAGTTTACATGTAAAATGTTTCTCTTGTTTCCCTTATTGGGCCTTCTGCTCACCCTTTCTTTTGATGTATGTCCCCAGGTTGTGAGATGCAGTTATGAACCTAGGATGAACTTAAGGAGAAGCCTTTCAAGTGTTTAATAAGAATGTTTTATGTTCTTTTCGTGTATTATGTTCCTTGTTTCCAAGACACTAAACCTTAAAGATCCTCAGTTCCGTGTAATGAAATGAAAGTTATGTTATAAAAGGACGGGATTCTATAGTTGGTATCAAAGGATGGTTTAGTTATTTGTGGAAATTAGGATATAAAAACTTTAGGAAGAACCCTATAGAAATGTTTAAATATAGGAAAACTTCCTGGTATTTAGGTAAGTATTGAGTAAGTGGTTTATCAAACAAATACATCCTTGTCTGGATACGAGCAGGTAGAGGCGGCTCTGGCACAGATGTACATAGGGGTAAAACACAAAAACACCGCTTTGAGCTAGACTCGAACGGCAACTGGTGCACGATAATGGGTCTTGTTGCACTCTTGTTTACGACACTCCCGGGGGATATGTTTGGTTAATCACAAGCTTTTTATGAATCATTATGAAGGAATTATAGAGAAGTGTAATTGTCTAAGCATGAAGTCTTAGTTAAACGATTCATAATTGAAATAAGTTTCTCACTAAGGTTTTATTATTTTAGAAAATGGCGGGCAATAGGAGGAACCGTATCGATGGTGACCGCAATGAACCATGTGCTGACGGCCCTCCGATGGAAGCCGGAATGGAAACATTCATGCGAATGATGAACCAACTGACTCAAGTTATGAGTAATAACTTGAATCAAGATGAGAGACCGACCTCACCATGAAGGGAAAAACACTCTGTTGAGTCCTTCATGCGTCAACGACCACCATCATTCAGTGGATCTACTGACCCTTTGGTTTCAGAACAGTGGATAAGCTCCATTGAAAAGATCTTTTCTGTACTCCTTTGTTCGGAACAAGAAAAAGTCACCCTTCCTGTTTATCGCCTAGAGGGAGAAGCTGATCATTGGTGGTCACTGGTCAAAAACACGAAGCCTAGAGGAGAGATGGAAGCTATGGAGTGGGAAGAATTCCAGGGAATATTCTTTAGCAAGTATTTCCCTCGTTCCATGAGAACAAGAATGGAGAAAGAGTTTCTCGAGCTGAAGAAGAAGGAGAACGAATCTGTCGGAATCTATGAGATGAACTTCACCCGACTTTCACGATATACCTCTAGCTTTGTCATGGATCCAAGTGGGAAGGTTGATAGATTTTTCAGTGGACTAAGACCTCATCTGCGGAAGAATTTATCCAACCGGGACTATGATATCTATGAGGAGATCGTGCGGAGTGCAATGAAAGTCGATCTGGAGTTTGGTGAGACACAGTGGTCTCATAAATCAAATGACAAGAAGAGATCGTTGGAGCCCAGTTTAGGGAAGACTTTTGATCAGGGAAGAGGTGGAAAGCAAATGCAACTTACCACATGCAATAAATTTGGGAAGAAGCATCTGGGGAACTGCTTGGTCGGAAGTGGTAAGTGCTACAAGTGTGGAAAAGGAGGCCATATTTCTCGGAATTATCGTAGTGAGGTGAAGCCTCAACTCCCCAACACTAACGACAGAGGAAAGATGGTTCTGTAATTACCCGAAGTCCATTGCTTCGAGTGTAGAAATCTTGGGAACTATGCTAATCTCTGTCCAAATCCAAGGGTAGTGGAGGGGAATCACCATCAACCTCAACAAAGGCCAGGGGAGAGAGTTCGTGCTTTTTCTATCACAACAACTAATGTTGAATCTCCGAATGACGTGGTAGAAGGTACTCTTGTTGTCCTATCAAAACTAGCAACTACTTTGTTTGATTCTGGTTCTACGCATTCCTTTATTTCCTCCAAGTTTGCAAAGAATATAGAATCAATCCTGGAATTGCTTGAGGTAGAGTTGTCAGTCAAGACTCCAAGTGGGATTATCCATGCATCAATAGTGTTTAGAGACTCTAGTGTTTACTTTAGTGAGAACAATCTTATCGCAAATCTAGTAGTCATTCCCATGTTGGAATTCGACGTTATACTAAGGATGGAATGGCTCTCAAAGTATAATGCTAAGATCAAATGCAGAAGTAAGGAAATCTCAGTAGTCTTGAATAAACAACCTACAGTTATCTTCCAAGGAGAGATATCCCGAACTGATCCCTATCTAGAAGCACCTCCTATAGCTTTCTTTATGAATTTAATTGGTGATGATGAAGAAGGAAAAGGGAGCATACCAATAGAAGATGTTCCAATTGTTCAGGAATACATGGATGTATTTCCTAAGGAGTTACCTGGACCTCCCCCTGAAAGAGAGGTAGAGTTCTCCATTGAACTCGTACCTGGGTCTCAACCAATATCAAAGACTCTATATAGAATGGAAAATGTGGAGCTAGAAAAGTTAAAGAAACAACTCCAAGACTTGTTGGAGAAGGGGTTTATCCGTCTGAGTGTGTCTCCATGGGGAGCACCAGTTCTCTTTGTGAAGAAGAAGGATGGATCAATGTGGCTATGCATTGATTATAGAGAACTGAATGGGATCACAGTGAAGAACAAATACCCTCTTCCAAGAATTGATGATTTATTTGACCAGCTTCGTGGGGCTCAATTCTTCTCCAAGATTGACCTTCGATCTGGTTATCATCAACTGAGGGTGAAGAAGGAAGATATTCCAAAGAATGCCTTCCGATCAAGATATGGGCATTATGAGTTTACTGTTATGCCCTTTGGCTTGACTAATGCTCCTGCTATTTTCATGGATTTGATTAATAGAGTCTTTAAGGACTACCTTGATAAATTTGTGGTAGTTTTTATTGATGATCTTTTGATATATTCAAAAAGTCGTGAGGAGCATGAAGATCATCTGAGGGTTATTTTGAAAACTCTACGGAAGGAGAGGCTCTTTGTAAAGTTCATCAAGTGTGCATTTTGGTTACAACAAGTGGCTTTCTTGGGGCACATCGTAACCAATGAAGGAATCTCGGTTGACCCTGCAAAGACAATGGTTGTGTAGGAGTGTCATCAACCCACAATAGTAATTGAGATTCGTAGTTTCCTTGGTTTAGCGGGATATTATAGGAGGTTTGTGAAAAACTTTTCATAGCTTTCTAATCCACTAACCAAGTTGACTCGAAAAGGGGTTAAGTTCATCTGGACAAAGGAATGCGAGGAAAGTTTCCAAGAGCTGAAGAAGAGATTGGTTACTGCACCTGTGTTAACACTACCCTCTATCGGATAAGGATTCGTTATTTTTAGCGATGTATCTATGAAAGGGCTTGCGTGCGTCCTTATAAAAAATGACAAGGTAATTTCTTATGCATCTCAACAGTTGAAGATTCATGAGCAGAATTATCCTACGCATGATCTAGAGCGGGCGGCAGTTGTTTTTGCTCTAAAGATATGGAGACACTATCTTTATGGGGATAAATGTGATATATACACTGACCACCAAAGTTTAAAGTATATTTTCACGCATAAAGAATTGAACATGAGACAAAGGAGATGGTTAGATCTTATTAAAGACTATGATTGTTCAATTCATTATCACCCTGGAAGAGAAAATAAAGTCATGGATACGTTAAGCAGGAAAGATCTTGTTGTTCTGGCAACAATTAGGATCCTAGGAGATCCCTTGATTAAAGATCTAGTAAAACTGGACATGGGAATTATAAGGAAAGGGACATCATCAACCCTATCCCAAATGATTTCTCAACCTTCATTACTAGAGAAGATCAAGAAGGCTCAAAAAGAAGATCCTTTGCTGCAGGAGAAGTTTGAGGCTATAAAGGATGGGAAGTTCCCTGGTTTCAATATTGATCAAGAAGGTGTATTGAAATTTCGTACAAGACTATGTGTTCCATATATTTCGGAGATAAAGAAAGAACTGATGGATGAATCTCATAGCTCTACTTTCTCTATACACCCGAGAAGCACTAAGATGTTTAGAGAACTTCGTGATCATTATTGGTGGGATAACATGAAGAGGGAGATTGCTGATTACACTAAAAGTTGCCTGGTGTGTCAGCAAGTAAATGCAGAACGACAACTTCCTAAGGGGGTATTACAACTGCTACCCATACCAGTATGGAAGTTGGATAATATCACTATGGACTTTGTAACTGGTCTCCTGAAAACATCCAAAGGAAACAATGCGATATGGGTTATTGTGGACCGTCTCACCAAGACCACCCATTTTATCTCTATTCAAGAAGATTTCTCTCTGGATCAGCTTGCCAAGATATACATAAAGGAAGTGGTAAGGCTGCATGGGGTACCACTATCCATCGTGTCTGATCGTGATCCAAGATTCACATCAAAATTCTGGAGAAGTCTTCAATATGCTCTGAGTACTGAATTGAATTTTAGTACGGCCTATCATCCTCAAACTGATGGCCAATCTGAAAAGAATATTCAGACACTCAAAGACATGTTGAGATTATGCTCAATGGAATTCAAAGGTGGATGGGATCAACACCTCCCATTAGTTGAGTTCTCCTATAACAACAGCTTCCATTCAAGTATTCAGATGGCAACCTATGAAGCTATGTATGGAAAGTGATGTAGAACTCCTACTTGTTGGGATGAAACTGGTGAGAGAAAGCTTCTTGGTCCTGATCTCGTGCAAGAGATGACAGAACAGGTTCATGCCATCCAACAACACATAAAGGCTGCTCAGAGTCGGCAGAAGAGCTATGCTGACAATCGTCGAAGGGACTTGGAGTTTGGTGTTGGTGACAAAGTCTTCATTCAAATTTCTCCCTGGAAGAGAGTCATGCGGTTTGGGAAGAAAGGGAAGCTCAGCCCTAGGTACATTCGCCCCTATGAAATCCTTGATCGCATAGGAGCAGTGGCCTATCGTCTAGCACTTCCACCAAACCTAGCTCAAGTTCACAATGTCTTCCATGTATCTCTCTTGAGGAAGTACATACCCGACCCATCGCATGTACTCAACCCAGAGGTGGTACAACTGGAACATAATCTCTCTTATAAGGAGCGGCCAGTGGAGATCTTAGACTGTAGAGACAAGGTTCTACGAAACAAGACTACCCACCTTGTGAAAGTGTTGTGGAGGAATCATAAATATGAAGAAGTGACTTGGGATCCTGAGGAAACAATGAAGCAAAAGTACCCTCACCTTTTCGACTAGGCCTCAAGTATAAATTTTGGGGACAAAATTTCTTAAGGGGGGAAGAATGTAACGACCCAATCTTTTTGAGTAGTATATTAACTTACTCTTAATGATTAAATAAGATGTTAATGGTTAATGCAAAAAGAGGAGTCGATGGCTTCATCCAGTAGACTCGAACCTTATGAAGCCCACTTATCAGATCTTGGGAAGGAGGTAGCATCTGTGGGCTTCACTTTGGACCAAGCCCAAGCCGAACTCCTGCGTGTCAAGCTTGAACAGAAACGCCTGCAGGAGAAGTTCAAGTTAGTAGAGATTACTACTAGGGCAATGTTATCTGAGCCTCCCTCAGATTCTCTCACCATAGCACACCTTACACTTAGGTCATATGCTGGTGTTATAAGGGTTTATGTGATGAGACCCTAGCTTATTTGTGTAATCCTTTGGGATGAATGAATTGAGATTTCTTCCTTTAGTGATGTTTGTGAAATTTCAAATGTTTGGATAATTTTAGGATGTATTTTATTAATGAATTTTGAAAAAAGGATATTTTAAAATATTTATGTAAACCCTAAATAATTAATGATGTGTAATGATTTTCAAAAAATGGTCTTCTACAAAAGTGTTCAGTAAGGAATTTAGTGTCTAATAAGATCAACTTAATTTTTGATGAATAGTAAATTATAAATAGTGATTTTACGCTTAGGATTAGTAATGTGACCAAATGGATTAGTAATTTCACTCAAAGAAAGTTTTAATATAATTTAGACACCTAGATTAAGTAATGTGATTCAATAAAATGGGTAAATAACGGTTTCATAAATTATTAGCCAAGTATTAGTTTTTTCGGGTGAATAGTGTTTTTTTAATTAAAAATTTAATTAAAAATAATTAGAAAATTATTTTTATAAAAAGGACTTTATTTTTGAACTCAGAGCATCGATATTATGTTATGGTAATTTATGGGGATTTTTCTGAAAAAAATGAATTCTCGATGAATAGTGATTTTATTTAAAAATTAAATTAAAAATATTTAGAAAATTATTTTTATAAAATGGAGTTCATAAATGTAATTAGAGCATCGATTTTTGGTTAAGGTGAAATTTTGGGATTCTTCTGAGTAAGATGAATTTTTCAATGAATAGTAAAAATGCAGTTTTAGGGTTTCGGTATGTTTAAGGACATCATAATTGTGTCATGATGATGTCATGAGATATTTTAAGGGTTGGCCGGCCAAGGGTGATGAATTATTGTTTTGGGGGCCCCATGTGGCCTAACTCCATGGTAAATGCCAAGGGAGAGGACATGGTTTTGAGAAAAGCACTTGTGAGGTGTCCCTTGTCCATTAATGCCTTATCCCCTCACTTTCCATATAAATACCCACCCTTCCCTCCTTTAGTTTTCACTCCCAACTCTCCCCCAACGAAGTTCTGGTCTCCTTACCTCCCAAGGAGTCCTCCCAAGGTGCCCCCAAGCCATCAAGGTCCAAACCATTGAGTTTTAAGAGTTACGTTTTAAGGTAAGGGATCTGACCTCTCTCTTTCTTTTCATGTAATCTCTTTTATGTCATTCCTTTTATGCTCCATGTTCTTATGTGAGAAGATGTTCTTTTATATTACTATTACTTCCCTTTTCCTGTTTTTATGATGATATATCCCCTCTTACTCTCATCATTTCGTTTTATGAAAGTTTAAGTGACGCCGTTAGGCTGCCGGATTTTTAAGGGATTCTTTCACCCTTCTCATTTTTCAAGTTCTATTTTCATGTCAAGTCTTTCAAGTTCCTTTTTATTATGTTGGGGTATGATCTCTATATCTATCATACTGATCTTTTATGATCATATGATGATAGACCCTATTTTATCTTGTCAATTAATTTTTATTGAAGTTTAAATGACGCCGTTAGGCTGCCGAATTTTTATAAGAGAAATCTTATTTCTGTCTTACTTCCATGTTTTTCATTTCAAATGGTATGTCCTTAAAAATTTCATTACCATGAATCATATCCTTTATATTCTATCCCTATATTATTTTTATAGATCATTTATGAGTTGGTGACCCATGTTCCCTCTCTTTTCAATGTTTTCTAAAACCTTGTAACATAACCGTTATGCTGCAGAATTTTCGTCTCAAAATGCCTCTCTCTCTTTTCTCAAAATTATTTTATGTTATAAAGTGAATACTCAAAGCTCTTATTTCTACAAGGGTATTCACATATATATCAAAATGTTCTATTTTAAATTCTGGTATTTACATACATGAAACCCGCTTCCCCTTTCCGTGGGTTTAAAGTGACATAAAGATCATGTCTTTAAAGCAGTTTTTAAAACGTTATGATTATGAAATGAAACCCATTTCTTTTATGCTATATGGGTTGTTTATGAAATGATTGATGATGGTATCTGTGGCTCACATGATAATAAATAAATGTCAAGGGTGCGCCCAGATAGCGCTCCAATGCATTGGGTAAAGACTTAATCTCTAGAGATGACTTTTTAGACTGATACCTTGGTGAATAACCTTGGTAATTTTTAATGACACCATGGGGATGGACCTTGGTGAAACGAAATGATTGTCAATATTAAATATTGTAGCCACATCTTCAAGTTATGAAAAATTTTATTTTTATTATGATGTATTTCATTATTTCTTTCTCATGCCTTAAAGTTCTTTTCATGTCCTTATCGGAGTATCTCAAGTTCACATGTAAAATGTTTCTCTTGTTTCCATTACTGGGCCTTCTGCTCACCCCTTCTTTTGATGTATGTCCCCAGGTTATGAGATGAAGTAATGAACCTAGGATGAACTTAAGGATAAGTCTTTCAAGTGTTTAAGAAGAATGTTTTATGTTCTTTTCATGTATTATGTTCCTTGTTTCCAAGACACTAAACCTTAAAGATCCTCAGTTCCGTGTAATGAAATGAAAGTTATGTTACAAAAAGACGGGATGCTATATAGATATCCCATCCACCCTCGTGGACATTCCTCGCACCACCTTGGAAACTCCCTACCCCTATGGACAACACCCCCCCCCCCCCGGACACCCTGTATCCCCTGGATAGTCCCCCCCCCCTCCCCCACTCCCATGGAAAGCCTGGCCACCCCTGTGGACAGCCTGACCACCCCCTTGGACACCCCGTACCCCCTAGACAGCCCCGCCACCCTCATGGACATCCCACTCACCCCCTAGACACCCTGTACCCTGTTAGACACCCCCCCCCCCCCCCCCGTGGACAGCTCACCCACCCCTGTGGACAGCCTGCCCACCCCCATGGACAGGCCACCTAGCCCTCTAGACACCCCTTACCCCCCTCGACATCCACGCCACCCCCATTGATAGCTCTCTCACCCCCTGGGCACCCCCTCCTCCCGTTTACATCCCCCCACCCCCCGTGGGCAGCCCTCCCCCCCCCCCCCCCCAGACACCCCCTACCCCCTGGACAACCCCACCACTCCCATGGATAGCCCACCCACCCCCCTGGACACCCCCTACCCCCTGAACAGCCCCTCCACCCCCATGGACACCCCCCCCCGGACAGCCCCCCACCCCCATGGATTATAGTGTTTCTAATAACTTGAAGATCCCATTAATCATATCTACCCACTTCATTGCCTCCTAGGATCCTTGATCAGCAATACAAAATAGTAGACGCTATTTTAGAAACTCCCATCCATAATCAATGATCTGAGAAGAACATGGCTATTCCACTTCCACAATAGTTTGAGTAGAGACCAAGACTAGGAAGACAATAGCTAGATCACAAGAATGACTACCTGAGATATCCCATTATTGACTTTTTGATTCATTTATAGTGTTAATATTCTAAAGAATTATCAAAAACAAAACCTTTAGTAAAATAATATGATGTTCTAAAACAAGGGACACAAAATCACAAATCCCATAAAGATACATCATAAATAATTCTTCATAAAACCATTTCAAAATCGCATAATCGATACTTCTTTATATTTAAAACTCTCGAACAGTTTATCAAAATCCCTTTAAGGTTCCATTTCAAAAATCATATAGTATTTTTGTCCCATAATAAAAATGTAATCCATTTTCTAATAAACAAATCCCCCTTCCTGCCATACACGCCAAAAGCATTCATTTTTTCCTAAAGAAACACATACTTTTGAAATAAACACTATTCCAAAACTATTTTTAAAATACCTATGATCTTAAAATCCATGAAATTAATTTCATTAAAACCATTACATCCTCCCCCCCCCCCCACCCCTCCTAGACACCACCCCACCTCCTGGATACCCCCCACCCCCTGGACACCCCCACCCCCATGGACAACACCCCCACCCCCTAGACATCCCCCACCCCCCCCCCCCCCCGCCCCCTAGACACCACCCCACCCCGTTGGACAGACCCCCAACCCCCTGGACCCCCCCTAACCCCTTGGACATCCCCACCCCCATGGATAGCCCCCCTATCCTTTAGACATCCCCCAATGTAACAACCTAAACTTTTGTAAATGAAAATCCCTCTTGATCTAATTAAATGTCTTAATATGTGAAATGGTTATACAAAATATACACATATTTTGTTTTATGTTTTTGTATTTTAAAACACCATTAAAAATTATGATCGTTGCTAATATAGTCGTTAAACAGTGATCACATGATTAGTATAAATATAGGGCTTTAACAAATTCTTTTTACTCAGAAAAAGGAAGCGATGGCCTCATCCAGTAGACTCTCCCCGTATAAAGCTCATTTATCAGATCTTGGAAGGGAACTTTCATATTTTGGCTTTGATCTTCACCAAGCCCAAGCTAATCTTGAATATGTTAAGCTCGAGTGGAACCGCTTATGGGAGAAGTGGAAGTTGATTAAGATTACCACTCGAGCGATGTTATCCGAGCCACCCCAAGAGTTTATCACCCTTGCACCCCTTGCCTAAAGGTCTTATGCGGGTGTTTTAAGGGGTTATGTAACAATACCCTAGTACTATGATTATGTACATTATTTTTTTGTATATAATAATTATTGTACTTTAATTTTATTATTGTTACTTTATAAATAGTTTTTAAAGAAAAAATAGTATTTTTAGTTAAATATTCAACTAAGAAATATATTTTGATGAATAAATGGATTTTTGAATTAAATAATATTTTAATAAAATATTATTATTATTATTAAATTAATGGTTATCAAAAATAAATGATCGTATGATTTTATGAATGCAATTGTAATTTTAATTATGGTTTGAAATCCATTTTTGTCAAAACCAATGAATTTTCGATAAATGTCAGTTTATATTTTAAAAGTAAAAATTAACATGTTTAGAAAATTATTTATATAAAATGAATATTATTTCTGGAATCGGGATGTCGAAATTATCCAACAGTGAATTTTTCATAATTTTCTGAGACAGTGAAATTTTTGGGTAAAAATTAAATACCGTATAAATATATAATGTGTTTTATGACATAATAATGACTCAATAGTGATGTAATAAAATAATATAAACTATAGGTTCGGAAAATATATGTTTTACCATTAAAATAATGTGTTATGGGGTTTGTTTTATTTATTTTACGATGCTTTAGTGGACCCTCCAAGACTTATATAACATTTTGTCTTTTTAAATTGTTTTCCTTGAGAGTGTGACTCACCTCCACATAAGCAACCCTATTATTTTAATAAGTTAGGCCATTTACCTTATAAAATATTTTTTTCCACTCCCCTTTGGTAGAAACCATGGGAAAAAACTATGGGCTTCTTTGTGGTTTTTTTTTAGTTTAATGTGAGGTGTCCCAAACCTAAATAATAAATAATTCCCTCTCCTTTCCTATATAAACCCACCCAATATCCCTCTTTCTCTTCACTCAAAGCCTTTTAAATCCATCCAAACTCTGCCAACATCTCTCTATAATCCTCCCAAGGTGCCCTAAATCATCCCAATGTCCCGACCTTCAAGCTTTCAAAGTTACTCTTCAAGGTCAGGGATCATTTCACCCTCCTCTTTTAAGTCATGACTTCCTTTATGTTATGTCTTATAGTTCCATTTTATTATGTGGGGGCTTGTTCTTATATATATTTACTACTGTCCATTTCATGTCCAAATTATTAGAGACCATTTCTTCTCTCATCAATTTTTTTTCTTAAATTTTAAGTGACATTGTTAGGCTGCCGAATGTTCGTAAAGGAAATCGCATTTTCTCTTTCCTTTAAAGTTTCCTTTTCTTGTGGTATGTCATCCAAATTTCCACACCATGATATTATTTCTATTTTACTATGTCCCTATACTATAAAAGTATTCATTTATGGATGGTATACTCTTTCCCCTCTCTTTTTATTATTTTCTAAAACCATGTTATATAGCTGTCAAACTGCATAAATTTCGTCACAAAATTTCCCTCTCTTTCTCTCAAGAAATTTTCATGTTTAATTTATATGAATACCCAAACCTATTTAGTTTTAATGTGTGTTCATAAATAAAAAAAAGATATATTTTATTCTTTAATTTACATACATATAACCATCACTCCCTTTCCATGGGTTATAAATGACATAATGATCATATTTTTATGTACTTTTTAAAACGTTGTGATTTTGAAATGAAACCCATTTATTTTATTCTCCATGGGTTATTTATGAAATTTTTTATTATGATCTATGTGGATCACATGAAAATAAATACATATTAATTTTGTTCCCTGATAGTGCTCCAATGCATTTGGTAAAGAATTTATCACTAGAGATGACAAGTTTCACGATACCTTGGTGAATAACCTTGGTAATTTTTATGACAACTCGGGGTTGTACCTTGGTGATATGTTCATGAATGTCTAGATGAAATGTTTTAGCCACATATTAAAGTTATGTTTCAAGTTATTTTTTTATGATATCCCTATAATTTCATTGCTCATGTCTTTATGTTTTTAAGTTCTTATTGATATCACAGGTAAACTGATTCTCTTGCTTCCCTTACTGGGCCTTCTGCTCACCCTTTCCTTTGATGTATGTCTCCAGGTTATAAGATACAATAATGGTACTTAGGATGAACCTATTATTAAGACTTACAAGTGGATTATAAGAATTTTTTATGTTGTTTTCATGTATTATGATCCTTATTTCCAAGACACTAGACTTTAAAGATCCTCTGTTTGTGAAATGTAATGAAAAGTTAAGTAATAAAAAGGCAGGATGTTGTAGTTGGTATCAAAGGATATTTTAGTTATTTATGGAAATTAGGCTATGAAAACTTTAGGGAAAACCCTATAGAAAACTTTAAATATAAGAAAACTTCCTGGGGTTTTGGTGAGTAATGAGTAAGTGGTTTATCAAACAAATACATCCCTATCTAGATACGAGTAGGTAGAGGCAGCTCTGGAACAGATGTACATAGGGGTAAAACCCTAAAACACCGCTTTGATCTATACTCGAACGGGAACTGGTGCACGATAACGGTCTTTGTTTCACTCTTGGTTACAACACTCCTGGGGGGTATGTTTGGTTAATCACAAGCTTTTTATGAATCATTATGAAGGAATTATAGAGAAATGTAATTGTCTAAGCATGATGTTTTAAGACATAAAATCCTTGATCGTTAAAAGATTTTCAAATGAAATAAGTTTCTCACTAAGGTTTTATTCTTTTAGAAAATGGAAGTCAATAGGAGTAACCATGCAAATGGTGACCACAATGGACCATGCACTGACAGCCCTCCAATGGAAGCTGTAATATAAACATTCATGTGAATGATGAACCAACTGACTCAAGTTATGGGAAATAACTTGAATCAAGTTGAGAAACAAATCTCACTGTGAAGGGAATAACTTTCTGTTGCATACTTTATGAATCAATAACCACCAACCTTCAGTGGATCAATCGACCCATTGATTTCCGAATAGTGGATCAGCTATATCGAGAAGATCTTTTATGTGCTCTACTATTCTGAACAAGAGAAGGTGACCCTGGCTGTTTATCGCTTAGAAGGAGGAGCTGATCAGTGGTGGGAACTTATTAAAAACACAAGGCCAAGAGTTGAAGTTAAAGCTATGGAGTGGGAAGAGTTCATAAGGATATTCTTCAACAAGTATTTCCCCTGATCGATGAGAACAAGAATGGAGAAGGAGTTTCTCGAGCTGAAGCAGAAGAAGAATGAATATGTGGGAAGCTACGAGATGAACTTCATAAATCTTTTAGGTTACACCTCTAGCTTTTTCATGGATCCAAATGGAAAGGTTGATAGATTCTTCATCGGACTAGGACCTCATCAATGGAATAATCAATCCAACCGAGACTATGATAGATATGAGGAGATCGTTCCAAGTGCAATGAAAGTCGAGCTGGAGTTTGGTGAGATGCAGTGGTCTCATAAAACAAATGACAAGAAGATATCAATGGAGCCCAGCTTAGGTAGGACCTTTGATCAAGGAAGATGAGCCAAGCAAGTGCAATTTCCCATGTGTAATAAATGAGGGAAGAAGCATTCATGGAACAGCCTACTCGGGAGCGGTAAATGTTACAAGTGTGTAAGAGATGGCCATATTGCAAGGAATTGTCATAGTGAGGTGAAACCTTGACTTCAAAACACTAACGACAAGGGGAAGATAGTGCAGACTCTACCTGAGGTCCACTGCTTTATGTGTGTACAACTTAGGCACCTTTCCAATCACTGTCCAAATATGAGGGCAGTGGAGGGGAACCACCATCAGCCTCAGCAAAGGCCAAGGGAGAAAGGTCGTGCTTTTTCTATCATAACAGCTGAAGTTGAATCTCTGAATGATGTGATAGCAGGTACTCTTTTTGTTCTCTCAAATCTAGAAAGTACTTTGTTTCATTCTGGTTCGACGCATTCCTTTATTTCCTCCATGTTTGCAAAGAATTTAGAATCAACCCCTGATTTGCTAAAAGTAGAGTTATCAGTCAAGACTCCTGGTGGAATTATCCAAGCATCGTCAGTGTTTAGAAACTCTAGTATTTACTTTGGTGAGCACAATCTTATCGCAAATCTTGTAATCATTCCCATGCTAGAATTCGACATTATACTAGGTATGGAATGACTCTCAAAGTATAATGCTAAGATCAAATGCAGAAGTAAAGAAATCTCATTACTCTTAAATGGAAAACCAATAGTTATCTTCCAAGGAGAGATATCTCAATAAGATCCGTGTCTAAAAGAACCACATATGTCCTTATTTATGGAGTTGATCAGTGAATAAGAAGAAGGATATGAGGGTTTAAGGATAGAAAATGTCCACATCATCTAGGAATACGTTGACGTATTTCCTAAGTAGTTCCCTGGAGCTCCCCTAGAAAGAGAGGTAGAGTTCTCCGTTGAGATCGTACTTGTATCTCAGTTGATATCAAAGACCCCGTATAGGATGGAAAATGTGGAGTTGGAGGAATTAAAGAAACAACTCCAAGATCTTTTGGAGAAGGGTTTTATCCAACCGAGTGTGTCTCCTTGGGGAGCACCAGTTCTCTTTGTGAAGAATAAGATGGATCGATGTGGATATGCATTGATTATAGAGCACTAAACAGAATTACAGTAAAGAAAAAATACCCTCTTTTATGAATTGATTACTTATTTGACCAACTTTGTGGGGCTCAATTCTTCTCTAAGATTGATCTTTGTTCTGGTTATAATAAATTGAGGGTGAAGAAAGAAGATATTCCAAAAACTGCCTTCCGATCAAGATATGGGAATTATGAGTTTGTTGTTATGCCCTTCGGACTGACTAATGCACCTGCAATTTTTATGGATTTGATTAACAGAGTCTTTAAGGACTACCTTGATAAATTTTTTGGTAGTTTTTATTGATGATATTTTTATATATTCCAAAATTCGTGAGGATCATGAAGATCATCTAAGGGTTATTTTGAAAACTCTATAGAAGGATAAGATTTTTGGAAATTTTGGCAAATGCGATTTCTGGTTACAAAAAGTTGCTTTCTTTGGGCACATTGTTACCAATGAAGGAATCACAATTGACCCTACAAAGAAAAAATTTATAGAGGAGTGGACTCAGCCTATAACAATAACCAAGATTCGTAGTTTCCTTGGTTTAGTGGGATATTATAGGAGGTTTGTGAAAAACTTTTCATGAATTTCTAATCCATTAACCAAGTTAACTTGAAAAGGGGTCAATTTCATCTGGAAAAAGGAATATGAGAAAAGATTCCAAGAGATGAAGAATATATTGGTTACTGCACCCGTGTTAACTCTAATCTCAAGTGGAGAAGGATTCGTTATTTTTAGCGATGCATCTCTGAAAGGGCTTGGGTATGTCCTCATGAAAAATGACAAAGTCATAGCTTATGCATCTCGATAGTTGAAGACCCATGATCAGAACTATCCTACGCATGATATGGAGCTTTCTGCACTCGTTTTTGCTCTCAAGTTATGGAGGCACTATCTTTATGGGGAGAAATTTTATATAAACACAGACCATTAAAGTTTGAAGTATATTTTCACACAAAAGGAATTGAACATGAGACAAAGGAGATGGTTGGAACTTCTTAAAGATTATGATTGTTCAATTCATTATCATCCCAGAAGAGCAAGCAAAGCTGCTAATGCATTAAGCAGGAAAGATCCAGTTGTTCTTTCCATGATGAGGATTCAAATAGATCCATTGATCAATGACCTAGTAAAGTTGGACATAGTAATTATAAAGAAAGGGACATCATAAACCCTAACCTGAATGATTTCTCAACCTTCATTACTAGAGAAGATAAAGAAAGCTAAGAAAAAAGATCCTTTGTTACAAAAGAAGTTTGAGGGTGTGAAGGATGAGAAGTTTCTTGAGTTCAATATTGATCAAAAAGGTGTAATGAAATTTTGTACAATACTATGTGTTCTATCTATTCTGGAAATAAATAAGGAGATGATGGATGAAGCTCATTTCTCTACTTTCTCTATACATCTTGGGAGCACAAAAATGTATAGGGACCTTCGTGGTCATTATTGGTGGGATAATATGAAAAAAGAGATTGTTGACTACACTTCAAGGTGCCTGGTATGTCAGCAAGTGAAGGCAGAGTTACAAATTCCTAAAGGGGTATTGCAACCACTACCTATACTGGCATGGAAGTGGGACAATAACATTATGGAATTCATCACTAGTCTCCCAAGTAATTCCAAAGGAAACAATGCGATATGGGTTATTGTGGACTGTCTAACCAAGACTACCCATTTTATCTCCATTTTGGAAGATTTCTCTCTTGATCAATGTGCCAGGATTTATGTGAAGGAAGTGGTAAGGCTGCATGGAGTTCCACTTTCTATCGTATCTGATCATGATCCAAGGTCACATCAAAATTCCTGAGAAGTTTTCAACATGCTCTCAGCACTGAATTGAATTTTAGTACGGACTATCACCCTCAAACTGATGGCTAATCTAAAAGGACTATTCAAACACTCGAGGACATGCTGAGAACATGGTCAATGGAATTTAAAGATGGATGGGATCAATATCTCCATTTAGTTGAGTTCTCTTACAACAAAAGATTCCACTCGAGCATTCAAATGGCACCCTATGAAGCTCTATATTGGAAGCAATGTAGAACTCCTACTTTTTGGGATGAATCTGGTGAGAGAATGCTTCTTAGGCCTGATCTTGTACAAGAGATGACAGAAAAATTCCACACCATCCAACAACACATTAAGGCTGCTCAGAGTCGGAAAAAGAGCTATGTCGACAACCGTCGAAGGGACTTGGAGTTTGATGTTGGTGACAAAGTCTTTCTTTGGATTTCACCTTGGAAGAGAGTCATGAGGTTTGGGAAGAAAGTAAAGCTAGGCCCTAGGTACATTGTCCCCTATGAAATCCTTGATCGTGTGGGATCGGTGGACCATCGGCTTGAACTTCCTTCAAATCATGCACAAGTTCATGATGTTCTCCACGTATCCCTCTTGAGGAAGTACAAACCTAACCCTTCACATGTACTAAATCCATAGGTGGTACAACTGGAACATGACCTATCTTATGAAGAGTAGTCGGTGGAAATCTTGGGTCGTAGAGACAAGGTTCTGCGTAACAAGACTACCAACCTTGTTAAGGTGTTGTGGAGGAACCACAAATGCGAAGAAGCCACGTGGGAACCGGAGGAGTCTATGAGGAAAAAGTACCCACACCTTTTCTCTTTTTAGGGTATGAGTTAAAATTTCAGGGATGAAAATTCTTAAGGGGGGAATATTGTAACGACCCAAACTTTTGATAATGAAAATCCCTCTTGATCTAATTAAATGCCTTAATATGTGAAATGGTTATACAACATGTGCACTTCTTTTTTTTATGTTTTTGGATTTCAAAATACCATTAATAATTATGACTATTGCTAATATAGTCATTGAACAGTGATCACATGATTAGTATAAATATAGGGCTTTAACAAATTCTTTTTACTCAGACAAAGGAAGTGATGGCCTCATCCAATAGACTTACCCCGTATGAATCCCATTTATCAGAGCTCAGAAGGGAAGTTGCATCGTTTTTCTTTGCTCTTGAACAATCCCAAGCTGAGTTTGAATATGTTAGGCATGAGCGGAACCGCCTACGGGATAAGTGGAAGTTGATAGAGATTACCACTCGAGCGATGTTATCCGAGCCACCCCAAGAGTCTGTCACCATCGCACACCTCACCCTAAGGTCTTATACGGGTGTTTTAAGGGTTTATGTAACAAGACCCTAGTACTATGATTATGTACATTATTTTTTTATATAATAATGAATGTACTTTCATTTTATTATTGTTACTTTGTAAATAGTTTTTAAAGCAAAAATAGTATTTTTAGTTAAATATTCAACTAAGAAATCTATTTTGATGAATTAATGGATTATTAAATTAAATGATTTTTTAATAAAATATTATTATTATTATTATTATTAAATTAATGTTTATTAAAAATAAATTATCGCATAATTTTATGAATGCAATTGTAATGTTTATTAAGGTTTGAAAGCTATTTTTGTCAAAACCCATGAATTTTTTATAAATGTCAGTATTTATTTTAAAAGTTAAAATTAACACATTTATAATATTATTTAGATAAAATGAATATTATTTCTATAATCGGGATGTTGAAATTATCCAACGGTGAATTTTTTATAATTTTCTGAGAGAGTCAAATTTTTGGGTAAAAATTAAATACCGTATAAATATATGATGTGTTTTATGACATTATAACGACCCAATAGTGATGTAATAAAATACTATAACCTTTATGTTCGGCCAATATATGTTTTACCATTAAAATAATGTGATTTGGAGTTTTTTTGATTTATTTTACAAAGCTTAGTGGACCCTCCAAGACTTATATAACATTTTTTCTTTTTAAATTGTTTTCCTTGAGAGTGTGACTCACCTCCACAAAATCAACCCTATTATTTTAAGAAGTTAGGTCATTTACCTTATAAAATATTGTTTTTCACTCCCCTTTGAGAGAAACCATGGGCAAAAACCATGGTCTGGTTTGTGGTTTTGTTTAGTTTAATGTGAGGTGTTCCAAACCTAAATAATAAACAATTCCCTCTCCTTTCCTATATAAACCCACCCAAGATCCCACTTAATCTTCACTCAAAGCCTTTTAAATTCGTCTAAACTCTACCCTAGTCTCTCTATAATCCTCCCAAGGTTCCCTCAATCCTCCCAAGGTCCCGACCTTCAAGATTTCAAAGTTACTCTTCAAGTTAAGGGATCCTTTTACCTTCCTCTTTTAAGTCATGACTTCCTTTATGTTATGTCTTATAGCTATATTTTATTATGTGGGGGATTGTTCTTCTATATCTTTACAGCTGTAAATTTCATGTAGAAATGATGAGATACCCTTTCTTCTCTCATCAATTGTTTTTTTAAAATTTTAAGTGGCGTTGTTAGGCTGCCTAATTTTTGTAAAAGAAATCTCATTTTCTTTTTCCGTTCAAGTTTCCTTTTCTTGTGGTATGTCATAAAAATTTCCACACCATGATCTTATTTCTATTTTATTATGTCCCTATACTTTAAAATGATTCATTTATGTATGGGAGACCCTTGTCCCCTATCTTTTTATTATTTTCTAAATCCATGTTATATAGTCGTCCTGCTGCCGAAATGTTGTCACAAAATTTCTCTCTCTTTCTCT
The DNA here is from genome assembly GCA_963277665.1 of Viscum album. Taxonomy (NCBI): domain Eukaryota; kingdom Viridiplantae; phylum Streptophyta; class Magnoliopsida; order Santalales; family Viscaceae; genus Viscum; species Viscum album. The sequence continues at coordinate 581,482,096 of OY728144.1, forward strand.
CAAGAAATTATCTTGTTTTATTTATATGAATACCCATATATATTTAGTTTCTATGGGTGTTTATAAATATAAAAAAATATATATTTTATTATATAATTTACATATATATAACCCTCACTCCCTATCCACGGGTTATAAATGACATAATGATCTTATTTTTAATTACATTTTAAAACGTCATGATTTTGAAATGAAAACCATTTATTTTATTCTCCATGGGTTATTTATGAAATTTTTTATTATGATATATATGGATCACATGAAAATAAAGACATATTAAGGGTGTTCCCTAATATCTCTCCAATGCATTGGGTAAAGAATTTATCTCTCGAGATGACAAGTTCCACGATACCTTAGTGAATAACCTTGGTAAATTTTATGACACCTCGAGGTTGTAACTTGGTGATATATTCATCAATGTCTAAATAAAATATTGTATCCACATATTCAAGTTATGTTTCATGTTCTATTTGTTATGATATGCCTATAATTCCATTGTTCATGTCTTTATGTTTTAAAGTTCTTATTGATGTCCCAAGTAAACTGATTCCCTTGCTTCCCTTACTGGGCCTTCTGCTCACCCTTTCCTTTGATGTATGTCTCCAAGTTATAAGATGAAATAATTTTACTTAGGATGAACCTATTATGAAGCCTTAAAAGTGGATTAGAAGAATTTTTTATGTTTTTTTCATGTATTAAGATCCTAATTTCCAAGACACTGGACTTTAAAGATCCTCTATTTGTGAAATGTAATGAAAAGTTAAGTAATAAAAATGCAGGATGCTATAGTTGGTATCAAAGTATAGTTTAGTTATTTATGGAAATTAGGCTATGAAATCTATAGGAAGAACCCCATATAAAATTTTAAATATAAGAAAACCTCCTGGTATTTTGGTGAGTAATGAGTAAGTGGTTTATCAAAAAAATACATAGCTGTCTGGAAACGAGCAGGTAGAGGAGGTTCTGGCACAGATGTACATAGGGGTAATGTAACGTCCCGGTTTCGGAAGCCACCCAGAGGCGCCCCGTACCCGATTGGTCACCTGGACTCAAGAAAATTTCCCCTAACTCTAGAGGCTGTCGACTAGCAGCGAGGGCCTTGGGTGTGTTAGTGGGGAAACTATGCCCTCATTGGCAGAGTAACATAGCGGAAGAAAGCAATATCGAATAGCGGAAGCAGTAATAATCCATATAAAGAAAACAGTGGAAGACTAAAAGTAAGGAACAACTGGGGAACATATATAAATGATGCATGATACATATGTCTATGAAAGCACCCAAACAAATCACAATGTTGGAAAACAATCAATACTAAACCAAAGTACAAAAGAAATAGATAACAGCTCCTCAACATCACAAGCCTAAGCTTGGTCCCATGCTCTCCAGCTCCACGGCAAGTCAGGTACCTGAAGTAGAAAGGCGCTTTCCCTTATCTATACCTACAACAATATATTCTATTTGGGCTCAAAATCATGACCCAAATAGGGTGTGAGACTAAATCTTAGTAGGAAATCACCCAAAGATCTATGGATGGATTCCTACCATCATGGGATATGTAGTGATGCCTAGATCTCAAATTCTGGTTCCAGCTGTAATATATATTTCCTAGTTGCAGTTCATCATATTGTGCAACAACATCTTAACCACATTATGTTAAAATTATTACCCAGTTTACTAATAAAAGGATTCCTTGGGAAACCATATCAGGAAGCATCATATAAAAAAATGGGGTGCCTATCATGGGATGATTTACTTAATTCCTGAAAAAAAATTATGGTTCTTCAATCCTTCTTTTTCATATCGGGTAACATTTATCCATGCCGCATGATGTTAAACTACATAGTTTCCCAGAACTATATAGGTATTGATTCTCAATCCAATGAGATGAAAAGATATTCCTAGAACTTATATCTTGGCCCAGAAACCACATGATAAAAAATTCTTCTATCCTTGATTTTAATCTCCTCCTGTGGTGAGATAAACTTTTTCCATTCTTTGTTTCTCACAAAAATAATAAATCATGTTTCCTTAGGAATTTTGGTAAGGGCTTCCCCGCATGATCAAGAAATATCAGTTCACGTCAAGGTTAGCACGGTCCTGGATACAGGACCTTAAAAGGCACACCATAAGTCATTACCAAATGATGTTAAACTATATGCTTTTAGTATCATGTATGACACAAAACTATTCATTACTATGGAAATTGCCAGAGAAGACCACTATCCTTGGTATTGGCATCCCACCATACCTCCTCTCAAAAAATATAGTTGTCTTGATTCCTACCATCATAAGATACATAGTGAATCTTGGATCTCCAATATTGGGTCTATCCATAACAATAAATGGGAAAAATTCCCCCCTCAACGTATAGGTCAGACCTGCATAGAGAGTGTCCCATTCAAGAACTACATGTCGATTGATTCATGCCATCATAGGATATATAGTGACACCCAGATCTCCAATATTGGGTTTATACATAAAATTAATTGGGAAAAATTCCCCCCTCTGTGTATGGTTCATACCTTCATGGAGAGTTTCACATTAAAGAAATACTTGTGCCTTGATTCTTACCATTATAAGATGCATAGAGACACCCAAATTTTCAATCCTAGGTCCAACCATAATATAAAAATGATCCCCCTCCCTATGAATGGATTATATTTTTTCAAGGAAATTTCATGAAAGAACTACGAGTGGATTTATTCCTATTACTACAGGATATGTAGTGACACCTATATATCCAATCCAAGATCTATCTAAAACACATAAAATGATAAAAATACATTCCTAATTGCATATAGGGTGGACCAATGTTTTTATCCTTCTGAGACCTACTCTTGTGTGGATCAGTCGAATACCCAGTTGTCCCTTGTTTCTCATGCCGAGCATGGCTAATGTGAGATTAGGGAACCCATAAATTCACTCTGACTGATGTGATCGAGATGCATTTAAGATCAAAAACCAAGTCCTTATCACATGATGTTAAATTTCATGACTGTTTCCTTGTCACATGATTTTAAACTACATAAAATAAGGCCTTAACATTGAACATATCATCCCCAGTGATGGTTTTTTATCAAAGTGTCACATTTTTTAGTCCTTCACCTCGAAATATGTTCAATACACACTGGTATAGCCTTTAGGGTGCTTGAACCCTTCTTTAATATTACATTCTTCAAGAAAAAACATAATATCTTTGAAATATAAGTTGACATGACTAGTTCCTTGAGTTTATTTTTTTCTCTTGGAACCCCATAGACCTTGGGATCCCTTTCTCTTGGATCTTCCCTAAAGAAAACTAGTAAAAATGATCGGTTCATCTAAACTGACCCTTTGGTACCAGAAATATCCCCCTTAAATCCAAGTGTTATTATCCTGACTGTATTGAACATTATAGGATTTCACCATTACCAATGGTTGACCTATATCCACCAGTTCCTACCTCTAATTAACTTAGATATTCTTGGGTTATAATTTACACCTTTTGTGAACCAACTATTCAAGAAGATTCAGATACCCTCTGTATTACAAATCTTTTTTTCATACCCATTGTCAAATAAAGATTATGATATAATATACATGTACCCTTCCTTTTTGATATATGTATCTTTTGTGAAGAACCAATTTCTCTGAGTTATTCCCCTCTTTCCCCTACATACGAGTTGGATCTACATAGATATATCTTATTAAAGTAGCTAATTATGGTATGATTCCTTCCCATAAAATATTCATATGTAAACCCAAGGAATATCATCCATAAAATTAGAACATACCTCTATTTAAAGAGGTTTGATTCATAAAATCTCTCTCTACCAACACATGATTCAGATCTTGCATATATTTCTTGAGTACATGAAAAATATTCACAAGAAGGGATCTGGAATATGGCTACCCATAAATAATCCTATGCATGGATAAAGGTGTTCCCTACACCCAAATTCCCCCAACCAATGCAATGTGTCCCCAAGTATATATCTCAAAATTTCACATTGGTTCTTATGTCCTTACCATATGACATTAAACTATAAATATATTTTCCTTACTGTATGATGATAAACTATAAGAAAGATCACTTTTTCACGTGACATTAAACTATGAAATAGATACGTCCCCAATACATGATGTTAAAGTGTGAATAACATCACCCATCATCATTATTTATCAAAGGACCACAAGATCTTGACCCTGATCAACTAGAGTGTGGGTTGATTCTGTCATCTTTTAACCACATCAACCCAAAACCAACACTACATTTCTTGATCACATCAGGTTTTTTCAACCTTTCATGTCCCATGGAAAGGAGAATAGATCTCTATGTTTGAAAATTCTATAGGTGGATATACATAGGGTATTTGACCTACCAACTAGAGACATATTGTCCCTATAGGAAGGGATTTTTGATCATTGTGATCCCTAACATCATCATGGTAGAACTCAGTATCTTAGGTTGTTCTGGTCATCCTCAACATGATTGTACCATACCATTACACATGAATTGAGAACCTTGATCCACGATTTACAAAATTTTCATCTCACATTCAAAAGGAGGTTGGATAACTCTTGACCCTAGGTATCCTAATAGGTTTTTGTGTAACATTCCCCTCAAAACAGGTCTATGTGCATCATGACCAAAAACTAAATCCACTTTGGCTAAAGACTTATGACCTTAAACATTATCCTTTGATAGACTAAATTAAAAGACCCTAAAATTTCTAGTGAAAGAGACATAAAGCCTGTCAGGATGAAAACCCAAAAAGTGAATACTAAGAGAAAGTCAAGTCTCCTCTCACTAAAATATTTATCTCTAGGGTTTGGGAAAAAGTTAGAGCATAAATAAAAAAAATTAAATCTCATAGGGCTCACATTGTGGCCCTAGTATAATTCGATCCCTGCTCGCTAGATCCCTTGGTCTAAGAAAAATATAGAGTAATTATTTGTTACATATCCTCAATGTGATAAAGTGTTAAATAGTTAGATACATGACTTTTAGGGTGCTCAGACCCTTCTTGAATCTTACAATTTTAATAAACCACCTTTATGTATTTAAAGTCTGATCTGGAACAACCAGTTCCTTGAGTTGATACCATTCTCTTGGAATCCCATAGACCTTAGGCTTCCTTTCTCTTGGTTTTTCCTTGTAGTAAACTGGTAATAAGGACTGGTTCATCCAAATGGACACTTAGGTACTTGGATTTCCTCCCTTAAATCCAAGAGTTATTTTCCTAACCACGTGGAACATTACAGGCTTATTCCATTACCACTGGTTGACCTTTACCCATTGGTTCCCACCTCCAGTTAAATCATATATTCCTATACCTTGATTTATAATCCCCATAGATATACTATTAAAGTGGATCTAACATACTCAACTTTAAGTCACCATATATTGTACCATTTATCAAATTAGGAATGTGATGCTCTATTCCCAAACCTCTTGATGGTCCACACTATGTGACTTGAAATAACATGACATAGGTCTGGAGCCTCACAACCAAAATTTAAACTAACTTGGGTGCTAGAACCCTCCATAGATAGCTCTTTTATTCGTACCTCACTTCATCATCCAGAATTTTTATTCTTCAAAAATATTTCATAGACCTTGGAAAATAGTGGAGAAACCTTTTCTATACCATGCATGTAATCCATAAGGTCCCATGAAAAATGGATTCTGACCAACCAACCGGAGGAATCTCTTCCTTATAGGAAAGGAACACTAATCCTCAAGAGCCTTGGTAACACCATGGTGTAACTCAACAACTTAGGGTGTTATGGGTCATCCCCATTATGTTTTCTCCATTTAATATTCATCAATTAAAATTCCTAGACATGTGATTTACACAACTCATATTCCAACTATCCTGGTGGATCTGTATTCCTTAGTATTTTTATCAACCACCAATACCATCGCCACAAAATCAACCATGGCCCTTGGAAAAGAGTAGGTATCCCCTTTACTTGACCATTCATATAATACCTATAGGGCCATGCATAATGGCCTTTGACATACCCAATAGAGTTATCTCTTCCTTATAGGAAAAGAACTCTAATACTCATTAGCCCTGACAACACTGTGGTAGAACTCATCACCTTGGGGTGTTTTGGGTCATACCTAAAATGTTTCCCCCATTCCATATACATCAATAAAGTCCGGGAAAAAAGGATTTAAACTATGTAGAATCTTAGTGTCCAAGATAGAAGACCTTAAAACTTCATCAGTATAAGGTTCGCATTAGAAAGCTCTAAACTACCAGTAACAGAAGGTCTGATCTAGATGAACAAAAACTACAGTAGTAGATGGTCCAATCTAGAAGACCAAAAACTATAGGAACAGATTGTATGATCTAGAAGACCCTAAATTACTTTACAATAATGGTCTAGTTTTTAAGACCTTAAAACAACCAATTTAAAGAGACACTATGCTAACCAGTTTAAAAACTCGAAAAAGGGATCCCTTAGAAAAATTCAAGTCTTTGCTCGCTGGATACGCACTTTGGGTGATCTAGGAAATATAGAACACTTATAAAAATAAAAAGGCACAAAACTTTTCTAGTTCATAACTCCTAATAGGGTGACCTAAGAAAAATGAAATTCCACTCCTGCTAATATTTCTCCGTATGAAGCTTAGGAAAAAGTTAGGGATAAAAAGGAAGAGATACAAAGCATATAGGGACAATTATCTATCCCTAGAAAAAATAAAGCCACACTCACTAGGTCCACTAATCTAGGAAAAAATCATTGTTCATATATATTTCTAAAAAACATCCTAAGGGTACCTAGTACATGAGACTTGGTCCATATTGCATGTGTAGGTTCAGGGCGTAGCGGAAGCACGTTGGTGGGTCTACCCAACTTTAATTTTTTCCATTAAGGATGTTTAATCAGAGATCTGTCGCGATAATAAAATATCAAATATTTGGAATAGAATAAATAATGAAAGAAAATAAGGGAGTCCCATATCTATAGAGAGGATCACCATATGATGGTTATAATTAATTTAATTAAAAAACAAGAATTGCCTTGATAGAATTCTCTATCTATTGATGTTTCTGGTAATGATCTGATGTGATCCGTCATTGCACTATAGAATCCATGTGTATGATTCCTCTAGAAGTGACCCATTCATGATTTACGTATCTCTAAATTTCATCGAAGGGATCTATGGGTGCTAGGGTGGAAGTGGCTTCGCTTACGATGTCCACCTTCGATCACCTTGATCCGGTGGAGGTGGATATCTCTCTCGTAGCTTGAGAGCATTCATGGTGGAAAAAGAATTATCTCTTGGATTGAGATCTTTTCCAAATTTGTTGTGCACAACCCCCAAAAAATGGCTAGGCTAATGAGAATTATATAATTGGGATTTTAATTACATATAATAATAAAATTAATTAATTACCCGAAAGAATTTATTCATTTCATTTAATTCTTACTAATACCCCATGTCTAATAATAACTGTTGACTATTATTATTACTTGACATGCACCCAGATAATTACACCTAATATTATTTAATTAAATAAATAATATTATTTCTCATACCGAGAAGAAAAAAAATACAGTGTGTACTTTTATTTTTCCATTTTTCTTCATTTACTCCACCATATTTATTAGACCTTGAATAATGTCTATTTATTTCTCAAATAAATATCACTGCATTACTCGCTAATAAATATATTATTTCTCCCACAATATATTCTCTCGAACAACTTGTGTCGAAATAAATGAGATCAAGCATCCTTAAATAATTATTAAACCACAATTGAGAATAATCGTTATTTAACTTGTTAAATTAATATTTAAATGAGATACTTGGACACACTTAGTGTGTGACCATCTAGGTCTCTTTCTTAGTGGAATTAGGCGGACCCTGACTAAAGCCCAAGTTTATCATCTAGAAAAATGCCAAGGCACCCATAGAGAAAGAATTTAATTCTGTAATGATGTGTCACCACCTATGAACGCTTATCGAGTAATATAATCCATTTGTCTCGATGTCTCGAATCAAGTGGGTTTCATACTGGTTCCATCAACCCATGTGCTCGATTATTCTTTCTTTGACTTCCCAGAATTGAACTCACCCATTCCTTACTATGGCCATGGATTTATTTAGGCTAATCAATTCTATCAAAGGGCCTAAGATATCTACTTATATTATGGAACAGAAGGGACAAATACGTTCTCACATTATCTATTAATGCAGTATTACTCGTAACGCACCCAACATATCCTACCTCACTATGAACAGTGTGTCATCATGGTTTTCTTCAATACATCTAAGTATAAGAGTTGTAATACCCATTAATAATAATCCTAAAGTCTAAGGACCAATACACACATTTGCAGATAGGAACATTCAATGACACTATGAAATGTGGATTTCCTACTAGCGGGTCTCGTTCTCATAATATCCTTATGGATATTACCATGGGAGAAAACCATGATAAGGCTCCTAAAAGTTTTATGAGTCCTCACCCCTAATGGCCTGCATTATTTGTGTCCCTTAAATAACATCATCTGGACATAGAACATATATTCAAGAAAAGTGTTACAACACTTACAAGTCCTCATCATAACATGGATCTGCAATGACCCTTTAATGCAACAGTTATCCTTACGACATTATCACATGCATTTTCACATAGAAGAACAATCAAGATGTGATAAGGTATTTATTAATGAATAAAGTATAAATTAGTTTTTTTTAGGCCACCAACTCCAATAAACTCCCACTTGGCCTAGAGCCAACTGCTAACAACCTTTAACCCACTAGCTCTCATATGATATTCATGATTCTGATGAGATCAGCCTTTAGTCGTGGGGTCTATCATGCTCTCTTATTTGGACAATATGCTTACTAAAACTTCACCCCTTTGATATAAATCCATCAAAAGGTGATACTTTCAGAGTATGTGCTTTTTCCATTGATGTGACCTTGGTTCTTTTGCAAGATCCACCACTGCAGTTTTATCACAATACAATGTGATAGGATCTTTACTTCTAGGAACCAAATCAAGCTCCTAGAAAACTTTTTTAATCTATAAGGATTCCTTGGATGCATCAGAAGCCTCTATATATTCAGAATCCACTATAGAATCAGTGAAAACTGGTTTCTTTGAACTCTTTCAGCTTACAACTCCTCCATTGAGAGAGAAAACATATCCAGATTGCAACTTTAGATCATTCTGATCTGTTTGAAAACCATCATCGGCATACCCTCTGATGACAAGATCCTCATCTCCTCTATACACCAGGAACATATACTTAGTTCTTCTCAAATACTTAAGGATAGTCTTAACAATAGTCAAATGTTGTTCTCTTGGATCTGGTTGATATCTTCCTGCCATGCTCAGTGCATAGGCAACATTAAGCCTGGTACATAACATGGCATACATAATGGATCCTATAGCCGAAGCGTATGGGATCTTACTCATTTTTTTCTCCTGTTGTGCCTAAGGATACATTTTCTTATATAAATGTAGGCCATTTAACACTAGAAACAATCCCCTCTTGGATTGTTCCATATTAAATCCATTTAGTATCTAGTCAATGTATGTACTCTGTCTTAGTCCAAGAATCCTCTTCGATCTATCACGAATGATCTTGATCCCTATAATGTAGGCTTCTTCACCCAAGTCCTTCATGGAGAAGCACTTGTTCAACTAATCCTTAACTGAATGTAATATCAGTACATCATTTCCAATAAGTAATATGTTGTCAACATATACTACTAGGATAATGACTTCATTCTCATTAAACCACTTATAAAAAAATACATCACATTTGTTCTTAATGAAACCAAATTCCTTTATGTCTTCATCAAATCAAATGTTCCATGACCTGGATTCTTTCTTTAATCCATAAATTTATTTCTTTAACTTGAAAACTCGTTTGGATTCACCTTTTGTCATGAACCCTTATGGTTGTGTCATATAGATATCTTCCTGAATGTTCTCATTAAGGAATGTTGTTTTGAAATCCATTTTCCAAATCTCATAGTCATGGTAAGCTGCTATGTCAAGTATGATTCTTATGGATTTAAACATTGAAACTGGGGAGAAGGTTTCATCGCAGACAATTCCTTGATGTTGTCTGAATCCTTTAGCTACTAGCCTTGCTTTATAGGTTCTAACTTGAACTTCCATGTCCAGTTTTCTCTTGAATACCCATTTGTATCCAACAGTATTTACATCAACTGGATCATCGACCAAAACCCATATTGGTTCTGATACATGGAATACATCTCATAATTCATAGATTTTATCCATCTTACAGCTTATGAGCTTTCTACTACTTCCTTGTAGGATAGAGGTTCATCATTTTCAAAAAATAATGATTCACCATCCTTGGTGACTAGGAAACCAAATCTCTCTGGTTCTCTTACCTCTCTTGAGCTCCTATTCAGTACTTGTGTTTCTGGAACCTCTTCCATGGGGACCTGTGGAACTTATTCCTGTACCAACTCATGTGTATCTTGATCATCAAATTCATTGAAGTCAATCCTTCTCCCACTATCCTTTTTAAGGATGTTCTCCCTATCAAGAAATACGGCTTGTCTGGAGACAATCACTTCCTTGTCTAAAGGGTTATATAGGTAATATCCTTTAGTTTCCTTGGGATATCTTATAAAGATACACCTCATGACCTAGGGTGATAGTTTGTTTCCTGAGAAGGACTTAAAAAATGCCTCGCATCCCCATACACGTGTGTACAAAAAAATGGGTTTCTTTCCATTCCATAAGTCAAATGGAATTCCTTTTTCTGCCTTAGTTGGTACTCTGTTTAATGTGTATGTTGTAGTTTTTAATGCATATCCCCGAAAGGATAATGGAAGATCTGCATGACTCATCATTGACCTCATCATTTCCAACAAGGTGTGGTTCCTCCTTTCACTAACACCATTCCACTATGGTGTATAAGGACGAGTGAGTTGAGATACAATCTCAAACTCCCATAGAATATCCATAAACTCTTGGTTCAGATATTCTCCACCTCAATCCGATCGAATCTTCTTTATCTTCTTACTAATCTGATTCTCTACTTCATTCTTGAATTATTTAAATTTCTATAAGGACTCTAACTTATACCTAATTAAGTATACATATCCATATCTACTCAAATCATCAATAAATGTAATGAAGTATGAATATCCACCTCTAGATTCTACTAGAAATGGTCCACATACATCCATGTGCACCAATCATAGAATCTATGTGGCCCTTTCACCATTTCCACCGAAACGTGTCTTGGTCATTTTACCTTGTAAACAAGCATGACATCTATCAAGTGGTTTTAGATCAGTAGAGTCTAAATATCCATCTTGGCAGAGCTTTGTCAAGCAATTCTCATTTACATGACTGAGACGGTGATACCACAACTGGTTGATGTATGAGTCATGTGAGTTTTTTTTGTTATCGATTTCCAAAACTTGGTTTTCTTAATTTAATACATACAAAACATTATTTAAATGTGACATACCATAACATACATTATTCTTATAAAAGAAGAAACCCTTATTTCCAAACATGAAAATAAATTCATTGATATCCAAACATGATACAAAAATTATGTTTTTGGTAACACTAGGAACATAATAACAGTTATGTAAAACCAAAATCATCCTAGTTGGAAATGAGAGGTGGTAATCGCCACTGGCTAATATAGCCAGCCTCATGCCATTGGCATCTCGAAGATCTACCTATCCTCTGGCAATATTTTTAAATCTACTTGGTTCCTGCATTTGAATATAGATGTGATCCCCACAAGCTATATCTAATACCCAATGTGTATAAATGGAAAGATTACACTTGATAACGAACACACCTTTAGGGTCCCCATGCTTCTGGGTGCAGTTCATCTTCCAGTGGTCTTGCTTGACACATGAAAAAAATAACGCCTCTAGTTTCTTTCCCTGCCTCTGGATCTTCCCCTTCTTGTAGGGATGGTTCTTGGGGGCTTCAGACTATTTATAAGTCTTTGGACCTTTTTCCTTGTCCTTTATATTCTTTTTCACCATAAGGACTGTGGGTTTTTCATGACCCGTGTCCTTATCTACCTAGAGAATTAATATCAGAAGTTTTGATAGACTCTTCTCATTGTTTCTCATGTTGTAGTTGAAAATAAATCTAGAGAAGGTCTTGGGCAGTGATTATAGGATGAGATCTGTATGAAAATCATCTAGGAACTTAATCCCTAAGATTTCCAGGGGTTCAATGTATCCAATAAGCTTGACTACATGAGGACCAGCTAGCGCAGACCCTCCAAGATTAGTTGTAAACAAAGTGTTAGAGATCTCATATCTCTCCAGTCTCACCTTCTCTTGATAGAGATCCTTAATGTGGGACATCATGCCATATGTGTCCATGTTTTCATGTTGCTTAAAGATCTCATTAGACATGGTTGATATCATGAAACATTGGACATATATAGTATCATCTATAAGTTTCATATAGAGAGATAGTTCCTCATCACTGGCCTGTTTTCTAGGTGCAACTGGAATAGGTTCTTCCAGCACATACAATTTCCTCTCATGGTGAAAGATGATGCGTAAACGCCTCTGCCATTCTTGGAAATTGGTTCCCTTGAGAAGTTTTTCCTTCTCGAGTATGGTTCACAATGATATGTTTGAAGTCATTTTTCTTGAAATTTTTACAAATTAAGATGATCAAAGGTATATTACATTATCATGATAAAACTGAGACAAATAAATATATTAATACTTATTAGTCTCCCACTATTTTATCAAAATCCAATAGCCCTCACCATTGATTTTGGAATATTCTGTTTCCTGAATATTCTAGTGGAAAGGATCCATATTCCCCTTCGCATTACCCCAACTAGGGTTGGTCAAGCAACTTGAAGTGTTTTAGGTGGGAATTCCAAATTCCAATAGCATTAACTTGTAGCTCCTTGATCCACTGAGTGGACTCCCCAATCCTAAAATCCTTTTTTTGGATTTCCTCAACCTTTGCCTCTTGGTCACACAAATTCCTACTATGTCATTCAACCCTTGATCTGAACCAAGTCAATTCAACCCAAAACCTTGAATTATAATTCCCCTATAATTGAAAGCACCCCAACTAGGGTTGGTCAAGCACTTTGAACTATGGTTCGATTCTCACCAATATTATGGAAGGCTATACCGACTTAATATTTTCTTTGAGGTATTTTATCATTATACGTAAATTTCCATATTATTATCTTTGATTACATACTTGTTAATATAAAGTGTGATATACTTAAGTGATTAACCATGAATACGATAATATTTACGCATAAGTCGGTCTTATTTTAGTTCCATCTTACATGATTGTTTAATTCATTAATTGTGTGATCGTGAAAACACACCCACAATAAATAAACCATGAAACTGATAGAAATAAAATAAATGGTATGATCATGAGCTCGTTCTATTTTTTAGTTTATCTAGCGGTTGATAAACTAACCCAATACCTGGGGGAGAAACACCTTGAACCTTTTGGGTTCATGTTTACAGCTTTCCACTTGTTCACCTTTGTATCTCCTTGGATTGGTTTCACCTTGGCTCCTAACTTGATTCGCCTCCACCATCTTGGGATCTCCATCCATTACATATGATTTTATCTCACACGCAGGTGAGGGGTAAAATAGGGTTTTACATAAAATAAACCTTGGGCACGCAGACCCTACATATTAATGAGGAGAAGGCTCGCAGTCCAACAAATTTAAAATAAATAAATTAAAAGAAACCATTCACATAAAAAGGTCTTGGTCTAGCTCATGATCATCCATACATGCAATGATATTTACACATAAATAAAACTATCATTCAACTCTTTAATTGTTCTTGTTTAAGATAAATCGTGCTCAAATAAATTAATTAACTTTAATTAATCAATCCTTTTATCTTAAACCCTTTTCTGAATTTCCTTGAGATTCTCATCCATCAAAATTTTAAATGAATAAATTCATATAAAATTATATTTTTATGTAACTTGTACCTTGGAGGAAAACCGGTGAATTCCCATTCATAACTACCCAATGAGTAGAAATTAACATTGCGCAGATGTTAAATTTAAACATATATATATATAACACCTATCACGTGTTGTGCCTCAGCTTTACTTCTGCACTATAGTACATGTATCAAGGGTTTGTATAATAAATTTTAATAAATCTGTGTAATTTGGATGAGTACAAAGTATGTAGTTCTGACTACATGGCGGGTACTTTTGTTCATCATCCATCCGAAGTACATGCCCGGGGACATGGCGTGTAGATGTACTTCAGAAATTTTAGGAGTACACAGCGTGTTCAGTGGGACACACGCTGTGTAGTATCTGTATTACATGGTTTCCAGTTAGGCAATCCGTGTATGGGGTAGACTGTCCAACCCTAAACCAAAGAGACTACACGCCGTCTTCATTGGACCACGCGGTGTGTAATCCGAAAACCATGTGCCACATGTTACTGGTCAACACATGGTGTCATTTAAGACTTAGAAATACTCCAAAACATGACCTGATTTGGTGGACCAGTCTGATGCATTGTACTTATACTACACAGCATATACATTCGAATACATGTCGTGTATTCTGGTTTTATACATCCAGGAACGTTTTTCACCTCTATATGAGATCCTCGGTTTTATTTTAATCAAAATTAAAAGAAAAAGTCATTTTTTTAAGGTAAATGAGAAATGAGAGAGGAGGAACAGATCTCAAGATTCAGATTTAAAGAATGGATAACTTGAATTGAAACAACTAAATTATTAAATGTGTAATTTACCAATGGAAAACTAAAAAATTATAATCAATGATATGACCCCTCTGATACCACTTGTAGGTTTCGGGTGCAGTGGAAGCACATTTTTGGGTGTACCAAACTTTAATTTTACCATTAATGACGTTTAATCTGAGATCTGTCATGATAATAAAACATCGGATATTCGGAATAGAACAAAGAATGAAAGAAAAGAAGGGAGTCCCAGAGCCATAAAGAGGATCATCATATGTTGGTTATAATTAATTTAATTAAAAAAACAAGAATTACCATGATGAAATTCACTCTCCTTTGATGTTTCTGGTCACGATCCGATGTGATCTGTCATTGTTTCATAGAATCCAAGTGTAGGATTCCTCTAGTGGTGATCCACACGTGATTCACGTATCTCTGGATATCGCCGAAGGGATCTCCGGGTGCTAGCGCGGAAGATCCTTCTCTTGCGATGTCCTCCTTCAATCACATTGATCCAGTGGAGGTGGATCTCTCTCTCGTAGCTTCAGAGCATTCTGGGTGGAAAAATAATTCTCTCTTTCTTGAGAGATTTTCCAAATCCATTGCGTACAACCACAAAAAAATGGCTAGGCTAATGAGAATTATATAATTGGGATTTTAATTACATAGAATAATAAAATGAATTAATTTCCCAAAAACATTTATTCATTTCATTTAATTCTTAGTAATACCCCATGTCTAATAATTAATGTTGACTGTTATTATTACTTGACATGTGCCCAGCAAATTACACCTAATATTAATTAATTAAATAAATAATATTATTTCTCATAAATTCCCAAAATAAAACAAATACACGGCATGTATATTTAATATACATGGTGTGTACTTTTGTTTTTTCATTTTTCGTCATTTCATCCACCACATTTATTAGATATTGAATAATGGCTATTTATTTCTAAAATAAATATCACTTCATTACTCGCTAATAAATATATTATTTCTCCCACAATATATTCTCTCAAACAACTAGTGTCGAAATAAATGTGATCACGCATCCTTAAATAATTATTAAAACAAAATTGGGAATAATCTTTATTTAACTTGTTAAATTAATATTTAACTGAGATACTTTGACACACTTAGTGTGCGACCCTATAGGCCTCTTTATCAGTGTCATTAGGCTATGCCTGCCTAAAGTCCAAGGTTAGCATCTGGAAACACACCAAGGCACCCATAGAGAAAGAAGTTAATGTTGCAATGATGTGTCACCTTCTACGAATGCTTACAGTGTAATATAATCCCTTTGTATCAATATCTCTAATCAATTGGGTTGCATGTTGGTGCCATCAACCCATGTACTCAATTATTATTTCTTTGACTTCCTATAATTGAACTCGCTCATTCCTTACCATGGACATGGATTTATTTAGGATATATCAATTCCCTCAAAGGTCCTTAGATATCTACTTCCATTATGGAATAGAAGGGACAAATCCTTTCTCGCATTATCTATTAATACAGTATTAATCATGATGCACCCAACATATCTGACCACGCTGCGAACAGTGTGTCATCGCAGTTTTTGTCAATACATCTAATTGAGCCAATTGTAATACCCATTAATAATAATCTTAAAGTCTAAGGACCAATACACACGTCTTCAAATAGGAACATCCAATGACACTATGAAATGTGGATTTCCTACTAGAGGGTCTCGTTCTCATAATATCCTCATGGATATTACCATGGGCGCACACCATGATAAGGTGACTCAAAGTTTTATGAGTCCTCACCCCTAATAGCCTATATTATTTGTGTCCCTCAAATAAAATCATCCGGACATAGAACATATATTCAAGAATAGTTTTATGGCACTTTTAGGTCCTCATCATAATAGGGATCCACTATGACCCTTTAATGAAACAGCTATCCTTAGGACATTATCACATGCATTGTCACGCAGAATAACAATCAAGATGTGATAAGGTTTTTATTAATAAATAAAATACAAAGTAGTTGGTTCTAGGCCACCAAATCCAACAGCATGAACTTAAATTGCTAAAATCATCCAACTTTGTGTGGCCTAAAATGTGGAATGAGAGCCAGTTCCATGAAATATCTCCACCAGATCATAAGTCCCTATGATAATGTTGTCACAAAGTGATGACATTCCCCTTCCTAGATATGATTAAGATCTACATAAGTACATTCTTCATATATTTCTTCATCAACGAACTGATATTCCATATGCATGAGCTTGATATGAATAGAATTTTATCTCAAAACTATGTTTAGCTTGATTCCCATCCCCTTAGGGTATATAGTGACATCCAGGCTTATTATCCTGGATCTAGCTGCAAGTTTCTTCCCACAAAATCCCTTTTCCATCCTGTAATTTATATATATTTCGGCTTTAGGGTATTCATGCCCCAAAATAAGGCTATTTTATTTCTTGGATTTATCCTAGCACTCATGGTTAGGAGTCTCCATTGGATATCACTTGAAATACCTCAATCAATATAGCCTTGAAAAATACACTCATAGGGCTCAATATCAAAGATTGTCATATGTTAAAATATATGGAAAAGTGATCTACATTTACCTTACAATCATATTCTTTTTCTTAATGAACAAATATAATTCTAAGGGGGGCATTTTTTAGGAACCCATAATTAAGAACCATACAATTTACCTTAAAATATTTTATAAGTGTGAATCCCATGAAAATACAATTCATATTTGTTTTATGAAGGACTTATAGGAAGAATTATTGAAGAATAATGGTTGGGATTTGGATTTATTTTTGATAAGGGTGCACATTTTGGCTCTTATTTTCCTATTTTTACTTAGATTTTTATTCTAAGTAGTTAATGTTCCCTTAGCCAGAAAATTAGCTAGCCAAGATAACCAACTGGACAGATCAACCAAGGGCACATGCAGGAGTCACCTCAACCATTCCCTGGGAACCATCTATCCAGCTATACGAGTGCTTAGAGTGTGAGTGAGTAGATCTATCGTAGTTAGAACATAGGGTGCATGTAAGTTTTCCTAGGTGGGTCGCACAATGGGAGGGTGTGACCAGTGAGGGCACGGTGTAAGTGTTGTGGGTGTCAAACATCCTACCAACTTAACAAATGGATTCTTTGGATTTGTTTACTAAGAAATATCTAGAAAGATCTCTATATCTATTTGGGATGGGAACCCAATGCAACATTATTCCTATGTAAAAAATATACAGACAAAACTTTATCCACCTGATCGAAGTTGTCTGATCACTCCCCCGCATCATATTCAACCTCCCACTTTACTGTAGCACTCAAGATGACACTGGTTTGACTTAGTGACCTGTACCTAATACTTGAATGACTCCACTACTTGACGACCTCCATTTCACCCTTATCTAATGATCAAGTTTGAGATAGTCGAACTATCCTCAACATCTCAAATCCATGCATGATGCTTTACTTTTCATAAATCCAACCAAGTTATCATGTGAATACATAACAAGATGCACAATAGATCATGTGATCAAATGGAGACAACCACTGATTAATCACATGATCATGCAGCATCTCATGAAGGCATGATGTCATGTGATTAAGCAATTGATCATGCGAATGTTCCCCAAGCCATCATGAGTTCAATTGGGATATCACCCTTAACCTTATACCTTATACAAGAATACTTAAAAAGATCTAGAGACACCAAGAGATCATTCAAAAGATTTTATATAGCCAAGTAATGATCAAATGAAAATGATCATACAATTTTGAGAATCCATCGTGAGAAAATGGAAGGATCATGTGATAAAATAATGACAATCGTGTGAAGCCAATCTGACATCACTGGGGGTGAATGAAAAAAATGTATCACTTCCATCATGATAGGCTTCTATATTTTGCAATTTTTATTATTCCTTTATGTGAAACCAATCATGTGAATCTGGTCATGCTCTATGACATTAACACTGTGCATTTTGAAGTATGCTCTCATGATGTCGATCATGCGAATTCCACTACAAAACCATCACATGAATTCATGGTTATAAAATAGAGGTCTCAGATAGTCAATGAGTTTTAATCAACAATAACATGAATATAGTCATGAAACCACATGAAATCCATTCATATGAATCTAGATGATCCCAGTATGAAGCGATCGTTCAATTCCATATCTATACCAGTGTTAGGAGAAGCCTTCATGTGATCATGTGAACATCATATGAAACTCATGTGGTTCTCTCTACTTCTTCAAGACAGTACAAGATCCACCCTCAATATGAAAATTGGAAACAAATCATTCTACCCCTACTTATATAAACCCTTTCTACCCACAAAAAATACACAGACGTGAGAGGGAGAAAAGAGATAGAAATAATATAAGGAGAAATGGAGAAGGTAAAATATAGGATTTGAAGGATCAGTTATTTCCTTCATATGAATTCTCTAGGTAATCATGATACCCATCATAAAACACCTTTAGAATGATTTAATGATGTTTTGAATATAATTTTCCATTTTCATGTGAATCCCTGTGCCTAGAAACCCTCCTAAATATTTATGTGAATCATTCTCATGAACCCCCTGTCATGCGGGATGTCACCCTTAGTTCAAGAATCCTAGATAAACAGCCCTCAATACATGACCTATACATGTTTGATTCCTCTTTAAGTCTTGAATAGGTTGTCACACAAACCATCATGTCTTGTGATGTTTTCATGCAGCCCTAGATGTGGTTGTATTGACATGAAACGCCCCTGTGGATCCCCAACCATGAAAAGGAAGCAACGTGAACATGAACCCCATATATGAAAATGGATTGAAAATCCTCATTCATGAACCCTCATTTTTTCTATGGATCCAATTTGAATCCACTACACATATTATTTAAACCCCTCATAAGACCTAATTGAGGATGGTCAATATCATGAGAAATTGAGCCTCATGTGATGCCATCGTGCGGGAACCCCTAGACATGTATGTGGCCTTTTCATGCATATGAACCCATGGGAAAACCCTCTTATCTCCATGAATAAAATAAAATGTGAATTCATGTCATAATCCCTCAACCATGCACTCCTCCTATGTGAATTGTTTCCCATACAGTTGAGGCATGATCCCTTTGGACATATACTCTTTCCATGCAATTTTCGAGACGTTCATTCCTAATATGAATACTTGTCCATGTAATCCTCCTCCCATAAAAAATATAATCCATGAATTCTTGAGTCATGATCCATTTGGACATGTAACTTCAACATTTGTATGTGTGTGTGATTATGGACATGTTTGTGAGACCCCATCATGTGACTCTCTTAAGATCACATGATCGAAAGACTTCTCGCTGGTCGTAAAATTTCATAATGTAGTCGTAGACATGACATAATTATCATGTGATAGTCCATTGACAAAAATTTTATGTGACATTCCATGTGTAGCATCCCGACTCGATTTGGCACCCAAAAGTGCTCTAGGTTGGTTTCCCATTAGGTCTTAGGTGTGCCCCCCTGTATTCCAATAGATACCAACTAGTAGTGATGGTATTATTAGGTGATAGTGAGTAGAATATACCGTTATGTGGTGATAATAATAATTATCCATATGTATATAACATAGTATAATAATTACCATAACAATATAACCATCGAATAAACTCTGCAAAACCATAAGAACAGTTGTAGTAATAAACAATAATCCCAAAGGCATAATACCCTTTGTATATAACCATGATATAACAATTCATAAAAATAGTATACATGTCAGGTCACCTGTGGGTGACCATATAAGTACATATATATAAATCATGAAAAATCTTAAAATGAAATTCAATCTTGATGTAGTGGAACCATCTGGTCTACTACTATTCATCCCATGCAAAAGGTAAAACTCTGATCACTAAGGTACGGCTCCTGAACCTGAATCCTTAACTGATCTCAAAATCATAAAGTTCAAATTCATCCTGAGGGGTCTATGTATGGTGTGATTATAAACTCAATAGTCCACCACCACTTTTTATATGTCTTACATCAATAATTATGCTGGTGTATGAAAATATAAATAAAAATGAAATGCACACATGTTTAATATTTATCTTAATTCACTTGTTCTCAACAGACACAAGGAATCATTTACCTTCTTTTTCCAACATTGGTAATCTCTAAATATGTTCCCACAATTACATATAAGGAATACAATACATTTATCCATATATATAATTATAGTGGTGAGGACCCATGGCTTAGTGCCTAAGGTGTCCCCCGATGAAATCATATTTGGTGAACCCATAGGTTCCACCCATAACCATGTCAAATAGAACCTCAGGCCAACCAAAAAGTACCTGGAGTCCTCACGGCATTTCTAACAAGTCCTTATTCTCTTGTAACTCTTCCCAGATAATTATTTTTGGCTCTAAGCTCGATGTTCTGAGACACACTTATATCTATTCTCCAATAAATAATCAACATCGGCTCAATAGCTAGCATTCGTAGGTATGGTGATATCTACCCTCCCCTAATCCCATCCCAACAACCTCAAGTATAATAGTGAGCCTTATCCCCCAACTGATGGTCTCAACACCATCTATTGATGGTCTATCATCATCCACATTCTGTTCTATGGTGAGAATATCCAACATATTAGATGTTCAACACCATCACCTAAGTTATGATATCTACAAAGGCCTCCACACACGACAAGTGGTCAACACCACCTCAACTAAGTCCTATCTATATGCACATGACTCCAACGGTGTGTTTTCCAATTAAGTTAAGTATAAATAATGAAAAATACATAAGCCACATAATTTGGAACCTCGTGACCTATGACCATGTCACTAAATCCAAATGGTCATCAACATCCCAAGTCACACATTCCATTCTCATCCCAATGCCTCATCATCTCAAACTAACGACCATGTCACCTCAACCTAGTGATCAACATCACCCCATGATTCTTGTTCCATGCCCTCATCCTGAAGACTGTGTCAGCTCAGTATAGGTGATGAATATCACCTCAATACTTGGTCTATTACCATCACGTTCCCATGAAACTAATGTAATCAATATATACAATTTAATTAATTCAATTACACAATCGGACTACCCTCCCGGTTGGTCACAAGCCCCTTACCCAGCTTGGCGTATATGAATAGGCTAAAGAATACCCAATGGAATCCCTTCATATTAATTAATCAATTTAAAATAAAAAATTAATTTAATTAGGATCTCTCTTAGACTACCCACATGGGAATATATATATATAACGCACCTAAAACAAACCTATAAAATTAAGGGGAAAGTTAGACAACACCTACCTTATACTTTTAGGTGATCACTCGTCTGATATCGAACTCTAACTTCATCTGAATTGGAAGAAAATGGTGTTTTAGAAAAATTCCCTATAAATAGGGGAAATTATCTCTCACATGTTTTGTATTCTTTATGGAAAGGTAAAATAGGAATAGAAGTAATAGGAATCGAGGACTTACCACTGTGCTTCCAATGATATAGATTGATCTTGGATCAGAGTTTCGATAGAGAAGAACCATATAAACCTATGAGAGGGGAAGGGAGGTTCTATGAGACCCCTTGGGAACTCCTACCTCTATGCGTGAAGGAAAATAAATAAAATTAATATGCTGATTTCCCTATGTCTCTTTTAAAAAATCAATACCCATAGGTTTCACAGTATGTAACTTTTACACATCATGTATTAGGTTCAAAACATGTAAAAAACTACACATTGTGTAATAGGTTCACGATGTGTAAACTAGATACATGTTGTGTATTCCTTAGGTAGACCCTTTATCCTTCACACCAAGCTTCACATCATGAAAATTACTTGCATGTTGTGTAAATAATACACGGAGTGTATTTATAGCTAACTCTATTTTCAATGGATCAGGCCTTATGAGCCTCATCCAAAGTTTTCCTAAACACTCGAAGCTTCCACTGAACCATAGACCATTCTCAAAAACAAATCTATGGGTCAAACAACTCTTGGAATGAAGTTATGAATCATAGAATTTAATTTGGTCCCACCACCAAACTCAAAAGTTCAAAAAGGTTTAGTAAATCAAACCCATTCAAAAACCTGGGACGTTACATACTCCCCACCTTAAAATAGCTCATCTCGAGCAATAAAGATTTACCTGGCTATGATACCAATCATACCCATAACATTTACATCAACACAGTCCACCCTAGTTACTATTCATGGCCAATTCTCCTAGTGGTGCTCCCCACCTTAGAAATTACCTACTTGGTCACTTCGTGACCCAAAAATTTATGATGGTTCCACTAACCATCCTCATACATAAAAGTCCTCACAAGATGTATTTTCATTAATGTACCCCCACTAGGTTCTCAATTCGTACTTGTGTCATGTCTAACCCTCATAATGTATCATATCTATTCAGATTCCCATTTCATACTTGTGTCATACACAACACTCATCAAAAACCTACATCTCATCAGATGCCTAAAATACTTCTCTTCGATAGATTCTAAAAAATAATCTCACATCATATATATGTGTGTTTGTGTGTGTGTGCATTCCCCTTATAGTCCTGAAGTCTACATACCACATACATATCATGAATTATACATAATCCCACAATAAATCCCAGTGCCTACGAAACTCATATATATATATATATATATATATCATGCATCATAACTAATGATAAACTTATAACCAGTGCTTGGTTAGTTAAAAAATAGTACACATTCACCTCATCCACAATAAAATGATCATTAGAAAACAAAAAAATAAAACTCAGTCATGCTCACGGAATGCATCTAACTGCCGTCAACTCAATGTCCTGATCTGACCCTAGAAGCTCAACTATGTGAAACTGGCATGATGCCCAACTACTCAAGGCCTAGACTCCCTACATAGATACACTAGGTACCAGTCACTAACCTCTCTATTGGGTCTCTCTATATCTACTATGACTAATGCATGTAGCTAAATCTAGGATACCAGCTCCTGGTATCGCTCTCGGTCCTATCTCAGATCCATGAGTCTGACTCAGTCCATGACTCCCAACTGTCTGAGAAGGATTCCTGCATAACCTCTCTAGATAGATCATCTGACCACATGCTAGACACTTTTTTGGAACCTGATCTCACTAGGTCAAAACATATACTGCCTACCCACAATGGAAACACACTATAGAAGAACCATTCCTTGGTGGCCTACTCGAGTCTCTAGCCTAACTACCCTACTGAGAATCCCCATGATTCCTCTTTTAGATTCCCAAAGCACCACTACTCAGCTCACCTGATATTATCACCTGGATCGAATAAGATCAGTCCATCAAGTTTCACTTGTCCATCATCACATCTTTCACCACATAAAAGAACAAAGTCATCCTGAATATGTTTACCTTCATCATGATGGAATTTCATAACCCATCTTAGAAACACTTCACCCTGGAGATCTCTTCACCGACCATGGATGGTGAAAAATGGGAAAGGTCTATGAAATTGGCCACATACTCCATGATAGATACATCCCCCTTCTGTAGATTCATGAACTCATATGCTATATCATCCCTAAGAATCTCCATAAATAAGTTCTCAAATAACCTATCCTAGAAATCCTTCCAAGAAAATCCGACACGCCTACCTACCTAAACTTTTATGTACCAACATCGCTTTCTCGGTCCTATGAGCATGTACATTACCAACTTTACCCTTTATCCTTGGGGTGTATTGAGCTGATTGAATATAATCTACACTGAATTGATCCAGTTATTTGTTTCATGTGGTACATCCTCACTTTTAAATAATGGTAGGTGTTGAAACCGGAACTCATGAGCAAGATACACCATAAATGGATCATCTCCGTTATCTCCCTTGTCAATGCCATGTATGACATGAACCAAGATCATCCTAAGATGTATGTTAAGACATGGACCAAAATCTTCCATCTTCTGTAGATGAAATACATGTACCAGAGCATGTACTTGTGTTTCATGATCATCTCAACCCTATAAGGTCTCCTCCCAACCCTTAGGGGCCTTATACCATCCATGGTCATACAGAACTATATCTCTATCCTCTTGACGCTCCACTGGAATCCATCTAGGTGGCACCACGCTGAATACCAAATACCATGTTGAAACATATATAATAGTATATATATATATATATATATATCATAGATATGGAAATCTGTAATAGGAAACACATCTCACCACCCATACACTCCCCTACCGTACCCATTTCACATGACATCTGACCTCATAGCCCCTTACCTACCCATATCAGTGTTAGGTATGATGTATAATTCAGACACATGGCCCCTTCCAACCTATAACAGAGTTAGGAATCACATATAAACTCGTCTCATGCCCCATTTCCTACCCATAATAGAGTTAGGCATCACGTATCATGTATATCAATCTGGGGTAGCTGAGTAAAATTCCACCAAAAAGACTATACAAGAAAACACTGTTTAGATTTATTATTGACACTTTAAACAACTCACCCCATTTTATTTATCATTTTTTCCTACCCTTATCATATTCAATCCCATAAATACCCTATACACATAGCATCACATCTGGTCTCATTGGGAACCACATACCTAGGCTAGCTGAGTACAATTCCAACAAAAAGACCAAGCATGAAAACATTGTTTAGATTCTTTGATGAAACTTTAAATATACCAACCCCTCTTAGCACATTCCAGGTTCCCAATGACGATCCCAAGAAAACACACATCATATGAGCCTAAATTCTTATCATGATATGGGAATAATCCTCCCTTTCTATATCGATCCATGGGTCAAAACACATAATAGATAAAATCACACGAAAGTGAACCACTAGAGGTGGAAATCAATCAACTTTAAAAGCACAAATTATAACATCAATTTCCCACCCTTGGAGACTTTCTTTATCCCCCGTTCATGGGGCTGTAAGCACCCAAACACAAGCTCTTTACCTAGTTCTGACTATATCCTAGTCGCTGGTCTAGAATTTCCCAAATAGTAAGGCCAAAAGGAAAGGAAATCTTTTGATATAATTTATATCTAGCAAAAAATGGTTACCATTTAGTACCTAGGTCTTGTGATACCGAAATAAAGCACCAATAAGAATTGTTTTGACACCATTTATAGCATTCCAACCTGTTTTTTAACACAAACAATGCTCTCAGACAATTGGCCACTAGGCCTTAGGCATGCATCCCCATAGACCAAAGGATCTCGACTAGAAACAAGGGTCTGATTAGGTGATAGTGGGGATACTATACACTTAGGTGGTGATAATAATAATGGTTTTTATATATATGAAATAGTTTAAGAATGAACATAACTATAAAAGCAGAAAATAAACTCATCAAAAGCATAAGAACAGATGTCTTAATAAACAAAAATCCCAAATTCATAATACCATTTGTAGATAATCATTCTATAAAAGTCATATAAAATAGTAGACATGTTAAGTTTCTCACGGATGACCATATCAGTACAAGTGTTTGTGTGTGTGTCTGTGTGTCTATGTGTGTGTGTGAAGCATGAAAAATATCACAAGGAAACTCCAGATCAATATAGAGGAACCACCTGGTCTACTAACATCCATTCAATGAAAAAGGTACAACTTTCATCACTAAGGTCTAGCTCCTGATCTTGAATCCTTACCTGATCTCAAAAGAATAAATTCTACACACGTCTTAAGGGTCCTATGTAGGGCGTGAGTATGAACTCAATAGGCCACCACCAATGTGTGCCTGTCTTACATCCATAATTATGTAGTTGTATAAAAATATAAATAAAATAGAAATTTAGACATGTTTAATACTTAACCCACTTACCTTGTACTCAACATCCACAATGAACTATTTACCAACTTCGACCAACACCAGTAATCTTTGAATACATTCCCCCAATTATATATATAGAATATAGTACATGTCTGTATATATATAATTATAGTAGTGAGGACCCATGGCTTTGTGACCAAGGAATCCCATGAATAAATCATATCTGGTGAGCCTTTGGGTTCCACCCATAACCATGTCAACCAACACCTTGTTCCAACCATCAAGTACCAGGAATCCTCACAGCATTCCTAACAAATCCCCGATCCCTCCAACCTTTGCTCAAAAAATCATCGTCGGCTCGAAATACAACATCCCAAGGCATGTTGATATCCATCCTCCAATAAATAATAACCTCTTTCACAAAAAATGACATCTTGAGGTATAGAGATATTCATCCGCCCATGATCCCATCCCAATGGTCTCAAGCATAACAGCGAGCCTCATTCCCAAACTGATGGTCTCAACACCATCTCCCAATGGTCCATCACCATCCACATGGATTTATATAGTGAGTAACTCCAACAAATCTAATTTTCAACACCATCCCCTAATCTTAAATATCTACAAAGGAATCTACCCACAATGATTGGTTAACACCACATCAAATGAGTCCTATCTATGTGAACATGACTCCAATGGTGCGTCGGCCAACAATAGTGAGTATAAATCACCAATAATACCTTATCCACATCATTTGGAACCCCATGCCCCTATGACCATGTCACTATATTTTGATGGTCATCACCATCCCAAGTCACACAGACCATTCCCTTATTCTAAAGACCCCTTCACCTCAAACCATTGTCCAGGTCACCTCAACCTGGTGATCAACATCACCCCTTTAATCTCATTCCATACCCTCATCCAAACAACCGTGTTGCCTCAGTCTAGATTATCAACATCACCTAAATCCTCATGCCATGGCCCTCATATTTCTATGGAACCAATTCAATCAATATATAAAATTTTATTAATTCAATCACACAACCATACTACCCATCCAGTTTTCCACAAGCACCTTACTCGACTTGGCATATATGAATAGGCTAGGGAATACCCAATGATATCCCTTAATATAAATTAATCAATTTAAAAGAGAAAATAAATTTAATTAGGATCTCTCTCATACAACCCAAATGGTAATATATAGAATGAATTCTAAAAAACTCATAAAATTAAGGAGAAATCTAGTTACCACCTACCTTATACTTATAGGTGCTCGCTCATCTGATATCGGCCTCTAACTTGAGTTGGATCGGAAGAAAATTCTATTTTAGATGAACTCCCTCAAAATATGGAAAAAGAGCATGAACGGATTTCAAATTCCATATGGTGAGGTAAAAGAGGAATAGAAGAAAGAGAAATTAAGGACTTACAATTACACTTCCAACGTGATTAACAAAGCATGGATCAGATCTCAGATGAAGAAAAACCCTAGAAACCTTGGAGAGGGGAAGAGAGGCACTACGAAACCCCTTGGGTGATCCTACCTTGGTGTGTGGAGGAAAATAAAAAAAATGATCAGTTGATACCTCAGTGGATCTTTAAAAAAAGTACCCACATGTTTCAAGGAATGTAACTTTTACACATTGTGTATTAGGTTTACAATGTAAAAACTAGTTACATGTCATGTAATAGGATCAGGAAATATAAACTAGTTAAAAATTGTGTATTCCTTAGTCATAACCCTCGATCCTTCACACCATGCATGATGTCATGAAAACTACTTACATGTCGTGGAAATGTTACACATCATGTATTTCTAGCTAGAGTTTTTTTCAACTTCCCAAGCCCTCCGAACTTCCTTTGAAGTTTTCCTGAACACCTAAAACTTTCACCTAACCATAGATCATGCCTGAAAAAAAATCCTTGGGTGAAACAACTCTCTAAATCAAGTTTTGAATCATAGAACTTAAGTTGGTTTGACCACCAAACTCAAAGTTTAAAAAGGTTTAAGAATTCTGACATGATCAAAAACTCGAGATGTTAGAGTCTCCCCACCTTAAAATAGATCATCCCTAAGATATAAAGATTTACCTGGAGGTCGTACCAAACAAAACCATCTCATTTACATCAAACCGGTCTACCCCAGTTATTAGCCATAGAAAATTCCCCTAGTGGTGCTTCTCACCTTAGGAATTGCCTAAGTGATCACTTCCCAACCCAAAATATTCTGATGGATCCACTGAAAATCCCTAGACATATAAGTCCTACCATTACATATCATTATTCCTACACCTCACTAGGAGATAAATTCAAAAAAAAAATCATTCCTAACACTCATCATGTCCCACATCTCATCATATTACCATTTCATACTTATGCCATACATGACACTCATAAAAACCTACATCTCATAAGATTCACAAAATCTTTCACCTCAACAGATGGTAAAATATAAACATGAATGATATTATGTATATATATATATATATATTCATTACCAACATAGTATTTATGCCTATGCACCTCATACATATCACGCATCATACTGATGTCCACAATAAAAATCAGTGCCTACACACCTCATATATATATATATACATATCATGCATCATAAACAATTAAAACCTACTAACCAACACCCGTTTAGTCCAAAAAAAGTAAATGTGCACCTCATGCACCAAAACTAAAATATCAACACAAAAGAGAAATTGGCCACACTCACAGCGTACCTCTAAATCTCATCAGATCATCGACCTGCTCTGACCCTAGAAGCACAACTATGTGCAACTATCTTGAAGGCCAAATACCCAAGGCCTATCTTCCCTGTGGAGTTGCATCATATACTGGACACTACCCCACCATATGTCTCTTTATCTCTTCCACAACCTCCATGTGTATCTAAATATTAGCTGCCAAATTTTGGTACCACTATCGGTCCTACCACAGTTCCCTAAGTCATACCCGGTCCCTGACTTCCAACTGTCTGAGAAGGATTCTTATAGAACCTTCTAGATGTCACATATGACTGCACACCTGAAACTCCTTCAGAACCCAATATTACAGGGTCCAAATATGTCCCTACTGCCTGCACTAGATGAAAACTATCAAAGAACCACTCCACAGTGTCCTACCCAAGTCTCTGTCCTAAATTCCATGTTGAGACTCCTCATGATCCTGCTTTTGTCTGGCTGAAGCACCACTAATTAGCTCACCTTATGCTATAACACATCTCAAATAAGACTTGTTTGTCAATTTTTCCTTGGATATCAGTGCTTGATTCACTATCTTAGAGAATTGAGTCGGCCTAAAGATGTTTACCTAGACCCTGATGGTATACTGCAACCCATCCTCGAAACGCCACACCCTGGAGATGTCATCACCAACCATGGAAGGTGTAAAATACGATATGTATATGAAATTGGATGCATATTCCATGAAAGATGTATCCACCTGGTGGAGATTCATGAACTCACGGTCTTTATCCACCCTCAGTGTGTCCAAAAATAAGTACTTGAAAAAATATCCTTGAAATACTTCTAAAATAGTCCCTCATGCTTTCCTTCCTTAACTTTTATGTCCCACTAATGCCTTTATGGTCCTATGAGCATGTATGTCGCCAGCTTCACCCTCCGACCTAGGGGTGTCTCAATATTATTGAAAATCATCTCCACCAACTTGGTCTATTTCTATGCTTCCTATTGTCCACCATTACCCTAAAATAATGGCGGTTGAAGAGACTAGAACTAATGAGTCAGATACACCATAGATGGACTATCTCCTTGAGATCCCCTGTCAATACCCTAGTAGAAAATAACCAACCTTACCCTGAGATTCTCATCAATCCATGGATCAAAATATTCCATCTTATGTGGCCGAACTACATGTGTTGAAGCATATACCTATAGTTCATGATCATCCTGACCCTCTGATGCATCATCCTGACCCTCAGAGGGCTCATCCCATGAACACTCATGTGGTGCCATATCTCCACCCACCTAACGATCCACCAGAATCCGTATAGGTGGAACCATTATGAATACAAAATACCAAGATCAAATGTCCATAATAGTATATATATATATATATATATATATTTTAGATAAGTAAATCTGCAACAGGCAGTATATTTCATTGCCCTTACACTCCCCTACTACACCCATGTCACATGACATCTTGCCTTAAGGCCCCTTACCAATATCAGAGTCAGGTATCATGTATAATTCGGCCTCATGGCCCCTTGACTACCCATAATAGAGTCATACATCACATATAATTCAGCCTCATGGCCCCTTTCCTACCCTTAATAAAGTCCAGAATCACATATCAGGCATATCAATCTAGGGTAGCTCAGTAGAATGCCACAAAAAGGAAATATTGGAAAACACTATTTAGTTTCTCTGTTGACACTTTAAATAGATCACCCCATTTTATTTATCAACCTTACCTACCCTTATTAAATTCTGGTCTATACATACCATATACACATAGAATCACATCTGATCTCATTATAAAACACAAATATGGGATGGCAGAGTAGAATTCCACCAAATAGGATAAATAGGAAAACATTGTTTAGCTTCTTTTTTGACACTTCAAACAGACCAACCCCTCTTAGAAAATTCCAAGTTTCCAATGATGATCCCAAGAAAACATACATCATGGGAGCCTAAATTCCTATCATGTTTCATGAATAATCCTCCCTTTACATACTAGTTCAAGGGTCCAAACACATAATAGATAACATCAAAACCAAGTGTGCCACTTGAGGAGGAAATAAGTCAACTGTAAAATAAAAATGCATAAAATCAATTTACCACCCTATAAAACTTGGTATGTTTCCCATGCATGATTCTGCAAGCACCCAAACATGATCTCTTTACCCTATTCTGACTACATCCGAGTCTCTGGTCTACCATAGCCCCAATAGTAATACCAAATAGAATGGAAAGCATTTGATATCATTTCTAACCAGCCGAACATGGTTACCATTTAATAACCAGGTATTGTAATTATATAAGGAAACACCAATGAGAATCATTCTAATACCATTTGTATTATCTCGACCTGATTTTCCACATAAATAGTACTTTGTTCAAATTTTCCACTTGGCCTTAGGTGCACCTCCCTATACACCAAAGGCTGCTGACTAATAGTGAGGGTCTTATTAGATGATAGTGGGAAGAATATTCCCTTATTTCATGATAATAATAATGTTCCATATGTATATATCATAGAGGAATAAAGACCATAATAGTAAAAGAAAAAATAAACTCATCTGAAGCATAAGAAGGGTAGCAGTAATAAAAAGAAACCCCAAAGGCATAGTACCATTTTCAAATATTCATGTTATAACAAGTCATAAAAAATAGTATACATGTCAGGTCACCCATGTCCAAACATATCAGTAAATATATATAAACATGAAAAATATAAAAAGAAACTTCAGGTCGATGTAGAGGAACCACTTGTCCCACTACCATCCATCCCATGAAAAAGGTATAACTCTAATCACTAAGGTCCATCTCCTGAGCCTGAATCCTTACCTATTCTCAAAAGCATAGATTCTAAACATATCCTAAGGGGCCCGTGTAGGGTGTGAGTATGAACTCCATTGGACACCACCAATGTGTTTCAATATTACATCTATAATTATGCAAATGTATGAAAATATAAATAAAAAATGCAATGCACACATTTCTAATATTTGACCAGATTATATTGTACTCAACAGCCACAAGGAAACATTTACCAACTTCGTCCAATGTTGTAAATATTTGAATACATGCCCCCAATTATATATATGTCATACAGTACATGTATAAATGTATACAATTTTAGTGTTGAGGACCCAACGTTTAGTTCCCAAGGCATCCCCTAATGAAATCATATCCGATGAACCCTCAGGTTCCACCCATAACTATGTCAACCTATAAGGACCTAGCCTTGAACATTGCATATTCTTGAATTAAGTTAATAATTTAAATTGAGGATATTTTTAGGTTTATAGATTTAGATAATTAGTTCATAACATATACATAACAACTTGAATATTACATACATCTACCCATTTTCTATTTTTTCTCAAAATAAGAATTCTTGAAAAAAAGGGTCATGTCTAGTTCTATGTTTTAGACAGCATGACTTTTCCTTGATCTCATCCTTGACCCTATTCCACTTTATGTCCTGTGAAAAACATTTCAAAAACTTTGAATGAGCATAAAAATCTCAGTAAGGGATACACAAAGAAGTAAAACTATTAGTTTTTCAAAACAACAAGTAAACCATAAGTACTTTTTCATAAGTAATAATTTTTACCTTTATGAAGTATTAAATACTCTTCACTGAATAAAAGATCATTTATTACCCTTTTAAAACTAAAATGTTACCATAAAACCCATATAAAGAATACATAACATATAAAGATAACTTGAGACATAAACATACTTAAATGGAATAACCATACGGTTGACTTCCACACATATCACTAAATGGAATAGCCATACAGCCGACTTCCATACCCAATGCATTGGAGGTTATAATGTAACCACCCATTCTGGTTTATCATGACACCACCCATCATTTGGTTTACCATGCAACCACCCGTCAAATGTCCAAGTACCATTATAAAATCATAACACATAAAACAAATATAAAGGAAATAAAACATTTCCACATTTCAATCACAAGATATCACTTAAATATATTGACATAAAAAATCCATTATAAAAACCATTTTCAATACCAAAATACATAAAAGAGTATATTTTATTTATTTTCCTTTTAAAAACATTACTGCTTGTTAAGGAAGCCAAAGATCAAATAATACTCGCGGCGACGGAAAGGTCGTTGTCACCACTTACGTTAAAAGAAAGATTCTTTTCTTTCATTTAGTAAAATGATTTGTAGAAAAAGATTACTTTTTAATTAAATGAAAAGTTAAAGGTGTTTTTATAGTGTATAAAATAAATTCATGTAGTAAAACAAAATATTCCTCAATGAAAGGAGATTGAGACGAAGTTCCTTACCTCGTGTTTGACTTGACCTATTCGTTCTTTAATCTCCTAAATAATAAACTAAAGGTAATTTCTACTTGTTTAAGAACCTTTTTTCAATTTTATAATTCCTTTTAAATCACTTATTACCATGTTATAACATTATGTAATCATTTAAGTTAATAATGGTCGTTTTTTCGATATTTGGTACTTGAGTCAAAAATGAACATCTTATACTTAAAAATTGTCCATGTGGTCAAAATTACATTATATCCAGAATTATATTCATGATTTATATATCATATATATAATATATATCCAGTATATATATGTATTTATAATAGTACATAACATTTGGAGGTAAGAAATGAAATGCATCGTTCATTGAGATGGTAAGTCGTATGTACGCATGAACGCTACTTCCATTTCTATTTCATATTTTAATGGAATTAGAACTTAATGATACGTATGTATATTATAATTCCAGTATAATATCATATATAATATCATTAACTCCTTCCTTTATACATCCCACATATGTCAATAATGAGTCATATCACTTTGAGGGGGCGGTAGTCCGTACTTCCTCAAATGAGATTATCGTATTTACCCACTACAGAAACCATAAAGGTATTCTATAAATTAAAAATACTGAAGCATAGAAACAATATAAATATAATATATATCATATATAAATATAGTTCCATCATAATTTCCACCATTAGAGGTGGTTGAAGATATTTGAACAATCATCATTTTGTGAGGCAGTAGTTCGTCGTCCACAGAAACAGTATGTTCTTTGCCCATTAGATGGAGGTGTGTGTAAGTGTAGTTAGAATAATTCTCATAAAAACAACCTAGTATATTGATGATACTAGTTTTTTTATAAAATAAAGGAATAAAAAGAGTTTAAGGGGTTGGATAAGTAAAATAAAACAAAATAATTTAAGAGAAATTGTTAACTTAATTCGGGTAACTTCCTTTGGTTTGAACCAAAGGGGTTTTTTGAAGTGCCTTATACCTAAGTTAAGGATTCTAGGAGAAGGATAGATATATTTAGAGCTTATTTGGGCAGTTTTTGGATGATCCAAGGTGCTATAGAGGTGTGAGGAATGGGTTAGAAGTGGTATCCTTTTATAAGGGGGAGGAGGGGCTCTTTAGGAAATTTTGAAACAATTATTTTATTATAAACTTATCTTCGGTTTCAAAAGGTCAAAAAATCATTAGAGTAGAATATAATATGACTCATGGTCTAAAAAATCATCCAATAATAATTTTACAGGTTTTGGATATTATTTTAATCTTTATAATCTTATTTATTTAAATCATTTATTAATGAGGTAAACACTGCATCATTATTGTGTCATAAATAATTTAATTTATTTGATTTCTCAAAATTATAAAAAAATAACATAATGTATCATATATTTTTATCTTTATAATGAATATTTATAGTTGAAAAAGATAACTTATATAAACCCATGTAAATATTTATTTACTAAAAGATATTTGTTTGTGCCATTTTTGCCTTTACTTTAAGTTAATTAAAATAAAGTGTCATTATCACTCCCAAGTGGCTCCATGGGGTCCCAAAATTGACCCAAGGATTCCAATGGTCATATATGTATCAACTAATATGATTAGGACACATGTTAGGGTAATTTTATATTATTATAATAATATTTTTTTACCCTTATTTACCATATTTACCCTTTAACCATGGTAAATAAAAATTTTAGTAATGTAAATATTCACAATATCTATAAATAAAAGATACCTATTTACACAATTTAGACCTCCTGATTCCAAATATCGAATCCATTTTTTCCAAATTCAAAACACAGAAGTGGCAGAAATTAATTTAAAATTAATTCCCGCTGTCAAAACAAAAGGCGTGTTTTTAAGAAATATTAACTATCAAAATATTGACACTTATTTATGTCCAATTTCATAGTGAAATTACTTCCAATGACCAAAATTGGATAAATAGTAAAAAAAATAATCTAATTATACATTAAAACCAATTAAAAAAATAATCTAACCTTATAAATAAATTATATTAAAAGGTAATTTTGAATTAAAATACCGTATTTTTTCACTATTCATTAAAAATGAATTTTATCAAAAAAATACCAAAATTTCATCCAATGTAAATTTTGATGTCCCGATTCAAAATTTCATGAATCATCCCCCGGGACCCGTTCTGTGACTACCCCAAACCCACCTTCCATAGGCCAGGGGCTGGCAACTAGCATCGAAAGGCGTAATCTATAAAACTGGGAAGGCATTGCCTTTATAACCTGTAAACTCACGTAACCAAGCACACAGCAAGATACGAACATAAGAAAACTATATAACCCAAAGAGTGATGAAAGTAAAAGGGGCCAGAATACAAGCCCAATAGTAAAGGTATGAGTAAAACTGAAATACAAGACGGATGATAGGTGAAAAGCAGCTCTGGGGTCGTCCACCTTGATTCCTACCTGAAGGGTAGGTACAGATCGCCTCCTCAGAAATCCACGTCCACCCATCTCCACTGCAAACCGACACACCGTATGGTCCACCTTCAAGCACTGTCTAGTCCTGGTACCCTCATCCTCAGTCAGCGATGTCCATCGTCTGCATCCAACACAATAAGGTATGGGCATAGCCTGTGCAGGGGTGAGTATAACGATACTCAGTATGGACCTCAAGACCCTCAAGGTCTCTCAAAATTCACCAAGGATAAACCAAAAAGTATGAAATAAATAGATAACCCTACTTGGGTATATTCCCATACATATACCTAAGTTATCAAGTAATCCATCTTAATCATGAGGAAACACATAGTTATTGACTCAGCTCACACCATTTATATCTTTAGGTACAGTAGTAGAGATGATTATATGTAACTAATAAATCATATTACTCTGTTAAGAGGCTCTACTGATAACCTGTTTAGAATCTCTTGGAGCTGACCCACGCAGGATCACTAGAGCTGACCCACACAGGATCGTTAGGACCTGACCCACACAAGATCACTAGGAGCTGACCCACATAGGATCGCTAGGAGTGGACCCACACAGGATCACTAGAGCTGACCCACACAGGATCTCTAGGAGGTGACCCACACAGGATCGCTAGGAATTGACCCACATAGGATCCCTGGAGCTGACCAACACAGAATCTCTAGGAGCTGACCCACATAAGATCGCTAGGAGCTGACCCACACAGGATCGCTGGAGCAGACCCACACAGGATCTCTAGGAGCTGACCCACATAGGATTTCTAGAAGCTGACCCACATAGGATCTCTAGGAGCTAACTCGCACAGGATATCTAGGAGTACACTTCTCATCACAGCCAGCTACTGGGTTTCCACACTACGCTTGCTCGTCTCCGGGAGAGTCTGCTCCCCAAGCCACTGGTCGATTCTCCAACTACCATGATGTACCATGAATATGTATCACAAAGTTATGCCATGTCATAGGGGTCTAAATGCAACAGAAGGTATGTCAATCGGACACCTGGTCTGTGAGTTATTATCCTTTTAGTCCTGGGGGCCCAGTTGGATTCGTTCTCGATCCGTCCCGATCATACCTCAGCTTTACCCAAACCTTTAGTGGGTTATATTCAAAGAACTGTCTCACTCCAAGACTTTTAGCACCGCTGATGGTTCTTCAAACGGACATCCGGTGCCAAAGTTACAGTCAAAAGAGCGTAAATGGGTCATAGTGGGCCCAGGTCCGGTCTGACCCAGTCGGCCCGGCCCTTTAGGTTCATCCCAGCCCACTAGGTCCGGCCCGGCAGGCCACGAGTGGCCGCAGAAGGCCTCGGGTGGCCGCGAGGCCGCAGAGGGCGTGAGGCCATGGGGAGGCTCAGCTGGGGTGGTTTGGCCGGAAGGGCGGTGGAGGCTCGACCCGGACGGCGGCGGCGGCTCGGACGGTGGCTCAGCCCGGCAGCAGCGTCTTGGGCGGCAGCTCGACCTGGAAGGCGGGAGCAGCTCAGACGGTGGCGGCTTGGCTCGGCACAGCGGCGGCAGCTTGGCTCGGTAGCGACGGCTCGGGTGGTGGCTGCAGCTCAGGCAGCGGCTCGGCTCGGCACAGCGGCGGCAGCTCAGCTCGGCGGCTTGGCTCGGCAGCTCGGCTCGAAGGCGGAGTGGCATAGGTCACGGGTACCATGATGCAGCGCGGCGAGGCCGCGGGTGGCAGAGTGTCGTGGGGCATGGAGGTCGTGGGTGGCGGAGCGCCTTTGCCTTCAACGCCTTCATCCATTGCGAAGAACACACCAAAGAAGCAGAACAGCGGAGGGGTCAGACCATGTTTGTTTATCCCACACCATCCACGTTAGAGTGGTAGCAAGCGGTTTACAAAAATTGAATCATGAACGTGTATGGAAGATATTTAAAAACATCAATCCCCACAACCCTCGTCAATCTCTATTCCCAATCCCACAAAATAATTAGAAGGGGAGAACATGGAAAATGATAATCATATAGAAATAAACCCATACCTTGGATTGTTCGTTGACGTTGGCGCGATAAGGAAGCTAAAGTTGTCGATGTTCATCTCGTCCATCACACACCTCCAATCTCGGGCTCGTGCACCAGTTCATCATAGTCAAAGATGTTCCTCATTGGAGGGTGTCCCGAGGTAGAAGTCGAAGTCATCATTCTTTGTTGGAGGAGCATTCTTCGTGGAAGAACGCATTCTTTATTGGAGAAGTGTAATCCTATAAGGGTTCTCCTCTCATAATTCCACCCAAAAATGAAAGAGGTTCCAATATGATTAACTTAAAGGATTAATTATGTTGGCACAACCATGTTGGCATAATTAATGTACTGCGTTGGCACAATTAATTAGCTGCATTAATTGGCCCAATTTAATGGCTCAATTTAATGAGAGGGGTGGAATATTGGGGAGTTGGGAGGTTTCTCCCCATTAAGAGGGGTCAGGTGGTCCCGGCCTCTAAAATTCAAATTGGGGGTTTAGGCTTGGGTGGTCCCCACCACTATAACCTCACAAGGGAGGTTTAGTTCCGGTGGACCCCACATCTTAACATTCAAAGGGTGGTTTATTTCTGGTGGTCCCCACCTCCCAACATCCACATGGTTGTTTCAAATAAAAATAAATTGTTACACAATTTTATTTTTATTTTATTCTTTCACGAAAAACCCAAAAACTAACTTTCACCCTCGACCAATTGTCATTGAGGTGAAAGTCTCTTTAAGCAAATATCGGCACTGCGAGTTCAATGGTGCCCTCTGATTTCAATTCCGAGCACCGGTTCAAAAGTTATAAAAACCTACTCATACGTTTACTGAACGTACCTGAAGAAAAGTTCAGAAATTCATTTCTGGCACATCGATCCTTGGAATCACGTACCGTAAAGTTTTACGGACTTGTAAAATTCCCATTTAATTTTAAAAAATTACATGAAAGTTATGGGTCTTTAAATTCTCCCCACCTCAGGGATCTATGTCCCCATAAGCCACATCTCAAACTAAGTAAACAAGTGGGGGAATTGTGCATACATCTGAGCCTCCCGCTCCCATGTGCTCTCCTGGAGGTTCCCGTGCTGCCAGCGAATGCGCACCAGAGGTATCAACCATCCATGAAGGACCCACTCCTTCCGATCCTCAATCTCTACTGGAACCTCCATAAAAGTCTCCCCATCGTCGATGTCCAGCTCTCCATGGTCGATGATGTGAGAAGGGTCGTGAACGTATCTCCTCAACTGAGATACGTGGAAGACGTTGTGTATTTGGTGCAACTGAGGTGGAAGAGCTAAGCGGTAATCCACCTCACCAACTCTACTGAGTACCTGAAAAGGCCCGGTGAACCTCGTAGATAACTTGCCACCTCGGCCAAATCTATGCAAACCTCGACGAGGTGAGACCCGTAGAAAGACATGGTCGCCATCCTCAAACTCCAGAGGTCTCTGTATCCTATCGTCATAAGACTTCTGCCTACTCTGTGCGGTCTTCATCTACTCCTGGATGATCTGCACCTTCTCTATGGTAGCTCATACCATCTCTATTCCTACTAGTGTTGACTCCCCTGGGTTAGTCCAGCACAAGGGTGATCTGCAAGGTCACTCGTACAATGCCTCAAAAGGTGCCATCCCAATGGTGGAGAGATAACTATTATTTTATGCAAACTCCACCAAAGGCTAGTGATCCTCCCAACTGTGACCGAAGTCGAGGACACAAGCACACAGCATGTCCTCGAGGGTCTGAATGGTCTGCTCAGTCTGAACATCCATCTGAGGAAGGAAGGCGGTGCTCAAATGAAGTTTTGTCCCGAAAGCCTCCTACAACCCCATCCATAGTCAGGAAGTAAACCGTGCAACTCAATCGGAGACAATCGTCGAGGGTAATCTATGTATTCATACAATCTCCTACACATTGAGGCATCCCAAGCTCTCTACTGAACCCTACTCTCTGATCGGTAGGAAGTGGGCCGACTTGGTGAGTCGGTCGACGATCACCCAAATCGAGTCATGAACCCGGATGTATGTCGAAGTCTTGTCACTAAGTCAATGGATATCTCATCCCAATTCCTCTCTAGGACCTCTAAATGTTGAACCAAGCCTGCTGGTACTTAATGCTCTGCCTTCACTTGCTGACAAGTGAGGTACCGAGAAACAAACTCTGCTACTGCTTTCTTCATTCTCAGCCACCAGTGCTATCTTCGGAGATCCTGGTACATCTTCACCACTCTTTTATGTACCGCTAGAGGAGACGTGTGGAACCCCCTCAACACTTCCTCCTAAAGTGACACTGGTACCATGGTACGTCCTCTGAAGAGGATGACGTGCTCTCCACCTTCAGAAAATCCATCAGGTTCCTATTCTGTGGATATCTGAGCACGTCATGCCTCACAGTCAGCGTCCCCACGCTGATCCTCCCTGACTCGCTGAAGAAGTGGGGGAGTGACTATAAGAGACTGAAGGAAAGATGATTCATCACGTTCCACGAAGGATATCTGCAAAGCATCTAGCTACTTTGTCGCCTCACCTAGCAGTTATATATCAGACCTCCTGCTGAGTGCATCTGCTACAACATTCCCCTTCCCAGAAGTATAAACTATCTCAAAGTCATAGTCCTAGAGAAACTCGAGCCAACATCACTGTCTCAGGTTCAAGTCCTTTTGATAGAAGACATACCTGAGACTCTTGTGATCAGAGTACACTGTAAAATGTTCGCCCATCAGATATTGTGGCCACATATTCAAGGTGAAGGCTACTACTGCTAACTCCAGGTCATGGGTAGTGTAGTTCTGCTCATGTTTTCATAGCTATCGAGAACCATATGCGATCACTGCTCGCTCCTGCATCAGAACACATCCAATTCTGCTCCCTGATGCGTCACAGTAGACTACGTACCCTACGCCCTCCTCTGGAAGCCTCAAGATGGGGTCACTAGTCAGCCTCTGCCTGTAACGACCCAAAGTTTTTCAATAGAAAATTCTATTCTTATATCTATGTCATAAAAACACAAAATAATGAACTACTAAGTGATAAGTGACCTTTAAACATAATTTTGTCACCCCTATGTTTGGAATTTTAAAAATCTGACATACACAGTTGTGTTCAAGACAGTTTTTGGAGTCTAATGAAACAAAAATAATTTTTGGTGAATAGTAACCTACCCTTATGAATAGTAACCTACCCTTATGAATAGTAATATGACACTTATGAATAGTAAATTAGAGTAACATTACCTATGAATAATAAAATAAAATTTAGACATCATAGAAAGTGATAATTTGACCTTAGTAAACGTTTTTGGTATTTTATAAGTCACAAATAATTAATTATAATTAATTAATTAATTTAAAAGAATATTTATTTTCCTGAAATATATCCATAAATTATTAAATCAATTTCTAATAGTTTTTAGATAATTTTATAAGACCCTAAGTAATTTTTGAAAGAATTTCAAAATCAGTTTTAATTTAAAAAACTGTTTTTTTTAAGTAAATTGTGATTTTAATTAAATATTAAATTAATAATATTTTGAAAATTATTTTTGAAAAATGGACTTCATTTTTGGATTCTATACATCAAAAAATGGTTGGGGTAAAATTTTGGGATTTTTCTGAGATACTTGAATTTTTGATGAATAGTAGAATACATTAATTTATCATATAAATACATTTTAATTAAAACCTACTATTCCTGACATCACAAGTGATGTAAGCACCCAAATCCCGAATTAACAAGTCAAATTTACTATTCTTAGTCATCCAAGACTCACTATTCCTTGTCTTGGGTGAAATTAATAAACTAATCAATTTTATATTAAGGAAACCCCTCTCCCCTCCACTATAAAAGCCACCCTTCACTCCCTCTTTTCCTCACACCTCTCAAGCTCCAAGCCTTCTCTAAATTCTGCCCAAACACCTTCCCTAGCTCATCCCCCACGTCCAAAAGCTACTGGTCTCATCAAAAGACCAAGCCTAGCTTCCTTAAAGAGGATCTCAAGAAAAGGATTCTAAAGGTAATTTCTCTCTCTCTTCTCCTTTAATTTCCTTTCAAGTTCAAGTTCCTTTCTTGATCTCTCTCTATCTATCTTCATCCAAATTGTTCTGTAAATCCATTATTATATGTATACTGTAATTTTATGATTCTAATGTTATATTAGATCACCCCACACCCTTTCCCCCTTCCTTTTATTTTATTAAAGAGAACGTTGTTCATGTGGTGATAATTTATCACCTTCAAAAACAACATGCACTCTTCTTCCATTTATACCTTCAATCTGGTCATGAAACCATTTTTATGGTTGAAACAGAATGTTTTATATGTATTATGTTCTATTTTAAGTTCTGGAAATAACCTCTGGCCATACTACTAAGTGAAAAGTTAAAATGAGTTGGTTGTGATCCAAAAACCGCTCAAATTAGCCCAAATAATCTTCATTTAATTCTTATCTAATAATTCGGCCACATGGATCTAATATAACTCATTATAAAATCATTCAAGATTCTGTAATATCATTAATTACATGTAACATCAGTTCTGGATGTTTACCCATGATCTACCCAAACATCAAATTAAGAATACAAGTGGACCGCTCAAGAAAACCATGAAAAAGAACATCCCCCAACAATGTTTTTAAACTCTATAAGTCATCCAAAGGAACATAATATGAAATAATGAAACCAGAATGAAACCTATTAATGTATAAAAGGTTCTGTAATTTCTAATTAATGAATATAATGTCATTATACAGGACATTAAAGAGAAGGAGGCATTCGAGTACAAGGTAAGGGGAAATTTCGAACCCAATTTTCTTCCTTCGGGTTCTCCCTCTTTCACACCATTTTTGATATGGTTAATCCTAAAAGGTATTTTGTTCATCATTTCCTTTACTTTTCTGGGATATACATGTTTGTCACTGGTTTTTATGTCCATCAAAATGTTTTCCAAAAGAACTCTTCTTTCAAGATCTCACCTTTTACCTCTCATTCAAGGTTGATGGTTCTTATATCAAGTATGTTGTTCCCTCTTTCTTTTGGGAAACCAAAGCTCATGAATGTGTTATTATGAGATGAAACCCATTCCTTTCCATGGGTTATTTATGTACATGTTTGATATGTGTTCTATGTGGCAAGCATGATAATGATAATGTTATGATGAGACGGGTGCGCCCGGAATTATATAGCGCAATATGAATGTTTAAATGTGACGGGTGCGCCCGGAATTATATAGCGCTCCAATGCATTGGGTAAAGTGATGAATCTCATGAGTAAATGTGAAATTATGCGTGAACATGATGCTATCTTTGTTCACAAGTATGTGTGGTAGTTAACCACTAAGACATGATGTTTCATTTTTTATGCTTTGCCACATCTCAAGTTTATTGTTTATGCTCCACTCATGTTCAAGATCTTTTTCCTATGTCATGATTATGCTCACCCCATGCTATATTGTTCTTATCTATCCTCTTACTGGGAATTTAGCTCACCCCTTTTGATGTATATCCTCAGGTGGCTACATGTACTAAGGAGAGGACAAGTGCTACTAAGAAGTTATAGAAGAAGAGATTAAATGAATTTTTATGCTTGATGTTGTACTTGTTATGTGTAGTCCTAGTTTGCCCAAGACACTAAACCTTTGGATCCTCCATGTGTAATACTATTATGTTTTTTATCTTTGAAATGATGTAATAGTAATGTAAGAAAAGGCCGGGTCGTTATACTGCCTCAACTCCTGAAAACTCCGCTAGCATTTCTCCGACCAA
This sequence comes from Viscum album, assembly GCA_963277665.1. NCBI lineage: Eukaryota > Viridiplantae > Streptophyta > Magnoliopsida > Santalales > Viscaceae > Viscum > Viscum album. Next base: position 581,525,804 of record OY728144.1, read on the forward strand.
ATGAAGGGTTTCCCCTTCTTCGTCAATGATGATAGTGGTGTTTTACCTCTGGAGAAGTCTGGCACAAACCTCTGGTAGTATCCATCCAAACCCAGGAAACTCCAAACCTCTGTTACACTCCTGGGTGGTTCCCAAGATAGTACCACCTCAATCTTCATTGGATTGACTGCAACTCCAGCCTCTGATATGACATGTCCCAGAAATTGAACCTCTAAGATCTAGAACTGGCACTTCTAGATTTTACTATAAATCTAGTGCTCTCGGAGTGTTTCCAATACTACCTGTAAATGATAGGCATGCTCCTCCTTAGTAGCCGAGTAGATCAGAATGTCGTCGATGAAGACTACTACAAAGCAATCAAGGTATGGTTGAAAGATCTTATTCATGAGTCCCATGAACGCTGCTAGAGAGTTGGTTACACCGAATGGAATAACCAAGAACTCATAATGGCCATACCGACACCTGAAATCCATCTTCTGCACATCCTCGTCTCATACTCTGAGCTGGTGATTTCCTGATCTGAGGTCTATCTTTGAGAACCACCATGCTCCCTTCAGCTGATCAAAGAGGTCGTCAATCCTTGAGAGTGGGTACTTTTTCTTCATGGTCACCTGGTTCAGGTGCCGATAGTCAATACAAATCCTCAATCTCCCATATTCCTTCTTGGAAAAAAGAATTATGGCTTCCCATGGTGAAACACTAGGCCGGATGAACCCCTTCCCCTGTAAGTCCTCCAACTGTACCCGCAGCTCACAAAGCTCCGCAGGAGCCATCTGATATGCTGGTGTAGATATAGGTGTCGTCCCGAGGTACAAGTCAATATAAAATTCCACCTCTCTTCGAGGAGGTAGACCCGGTACATCATCAGGGAAGACATCCGCATACCAGTCCACTACTACAGGATAATTCGGACTCTCCACATCAACCGCTCCCAGGGTAAGGCTAGCCAACTGATGAGTGATCAGCTGTACTCTCCTCTGGGTAAGTCCATCCTATGCTGAAAAGGCTCCCTTCTCACCAGTTAAGGTAAATCTAGTCTCATCCATGCGGACACACTGCACTTTGTGCCTAATACAGTCAATCTAAGAATGGACTGTAGATAACCAGTCCATACCCAAGATGACATCGTAAGGCCTCGACGCTGCTACTAGGAGATCCCAGCCGAATATCTCGCCTCCTAGAGTAAGCTCACACGACAGACACTAGTGAATAATCGTCGAATCAGCTCCCGTAGGAGTCTCTAGCCATAAGGATTGAGCCAACAGCTCCATCGAAATCTACGAGCTCCGAATGAGGACAGTGGAAATAAAATAATGACTGGCACCTGTGTCTATAAGAACTACAGGTAAGGTGAGGTAGACATAGATTGCACCTCGTATCATCTCCGAAGTGCCTTGATCATAGGCCTCAGCTGCTGGGAGATGCTCTCACCCCTTTCATCCTGTTCCCTGTGGTCAGGTGGACCTCCTGGTGGTGGTGGCGGTAACATCTCGAATCGTCGCCCACTGCTAGCTGCACGACCAGCTCCTCTGCCACGTCTACCTGCTCCATGCGGTCCTCCTTGGTCGAATATCTATCTCTGTTTGGGATGTCCTTCAACCATCTACTGATCATCCGTACAGCGGGTCGGATGGTCACGAGCCATGTGACCCTGCCCTCCGCAGGTGTAACACTTCCCACTCCTGGTATGACTGGATCCACCTCGGGTTCCCCGAACAACTGATCCTGAATCATGCAGTTGTCCACCTGTAGGTCTGGTCCTCTTAGACCTCTATGAAATTTGTCTACTAGCAACTGCAGAAGACTCCTCTACGTGATGACTGGTGGTGGGTCTCGCTGCTGGTGACTGCTCAGCAAGGAAACTCTCTACTAAGAGGGCTCTCTCTAACAGTCCTGCCTGCGTCGGGATGCTGAGTGAGATCATTGAAGCCCTTATCTCCCGCTTGAGTCCCTGCTCAAAGGTTTAGGAATTGAAGAATGGTTCCCCCACCATATCAGTGGAGTAGCATGAGAGGTCAGTGTACCTCCCTGAGTATTGAGCTACAGTCATGTTGTCCTGCTGTAGATGAAGAAGCTCTTGTATGAGCACAGCGCGAAGAGTGGATGGGACAAACTCTACCTGAAACAGGCCTGTAGAAGGTTGGAGTCAAGGATCACCATGAGATCGGATTCTATCTCTACCATTCGGAATACTCTCACTACAGCCTCCAACCAATCCTCAACTTCCTGTGGGTCTATCTCTCCCCTAAACCTGGGTGGCCTCTGGTGCTGGAACTCATGCAACGCGCTCAAGTGGCATGCATTATCTACTGCTGGGGTTGGTGGCATTGGTGGTCCAACTGGGAATGGTACCACTAGTGCCTCCGCTGGTGCCTCTACTGGAAAAGGGCCATGTACTGAGGCCTCGTCACTCGGTGGGCTATCAGTGTGTACAACTCTCAGAACCCTAGTTGACTTTCTGCGTAGAGGCATCTTGAAAAGAAACAGGTGTGCCACGGTTATTAAGTTATACCTGGTGATCTGATTCAAAATAATACAAATAAAAATTTTGAAAACACACACGCAATCAGTGTTTTCGTGCACAGATTCAAAAAACAGAAGTTAGGGTCCTGTTTTATGGATATGTCGGTCATTGCACCAACACTGGATTCCCTAAACTGATAACCACACTCACTACACTTAACATTATAGCCGTAAAAAAAATATCAGTATAACGACCCATACTTTACATACATTGTTATTGCTTCAGAATTGAAGCACACTTATTACAACATATAACAAAACCAAGAAAGGACCGTATAGGTATAGTGTCTTTAGAAACTTGGAAACATAAACAACTGGTTCATAAAGCATCTACTTTGCCACCCATTTATTTCATCATATCTAGAGTCCCTTTTTGGCATATTCTACTTAATAACATTCTTCCTGACCTGAGGAAATAAAACATACAAAAGGGTGAGCTCAAATGCTCAGTAAGGGTAAACAAAAGAAATATCAATCACATCATATACATAAGCACATAACTTTTGGAAATCTTAACCTGCAAAAGAGATCATAATTTCATAACATGGGATAAATCATAGTAGTGAAATGTAATCCCAATAATCATAACTTAAAACATGAAACTTTGTGGCATACACACATAATCATAGAGAATCATTTCTTATTAGTCAAGACTCATTGCCAAGACTATCTTAGTGGACAAAGTCCATTTCTGAACCGAGTTCACTCCTCGTTTCAGTCCTGTTTCACTGAACTGGTATAACCTACCGTTCCAGCCATGTCTATCTCATGAGATATAAAATCTTTACCCAATGCATTGTAGGGAGATATAGGTCCCACCCATCTCATAATGATTCCATTCTTATGTGTTCCACAAAATCATAAATCATACATCATTGCATAACCCATGTAGTAAAAATGGGATTCTTAAACAACATGACATCATAAAACAATTCATATAAGATAAAGGAATTCATAAAAATATTTCCATCACAACATAATCAAATTCATATAATAATATGGATAGAAATAGAACCCTATATTATCTTATATGGAAAATAATTTTGATAAAACACTTGAACTCCATTCTTGAGGAAAATGTCCTTTCTACTTCAAAAACACTTTTCCTTTCTTAATATTTCATACAATTCTTAAAATAAGTTGGTTAAAAATAAACTTGAAAACTTTTAAAGGAATATTCTTGGAAATATTGTTTTAAAAATCCATTCATGTCGTATAAAAAAAACATTCTTCTCGTACTTTTGTCGGAAAAGTCAAAAAGTACCTCGTACGAAAAACGACAAAAGATTCCTTTCATATCTTTTACTAAAAACTCACAGAAGGGTAAAATTGGATATAAAATATTGTAGAAGGATATAAATATTACATATTGAGGAAACATGGATGTGGATGATAAAATACACCCCAGTAAATGCCAAAGTATAAACAATCTCGAATAAAAATGAGATTGTGATATTTCCCTTACCTTAGGTCCGATATACTTTGTACGTGTCTGAACCTCCTGTATAATGATTTAAATAATGTTATTGACTTATTCTAGAATCATAATTATTCTTATTATATCATATTTGGTTATATTCTTAGCTTCTTAGTAGTAATATTTCATTGCTACTTGTTATTCGGTTGTTTATAACTTTTTGTTCTTATGCGTGTTTTGTCGAATAAATTCTTATTCTTCTCTTTAGGTTATAGATACCTCATTTCCAGAATGGTATTAGTTTAATATATATAATATTAATTCATTCAATTCATTTATATAATCATTATGAAATGAAGATCATGTAGAACGAGTCGCATCACATCGTGGAGACGGTATTCCGTACGTACGCACGAGTGATGATATCATTCCTATGATCGTGGAATTGTATTGGAGTGTATTTATACTATTTTAGAATTAGTATCACTTTATAATAGTCATATATATTCATTATTTACACCATTATACCCATCCCAGTAAGGTGGTGGTGTAAAATAGATTACACCACGGCGTGGAGACGGTATTCTGTACGTACGCACGCGCGGTGATTTCTTTTTCCGTAGGATGTATAGATGGTGAAATAGGGTTTTTTCATACTTATAATAACATATCAGTATATGAGTTATACTGATGTTATCACTTCATAATGAAACAACTGAAGAAGAATAAGTGGAAGAAGAAATAAAGATGAAATAATCGGTAACGGACATTACCTCTTCTTTGAAGTGCTTCTTTGAGACCTCCTTTTAGGGCACTAAAATAGGTCTTTGAAGAAGACCAGAACCTCTAGGATGTTTCTAGGGAAGTGGAGAGAAGAAATTGTCAGGGTTTGGCCGAGCTTGAAGGCTCAAAGTGGTGTGAGGAAGAGGGGGAGGAGGTGCCCTTTTATAAGGGAGGAGAGGGGCACCTTTGGAATAACTAAAAATATTATTTTATTATAAATCCAAATTCGGTTTTTAATAGCTCCAAATTGATTTATTTTGAAGCTAAGGTGGTTATGGGTCGAAATCCTCTCATCCAATAGAATTTAGACAAGTTTAGGTTCCTATTTTAACCTTATCATTTAGATTTAACATTAAGTTAAATAATTTTACTTTTATCGTGTCTTCTTGTGTTCTTATACTATAAGGTTAATAAACTTACTATAATCAGCCAAACGAACCCCAAGTTGTTTATTATTAATATCTATAACCTTATCTGAGTCATTTCCCCGAACCTTAGATTTTTAGGAATAAAATAACAATTACTAATATAATATTTGTTTTAAAAACTATTTTATGTCAATTTTGACACTATTTAGTAATTGATTTTTGTGAAAATCATAAAAGAATGATTAGTTCGAAAAAAGTTAATTAAATCAATAATAACATGTCATATTAACCTAGAAAATTATTGTAATTCATAAAAAGTCTCAAATTACATTTATTTTGGTGTTTATAACATCAATTATGTCAATATTTCATTAATAATATAATTATTGCATCATCTTTGTGTCATAAATAAATTAAATTATTTAATGTCTAAAAATTACAAATAAAATACAATTATGTAGGAAATATTTTTATCTTTCTAATTAATATTTATAGTCGAATTTATATTTTGTATAACCCCATATTAAAAATGATTTTCTTATTAAACTTTGATTTTAACTATTTTAACCCTTCTTTAAATAAATTAATAATAAATGTCCTAATCTAATCCAAGTGGGCCTAACTGGTCATATTTTATTCCTAAGGTTTTTTTTGGTCGAATTAAACTTTTCCAATAGAATTAGGACATGTGTCAGGGTAATAATAATATCATTTTTACCCTTAATTACCCTATTTACTTTTAACCGTGGTAAAAAAAAGCAAAAAGTTACTATTCACCAAAAAATTATTTTCATCTCATTGAACCACATTTTACTTACTGTCATCAACCGTGTGTCTCAGATTTTTGAAATTCCACTCATAGAAGCGGTAAAATTAAGTTTTATGAAAAATTCAGTTTTTTAACTACCACATAGTGGTTTCGCTATTCATCAAAAATTGAAAGTTTTCAGAAAAATGCCAAAATTTCACCCTAGGATAATTTTGATATTTCCGAATCCAAAAATGAAGTCCATTTTGAAAAATAAAATTTATAAAATTTCAAAAAGTGGTTATTACTATTCATAACGGCTAGTGTTAATAATATTTTATTAGCATATCATTGTTTAGTGAAACTCGGTATTGCGTACGACGCAAGCTATCGAGGAAGGTCGTGATTTCGTGTAAAGCAAGCCAAGCAAGTGTTGTGTGTAGAAAAAGATTCCTTTGATGATTTATATAACATAAAAGTCTCGGGTGTTACATTCTACCCCCCTTAAAATGAATTTCGCCCTCGAAATTCGTCACTTTGTAACAAACAGATGAGGATACCTCTCCCTCATCATATTCTCAAGCTCCCATGTAGCTTCTTCTAATTGGTGGTTCCTCCATAAAACTTTCACTAATCGAGTGTTCTTGTTTCGTAGGAATTTTTCGCTACGATCCAGAATCTCTATCGGTTGTTCTTCATAAGAAAGATCTTGCTCCAGCGGTACAACTTCTGAGCTGAGTACATGTGAAGGATCAGGTATGTACTTTCTCAGGAGAGATACATGGAACACATCGTGAACTTGAGAGAGATTCGATGGAAGCGCCAATCAGTAAGATAACTTCCCAACACGATCCAGTATTTCGAAAGGACCGAAATATCTAGGGCTCAACTTCCCCTTCTTTCCAAATCTCATAACCCTCTTCCAGGGAGATATTCGTAAGAACACTTTATCACCCACTTCAAACTCTAGGTCTTTTCTTCGGTTGTCGGCATAACTTTTCTGTCGACTCTGAGCTGCTCTTATGTGTTGTTGAATAGATCTGACCTTTTCTGCCATTTCATCAACGACATCGGGTCCTAATAGCTTTCTTTCCCCAACTTCATCCCAGCAAGTTGGGGTCCTACATTTCTTTCCATAGAGAGCTTCATAAGGAGCCATCTGAATACTGGAGTGAAAGCTGTTATTATAAGAAAATTCCACCAAAGGTAGGTGTTGATCCCAACCACCTTTGAAATCCATAGAGCAAGCTCTCAACATATCTTCTAGAGTTTGAATTGTTCTCTCAGACTGACCGTATGTCTGAGGATGATAAGCAGTGATGAAACTCAACTCTGTATCCAGAGTATGCTGAAGACTTCGCCAAAACTTCGAGGTAAATCTCAGATCCCGATCAGATATAATAGAAAGTGGTACTACATGCAATCTTACCACTTCCTTTACATATATCCTGGCAAGCTGATCCAGAGAAAAATCCTCTCTAATAGAAATGAAGTGTGCAAACTTTGTAAGACGATCAACTATGACCCAGATAGCATTATTGCCTTTGGATGTTTTAGGAAGTCCTGTGACAAAGTCCATAGTGATGTTTTCCCATTTCCATTCGGGTATGGGTAATGGTTGTAACATCCCCTTAGACTTCTGTCTCTCAGCTTTAACTTGTTGACAAACCAAGCATCGAGAGACATATTCAGCAACATCTCTTTTCATGCCATCCCACCAGAAGTATTATTTCAGACCCCTATACATCTTCGTGCTTCTATGATGAATAGAGAATGAAGAACTATGTGCCTCATCCAGCAGCTCCTTCTTTAATTCGGGGATGGGAGGAACACAAACCCGATTCCTGAACTTTATTATCCCATCACAATCAAGGTTGAATTCAGGAACATTTCTCACCTTCTTTTGTAACTCGACATCGTCTTTCTGTGCCTCTTTAATCTTCACATGTATAGATGGTTGAACATTCATTTGAGAAAGATAAGATTTTTCCCCTTTCATTATAATTCCAAGATCCATACTTTGTAAATCCATAAATATTGGATCTTTTGTGATCCTCATCATGGATAAACTATCATGGTCTTGTCAACTTAATGCATCTGCCACCTTGTTTGCTTTCCCATGGTGGTAATGGATTGAGCAGTCGTAATCCTTAATCAGCTCCAACCATCTTCTTTGGCGCATATTCATATTCTTTTGTGTGAAAATATACTTTAAACTTTTATGATCAGTATAAATATCACACCTTTCACCATAAAGGTAATGCCTCCAAATATTTAATGAAAAAATTACCGCAGCTAACTCCAAATCATGAGTTGGGTAATTTTGCTCATGTATTTTCAACTGTCGTGAGGCATAAGCTATCACCATATCATTTTGCATAAGAACACACCCCAATCCCTTCTTGGATGCATCACTGTAGATCACAAACCTTTCTCCACTACAAGGCAGTGTGAGCACAGGTGCACTGGATAACCTTCTTTTCAACTCCTTGAAATTCTCTTCACATTCCTCTGTCCAAACAAACTTAACTCCTTTCCGAGTCAACTTGGTGAGTGGATTAGATAATCGTGAAAAATCTTTCACAAAACGTTGATAATATCCAGCCAAACTAAGAAAACTTCGGATCTCGATTACCGTTGTTGGTCTCGACCATCTTTCGATAACCTCTGTTTTTTATGGATCCACAGATATCCCCTCTTTTGAGATTATGTGACCCAAAAATGCAACTTTTTGAAGCTAAAATTCACACTTGGTAAATTTGGAATAAATCTTATCCTTTCTCAGGGTCTTCAATATAATTCTCAAGTGATCTTCATGTTCTTCCTTTATCTTTGAATAGACAAGAATATCATCTATAAAGACTACCACAAACTGATCAATATAGTCTCTAAAGACTCTATTCATTAGATCCATGAAGATAGCAGGGGCATTAGTAAGACCAAATGGCATCACTATAAATTCATAGTGTCCATACCTTGTACGGAAAGCTGTCTTTGGTATATCCTCCCTTTTGACCCTTAATTGATGATACCCTGAATGAAGATCAATCTTGGAAAAGTATTGAGCTCCGCATAATTGGTCAAATAGGTCATCAATGCACGGGAGAGGATATCTGTTCTTGATAGTGATCTTGTTAAGTTCTCGATAATCAATGCAGAGTCTCATTGATCCATCTTTCTTCTTAACAAACAGAACAGGTGATCCCCAAGGTGACGCACTAGGGCTTATGAACCCCTTATCAAGATTCTCTTGGAGTTTCTTCTTCAATTCATGCAACTCAATTGGGGCCATTCTATAAGGTGTCTTTGAAATAGGAAAATCACTCGGTACGAGTTCTATTGGAAACTAAACTTCAAGATTCGGTGGAAGACCTGGTAATTCCTCCGAAAAGACATCATCAAACTCTCGTACAATGGGCATATTCTTAATCGTGAGTTTCTCACCAACCATTTGAGATAAATAACCTTCATTTAGTGGAATCAATACCCATAAAATGGAAGAAATTTCCATTGGAAGGTTATGTTCATCCTTGCATCGATAGACGATCATAGATTGATCTGGAATATGAAATGTGACTTCCCTTCTTTGGCAATTGATATGAGCTCCATGTAGAGAAAGCCAATCCATGCCAAGAATCACATCAAATTCCACTATAGGAAGGATCACAAGATTTTCAGGAAGCACTTTCCCACAAACTTCAATCGGAGAAGAATTATAAACTTTTGATGCGACTGTTGTGCCATTAGGTGTTGTCACAGCTAACTCAACATCTAATTGTTGAGGTAATACGGTGATACCCGTAGAAAATTCTTCAGAAATAAAAGAGTGGGTGGATCCAGAATCAAATAAAACATTTGCTACTTTAGAGTGGATGGTAAGTGTACCTTTCACCACATCGTTATCGTACTCCGCATCGCTGATAGAAATTGCATGTGACTTTCCTTTGTCTTTAGCCTTAAGTGTTTGTTGACGTCGACCATCATCATCAACCCTTGGATTAGGGAATTTATTGGCATAATTTCCCATCTCCTTGCACTTGAAACATTGAAGTGTAGTAGGTTCATTCTGTGTATCCCTTCTTTTGTTTGCATCATTAGACATCTTCTTCCCATCATCGCGGCATTCAAATGCCCAATGACCTTCCTTTCCACATTTGAAACATTTACTTGTCCCTTTAAGACAACTCCCTCCATTTTTCTTTCCACACTTTGAGCATAAGGGAAAGCTCATCTTCTTTTTAGTGTTCTCTTTATATTTTCCTTTAAATTTCATTTTCCTCTTCTTATCAAACCCATATGACTGATGGGTTACTCCAATCTCCATCTCATCTTTGAGAGCACATCGAACGATTTCCTCGTAGCTATTGAAGTCCCTTATGGCTAAGTCCCTTTGAAGACTTGGTTTTAAGCCACTAAAGAATCGATCGATCTTACTCTCAGGTTGGATAATAATACCAGAAGCGTACCTTGCAAGTCTTGTAAAATTTTCTTCATAGGTACCAATAGATTCATCATCCTTTTGCTTCAGTTCAAGAAACTCTTTCTCCATCTTTATTCGGAGAATACGAGGGAAGTACTTATTGAAAAATAAGTTCTTGAACTCGTCCCATTCCATGGACTCAATTTCATCCCTTTGCCTCATATTCTTAATAAGATTCCACCATTGATCAGCATCACCTTCCAAACGATACACTGCTAAGATGACTTTATCATGCTCAGAACATTGAAGAACTGAAAATATCTTTTCAGTAGTACTAATCCATTGTTCAGCAACTAATGTATCAGTAGACCCGCTGAATGAAGGTGGACGCTGTCTCATGAAGGATTCAACAGAATTTTGCTCCTTCCTTTGCTCGTTTGGAAGTCCTGCATGATTCATAGATTGAGAAAGTTGTGTGATCATGGCTACAAGATTTTGCATTCCAGCTCCCATAATGTTTGGTTGCTCAGGGGAACAATCATTGCATTGCCTGTCACATTCCGCATTAACATGGCTCCTTCGGGTTCCAGCCATTGACTAAAACCAAGAAGAATAGTGTGAGCAACACTAATTATAATAGGAAAACCACATAATCAAGAATAAAATTTCACACTTAAGGTCTTATCCTAGGTTATTCATGGCCATTTCTAAAACCCTAAGATTGTGTTCTATGCTTAGACTTATCCTTAGGGTTCTTACTAAGGCTATCACATCCTAGTTTCCCAAGGTTGACTATACCTTTCCTCTGATACCAACTATAACGACCCATACTTTACATACATTGTTATTACTTCAGAATTGAAGCACACTTATTACAACATATAACAAAACCAAGAAAGGACCATATAGGTATAGTGTCTTTAGAAACTGGGAAACATAAACAACTGTTTCATAAAGCATCTACTTTGCCTCCCATTTATTTCATCATATCTAGAGTCTCTTTTTGGAATATTCTACTTAATAACCTTCTTCCTGACCTGAGGAAATAAAAAATACAAAAGGGTGAGCTCAAATGCTCAGTAAGGGTAAACAAAAGAAATATCAATCACATCATATACATAAGCACATAACTTTTGGAAATCTTAACCTGCAAAAGAGATCATAATTTCATAACATGGGATAAATCATAGTAGTGAAATGTAATCCCAATAATCATAACTTAAAACATGAAACTTTGTGGCATACACACATAATCATATAGAATAATTTCATATTAGTCAAGACTCATTGTCAAGACTATCTTAGTGGACAAAGTCCATTTCTAAACCGAGTTCACTCCTCGTTTCAATCCTGTTTCACTGAACCGATATAACCTACCATTCTAGACATGTCTATCTCATGAGATATAAAATCTTTACCCAATGCATTGGAGGGAGTTATAGGTCCCACCCATCTCATAATTATACCATTCTTATGTGTTCCACAAAATCATAAATCATACATCATTGCATAACCCATGTAGTAAAAATGGGATTCTTAAACAACATGACATCATAAAATAAATTCATATAAGATAAAGGAATTCATAAAAATATTTCCATCACAACATAATCAAATACATGTAATAATAGGGATAGAAATAGAACCCTATATTATCTTAGATGGAAAATAATTTTGATAAAACACTTGAACTCCATTCTTGAGGAAAATATCCTTTCTACTTCAAAAACACTTTTCCTTTCTTAATATGTCATAAAATTATTAAAAGAAGTTGATTAAAAATAAACTTGAAAACTTTTAAAGGAATATTCTTGGAAATATTGTTTTAAAAATCCATTCATGCCGTATAAAAAACATTCTTCACGTACTTTTTTCGGAAAAGTCAAAAAGTACCTCGTACGAAAAATGACCAAAGATTCTTTTCATATCTTTTACTAAAAACTCACTGAAGGGTAAAATTGGATATTAACTATTGTAGAAGGATATAAATATTACATATTGAGAAAACATGGATGTGGATGAGAAAATACACCCCAGTAAATGCCAAAGTATAAACAATCGCGGATAAAAATGAGATTTTGATATTTCCCTTACCTTAGGTCTAATATGCTTTGTACGTGTCCAAACCTCCTGTATAATGATTTAAATAATGTTATTGACTTATTCCAGAATCATACTTATTTTTATAATATCATATTTGGTCATATTCTTAGCTTCTTAGTAGTAATATTTCATTGCTACTTGTTATTCAGGTGTTTATAACTTTTTGTTCTTATGCGTGTTTTGTCGAATAAATTCTTATTATTCTCTTTAGGTTATAGATACCTCATTTCCAGAATGGTATTAGTGTAATATATATCATATTTATTCATTCAATTCATTTATATAATCATTATGAAATGAAGATCATGTAGAACGAGTCGCATCACATCGTGGAGACGGTATTCCGTACGTACGCACGAGTGATGATATCGTTCCTATGATAGTGGAATTGTATTGGAGTGTATGTATACTATTTAAGAATCAGTATCACTTTATAATAGTCATATATAGTCATTATTTACACCATTATACCCATCCAAGTAAGGTGGCGGTGGAAAATAGATTACACCACGGCGTGGAGACGGTATTCCGTATATACGCACGCGCGGTGATTTCTTTTTCCGTAGGATGGATAGATGGTGAAATAGGGTTGTTTCATACTTATACTAACATATCAGTATATGAGTGATACTGATGTTATTACTTAATAATGAAACAACTAAAGAAGAAGAAGTGGAAGAAGAAATAAAGATGAAAGAATTGGTAACGGACATTACCTCTTCTTTGAAGTGCTTCTTTGAGACCTCCTTTTAGGGCACTAAAATAGGTCTTTGAAGAAGACCAGAACCTCTAGTATGTTACTATGGAAGTGGAGAGAAGAAATTGGCAGGGGTTGGCCGAGATTTAAGGCTCAAAGTGGTGTGAGGAAGAGGGGGAGGAGGTGCCCTTTTATAAGGGAGGAGAGGGGCACCTTTGGAATAACTAAAAATATTATTTTATTATAAAGCCAAATTCGGTTTTGAATAGCTCCAAATTGATTTATTTAGAAGCTAAGGTGGGGATTGGTCGAAATCCTCTAATCCAATAGAATTTAGACAAGTTTAGGTTCCTATTTTAACCTTATCATTTAGATTTAACATTAAGTTAAATAATTTTACTTTTACTGTGTCTTCTTGTGTTCTTATACTATAAGGTTAATGAACATACTATAAGCATCCAAACGAACCCCAAGTTGTTTATTATTAATATATATAACCTTAGCTAAGTCATTTGTCCGAACCTTAGTTTTTTAGGAATAAAATAACAATTACTAATATAATATTTGTTTTAAAAACTATTTTATGTCAATTTTGACACTATTTAGTAATTGATTTTTGTGAAAATCATAACAGAATGATTAGTTAGAAAAAAGTTAATTAAATCAATACTAACATGTCATATTTACCTATAAAATTAGTGTAATTCGTAAAAAGTCTCAAATTACATTTATTTTGGTGTTTATAACATCAATTATGTCAATATTTCATTAATAAGATAATTACTTCATCATCTTTGTGTCAGAAATAAATTAAACTATTTAATGTCTAAAAATTAAAAATAAAATAAAATTTTGTAGAAAATCTTTTTATCTTTCTAATGAATATTTATAGTCGAATTTATTTTATGTATAACCCCATATTAAAAATTATTTACTTATTAAACTTTGATTTTAACTATTTTAACCCTTCTTTAAATAAATTAATAATAAATGTCCTAATCTAATCCAAGTGGGCCTAACTGGTCATATTTTATTCCTAAGGTTGTTTTTGGTCGAATTACACTTGTCCAATAGAATTAGGACATGTTTTAGGGTAATAATAATATCATTTTTACCCTTAATTACCCTATTTACTTTTAACCGTGGTAAGAAAAAGTAAAAAGTTACTATTCACCAAAAAATTATTTTCATCTCATTGAACCACATTTTACTTACTGACATCAACCGTGTCTCTCAGATTTTCGAAATTCCACTCACAGAAGCGGTAAAATTAATTTTTATGAAAAATTCAGTTTTTTAACTACCACTTAGTGGTTTCACTATTCATCAAAAATTGAAAGTTTTCAGAAAAATACCAAAATTTCACCCTAGGATAATTTCGATATTCCGAATCCAAAAATGAAGTCCATTTTGAAAAATAAAATTTATAAAATTTCAAAAAGTGGTTATTACTATTCATAATGGCTAGTGTTAATAATATTTTATTAGCATATCATTGTTTAGTGAAACTCGGTATTGCGTACAACGCAAGCTATCGAGGAAGGTCGCGATTTCGTGTAAAGCAAGCCAAGCAAGTGTTGTGTGTAGAAAAAGATTCCTTTGATGATTTATATAACATAAAAGTCTCGGGTGTTACAATCAGAGTCCTATGTTCTACGGTAAAACCAACCCCTCTAATACTAATTTGTCACGACCCATCCCCCGGGGCCCGTGCCATGACTACCCCAAGCCCTCCTTCCATAGGCTAGGGGCTGGCGACTAGCACCGAAAGGCATAATCCCTAAAATTGGGAAGGCATTGTCTTTATAACCTGTAAATTCACGTAACCAAGCACACAGGAAGATATGAACAGAAGAAAATTTTATAACCAAAAGAGTGTTGAAAGTAAAAGGGTCTGGAATAAAATCCCAACAGTAAAGGTACAAGTAAAACTGAAATATAAGATGGCTGATAGGTCAAAATCATCTCCTGGATCATCCACCTCGATTCCTACCTGAAGGGTAGGTACAGATCGCCTCCTCATCACTCCATGTCCACCCGTCTCCTCTGTGAACTAACACGCCGTACGGTCCAACTCTGAGCATCTTCCAGTCCAGGTACCCTCATCCTCAATCAGTGTTGTCCATCGTCTGCATCCAACACAATAAGGTGCGGAAATATCCTGTGCAGGTGTGAGTATAATGATACTTATTAGGGACCTTGAGACCCTCAAGGACTCTCAAATTCCACCGAGGATAAACCACAAAGTATGAAATCAATAGATAACCCTACTTAGGTACATGCCCATACATATACCTAAGTTATCAAGTAATCCATCTCAATCATGAGGAAACATAGAGGTATTGACTCATCTCACAGCAAGTATATCTTTAGGTATAGTATTAGAGATGATTAGATGTAACTATTAAATATCTTGCTCCGTTAAGAGGCTCTGCTGCTAACCTGCACAAAATCGCTAGGAGCTGACCCACGCAGGATCGCTGGAGCTTACCCACATGGGATCGCTAGGAGCTGACCCACACAGGATCGCTAGGAGCTGACCCACATAGGATTGCTAGGAGCTGACCCACATAGGATCGATGGAGCTGACCCACACAGGATCGCTGGAGCTGACCCACACAGGATCGCTAGGAGCTGACCCACATAGGATCGCTGGAGCTGCCCACACAAGATCGCTAGGAGATGAACCACACAGGATCGCTAGGAGATGACCCACACAGTATTGCTATAGTTGACCCACACAGGATCACTAGGAGTTGACCCACACACGAGCGCTAGGAGCTGACCCACATAGGATCGCTAGGAGCTGACCCGCACAGGATAGCTAGGAGCACTCTTCTCATCACATCCAGCTACTAGATTTCCGCACTAGGCTTGCTCATCTCTGGGAGAGTCTGCTCCCCAATCCACTGGTCAATTCTCAAATTTCCGCAATGTCATAGGGGTCTCAATGCAACAGATGGCGAGTCAATCGGACGCCCGGTTTGTGAGTTATTAGCCTTTTAGTCCCGGGGGCCCGGTTGGATTCGTTGTAACATCCCAAGGTTTTCTAAAAATAAGTTGAAAATGCTTGAAATTTTGTTTAAGGTATATATTTATAAGTATCCTTTAAACATAATTTTATTTCTTCTATGTTTTGAATTTCAAGAAACTATCATCTACAATTGTGTTCAGTATGTTATTTCGAGTCTGATGGAACAAACTTGTTTTTTTTGGTGAATAGTAACATGCCCTTATGAATAGTAATATGAATAGTAATATGAATAGTAATATGACCTCATGAATAGTAAATAATATTATTATTTTATTTTCCCATGGCAATAGGATAATGGGATCTTAATTAATTTTCCAATGTCACATAAAACTAATTGCACTTCAATTTTGTTATTTTTCGAATTAACTGTGACCTTATTTTAAAATTAAATTAATAATATTTAGAAAATTATTTTTGAAAAATGGATTTCATTTTTGAATTCTACACGTCGAAAAATGGTTGGGGTAAATTT
Organism: Viscum album; assembly: GCA_963277665.1. NCBI lineage: Eukaryota > Viridiplantae > Streptophyta > Magnoliopsida > Santalales > Viscaceae > Viscum > Viscum album. The sequence goes on from OY728144.1 coordinate 581,542,369, forward strand.
TTGGTATTTTTCTAAAACTCTTGAATTTTCGGTGAATAGTGAAATACGGTAAAATACCGTATAATCAATTTATCAGTAAAAATGCACTATTTATGACATCATAAGTGATGAAAGGCCACTTGCTTCGAAATCACATGATATTTTCACTAATTAAGGCCACTTGATTTGAGATTATTCATAGTCTTGATAAAAATATTATAATAATAATTAAAATAATCTAAAATACCTCCCCTCCTCCACTATAAATACCACCCTCACTCCCCACTTCCTCCCACACCTCTCAAGCCTTGAGCATTGTCTAATTTCTGCCAAATTCCCTCCTCAATCTTCTTCCCCACGTCCTAGAGCTTCTGGTCTCACCAAAAGACCAAAATCAAAGCCCTTAAGAAGGATCTCAAGGAGAAGAGATCAAGAGGTAAACATCCTCTTTCATTTTCATTCTTTCCATCCATTTTATGTTATTCTCTTCCTTTCCCTTTGTCTTTTGTTGGGATATTTCATTAAATATTTTCCCTTACAGTCCAAATTTTGTATGATTGATGAGATATTCCATTCCTCTCATCAATCTTGTTTTTATGAAATTTTTAGAGGCGTCGTTAGGCTGCCGAATTTTTTGTAAGAAATTTCTCATGTTTTCTTTATTTCATGATTCCTTCCACTTCTTTCTTCACCCCCTCTTATCCAAGAGGCATGAAATCTCCAGAATCATGTATATTCTGGATGTTTTCATGTTTATTGAAAATTACAAATCATTATTCCTCTCCTCTTTCACTTATTTAAAGAATCAAAAAACATTGTCCATTTGTGTCGAATTACCGATATCGTGGACGATGTATTTTCAATTTCCATTAATTATTTCAAGTCTGGTCATGAAACCATTTATATGGTTGAAACAGGTTATAATATAAGTTTTATGAATCATATAAGGTTCTATAATTCTTTTGTACTCATGATTCAAACTTATAAGACTAAATGAAATTGTAATTATCAAAGAACCACTTAAATTATCTAAACGAACATAATTAATGTTTTAACTTATAAATCATCATCATATAAGGCACCAAAGTGATGAATGGTAAAATTTATGGTACTGGAGTTATGTAACTAATACTCCATTCCAATTCTGGAGTTTCACTTCCAATCAACAAGAACGATTCATCATGAACCGATCGTGAAAATCACAAAAGACCTCACCCAAAATAATGCAAGGAACAAAATACTAACAAATAAGGGGTGAAATGAGGTTATGAAATGACCATATAAGATGTTATAAACATGAACACGTTTCTTTAAAATCCTATTAACACTCCTTTAACCATTATACATGAGGTTCAAACAATTTTGAAGTAGTACAAGCCCAAGGTAAGGGAATTCTTAACCCGATTTCCATTCTTTGGGTTAACCTTCTACTTTATAATTTATGTGCTATTTAAATTGTTTGTGTGATGGGTTCTGTTTATATTATGTTTAATTATGTGTATTTACAGAGTATATACATATTCCATCCACTCAATTAAGTCTCACTTCATGTATATGATGTTTATAAGGGACTTTTCTTCTAAAATCCTCTTTTAAAATTCTGTTTTATAAGATTCAAAGGCAATGTTTTTATGCTATTATTTATGTTGAATGATTATGTTTTGGCTATTGGGAATTGTTTATAATGAAGGGTTGGACCTATATTTCCCTCCAATGCATTGGGTATGAGTAAGTTGGAGGTCGGCCGTATGGTTACTCCAAGTGTAACTGTGATGGTTACACAAAGTAAGGTAGCCGTGAGGGTTACAAATTTTAAGGTAGCCAAGATGGTTACAAGATTATGTAAGTAATGCCCCAATATACCTTTATGATTATAATTATGTTTGTATGGATCTTGTGTAAATCTCATGTTACGCTAAGTAAGATTTTATGGGTGTAAATCATGTATTTTGAAAATGTTTCCATATGTTTTGTGTATTCATGGACTAATGAGATTTTTTCCTTCTTTTTCATACCTTACTGAGCTTTTGTGCTCATCCCAAGTTTTTAAATGATTTTTCACAGGTTAATGGATGAATAATACAAGGAAGGAAGACATGTTAAATGTTGAAGAATTGTCAAGGAGTCTTGTTTTATGTTTTAATGTTTTATATTCTGAGGAAAATGGAAACTGATTTTATGGTATCCACTATGTAACAATGTGTAATGTTATGAATATTTTGTCTTAATTCTCTAAAGCTCTAAACTTGAAAAGATCCTCAATGTAAAATGAAGTGTTTTCTTGAATAAATTCAAGATTATGTATGAAATAAGTGCGGGTCCTTACAGCTGGTATCAGAGGATGGTTTAGATAACTTTAGGGGTTAAGGTGATGCTAATAGAATACCATAACTAATTCTCACCCTATGTTTACTTTGTTATAGCATTTAAAGATTACCATGTTTCTTCATCTAAGAAATGTTTGTTTAGAATGGTTGTCCGCAGAAGGAACATGGATGCTGAAGAGGATAGGCACCGACAGAATGACATCCTTCCTGATCAACAGCCCGGAATGGTAGGGATTGGAACCGAGCAGTTTGTGACAGTAATGGCTCAGCTAACACAGGCAATAAATGGTGGTGGCATCCATGCAAGAGGACAAATAGATGTACCCCAACGGAACATGACAGTGGTGGAACATTTTATGAGACAACATCCTCCTGCATTCAGTGAATCTTCTGACCCAGTGGCAGCGGAAGGATGGATTAAGGCCCTTGAAAAGATATTTGATGTTATGGGATGTTCAGACAATCAAAAGGTAAGTCTTGCCATTTATCGTTTTGAAGGGGAAGCTGATCAGTGTTGGTCAATGGTAAGGAATATCAGGGGTAGAGAGGATTTTGATGCCTTAGTATGGGATGAATTTAAAAGTCTTTTTCTTGAAAAATATTTTCCTAAGGTGGTGCGACTTAGAATGGAGAAACAATTCCTTGAACTGAAACAAAAGGAGGAAGATTCAGTGGCTATGTATGAGGCGAACTTCACCCGACTGGCGAGGTATGCTCCGAATCTTATTCTGGATCTCGATAGCAAAATCAACCGCTTTTACTCAGGATTGAAGCCAAGGTATCGAAGGGCGTTGGCCTCCCGTGAATTCAAAAGTTATGAGAAACTTGTCCGATGTGCTGAGAGGGTAGAGATGGAGTTTGCTGACGATCACATGCAATTTGGAAACAAAGAGAAGAAGAGGTCAAATTGGAAAGCAATGGGTAAGAATCAACCAATGAAATCTGATGGTAAGAAAATACAGTTTCCAGTTTGTGAAAAGTGTGGCAAGAAGCACCCTGGGGAATGTCTTATCAAAACTGGGAAGTGTTTTAAATGTGGTAAGTTTGGACATATGGCCCGAGATTGCAATGAAAATGATCCAAAGACTAATCCTGATAAGCAAACTATAAAGTGTTTTAAATGTGGTGAGATGGGTCACTATGCAAATGCCTGTCCAAAGAGGGATCCAAATGATGCAAAGAATCCAGACTACAAGCAGAAAGGTGTAGTGAGATCCTTTGCGACTACGTCAGCAGATGTTGGGCCATCCAATGAAGTTGTATCAGGTACTTTGTTTGTTCACTCAGATTTTGCTAAAGTTTTGTTTGATACGGGGTCTACACATTCCTTCATCTCTGAGAAATTTTCTAGTAAATTGGAAATATCACCTCAACAAATGATACCCGAACTTGTTTTTAAAACACCAGGGGGAAATTTTATAGCAAAGAGGTATTATAAGAATATTTCTATTGTGGTATGTGGAAAGAATTTACCTGCAAACCTTGTTGTTTTACCCTTAGTCGAGTTTGAAGTTATTCTGGGGATGGACTGGCTTTCTGGTTATCATGCTAAGATTGACTGTAGAGCTAAAGAAGTTGTTTTTCATAAAGAGTTTCAGTTTGTATACAAGAATGAACCCATACAATTGATAACATATCAAGAAGCTGAGAAACTACTGAAAGATGGAAATGAAAGTTATCTAGCTCATATTGTTGAAAACAAGGGAACTATTCAAATCAATGATGTGCCAGTGGTAAATGAATACCTTGATGTTTTTCCTGAGGAGTTACCCAGTGTCATACCTAAACGAGAAGTTGAATTCACAATTGACTTAGTCCCTGATGCTAAGCCAATTTCAAAACCCCCATATCGTATGGCTCCAATAGAACTTCTTGAATTGAAAATCAGTTGCAGGATTTGCTTGTCAAAGGTTTCATTCGTCCCAGTACTTCACCATGGGGAGCCCCTGTTTTGTTTGTTAAAAATAAAGATGGTTCCATGAGACTTTGCATTGATTATAGAGCTTTGAATAACATCACTGTTAAAAACAAGTATCCTTTGCCTCATATTGATGACTTGTTTGATCAGCTCCAGGGAGCTCAGTACTTTTCCAAGATTGACTTGAGATCCGGATACCATCAACTGAAGGTGAAGGAGGATGACATCCCGAAAACAGCCTTTCGTACTAGATATGGGCATTATGAATTTGTTGTTATGCCATTTGGGTTAACTAATGCACCTGCTGTATTCATGAATCTTATGAATAGAGTATTTCATGAGTTCTTGGATAAGTTTGTGGTGGTATTTATTGATGACATTATGGTTTTTTCTAAAAATAAAGAGGAGCATGAAAAACATCTAAGGGTTGTTTTACAAACTTTAAAAGAAAAGAAACTATATGGAAAATTCAGCAAGTGTGATTTTTGGTTGCAACAGATTTCTTTTCTTGGGCACATTGTAAATAAGGATGGAATAACAGTTGATCCTGCCAAAACAAAAGTAGTTGATGAATGGCCAAGACCCACAAATGTTACAGAGATTCGTAGTTTTCTGGGCTTAGCAAGTTATTACCGACGCTTTGTTGAGAACTTTGCACGGTTATCTAGCCCAATAACTAAGTTAACACGGAAAGGGGTTAATTTTGTTTGGACAGAGGAATGTGATGTTTGTTTTCAGGAACTAAAGAAGAGATTGGTGAATGCTCCAGTTTTGGCCTTACCTTCCCGGAATGGTGAGTTTGTCATCTATAGTGATGCTTCTTTGAAGGGACTTGGTTGTGTTTTGATGCAGAATGGTCAGGTAATTGCCTATGATTCGAGACAACTTAAACCTCATGAGATGAATTATCCCACACATGATTTGGAATTGGCAGCTGTGGTTTTTGCTTTGAAAATATGGAGGCATCATCTCTACGGAACCAAATTCCAAATATATACTGACCATAAAAGTCTTAAGTATATATTCACTCAGAAGGAATTAAACATGAGGCAGAGAAGATGGCTAGAACTGATAAAGGATTATGACTGCACGATTAATTACCATCCTGGAAAAGCAAACAAAGTAGCGGATGCCTTAAGTCGGAAAAATCATGCATCATTAACCATGCTACGTTTGGAACGTGATCCCTTGGTTAATGATTTGATAAATTTTGGCTTGGAAGTTGTTGGTGCAGGGAATATATCTGTTTTGTTTCAGGTTTCAGTGCAGTCTTCGTTGTCAGACAGAATTATGAAAGCGCAGAGGGAAGACCGTGAGCTACAGAAAAAGGTAGAATTGGTTAAAATGGGTAAGTTTCCAGAATTTAATCTTGATAAAGATTGTGTTTTAAGGTTTGGAAAAAGGTTGTGTGTGCCTTGTGATTCCCAGTTGAAGAAAGAATTGTTGTGTGAAGCTCATAGTTCTCCATTTTCTGTTCATCCTGGAAGTACTAAGATGTACAGAGACCTTCGAGAGTATTACTGGTGGAATGGGATGAAAAGAGATATTGCTGATTTTACAATGAAATGTTTGACATGTCAGCAGGTTAAAGCAGAGCGACAGTTACCGAAGGGGATGCTTCAGCCTTTGCCGGTGCCAGAATGGAAATGGGAGAATATATCCATGGATTTTGTGGTGGGACTACCAAAGACTTCTCGAGGTAACAATGTGATATGGGTTATTGTTGATCGGCTAACAAAGTCTACTCATTTTCTTTCTATTCGAGATACAATGACATTAGATCAGCTTTCTCGATTGTACCTCAAAGAGATTGTCAGGTTACATGGAGTTCCTCTTTCCATTGTGTCTGACCGAGATCCCAGGTTCACTTCTAAATTTTGGAAGGGACTTCAGAAGTCTTTGGGCACAGAGTTGAATTTCAGTACAGCTTTTCATCCTCAATCAGATGGGCAGTCAGAGCGAACGATTCAAACTTTGGAGGATATGCTTCGAGCTTGTTCAATGGACTATCAGGGAAGTTGGGATCAGCATCTTTCATTAGTTGAGTTTTCTTATAATAACAGTTTCCATTCCAGTATTCAGATGGCACCTTTTGAGGCCTTGTATGGAAAGCGGTGTCGGACTCCTGCGTTTTGGGATGAAGTCGGTGAAAGAAAGTTGATGGGGCCAGAATTAGTAGAAGAAGTGGCTGAGAAAGTGAGGATGATCCAGCAACACATGAGGATAGCTCAAAGCAGGCAGAAAAGTTATGCAGATAACAGAAGGAAAGACTTCTCTTTCAAGGTAGGTGACCATGTTTTCCTTAAAATATCTCCTTGGAAAAGTGTGATGCGTTTCGGTAAGAAAGGGAAACTAAGTCCACGGTTCATCGGTCCTTTTGAAATCTTGGATAAAGTTGGAACAGTTGCGTACCGCGTAGCTTTGCCTCCGAGCTTGTTTCAGGTACACAATGTTTTTCATGTTTCGATGTTGAGAAAGTATGTTCCAGATTCATCACATGTCTTGAGGCCGGAAGAAGTTCAGCTAGCAGAGAACCTTTCTTATGAAGAAAAACCGGTTCAGATTCTTGATCGAAGAGAACAGGTATTGCGGAATAAGGTAATCCACCAGGTAAAGGTTTTGTGGAGAAACCACATGGTTGAAGAAGCAACATGGGAGTCTGAAAATGCTATGAGGGAAAAATACCCTCAGTTGTTTAATAAGTAAATAAAATTGCGAGGACGCAATTTCAAGAAGGTGGGGATAATGTAACATCCCAAGGTTTTCTAAAAATAAGTTGAAAATGCTTGAAATTTTGTTTAAGGTATATATTTATAAGTATCCTTTAAACATAATTTTATTTCTTCTATGTTTTGAATTTCAAGAAACTATCATCTACAATTGTGTTCAGTATGTTATTTCGAGTCTGATGGAACAAACTTGTTTTTTTTTGTGAATAGTAACATGCCCTTATGAATAGTAATATGAATAGTAATATGACCTCATGAATAGTAAATAATATTATTATTTTATTTTCCCATGGCAATAGGATAATGGGATCTTAATTAATTTTCCAATGTCACATAAAACTAATTGCACTTCAATTTTGTTATTTTTCGAATTAACTGTGACCTTATTTTAAAATTAAATTAATAATATTTAGAAAATTATTTTTGAAAAATGGAGTTCATTTTTGAATTCTACACGTCGAAAAATGGTTGGGGTAAATTTTTGGTATTTTTCTGAAACTCTTGAATTTTCGGTGAATAGTGAAATACGGTAAAATACCGTATAATCAATTTATCAGTAAAAATGCACAATTTATGACATCATAAGTGATGAAAGGCTACTTGCTTCGAAATCACATGATATTTTCACTAATTAAGGCCACTTGATTTGAGATTATTCATAGTCTTGATAAAAATATTATAATAATAATTAAAATAATCTAAAATACCTCCCCTCCTCCACTATAAATACCACCCTCACTCCCCACTTCCTCCCACACCTCTCAAGCCTTGAGCATTGTCTAATTTCTGCCAAATTCCCTCCTCAATCTTCTTCCCCACGTCCTAGAGCTACTGGTCTCACCAAAAGACCAAAATCAAAGCCCTTAAGAAGGATCTCAAGGAGAAGAGATCAAGAGGTAAACATCCTCTTTCATTTTCATTCTTTCCATCCATTTTATGTTATTCTCTTCCTTTACCTTTGTCTTTTGTTGGGATATTTCATTAAATATTTTCCCTTACAGTCCAAATTTTGTATGATTGATGAGATATTCCATTCCTCTCATCAATCTTGTTTTTATGAAATTTTTAGAGGCGTCGTTAGGCTGCCGAATTTTTTGTAAGAAATTTCTCATGTTTTCTTTATTTCATGATTCCTTCCACTTCTTTCTTCACCCCCTCTTATCCAAGAGGCATGAAATCTCCAGAATCATGTATATTATGGATGTTTTCATGTTTATGGAAAATTACAAATCATTATTCCTCTCCTCTTTCACTTATTTAAAGAATCAAAAAACATTGTCCATTTGTGTCGAATTACCGATATCGTGGACGATGTATTTTCAATTTCCATTAATTATTTCAAGTCTGGTCATGAAACCATTTATATGGTTGAACCAGGTTATAATATAAGTTTTATGAATCATATAAGGTTCTATAATTCTTTTGTACTCATGATTCAAACTTATAAGACTAAATGAAATTGTAATTATCAAAGAACCACTTAAATTATCTAAACGAACATAATTAATGTTTTAACTTATAAATCATCATCATATAAGGAACCAAAGTGATGAATGGTAAAATTTATGGTACTGGAGTTATGTAACTAATACTCCATTCCAATTCTGGAGTTTCACTTCCAATCAACAAGAACGATTCATCATGAACCGATCGTGAAAATCACAAAAGACCTCACCCAAAATAATGCAAGGAACAAAATACTAACAAATAAGGGGTGAAATGAGGTTATGAAATGACCATATAAGATGTTATAAACATGAACACGTTTCTTTAAAATCCTATTAACACTCCTTTAACCATTATACAGGAGGTTCAAACAATTTTGAAGTAGGACAAGCCCAAGGTAAGGGAATTCTTAACCCGATTTCCATTCTTTGGGTAAACCTTCTACTTTATAATTTATGTGCTATTTAAATTGTTTGTGTGATGGGTTCTGTTTATATTATGTTTAATTATGTGTATTTACAGAGTATATACATATTCCATCCACTCAATTAAGTCTCACTTCATGTATATGATGTTTATAAGGGACTTTTCTTCTAAAATCCTCTTTTAAAATTCTGTTTTATAAGATTCAAAGGCAATGTTTTTATGCTATTATTTATGTTGAATGATTATGTTTTGGATATTGGGCATTGTTTATAATGAAGGGTCGGACCTATATTTCCCTCCAATGCATTGGGTATGAGTAAGTTGGAGGTCGGCCGTATGGTTACTCCAAGTGTAACTGTGATGGTTACACAAAGTAAGGTAGCCGTGAAGGTTACAAATTTTAAGGTAGCCAAGATGGTTACAAGATTATGTAAGTAATGCCCCAATATACCTTTATGATTATAATTATGTTTGTATGGATCTTGTGTAAATCTCATGTTACGCTAAGTAAGATTTTATGGGTGTAAATCATGTATTTTGAAAATGTTTCCATATGTTTTGTGTATTCATGGACTAATGAGATTTTTTCCTTCTTTTTCATACCTTACTGAGCTTTTGTGCTCATCCCAAGTTTTTAAATGATTTTTCACAGGTTAATGGATGAATAATACAAGGAAGGAAGACATGTTAAATGTTGAAGAATTGTCAAGGAGTCTTGTTTTATGTTTTAATGTTTTATATTCTGAGGAAAATGGAAACTGATTTTATGGTATCCACTATGTAACAATGTGTAATGTTATGAATATTTTGTCTTAATTCTCTAAAGCTCTAAACTTGAAAAGATACTCAATGTAAAATGAAGTGTTTTCTTGAATAAATTCAAGATTATATATGAAATAAGTGCGGGTCCTTACATTCGTGCTCGATCCAACCCGACCGTACCTCAACTTTACCGAAAACTCCAGTGTGTTATACTCAAAGGGACTGTCTTGCTCCAATATTTCCAGCGCCATTGATGGTTCGTCAAACGGACGTATGCTGCCAAAGTTATGGTCAAAAGAGTGTGAATGGGTTGTAGTGGGCCCAGGTCTGGTCCAACCCGGTCGGACCGACCCGGTTCGAGTCGACCCATCCTGACCCGTTGAGTCCAGCCCGGCCCGCTGGGCGGCCCGACCCATTGGGTTCATCCCGGCCAGCTGGGCAGCCCGGCCTGCTGGGTCCAGCCTGGCAGGCCGTGAGGGGTCGCGGAGGGCCGCGTGTGGTCGTGAGGCTGTGGAGGGTGTGAGGCCACGGGGCGGCTCAGTAGGGGCGGTTTGGCCGGAAGTCTGATGAAGGCTCAACCCAAACTACAGCGGCGGCTCGGACGGTGGATCAGACGGCGGCTCGAATGGCAGCTTGGCCCGGCAGCGGCAGCTCGGGCAGTGGCTCGGCCCGGATGGCAGCGGCGGCTCAGACAGTGGAGGCAGCTCAGGCGGTGGCTCGTCTCGGCACAGTGGTGGCAGCTCGGCTCGGTGGCAGCGGCTTGTGCGGCGGTGGCGGCTTGGCTCAGCACAGTGGCGGCGACTCGTCTCGGTGGCTCAACTCGGCGGATCGACTCGGCGGCGGAGCGTTGTAGGCCGCGGGTGCCGCGAGGCGGTGCGGTGAGGCCACGGGTAGCAGTGGCTACATGCGGCGGAGCGCCTTTTCCTTCATCGCCTTCATCCATTACGAAGAACACACCAAAAAAGAAGAACAGCAGAGGGTTCAGGCCATGTTTGTTTGGCATTCACCCTCCATGTTAGAGTGTTAGCAAGCGGTTCACAACAATTGAATCATGGACGTGTATAGAAGATATTTAAAAACATAAATCCCAACAACCCTCGCCAATCTCTGCTCCCAATCCCGAAAAAGGATTATATGGGGAGAACATGGGAAATGATAATCATATAGATATAAACCACTATCTTGGATTGTTCGTTGACATTGGTGCGAGAAATAATTTGAAGTTATCGACGTTCGTCTCGTCTGCCACACACCTCCAATCTCGGGCTCATGTGCCAGTTCTTCATAATCGAAGACGTTCCACATTGGAGGGTGTCCCGAGGTAGAAGTCGAAGTCAGCGTTCTTCATTGGAGGAGATTTTTTTGTGGAAGAACGCATTCTTCGTTGGATAAGTGTAATCCTCCAAGAGTTCTCCTCTCACAATTCCACCCAAAAATGAAAGAGGTGCCAATATAATTAACTTAAAGGATTAATTATGTTGCAAAACCAATTTGGCGTAATTAATGTACCGCGTTGGCATAATTAATTAGCTCAATTAATTGGCCCAATTTAATGGCGCAATTTAATGGTAGAGGTGGAATATTGCGGAGTTGGGAGGTTTCTCCCCATTAAGAGGGGTCGGGTGGTCCCCGCATCTAAAATTCAAATTGGGGGTTTAGGTTTAGGTGGTCCCCACCACCAGAACCTCACAAGGGAGGTTTAGTTCTATTGGATCCCACCTCTTAACTTTAAAAGGGTGGTTTAGTTCTGGTGGTCCCCACCTCCCAACATCCACATGGGTGTTTCAAATAAAAATAAATTGTTACAAAAATTTTATTTTTATTTTATTATTTCACAAAAAAACCCAAAAACTAACTTTCACCCTCGACCAATTGTCGTCGAGGTGAAAGTCTCTTTAAGAGAATACTGACATTGTGAGTCCAACAGTGCCCTCAGATTTCAATTCTGATCACCGATTCAAAATTTATAAAAACCCGCTCATACGTTTACTGAATGTACCCGAAGAAAAGTTTAGAAATTCATTCTGGGCACACCGGGCCTCAGAATCATGCGTCTTAAATTTTTGCAGACTCGTAAAATTCCCATTTAATTTAAAAAAATTACATGTAAATTCTGGGTCTTTACACTAAAGAATAATTTTATTTTGTCAAATAGAACATATAAAAGTGACCAAAACTAGATTTAAAGAGGTTTCACCATCAAAAGGTAGTAAATCAACCTTTTAATGAATAATTGAGTATTTATGCTTAAAATCGGATTCTTTCTTATTTTAAGTTTCTAATATTTATTGGATAAATGTAAAAACATTTAACAAACATGTATAATCATATTTTAGTTTGTTCTATTCATTCCCATCAATACAACGGCTAGGCGTTAACTACCATTTAAAATAATAATATTATATTATTAGTGTGCAATGTAAGATTTCAAAGAAATTAGTTGTTGTATATCAGGTACGCCATCAAACATAGAAATTACCTTTAAAATAAAATTAATATTTAATTCACAAATATTAATAAATATAAAAATTTCATATTTCATTATTTACCTGGGATGTTACACAACCAGTACCTCATTCCCACCATAAATTACATGGCATCCTCATAGAATTCCTAACAAGTTCCTAGTCCCTCGGACCTATGCTCAGAAAATCACTATTGGCTCGAATCTTGACATCTCAAGGCATGACAATATACATCATCCAATAAATATTTTTCTTCATATCAATAGACAATGTCCTAAGGTATGGTGATATCCATCCTCCCATAATACTATCCCAATGGCCTCAAGTATAACAGTGAGCCTCATCGCCCAACCGATGGTCTCAACACAATATCCCAATGGTCCATCACCATCCATGTGGATTTCTATGGTGATAACCACCAACATATCGGATGGTCAAAACCATTCCCAAAGACACAATATCTATTGATTCCTCCACCCACAATGAGTGTTCAAAAACACCTCAACTAAGTCTTACTATGTGCACACAACTCCAACAGCACATTGGCAAACAATGATGAGCTGTAATCACCAAAAATATCTAAGCCACATCATCCAGTATCTAGTTCCCCTATGACCATGTCTCTAAATCTGGATGTTCATCACCATCCCTAGTCACATAGGCCATTCCCTCATCTTGAAAACCACATTGCCTTAAACCATCAACCATGTCACCTTAACATGGTGATCAACATCACCTCATGCATCTTTGGTCATGCCCTCTGTACAATGGTTGTGTTACCTTGGTATAAGTAATCAACATCACCTCAATCCTCATACCATGCTTGTCACATTTCCATATAACCAATGCAATAAATATATACAATTTAATTAATTCAATTACACAAATTTCTTACCTACCCAGTTGGTTACAAGACCCTTATCCGGCTTGGCATATATGAATAGGTAGGGCATTCCCAATGACATCACTTAATATTAATAAATAAATTTACAATAAATCATTAATTTAATTAGGGTCTCTATTGTACAACCCACATGGGTGTGTATAGAATGCACCCCCAAAAACCCATAAAATTATATATAAATCTTCATACCACCTACCTTATACTTGTAGGTGCTCACTTGTCTGATATCAGCCTCTAAATCAGTCCAAATTTGAAGAAAATAGATTTTTAGATGAACGCCATAGAAATATGGGAAAAGATATCATATGGATTTATCATTCTTTATGGTGAGATAGAAGATAAAGCGAAGCAATAGGAATTAAGAAATAATTGTTTCGCTTCCAACAAGATAGACGAAGCTCGAATCAGAGCTCGGATGGAGAAGAATCCTAGAAACCTAGGAACGGGGAAAGGATGTGTTGTGAAAGGCCATCGGAACACCTTCCTTTGTTCATGGAGGAAAATAAAAACAATTAGGGGGTCTATCCCCCTATGTATCTTTTAAAAATCATTGCTTGTAGTCTTCATGATGTCTATGTTTTACACATCGTGTTTTAGTTTCACGACATGTAAACCAATTACACATCGTGTAATAAGTTCACAATGTGTAAACTAGTTACACATTCTGAATTCTTTGGGTATACCCCACAATCCTTCATACCATTATTCACATCATAAAAATGTCTTACGCATCGTGTAAATGTTACAAGGTGCGTATTTCTAGATGGAGCTATTTTCAATATCCCAAGACCTCTGACCTTCCTACGGAGTTCATCCGAACACCCAAAACATCCACCAAATCATAGACCATACCCAAAATCAAAATATTGGGTCAAAAAATATAAGAATTTATTTATAAAGCATGGAATTATTTTGTTCTAACCACCAAACTCAAAATTTCAAAAAGGTTGATGAATTTTGACCTACTCGAAAACCCGGGACTTACCATGAAAAATGAATATTGATCATGAGAATAAATCCTTGATAGTTCACTTAGATCATGTGAATGCATCCTAGACAAGTCAATTTTATCATGAAAAGCATCTTGGACATGACAGGAAGACACCCTTAGACGTTTCTTCTATGTCAGAAAAACAGCCCAAGCATGTCGGGCAGAAAATTAAGAAATGTTTGGAATACATTAAAGACATTTCAAGAATATAATCAATATATGTATGTTAGACAAATAATAAATGTCAGGTAGACAATCAAGACATGTTGGGAAGACATGTCAACTTCATTTGGAAGACACACTTGGACTTACACTATGTGAACGCTCGACTAGGAATCTTCGGACGAATACCCCCTTTATAATGAGAGTTCCCTTAAGGGATTAGGGTTACACACTCACATGACCCTATTTGTGTAATTTTATCATATGTGCCCTATGTTTCATGCAAAACATATTTAATAGACCTTTCATGGTCATCATCTCTCTTTATCTTTCAGATGATAGAGAATTAATATGAAATTGGGAATCCATCCTAGTATATTTCCCTAACCTTCCTTGACCTCAGGGATAATAATAATCCCTTCGAGTGTAATCACCCACCCCAACCCATCAGTATGTTCAGGGGTAAATAAACTATGAACACTCTAATTTCTATCCAAATAGGATATGTAGGATGCCTTCCTAAGGCCTGAGCTCCAATAGTAATCCACCATGGTTTAAGTCCTTCCATATCCCAAATATTCTCGATTCATGAGACTAAATTCTATAATAAGTCTACCATCCTTCTATTTAGATTATAGGATGATAAGTGGGCTTAAAATGGTCATCCTTTTAAGTGTAATCATCGACCATTTCCCTCAACTACCTCAAACTCATCAATGGGTTAAGAAAAAAACAAACTATGAAGACTCTAATTCCTATCCAATCAGGATATGTAAGACACCTTCTTAAGGATTTAGATCTATACCATATCCTCAATGATATTGGTAATAATACCTATCAATGGGAATTTTAATGTGTAATCCCCATACAAATATTCACTCATGAGATGTGTTTGATCTTCCTTTATCTCTGGTTTCTCACATCGATCATGAGTCACATGGGCTTAGAAACTGGTGATGATTGTACCAATAACACGATGAGGATGCCCCTGATGTGGGAACTTTATTATGATTTAATCTCTATTACATATCTTCTTCACTCAATGTTACATACACATAATGAGGAAACTTAAGGTAGCCTTATATGCATAATTCCCACTCAAGGCCTCTATTTTCACATCTTTTACCTCACAGACACCTGTAACACACACTACATGAACTTTGATTCATTTCTTAACATGATATGTATGAAACCTCCTTGAGACCCCAACCCTATATTTATTTCCTTTCTTATTGATGTTAAAATTCATTGTATAGTCCTATCATATGACCTTAAACTATGTCAAACGATCTATGTATATTTTCATTCCAATTTTAATAGGATATGTAAGACACCTCGTAGAGGTTCAATACCATCTCAAATACACCAAACGCCTCCCTGGATGATAATAAAGTCAAAAGAACCCAAAAATGACTATAAACTAAGACATTATAAATGAACAAGATCGTGATGGAAAACCTATAACACACACATAATTTCTTCTATCAACACATGATCTTAATCAAGTTATTGACACAGAGATAACCAGTATCATATTGAGGATTAGGAAAGATTTCATGGAAATATCATTAATCTATAATAGAGTCTAAAAATATGAAGTAATTCCCCCTAAAAGGGTATGATGAGTCCAACCTCCCATCCACTTGACCTATGTGAGTTCCTAAGAATCATTGGGTCTGAAACTCCAATTAACTACCTACCTTTGGAAAGTAGGTCTATACTTAGTTATGGATGTGGGAACCATTGGCAGTTTCCATTAGATACAAACATGGTAAAGCCAATTCAAATTATTTTTCAACCACCCTCAATCACCCATAATAGAGCATCTAATGAAATCGTTCCACATTTTTTGGGATACAGGGTTGTTGCTCTCTATAAGATTATTATTTCTCCCCTTGTGTGGAAATGTGATTGTTATGTTACGTGTGCATTATATATATATGTGGGGGGTCTATTCATTATTGGGTGTTAGGTGTGAGGGTATATTTGGTTATTCCTTGTGTATAGACTTGACTTGGTTGTTCCTATGCCTCACTTCCTTTTTGATCATGGGAAAATGGGAACTAAGTGGGAGATCTAATTTGTTATGCTAGTTGGTTCACACACCATTAGTGGACCTCCAATAATTCTTGGAACAAAGTTATTGGAGGGGTTTTTCATTATAATGAGTCTTATGAGGGATATTTAGTTGGCTTGTGGATTGGAATTTAGCATATGCAGGTAGCTAGTTCGCGAGTAGGTATACTCTTATATGTTTATATGCTTAAAATGTTAGGAATGCCAGGGTAGATCTCATGACACATTCAAATGCACGATTGGTTATTGATTGAGGGAATTTTGATCTATTTATTGATTGTATCATTTCCCCTAATTTCATTGATATGTCTTCTTTTCTTACTTATATTGAAATATTCCTTACGATGTGTGGTGCCTCCTTGGTTGACATTAACACATGTGTGTGTTGGGTCATTTATTTTAGAAAATGAGTTTCCAAATATGTGTGGAAAACCTATTTTGAATTTAAATAATCTAATGTGGAAACCTTAAAGTTTATTTCAAAATGGGTGTTTTGATTTAAAGTTTCCTTTGACCTGTTAAGTGTCTATTTTTATTTTTGATAAAATAAATGAGTTATTTTAAGAAATGTAAAAGGGTGTATGGTTTGAAAATGGATTAGGATGGTGGTTTATTTTTAAATAATTATTCTTTATTTTAAAAAAAAAGTTAAATGTTTTGAAAATTGATTATGTACATGTTTGTTTTTTCATATGATATATGCATAAATATTACTTTCTAGTTTATGTTCATATAAGCATTGATGAATTACCTTATGAAACACATTGCATAGATTTGTTGGTTTGTAGTGAGATATTGGGATTTTTTTCTCATTCCTATATATTTTAGGCTCTAGGATATTAGATGGACTTCATTTGATCATTGTTCCCAATGTGGGGTGATTTGGGTAGTGGTGAAGAACTGGAGGTTTCATGGTGATGGTTTTGATCTTGGCTTGAGTTTGCATATAGTTGTTTAATTTTTAGTTAGTATTGTATCTACTTTCCTATTATACCATTATATTTATGGATGATTTTATGTTTATGAAAATGGGTTGGATTATTTTAGTTAGTCATGAACTATTTAACATTTTTTATTATTTTGGATCTTTTATTTATTTATTATGTTTTCTTTATCTCTGATTCATTTCAAAGTGGTATCATAGATTAGGCTTCATATAGTAAGATCCTAATCTTCTTGTGTAGCCTATGTTATTTGGGGAAGATATGTTAGAAAGTATTATAGGGTTGTTTGGGATTGATAGGTAAGGGTGGGGAGAGTCTGGATAGCTCTTTCTAATCTTAATCCTTGATCTATCAGGGGAATTTGTGTTTCGAATTGTGAATTCGAGTTTGTTTTAGTTTTTTCTAATGAAGTTTTAGGTGAATTGATGTTTTTTATCCCCTTTTATTATTTATGTGAATTTGGGATGGTTCCTTGGTTTTAGGGTAAAAATTAAGGGATGCTAGAGCTATATAGTTAGCTTACACATCCTAGGAAATTTTGTAGTACCCATGTGGTTGAGTATGACTCCTTTACAGATTGTGTTTCATAACTAGAATATGGTTTCCCAACCCATGTGGTTAAAGAATATACAAAATTGTTTCTTCCTCAGTTGTCCTGTTGTGACTCCTCTCGATTTCAGATTCACCTAATGTGTTTTTCACTTGTGGTGGATAGACTGAGGGGTGTGTTGATTCCCTTTTGGGATTCGATTCTTGTGAACCTTGTTTGAATTCTTGGGTCATGATTTGATTGTTCTAGGATTTTTAAAACCATGTTTTATAAAATGAAGAGATTTTTTGAAAAGTTTGTTTTCAAACTTGGTTTTATGTGATGTTTCAAACTCACTTATTTGGGTTTCCCTAAAATTAATTGATTCTAAAAATGAGTTTTTAAAGTTTTTTGGGACCAAAATGAAGACTTTGTTTTGAAATCAAGTTTTTAAGGTGTTTTAAAAAGTGAAATGAGTTGTATGAGAATTTATTGGATACTTGGTTTTCAAAACGAGATGGTATTTTGAAAGGTGTCTATGGTATACCTTGGTGGGAGAGAATTTAAAATTCCTTAGTGAAAATGGTGGTTTCAAAAGAAAATTTCTTTTGGAGTGAATTTTTAGTGCCTTGTTTAAGGTCTTGTTTATTTGGATTATATTCTTACCTTATGGTGAAATCATTTGGTTTTTGTTTTAAGGAATGAATTGATGTTTTTCGGGTCTTTTTTTGCCAATTTTATTCCTGTCATAAAATTTTAAAGAGTTCTTTGGTTGTTGTTCTAGCACAGACTCTAGGTGGAGTGGTGATTGTGGAACTTTTCTTATGGTCAGACCCCATCTTGGACTTCTTGAATTAAAATCCACCTTCATTCAGTTATGTTAAAGGGTCAGCGGAAGTAGTAAAGAAATTGGAAGAGATTAAGGTGATCCACAATTCTCTTGGGACACATGGAGCTTTATAGGTGAGAGATATTAAGATATTTTTTGATGTTTTTAGTCAATTTTGGTGGGAGTAAATGGTACCTTCTATTCTGTGTAAAGTTATATCTTGGGAGTTCTTTAGGATGGTATTTTTTTAGTTTTTTTTCCTAAGGGTGTGAAGGTGGAGAAAGATCTTGATATTGTGATCCTTTATTAGGGTGATTGATCAGTGAGGGATTATGCTGATCACTTTTCAAATTTCGTCATCTTTTATACAAAGTTGCTAGTCAATAATACTGATAAATATTTTTAATTCAGAGGTATCTTTGAACAAATTTTGGTTTATCTATACTTGCATCTAGCTTGACATTTTTTCATAAGGTTTTCATCGAGTCCATGTGAATAGAATCTAACCATTCAAGGAAACCTAATATGGGTGATGCCTAAGTTCCATCTAATCTGCAGTGGAAGCGTAGTGGGCATAAGGATAACCTAGTGAGTAAGGAGAAAAAGAAGTATGAGCCAAATCATGGAGTGAAGGGTCTTTCTCATGGGAAGAGAATATATCTAGTGTACTTTCAGTGTGGGGATCCATAGCAGGATAATCCCTCCTATTTGAAGTCTCCTTGAGTTTTCCTCCATCACATATATTTGGGTAATCTTCATAATTTTTGTAAGTTTATATTTCAAAAGAGGTCTTGGGTTTGATCCTTTTATAGATGTGTGGTTTTTGGGACATTTTCTTCAGTGGTTGTAATTTTTGTCTTAGAGCTTCAGTTATGGTTATTGGAATCATGTGTATTGTTTTCTTTTGAGGTGTTTCTTGTGAATGGTTTTGGATGTAATTTTATAGAATGCTTTATTTTTCTTATGGAATACCCCGCCCCCTCTTGTGTGGATTTTGAGGCTATTGGCCTGCCTTTCCTTGTTCTTTGTTGTTAGTGATGAGTGTTGTTTTTTTATCCTCATTTCCATTCTTGTGTTGATCCTTTGAGGTGTATGTTGTTTGAACATGAGAAATGACTTGGGTGCATGATTGGGTAACTTGGTTATTTGATCTACCCATTGAGTTTCGTATACTAGCTGATGTTTGGTTGTGGCCATTCAGATT
Organism: Viscum album; assembly: GCA_963277665.1. Taxonomy (NCBI): domain Eukaryota; kingdom Viridiplantae; phylum Streptophyta; class Magnoliopsida; order Santalales; family Viscaceae; genus Viscum; species Viscum album. The sequence goes on from OY728144.1 coordinate 581,562,060, forward strand.
CACCATGTGAGGGTGTCTAGGTTTGGACCCTGGGTTATCCATTTGTATCATGACCTGAGGTAAGAGCTCATGCCATTATTTTGAGACTTCTTATAACACCCAAAATTTTTGAAATAAGTACATTGTATTCAATAGTGTGTATAACACGTAACATAAAGATTAGAAGAAGATATAACACCCTAAAACTTTATGATATATTTATTTTAAAATAAATTCAATATCATCAATATCTTACATTACACACAAAACTGTGTTAGCTTGTATTACACGCAATAATGAGTTTCCTCGATAGTTTGTTTTACATGCAAGACTGAGTTTTACCGAACAAAATACACTATTAGAATTATTATTTAATATATAAACTAGCCCTTAAAATAGAGGGTATTAATAGTATTAACTATATTATGAAAATATATTTATTTATCTATTTATTAGAAATAAAATTAGAATCATTAAAATAAAAATTAATGTTTTCTGAAAAACTATGTTTTTTTAAGATACTTTAGTCGTGCTTTGCACGCATAATTTAAAAATTAATTTTTACCAATTTTAGAAAATTTATTTTTAAAAAATAAAAATAATTTTTTAAATCATCATATCAAAATTATCTTAGGGTGAATTTTTTGAATTTTTCTAAGAAGTTTCATTTTTTGATGAATAGTGAAAATACTAAAATTTAATTAAAAATTGTCATTTTATTAAAATAATTTATAATGTTAAATTATATTTTGAATTGTTTTTAAAATAAAATTAGTTCAATTTTATATGAATTAATCCATTTTATTACATTGTAATCATTTTCATATTGAATTTTGATATAAAAACGTTTTAATTTTTTGAACATTTTCTCTTTAAAACCCTGCGTTATCATCACGTCTGTGGGATTAATTTTCAATTAAATATTTTATATTATGTGAATTAAATTTTGAAAAATGTATTCCATATTTTTAATCATCATAATTTATATTTTATAATAATTTCAACTTATTTTTTTACCAAAATGAATAGTTAAATAGTAGAAATTATTTATCGCGATTAAGGTAAAAATGGATTTACCGGGGGTTAAACTAAGATGATAAGGGTTAAAAATAACCCAAAAACTTTTTCCAAAACCAATTATCTGGTTATATTTCCACCTTATCTCTTATATTTTATATAAGGTTCTATTTTGGATCCTTTTATGATAATAACATGGGCATTATTGAATCTTTTCAAAAAATTACAAGTGTGTCACTCGCCTCACTTCTAGAATTCCACCCCCTCTTATCTCTTCTTCACACCTTAAAACCTATTTTTTTTCTTCCAATATTTGATCAAATAACTTCCCAAATTCCCTCACCTCATCTTAGAATCCTTATTTTTTCAGAAATCCAACCTAAGAAGGCTTTTGGGGCAAACCTAAAGAGCATACCCGAAGAAGAGGTAGTATTCTTCAACGAGCGTTTTTATTTGATTTCATCCTACACCTACTTAAATTATTATTAAACCATTATGATATAATAAACTCAATATATTCTATATAATAGGATGTTTTTATAATAATTTCATGACCTAAAACCACCCCCACTTCCATCAAATGAGTTATGAAGTCAACATTCGTGTGTATGGAGGACTACCGCCTCGCGAACCGATGTCATTTATTTTTCTATTAACACCTTTAATAGTTGAGTATGATGATGGATATAAAGTATATATATTATATTTATCACATAATTATACCTCTGGATTCATTATATCATATATAAATTTTTAATTTCCATTTCTTAGGGGATATGATAATGTCGCTCATGTGTACGGTGGACTACCGCCTCATGAAACGATGTGATTCGTCTTTCACTAACATTTTACATGGAAGGTTATAAGGATAAATTTAATGATTATATGTGATATAAATGAAATAATTATTATATTAATTACATATTTATAATTCTTAAAATATAATATATATCAATTTCTTTCTTACCTTCTAACTCAGTAAAAGATGATAACATCCTCTGTGTGCATGTGGACCTCCTCCTTCACAAAATGATGTGACTCTCTTTTAATCACCACACCACATGGATGATATATATAATTATATTTAAAAAATAATATGGTGTATATGATATTACTATAATTCTCTAATTATTAAATTTTACTTACCTCTTTTCCATAATGATCATTGAAAAATGGAAAACGTTACTCATGTGTATATTGGCCTACCGTCTCCATAATGATTACGTACTTCATTTATTATAACCATAATTCATGAATGTTTTTATAATTGATGTATAAATATTATAATTATTTCATGATTATTATTATTTAGATGATGAATTTATATAATATGGGCAAGAACCAGGTCTTTCATGATGAAACATGCATGGGAAAACAAGATGATTAACACCCGAAACAACAACAAAAATAAAATATTATTAATGAATGGGTGGTGATATGTTATATAAGGATCATAAATGATATTATAAATATTAATATGGTTTTATAATAAGATAATAATGTGTTTAAAACCACTATAAAATAGTTTAAATCATGTTTAACCAAAAGGAAGTGTGAGGTAAGGGATTTTTGTCTCGCTTTTCACTTCTGTGAGACACATGCCATATTCACCTCCTATTTCTTTTATATGGTATATATAATACACATGAATGTATTTTATGATTATTAAACTTAAAATTTTTTTGGATTTACATATCCATTTTAGGATATCTCTTTCATGGGTCTTATGATTCAATGTTAGAAAAGTTGTAAGGGTTTTATGTTACAATCTCATTTTTTATCGAGATTGCTCATAATTGTGATTCTAATAATTAAATTATATGATACATCCCTCAATAAAATAATTAATTTCATTCTCATATTTTAAGTAATGGAACCATTTTTCCACTCTATGGTGCTTAAAATAATTGAGAACATGTTTTTAAGAAAATATGACTTTATTTCTCTCTTCGGTCGGAAATCCATTTTATTCCAAAACAATGTTTTCTAAAAATGTTCTCAAATATATTTAATCATTATCCAAATTTTTTATTAAATAAATTTATCACCATGTTTTATATTTTTTACAAAACATTTCTAAATTAATCTTCTTGTCGTTTTCTAAAGGAGGTACTTTTCTAACCTTTTTATAGTGCAAAAGGAATGTTCTTTTTAACTTATATGGAATGTACAGAATTACCCACCATCATGAAAATAATTTATTTGAAAATTACTTTGAAAGTTTATATGTTTATTTTTAGAGAAACTTTTTTCCCTAATATTCTATAAATTTTTAGTTCTTTTTATAAAGATGATTTTTAAAATAAAAAGGATATTTTTCTTAAGAATGTTCTTAAATATATTTTTATGGTATTTATATTCATCAATGACATCAAACTATTAAAATAATTATGATCCAATGAGGATATGTTGTATTGATATCATAATTATTATTTTCTTTTATTATTTATGATTAGTTTAACTGATGATGTATAATTTTATTACCATTCACCATTTTACTTGAAGTGGTTTATGATTATGTTTATTGATTAGGGTAAGTATTGAAATTTCATATATATATTTTTTTAATAAGAATTTTTATGTGCATTATTTTTCACCCCTTTCATGTGATGAATGCATTGAAATTGGTAAGTGATGGGTGGGGCCTTCTAGAGCCCCTCAATGTATTGGTAGGTTCATGAGACAAACTAGATATGGTTTTCACTAAGGCCTTACCCATTTATATAGATTCCTTGGCATGAGGCCTTGACAGTATTATATGTATTGGCATGAAGCCTCAACAGTATTAGATATCTTATCACAGGGAATCAATGGTATATTTCAGATGTCCATCATTATGTATTCCATCATTATGAATTCAGTTATTGATATTCCATGTGGTTATTTGATTTAGTTAGAATATCCATGGTTAATTTTCACAACCATGTGATTATTTATATAACATTATTTGATCATAATTTATTCCTACCACATTATGTTCAAGTTATTGACTAAATGGAATGTGTTTTAGTTATTTAAATATCCATATTGATTATTCCTTATTTATTCATACCTTCTACTATACGCTTACCCTTACTAAGAATACGAGCTCACCAATTTATTATGTTTTATTTTTCCAAGGATACCAAGATTTATTTTATGATTGATATGTAGGGATATGCTAAGGGGAATAATGGTGTTCTCAAGAAAATAAATTATTCTATTTTATGTTTTTGAATTTAAATGTGATTAAAGTATATATCTAGTTTACCAAGACTACTAAACTATTTGGTCTTTCAGGATGATTCCTTACATCTTATTCCAATGTAATAAAGTAGACAATATCTCTAGGATACTAGGGTTTGGGTTTCTATATTTGGTATCATAGTAAGTTTAGTATAAACCTTAGAAACTAGATTTTTGAAAACATAGATTAGGGAACATAACCCCATAATAGACTTTTACAATAAGTGTATAAGAACATCCTAAAGTTTGGTAAGGTAGATATTATGTTGTATTTTCTATAAATAAATACCTATATAGATACTAAAAGTGGATGTGTTTATGTAATAGAGGTACCTAGGGTTAATAAGTCCAAAAAGGGTTTATTGGGATTGACTTAATCCCCACCTGGTACATGAAAACAGGCCTTAATGTACACGTGGTTTGCCACTCCTGAGGGATATGCTTAGGATAATTCACATTTTCTTTACAAACCATTATGAAGGATTTGAAAATAAAGATATCCCCAAAGAAACCATGTTTATGATTATGAGATTATCTATTTATACATTTTTCAAATTTATGTTAAGTGTTTCACTAGTTTTGGGATTATACATTATGTTTCATAATGTTATGATCTAATATAGTATATTCCATTGTTTATAAATGGTGCCTCATTGAATAAATGGGAACCATATAAATGAACATACTCCATATAGGTATTTACCTCTTGGGAAATATAATAAAACTGGAGTTGGAGCTGTAGTTGTAAATGATCGAATTATAACCATATTGTGGGAGTTGACTCGGGTTATAAGTAATAACCTTTCCCATATAGAGCATAATATTGATCCACCATTAGGTGTAACATTGTTAGACCACTTCATGCATCATCAACCTCCATAATTCAATGTGACTAAAAATACATCTTTAGCTGAGCAATGGATAATTTCCTTAGAGAAGATATTACTCTCTTTGGGAAGTATTTAAATGGAGAAAGTTGTCATAGAAGTTTATCATCTCTAGGGATATGCGGATCAATGGTGGTCACTGATTCAAAATCATAAGGATGAGGAAGAAATAAAAATAATGGGTTGGAATGATTTCAAGGTAATATTCTTGGAAAAATATTCTCCTCATGAGAAATGAGAAGATATGGAAAGACATTTCTTGAGACTAAGACAGAAAAAAGAGAGAAATTTTTCTAAGTATGAAGACAACTTTACAAGGTTATTGAGTCATGTTGTGAACTATGTACATAATACAAAGTGCAATATTGACCATTTATTTGATGGGATTAATCTAATCCTTCAAAGGGCATTAGTCATCCAAATATTATCATCATATGATTACATAGTATCATGTGCTATCTAGATAAAGAAATAATTCTCCAAGTATTATAAATTTTATGGGATGTAAAATAAGAAGAAGATGGTAGAGAAAAACATGGATAAATATAATAAGGGAAAGAATAATTTTCCAACATATGATACTTTTTTAAGGAAACACCTTGCTACATGCTTAAAAGGAAAAATAGTTTGATTCATGTGTGGAATAAAAGGCCACCATGATCATGACTATAAGGGAAAGAAATAATTTTCCAATGTTAAGTGCTTCAATTTTAAGGATATGGGGTACTATGTAAATGAATATCCCAAGATTCAAGGTAATATACCTCATAAAAAGCTAAGAGTTCAAGGTCAATCTTATACTATTAACATAGATGAAGTGGAATTATTAATGTTCTTGTGTTTAGATTCAATAATTATGTCATTTGAGTATTTTTTTCTTCTATGATATCCTAGTTATAAGAATTATGAAATGTATAAGGGTTTTACTACAGTTTTTTTCATTAAGGATTTAAAATCATAGGAAGAATGGTATCAATGACAAATAAAAATAATTTAGTGGTAATTTTAACTTCTTTTAAAACACATGATTAGAGGAAAGATAAACCTTAATGTGTTTCTAAGGTTTAAATAATGTTATTAGAATAAATAGATGATGATTGTAGATAAATTAAGTTGTATAGTACTAACTACCTTGAAAATTATTAATGATGGGTTAATTTTAGAAATTTAGTAACCTTATTTCTAATGTTTTGGATCTTAATATTTTGTAATGTTCATAAGTTTAACCATTTATTAAATGGTTTAACTTGAACTTTGGATGAGATATTAATGTATTATTTCATCATATAAATATTTATGAATATTAAATAACCTGTTCTAACCATTTTTTATAATAACAACTAGATATTAAAGGAATGAATTATCATCCTGATATAGATCTTATGATCTATTAAAAGTTATTCTTAGTGCTTCAGGTATAAAAAATAATTTTTGGATATTCATTTATTAGAATAAGCAATTAATTGAAAATTTATCAAAGTAAAACTAAAGGATAAAATTGTGATTATGAATTAGAAACATATTAAATAAATATATTTTCTTATATTATTTTATAATAAAATAATTCCTTAACTTTAGTAAAAGGGATCTTGAAAAAAATGTTATAATATTACATTCATATCTAATAAATCAGACAGTCTTTTAAATTATCACAAATTTATGATTTTGTGGCCATTAAATTTTCATTGATCATTAACTTTATTATAATTAATGACCTCAATAAATCTATAATTATTTTCACTTTTTCTCCATGTCCATATCTTCACTTTCTTACAATGTTCTTCTACTTTGAAATTTTGTTATGTGTTATTCCATATGACCTTTTTACTTCCCTTTCTCTCTTATTAAGAGGATATCTTATTAACCCTTTTATGATGTGGGTTTTTTAAAAATGTTATTTAAAATTTTAAAACCCTTAATTACAAATATCAAGTTTAAATTATGAGGATGAAATTTATTTAAGGTGGGTATAATGTAACACCCTGAAATTCTAAAATAAGAACATTATATTCAACAGCATGTATGACACGTGACAAAAAGCATAAAAGAAAATATAATACCCCAAGACTTTAAAATATATTTATTTTTAAATAAATTAAATCTCTTAAATATCTTTCATTATATGTAAAACTGAGTTATCCTGTGTTACACTTAGGAATGAGTTTCTTCGATATCATGTGTCACACGTAAGGTTGAGCTTTATTAGAAAAAATTTACTATTAATGTTATTATATAACATATAACCTATCAGTTGTAATGGTGGAAATTAATAGGATTAAAAAACTTATGAAAAAAATATTTAGTTATATATTGGTTACAAATAAAATAATCATCATCAAAAGAAAAATAAATGTTTTCTAAAAAACTGTATTTTTTCTAAAAGATGATTTAGTCGTGATTTAAACGCATAATTTAAAATTAAGTTTTACCAATTTTAGAAACTTTATTTAAAAAAATAAACTTAATTATTTAAATCAAAATATAAAAATTATCTTAGGTTGAAAGTTTTGAATTTTTATGAAAATTTTCATTTCTTGATGAATAGTGAAAAATACTGAATTTCAATTGAAAAATGAATTTTAATTTAAATAATTTATAATGTTAAATTATATTCTGAATTGATTTTAAAGTAAAATTAGTTAAATTTTATACTAATTAATCCAATTTAGTTAAGTTTAATTATTTTCATATTGAATTTTTATATAAAAACTTTGTAAACTTTTAAACATTTTATCTTTAAAACCCTGCTTTCTCGTCGCATCCACGGGATTAATTTTAAATTAAATTTTTCTAATTATATGAATTTCATATGGAAAAATACGTTTTATATTTTTAATAATAATAATTTATATTTTCTTATAAGGTCAAATTAATTTTTTACCAAAATTAATATTGAAAACAATAAAATATAATTACCATTGTTAATGTAAAAATAGATTTACCAAGGGTTAAAATAAAAATATAAGGATTAAAAATAACCCACTGACTAATAAAACACCCATTTTCTGGAAATATTTTCTCATTATATATTATAGGTAATATAATGGTCTATTTTTATCCTTTTTACATGATGAAAATTTGGGTATGATTGAATTTTTCAAAAGATTATAATTGTGACGCCGCACCTCACTTATAAAAGGTCACCCACTCTCCTCTCTTCTTAACACCTTAAAACCTATTTCGTTAATAAAATACCTAACTAAATAAAATCCTAAATTACCTAACCCCATCCTATAATAATTAGTTTTGGAATAAATCAATCCTAGGAAGTATTTTGTGCAAACCTAATGAGGATACCCGAAGAAGAGGTAACGTTCTTCAATGATCATTTTTATTTTATTTCTTTATCCACCTCCTTCAATTATTATTAAAACATTATGATATAATAAAATCACTATATTAAATATAATTATATATTTTTATAATAATTTAATTACCTACAACCACCACACTTCCATAAAATGGTTTATGAAATCATCATTCGGGTGTACGACAGACTATAGTCTCACAAACCGATGTCATTCATTTCTCCATTACGACCTTTCACAGTTGGGTGTAATGATGGATATAAATTATATATATGATATTTATAATATAATTATACCTATTTATTCATTATATCATATATACATTTTTAATTTCCATTCCATATGGGATATGATAACGTCTCTCGCGTGTATGGCGGACTATAGCCTCACGAGGTGATGTGATTCTTCTTTCACTAATGCTTTACATGGAAGGTGATAAAGATAAATTTAATGATTGTATGTGATATAAATGACATAATTATGATATTAATTACATATTTATCATTCTTAGAATATAATATATATCATTTTCTTTCTTACCTTTTCACTCAGTGAAAGATGATAGTGTTGTTTGTGTACGTGTGGACTGCCACCTTCATGAAAAGATATGACACTCTTTTCATCACCACACACCATGGATTGTGTGTGTGTGTGTGTGTAAGTATATTTAAAGAAAAAACATGTTATATATTATATTATTATCATTATTTAAATATAACATATTACTAATATCCTTTATATGATGATCATTAAAAAATAGAAAACATTACTCATGCCTACATACGACCTACCGTCTCTATGATCGTAACATGATTCATTTCTCATAAACATAATTCATTAGTGGATTAACATTATAATTTATGTATAAATATGATAATTATTTCATGGTTATTTTTATATAGATGATGAAACTATATAATATGTGCAAGAACTGGTTCTTTCATCATGAAACACACATTGGAAAACAAGGTAATTTACACCCAAAACAACAAAAATAATGAAATATTATTAATGAAAAAGTGATAAGATGTTATAAAATGATCATATATGATATTATAAATATTAATATGGTTCCATAATAAGTTAATAACATGTTTAAAACCACCATACATTAGGTTAAATTGTGTTCATCCAAAAGGAATCGTGAGGTAAGAGACTTTTGTATCACGTTTTACTTCTATGAGACGCATGCCATATTCACCACCTATTCATTTTATATGGTGTATATAATGACCATGAATATATTTTATAATTATTATAATTAAAATTATGGGGATTTACATATCCATTTTAGGGTCTCCCTTTCATGGTTTTTATGATTCAATGTTACGAGAGTGGTAATTGTTTTATGTTACAATCTCATCAATTATCAGGATTGTTCATGATAATGCTTCCAATAATGAAATATTATAACACATATAGAGACACTATCCTTTTAAAAATATTATTACATGATTTAAATAATAATTATCATGTAAATATAAACTGATGATCGATAAGTCCAGTTTCTTTGAAAGACTATGTACATAATTAGAAAACATGAAACTAGAATAAAACATTGTTTTGTTAATCTTCATAAAGATCTCGTAACATCCTTTTAGATCTTACATATTCATATGATAACTTTGGTAATACATAGACAAAACTTATGATCTAAAAATCCCACGAAGGGAGTAAACATGGGAATGAAGCATAATACATGAGTTATAAGGAATAACATGATAACATAAAAGGCATGGATCATGAATAAACACATTGAAAAATAACATATATAACATGGAATCATATTATCATGTAAATATTATAATGCTTCAAAAATATATAACACGACATAAACATGAGTTAAGGATAACTACCAAGATGATATCTCATGGTGGAAAAGGTCCCATAATGGATTAGGTTTACTCCCTAATACCATACATAATGTCTCATGAGACTAAACATTACCCAATGAATTGGGGTGATATCTATATGAATCCATCATAATATGTTCATGAATATGTGTGTAATAATAATAAATAAAACATATTGAATAAACATAAGAGTTACCCATGGAATGAAATGGGCATCGTAATCATGTCATAAGGCATAACCAAAGGGTGTATCAAATTGGTATCCATTAAATAAGGGATTTAAATCAATCTTGTAAATTAATAAATGAAAAATAATCATATATCTTGATAAATTATGTCCAAATAAAGTTAAAATATTTAAAAAGAGTGGTTAAGTAACCTTGTAAATGTGCCTCTTAAGTGGGGTTTTAAGAGAATAGGTAAAGATTCTTTAAAAGGGGTAAGAGAATAATAATTTACATAAAACAAGACATGAAATGAAATATTTTTTTCAAATAATTAGCATTTTTATAAATCATATAAGTTTTAAAACATTTCATTGAGTGTAACCTTAAAATAGAAAAATAAAATAGAGAAATTCCCTTTAATCAGCTTTTAAAAAGGAATTAAGGATGGAACCTTTAATACATTTATATCACCATCAAATAAAGATTAAATAAACATGGTATATAATTTTGATACATATATAAAATATATATAATAATTATATAATAATAATTAAGTGATAAATTGGGGTAGATAGAGAGATAATTTAACTTAAGGGAAATATGGAGGGTTGGAAAGATCTCTTACCTTATGCCCGAATGTGTTCTGCACTTTCATTTAATGTCATGGATAATAAAATTAGATTCATTAATAATTTAATTAAAATTATATTAAGCATATATTTTATTTATTATAATTTTATTAAGTTAATTTATGTCCATTTTTCTGGGTTATAAAGTTTAATTTTGACATTTTAGGAGCGTTCGTTTCAGGGTTTCATAGTGGGTCTGCTTATGTAAAATTGTTGAAGTTCTTTTCAAATGGAAATAATTCTCTAGAAGTGAAATTATATGATATTAATTCACTTAAAAAAAATTAAATGTTCCCATATATTATTTTTTTATAAGAATTATTCATTCGATAAAACATTAATAATAATTGTTTAGTTTATTTTTGGGAGGTTTTCCGACCATCACAAACTAGTTTCATTTTGTTGAATATTATATTTATATATTAGTTATAGAATATGAAATAGGTTATAATATATATATTAAAATCAATTTTAACTATCATAATGGTTTTATGGCATGCCTTGAAGGCGGTAATGGAAAAAAAATCATTATCCATGGTGAAAGTAAATTGCTATAATTTGGACAACGGTTTTATTTCTTTAAACAAGAGAAAATGATAAAAGGGGTGGAAGAATATATTACAGTAGAGATATAAAAATACATTATATAAATTATATTGTATTTATTGTTATTTTATGGATGAATTAGGTGAGGAGAATTTATAATAATAAATGAAATTAAAAGTGATGGTTTGAGAAAGTTACCTCTTGAATATCACCTCCTTGAAGGACACTTTAAGAAACATGGAATTGATATTTTGTTGAGACCATAAGATCATAGATGTAGTTAAGAGTATTTTTGAGGGAATTTTATATAATATTTACATGATTCAAGTCTTAGTATTTTTTAGGAGAATGGGTGATGAGCGTTGGTATTTATAGGGGGAGTGGGGTGTTTTTATTTATTATATTCATTAGTTTATTATTTTTGATCAAGACTATAAATAGTGTTGATTTATATGAATAAATATAGTAAATAGTGAAGTGGGTTTTGCGATAATGGCTGCTTACATCATCCATGAATCAAAAAAACATGTATTTGGTTTATAATGTTAAATACCATAAATTGTTGTATTTCACTATTCACCAAAAAATCAACTATTTTAGAAAAATACCAAAAAATAACCCTAACCATTCTTCAACATTTATATTTCAAAAATTAAATCCATTTTATAAAAATAATTTTTAAAATATTATAAATTTAATTTTTAAATAAATTCATCATTTAGTCGAAAAATACCGATTTTAATACCATAATCGATTTTTTTACCCTTTGAAAAATTAATTAAGGTCACGTAAAACTATCCTATAATTATAATAAATCATAATATTAATTTATGAATTTATTTTATGAAAATAAATTTTCTTTTAAATCATTATATTAATTATAAAATTATAAATAAACATTTATGTTTTACAAAAATACCAACATATAATTTATCAGTTTTAAAACATTTATTTACTTATACCATGACATAAATATATAATTTTTTATTTATAAGATAACTATACTTTATTTTATAATTTCATATGTGAGGTTACTATTCTAATGGCCATATTACTATTCCAAATGGTCGGATTACTATTCCAACGGTCAGATTTATAATGCTCATGTAAGTTCTTTAATTTCTATAAATACCACTTATTTCATTCATTATTCATTCACTACTAATTTTTCTCAAGATTATATATTTTGATCTTCAAAATGAACATTATTTTTTATTTCTACATCTTTTTTCATGAGTGTGGTTATTATTGTGAATCGAGCAGGTCTAAATTTTCTTATTCTTATTATCTTATTTTCTATTTATTATCTTGCTATGATATTTTTCATTCTTATTGGTTTTTTTCTGACTAATGTATCATTATTCATTTATGAGAGTAATGTTTTTATTGGTTTCTCTATGTGATGATTGTGTTTTATGACATAATTATAAGAAGGGAAATTCGATTGATAAAATTATGGGTCATTATATTTTTCCCCCTTATGAAAATTCACCCTTAAAATTTCATTTTACATACTAAGGTAAAATTAGGTGAGGGTGTTTCTCCTTTATTGATTCCTCTGATTCCCATGTCATATCTTCATACTTATACGTTCTCCATAGTACCTTGACCAAGTGAGTGGTATTATTATTTAGAACCATGTCTCTATGGTTAGAAATCTTCATCGACTTCTCCTTATAATAGAGATCATATTCTAGATATACCGCCTCTGATTTTATCACATGTGAGGGATCTGGTATGTGCTTCCTTGGGAGAGATATGTGGAATATATCATGTACTTGAGACATGGTTGGTGGAAGTTCTGGTCTATGGGCCACATCTCTGACCCAATCAATAATCTCGAATGGGATGATGTACTAGGGACTTAACTTTCCTTTCTTCCCAAATAGCATGACCCTATTCCATGGAGATATAAAGAGGAATACCATGTCACCAACCTTAAACTCTAACTCCCATCAATGATTATCTACATAGAACTTCTGTATGGTCAACTTTGGTCATCCCGGATATGCTTCTGGATGGTCTTCACTTTTTTTCTACTTTCTTAACCATTTCAGGTCCTAGTAGCTTATGTTTACTAACATCAACCTAGAATGAAGGTGTTCAACATCTTTCCACATAAAGATCTTTATATGGATCCATTTGGATGCTTGAGTGGAAAATAATATTTTTAAGAGAACTTGACCAGTATAATATATTGATCCCATACTCCTTTGAAGTCCATTGAGAATCCTCTCAACATGTCTTCCAATGTATGAATAGTCTGCTCATATTGGCCATCATTTTGGGGGTGATAATAAATACTAAAGTTAAAATTAGTAATTAGATCATGTTGGATAATTTTCTTGAACTTGGAGGTAAATCTCAGATCACGATCAAATATAATAGATAATGGTACTCCTAGAAGCCTCACAACTTATATGATGTATATTCTTGCGAGTTGGTGAAGTGATAAGTCTACTGAAATCACAATAAAGTTAATATTCTTTGTAAGACAATCCACAATGACCCATATATCATTATTTCTTTTGGATGTCTTTGGAAGTCTAGTGAAAATTTTCATAGTGATGCTTTCCCATTTCCATGTAGGTATGGGTAATTCTTTCATCATCCCCTTAGACTTTTCCCTTTCAGCCTTTACTTGTTGAGATATAAGATACTTTGATGTATATTCAGTGATATCCTTATTCATATTGTTCCACAAATAGTTCTATTAGATATCTCGATATATCTTTGTACTCCCTAGGTTAATAGAGAAGTTTGATCTACATGCATCATTTAGAATCTCTTTCTTTATCTCTGAATCTATTGGTACACATGGTCATGTCCCCGATCTTATGACTCCTTCCTAAACGATTTTGAACTATGAGAATTTCCCCTTTCTTATAGCTTCCACTTTTTTATGAATTTCCACATTATCTCTTTGAACATCCTTTATCTTATCTAAAATGTGTAAAAACTTAGTTTTTCACTCAGGTGTGGATCCTTTAAAATTCATTGTAGTTATTTATTTTGGACCTAATATGGATTCCCTATGAGGTTATAAATTTTTCAAGGGTGCCTGGGTATTTTTCAGAGCTCGAAACCCTATACAATGGAGAAAAACACTGGGCCGCATGGTCATTAGAAATTGTGTGACCCAGTCCGCATGATCTCTCCTAACACTGTGGGGATGGAGATTGGGGTCAGGTAAGGAACAAAGTTTTCCCTAATCTCACACCAAAGGCTATATGCTCATGTGAAATGTATATAGTTTTTAGTAGAGTATATTCACATCATTGGCACACAGTTTCACTAACTGTGTGGCCTAACCATGCAGTTTCCCTCCTTAAGAATTGGGAGGTGTGCGGTTAGTGCATGGTTTGGCCAACCGTGTGGCCAAACCATGTGACCCAGGAAAATTAGGTAAAATTACCATTTTTTCCATAATGAAATGTTTAATTCAACCCCATTACTCCTTGGTTCATTCCAGCAGGCATCAAGGGTTATCCTCTCCTTTTTTGAATCCCTCGATCCCCTTTAGATAGGTTTGGCTCCTATTTTTTCATCTGAACTCCAATTCTAACCTCATTTTTCATGTTGAATGTGCATTGGTAAGATATCGTTTCCTTTTCAGTCGCTCTTAGTCTCTCTTTCTCTTAAAAAATTTATTGAGGGGAAGGATCATATGCCCTATTTTCCAGGAATTCTTCCATTATTTATATTTCTTCCAATACATGAAGAACTATAGGTCAATATTCGATAAATATTTTTTTATGAGTATATGATAGGTAGTCTATAAATTATCCCTCAAGTTTTGATGTTTTATAATATGTTTCATTACGCTGTATTTCGGTTTCACCGTATGTTGCTCCTAAATTTAAATTTCCTTAAATTGGTTACCTTGCTTGGAACCTAAAGACTTTTTAGAACTCAACATCCTATTGAGATGAATAAATTAGGATTGAGCCATCCCTTTGTGTGTTCCCTACAATATTACCAGTTGTCCCTTCAAGTTCTTATTCTCAAAACACCAAATGGTGTGTTTTTCCTTAAATTAAAATGATGATATCATATTGATGTGGAATTAATGTAGTGGAATAGAATATCTAGTTCCCTTGAAAATTTTAATGAATTTAATTCAAGTGAGTAGTGATCCCACATCACTTGCTTAAATGGAAAATGGTTATGCCCTTATCATTATTAAATGTAAATGATAAATGGATTATACCTTAGCTTATATTAAATCCAATGGTTATTTATTAATTATAAAACATAAGTTCATGAAGACCCTTACTAATTATAATGAATGATAATGATGAACCTTGTGAATTATAGTGAATGGGAATGATGAACATTAAGCATTTACTATACCAAATGGGCATGAATACCCTCAATAGCTAAAATAAGTGGGCATGACGACCCTAGTTATATCTAAATGGGCATGGAGACCCTTATAAAAATGTGATATTATACGGAAATGGTGTCCCTTATGATATTATATAGGCATGGCATCCCTTGTGATACTATATGGGTATGGTGTCCCTTGTGATACTATACATGCATGGAATCTCTTAAGATACTATACGAACATGGAATACCTTGTGATATTATATGAGCATGGAATCCCTTATGTTACTAATAAGATAATGGGAATGGAATCCCTTATAAATGTGATATCATGCATTGCGACCCTTGATACTTATTCATAGTTATTCCAGTATGGGTCGAAGTAGGTAGTGTTATCCTATTTTCCTTTTAAGAATCAGATCCAACCCATTTAAAGTTGTTATTACTGCTTTACATTGTTATAACTGCACACTTATATATGGTATACATGAACTATATATTTACAAATTTCATTGGTGGTGGCCTACTGCGATTTATTTCACACATGAGACTCAAATGGAATTTGGATAGACTTCATGCTTGTAGGTGTAGATAAGGGGGAGCATCCTCTTACAGATGTGTGACATTCTGGAATGTATTAGGATAGATCATGGTAGTATAAGACTGGTATGGATATTATGATAATGGATATAATTTTTGGCCTTTTGTACCTTTTTGTGTATTACTTCTACCTTCTTCCTATATCCATGTTTTTTTATTTTATAGATACATGACATATGTTATCATCCTTTTGTATATGATTCAGTTTCTATTTACCAGTGGATAATTATCACTTGGTTTTTTATATCTGCTTTTTTTCATCTGGTTATATTATGATTTCTCTATATATCTATTGATTGTACCATTTTTCTACTCTGGTAATGAGGGCATAATCTCCCCATAGACACACCCAAGGCCCTCGTTTCTAGTTTTTAGCCTCTAGATTTCGAGGAGATGCACTTAAGGACATGTGGCCAACCGGGATTGGGGCACCATTTAGTGGAATCTGTGTTTGGGACATCACAAAGTGGTATCATAGGCTCTTAATTTTCATTCATGACTATTTTGAGATAATAGACAGGAGATTATAAAGGTTATGGAGTTTGTTAATGAGTTGTTCTTGGGTGTAGTTAACCCATGTGCAGATAAAATCCAAATTGTCTCGAATGGTAATTTGTTTATGTATTTTTCTTATTAAAGCTGATTTGATTACACCATTGTGTGATACAATTGAATTGTGATATTACTATTGATATGATTGAGGTTTATCTTTTATACTTGGACCGATAAGATGAGGTCAAGGAAGCATTGACCATGCATCATATTAGGCACCTTGTAGAAAATTCACATGACATGCCATATAGGATCATTGTGTTATTTTCATCACTTATGATTTACATGAGTTCCTTGACTATTATAAATAGAATTTTTATTAGCTAATGATTATTATAGGTGATTGAGAAAACATAGTTGGTACTTATATTTTCAGCCATAACCTAACAATTTTTTCCTGTATAGGCTATAGCAGACTCCCTAAGAAGTCAACTACGGAACATTGAATATTAAACCATTGGTCACATAGATTGGAATGTGTTGTGGTATTGATTGGGTGTAAATCGTATTTTGGTTCATAATGTGTGTGGTACCTTTTGGTTAAGAAGTGGTGAACCATTTATTTCAACCATTTTAAAAGTAATGTAATAAAAATATGAAATTTTAAATGAAATTGAAATTAAAAAACACATAGATTGACCATGTCTCAGCCTTAGTAGTGGGTAATGGTAGCATCTATGTTGTTCTATACAAGTGATTATATCACCCAGACCTAAATCCTTGAGTTAGAAGAGGGGTGTGATAATAATATATAAAGTAATTGTACCTATTATATTTATATATCTATGGATTATGGTGTTATCAAACTTAATCTGAGTTGTATTTTTGGAAATTGTAGAGTAATACCACCACGATGTACTATAGTCATATGCCAAGAGGGAAGTGATGACCATACTTTGGGGTTGGTGGGACCTAAGCTGCCAGTTATAACTCCTATAGTACCTTGATAGAGATAATATTTTCATAATTTTTCATATGTTTTTCAATTATTTAACCCCTTACAATTAATTAATTTGATCTGATTTGCATCATTTTAGTATTTTGGTGAATTATGGGCTTAATTGTGGAAATTGGTTAATTCTGGAAATTTAGCAGTTTTGTGGAGCTTCTGTATTTCGGGCATATCTTTTATATTTTTGATCCAAATTGTATGATTACTTTTTTGTAGGATTTCGATGATCATGGGATTCATTTTATCATTCTGGACCCAAAGCTCAATCCATCATTCGGAAGCTCAAATTCAGCTCACAAACCAGGCATCGAAAACTGTGTGCAGATTTGGAAGGTTTTAATGCTGAGCTTGTATCTCTAAGAGGACAGATAAAATGGAGCTGATAGTCAACAGTGAGCTGTAAGAGGAATTAATGAACATCTTTAATTAATAATTCCACGTCTGAATCGGCTTTTTTAAAGGTATTAAAGTCATGGGAATTTGGAGTTGTGGAAGACAAAGAGTCACCTGGACAGAATTAAATATCTGGAGTAATGTGGTCATATCTCCTTAATAAGTGGACCAATAAGGGTCATATTTTGTGGGTCGACAGAAAACATGGAGGGGAACAACTTTTAAGAAGGACCAATTCCCAAACTATGTCCTTTACTATGCCAACCGGACTCCAAATTTCGGGGGAGTAATTTTGGAGGGAAATTTTCTACTCCCCAATCCTATAAATAAGAGTATTCACTTCCATTCAAGGGGGTTGAAGAAGGTGCAAGAAGGGCTGTGCTGGAGGATTGAGTTCTTGAAGTTCTTTTTATTTTATATTTTCTTTTTATTTAGTTTTATTATGCTCTATTCTTCCCCTTTCAACTCTAATACCCTTCACATGGAGGGTTAAAACCTTTGAGTGATCGGGGAAGGGGGAGTTTATCTTTTGTAATGTCGGAGTTTTGTGCTTAAATGTAAAACCTTATCTTTCTTTTGAATGACATCTATTCTCAGTGTTTCCCAATTGTCTTAATGCGATCGTGTTTTGAGTTTGGTGTATTCATTTTTAATAGCTTTGGTTAAAGACTTTTTATCTCCCTCTGCATAGTGCAATTTGTCTCGATCGAGCAGATTGTGTTAGGTGGTGAGTGTCTAACGATCATTGGCACATGTGTGGAACCAGTAAACTTTTTCTAGAGTTATAGGGAGCAACAATTCCTGATCGGGACTTGCCTTAGTTGTTTAGTAATTGTTTATGAACTTCCATGCACATAGGAGTGAGTTCAATTTTCTTCTTTAACCAAGGGTGATAGATAACTCGATCGAGGAGTCTTTCATTTGTCATTAAAAAGGAAGAGAGGTGAGATGATCTTTGTGACTATGATGAAATTAAAAAAGGTTATCTTACCCTGACCCCATCACTCTCTTCATCCATTAGCTTTCAACCTTTCTTTTCAATTTCTTTCTTTATGTTTTTTGAACTCAAACAACTGTCAAAAAGAACCTCTTCTTCTCTCTTTAATTTAAGTGACAAACGTAATTGTTGTGAACTCCTCTCTAGAGACAACTTAGGTTACCCACTTTTCTACATTTTAACTTAGGTTTTATTTGTTTTTGTCACACCCCACAATAGGCACGTGTCAAAACTTGGCGTCGTTGCCGGGGAGGTTGTGCCAACAATCTAATTCTAACATTTTCTAAATATTTTCATTTATTTTATTTTAAAAAATCAAAAAAAAACATGATGTATGACAACTGCAATTATTCTTCTTGGATTTATTACTCAAGGTTTCAGGGAAAAATTGTTCATAATTACGAGGAAGCCCTCTTTTGAAAGCTTGATGAACTCACTATTTTGGCCAAGCAAATGATTAATGGCCATGTCACAGGTATCTCGCTTCAAGAACTGATGGACATGGTGAATCAAGTCAACATTGATTATCAAAGATTGAAGTCCTTAGAGAAGGTTACATTGGATCAAGAACCTCAACCAGAACCTAAACCTGATCCATTGGTGGAAGTATATTCCCCACTCATCCTTGATGTTGAAGAACCAGTAAGTACCGGAGATCAACAAGATCTGAATGAGTTCTGGAAGGAGTGTGAGGAACTACTTGATCCCCCAGTTCCTCATAATGTATAATATCTATCATCATTGAAGGAATACACCACCAACGTGGTTGAATTTGAAGATAATGTTGAGGAGCCTGACTACCCTCCTCCATCTGCTACCACTCTACTTCAAGAGGAACTTCCCACTGAAGAAGAAAAAGAAGCCGAGAAACCTCAGGGAGATGATCTTTTCTTGAACTCATTATATTCTAATTTTATTGAATCTGAATTGAGTATCACCTCCCCTTGCTTGAAATTTTCAGATTAGGACAACTCATGTATTGTGTTGGCAGATAAAGAAGAAAAGGAAGATGCGCTTAAAGAGGAACAGTTGGAGCTCCCCAAACGTGTTAAAGAAGAACATATGAAGCTCCCAGAACATGTTGACCATTTATTGGAGGGAGTTCAAGAGGTAATCCAAGTGGATTTGGAAAAGGAAAAAAGTGATGAAAGATGATTACTTTGAAACGGAATAATTCGATATTGATTCTTCATGCTTTAACTTTGTTCAAATGGAATTAAACTCTAACATTTCCTTTGATTTTTTTAATGATACAGCATACCTTCAGAAATCACTGGAGCATGAAGAGGTGGCTGTGAAATTGGAAACCAAGAAATATGGGGACTCATTATTTGTCCTAGCCCCACCAAGAAAATTTTATCTTATTATACTAGGGGTGGATTTGGTGTACTATACCCATGGTGTCCCCAACAAAAAGGATGAAGCACATGATGTGAAGAAGAATTTTTGTTGGTTCATAAAGAAACTCAACACACCTTCAGATTGGGGATAACCAACTGAAACTGCCCATCTGGAGGTAGTCAAAACCCAGGGCCCACTTGGGGGATTAAACTAAGATCTATCCTTATTTTCTCATCCTATTTCTATTTTCATTTTTTTAATAAATTTCTTATGTTTTCTTTTGTTCTTTTTCTTGTAGGTTTTTAGTGTGAAACACTTAGGATCTTAACTCAATGTTGCATTACCAATAAATCAGGTTGTACCTATCCTTTACACTTGTTTGCTGCTATGATTCATTCTAAAATCTACTTACATGTTAAATCCACTTGAATGCATTGAGGACACTGCATCATTTAATTGTGGGGGAGGGAACCTTTTTAGTTTTGGATTTTCATTTTTTGTTTGTTTAAAAAAAATGTGTGTGTTTCAAATTTTTGTGTGTTTATTTTTCAATTTTTGGTGTGTTTTTTAAAATTTTGAGCTGAAATGATTGTCATTGCTATTTTTGAAACCCATGTCATTGAGTGAACCAATTTATTCCATGAACTGAGCTTAAATGAATGCTGAAAATGATTTTGTTTCAAGTTCAATTCTTTGTGAATTTCATGAAAAGTACTCAGGTTTTTGAATCCCATGCCACATATCACTGTGATTATCTTTGAAATCATTTTCCTGTGAGGCTTCTGAACCATTATTTTTATATTCTTTTCATTCACCTCACTTCTTGAGAGAACCAGACTATGCTTGTTTTAACCAGAATTTGATTCATTCCTTTCGAAACTTGAGGGTTTGGGGTACATGTGTTTTAAATGATTGAGGTGTTTTTTTTATTTGAAATCCCTCTTTTCAAGATAATCCCTTTCATTCTGGCCTACCTTGTAAATTAATCCTTGTATCCCATAGAAGCCATGAACAGCCTGTTAGGTTAGCCACATTACAAGCCAATTCTCCCTTTCCAACCTTCTCTTGAAGTGAAATTGCATGATCTAGTTGAACTTAAGTGTTGGGGAAGCTGTCTTGTGTTGTGCTACCTCATTTGGTGAATCTTTGGGTGGAAAATAAAATGTTGAAGAGATGTGTGTGCTGATGAAAAATCATTATGTTGAAAGCTATGCCTTTTCTGGAGCTTTCATGATAAAAGAAGTTGTGCCTTTCTGGAGCTTCACATGGAGGAAGAAAGTTGTGCCTTTTCTGGAGCTTTCAAGAAAATCATGCTTAAGAAGATTGAAATTTTTGTTGTAGAAATTCTGAGCTGTTTGAACATTTCTTGATATTTCATGATGATGGAGCTGAATTTCTAATAAGTGGACTGAGGAGGATACCATACTTGAGTGAAAATTAGAATTGTGCAATTTTTCTTCAAAAAGAGCCAAGCCTTCCTCATTCTGCCTCAGAATTTTTCACATAAAAATCCTACCAACCAAAATCCACAGAACAACCATGCAAATTCCTCCTGATAAACAAATTTCATTGACTCAAATCGGGTGGAGAATTAGGATTTTGTCAAACCTATGGTGACCCTTGCATTGGTTTGGATGAGAAAAAACTTTGTTGAAAAGTGATATTTGTGAGATGAGAGAAAATTAATGTGAGGTAGGTGTCTTGTGTGCATGGGAGGAGAAATAAAGAGGAAAAATATTGAATGATCTGATTCAAGAATTTGGAATAACGGTTATGGATGAGGCATGATAAATTTTATTTCTTGGTGTGGAATTGGTGGATCTAAATGGCATGTGTTTCGAATTTGGTTTGATTTGATTTTGATTTTGACTTGTCCGGGAGTCCAAGTGCTAAGTGTGGGAGAATTGATAGAGATAATATTTTCATAATTTTTCATATGTGTTTCAATGATTTAACCCCTTCCAATTAATCAATTTGATCTGATTTGCATCATTTTAGTATTTTGGTGAATTATGGGCTTAATTGTGGAAATTGGTTAATTCTAGAAATTTAGCAGTTTTGTGGAGCTTCTGTATTTCGGGAATATCTTTTATATTTTTGATAAAAATTGTATGATTCATTTTTTGTAGGATTTCTATGATCGTGGGATTAATTTTATCATTCTGGACCCAAAGCTCAATCCATCATTCAGAAGCTCAAATTCAGCTCACAAACCAGGCCTCGAAAACTGTGTGCAGATTTGGAAGGTTCTAATTCTGAGATTGTATCTAGAAGAGGACCGCTCCAATGGAGCTGATATTCAACAGTGAGCTGTAATAGGAATTAATGAACATCTTTCATTAAGTATGCCACGTCTGAATCTGCTTTTTAAATGTCTTAAAGTCATGGGAAGTTGGAGTTGTGGAAGACAAAGAGTCACCTGGACAGAATTAAATATCCGGAGTAATGTGGTCATATTTCCTTCATAAGTGGACCAATAAGGATCATATTTTGTGGGTCGAGAGAATACATGGAGGGGAACAACTTTTAAGAAGGACCAATTCCCAAAATATGTCATTTACTATGTCAACCGGACTCCAACTTTCGGGGGAGTAATTTTGGAGGGAAATTTTCTACTCCCCAATCCTATAAATAAGAGTATTCACTTCCATTAAAGGGGGTTGAAGAAGGTGCAAGAAGGGCTGTGATGGAGGATTGAGTTATTTAAGTTCTTTTTATTTTATATTTTCTTTTTATTTAGTTTTATTATGCTCTCTTCTTCCCCTTTCAACTCTAATACCCTTCACATGGAGGGGTAAAACCTTTGAGTGATCGGGGAAGGGGGAGTTTATCTTTTGTAATGTCGGAGTTTTGTGATTAAATGTAAAACCTTATCTTTCTTTTTAATGACATATATTCTCATTGATTCCCAATTCTCTTAATGTGATCATGTTTTGAGTTTGGTGTATTCATTTTTAATATCTTTGGTTAAAGACTTTTTATCTCCCTCTGCCTAGTGCAATTTGTCTCGATCGAGCAGATTGTGTTAGGTGGTGAGTGTCTAACGATCGTTGGCACATGTGTGGAACCAGTAAACTTTTTCTAGAGTTATAGGGAGAAATAATTCCTGATCGGGACTTGCCTTAGTTGTTTAGTAATTGTTTATGAACTTCCATGCACATAGGAGTGAGTTCAATTTTCTTCTTTAACCAAGGGTGATAGATAACTCGATCGAGGATTCTTTCATTTGTCATTCAAAAGGAAGAGAGGTGAGATGATCTTTGTGACTATTATGACATTACAAAAGGTGATCCTACCCTGACCCCATAACTCTCTTCATCCATTAGATTTCAACCTTTCTTTTCAATTTCTTTCTTTATTTTTTTTGAACTCAAACAACTGTCAAAAAGAACCTCTTCTTCTCTCTTTAATTTAAGTGACAAATGTAATTGTTGTGCACTCCTCTCTAGAGACAACTTAGGTTACCCACTTTGCTACATTTTAACTTAGGTTTTATTTGTTTTTTTCACACCCCATGACAGGCACGTGTCATACCTCATGTGGTACCTATCTCTATTCCCAATGCAGACAATGATGCCTTGTTTTGAGGAGACTTTATGTGGCTTATTCAGACATTACAGGGAGATTCATGCTCTTCCCTTCTATGGGATAGTTGACTAGGGAGTTCCAACAGCATCATCTTTTCGGTGGATGGAGGACCATAATATGTAGAGTTATGGCTCAATATTTTTGTGTCTATATTTAATCATCTAGATACACCTCTTAAGAGTATAGTGAAACTCGCTAATTATATGTTGAGAGGATCTACCAAACATTGGTGGGATATTCTAAATCAAGCTGGTCAATATCAGAAAGTGATGTGGAGGGACTTCAAGTCAAACTTATTCAATTATTTCTTTTCATAGACCCTGATGAATGATGGTTCTAGGGAGTTCATGAACCTACAAGAGGGTTTGATGAAATTTAGGGACTATTCAAATCATTTTATATAGCTTCATCACTTCATGTTTATCTATACTTCTCATGATCCAGTGAAAATGAGACAATTTGAAGATGTTCTAAGGAAACCTATTCATTATCAGGTGAATTTTTTCCAGTTGAAGAGTATTTTAAAAATTGAAACAATCCCTTAATACTAAGAATAACCTAAGGGAAGTAGATGGTGTGAGCCAAGGAGGTTCAGAACCCATACAAAGTAGTGGTTCTACTAGCGCTCAGAAGCAATGGTTTGAGACTGCATGCATGAGTAGCGGTATCCATATGACACCCATATATAGTTATGTAGTATGTCACTAGGGTGGGAATCCTGGGAATAAGATTCCCCAGTGTCCCAGAGACCCTGATGAGTTTCGAGCCTATGGCATATTGGGTCATCTTCAATGAATCTGCAGGACATTCCCATCTATTTCGAGTGGGAGAGGATTCGTGCTAGCTCCACCTTCAGGATAACATTTAGTAACACCTCACTAGGTAGGTAGCTGAAGTACTATTGTTCATTCAATAAGAGGATGAGGTCATGGTAATGGTAGCTAGACTTTATATATATAGTTCTAGTAGAGCAGACCCACTCCTGGTAGTTAGGTTATAGCATAGGTCTATGGATCAGGCCCTATCAATTCAGTGTAGCCTATACCAGAGGAGTGGGACATTGGGAAATATACTATTTGAGGTACTATTCTAGTGGCCTCTACTATCATTTCTTACTTTTTGATATAGGTGTATCAAATTCTTTCATATTTGTGTCTGTTGTGGAGAGACTCATACTTCATGTTGAGTGTTCCTATGGTGTTATGATACTTGATACACCTTTGGGTATATGATCAGAAAGAGTATTCTAGTTCAAGGATGGTCCTCTTGTGGTAGGTATCCATTTTTTATTATATAATCTATTTTTCCTCAATATAATAGGCTTTTATGTCATTCTCTGTATGGATTTATTGGTTCCCTATCAAGCCAATGTGGATTGTTATCACTGCAGGGTGTTGTTTACATCACCAGAGGGTAGTTTGTATATTCAAAAGGGTGTGTGAGATTTCTTGGATGGTAGAGCTAGACCAGAGCATCTCAAGCTAGGTAGAGTGACCACCCAAATTGTTAGCATTTACATGGAAGAATAAGGACTATATCAAACTGATTTTCCACTTGTAGTTGATCAATTCAGGGATGTATTCCCCAACAAATTTTTAGGACTACATCTAGAGATAGGGGTATACTTTACTATCTAGCTAGTGACTGGAGTTGTAAAAGTATCCATTCATCCTTATAGGATGGCTACTACTGTGTTTTATGAGCTCAAGTGGCAGCTAGAGGACTTATAATTCAAGAGTATTATATGGAACAGTACCTCTCCCTGGGGTTCGTTAGTCCTTTTCACTAAGAAGGTAGATGGAACCATAAGGATTTATGTGTACTACCAGAAGTTGAATCGACTTAAAGTGAAAAACCTGTATCCCTTACCTCATATAAATGATATGTTCGGCCAGCTCAGATGAGCAAGGTTATTCTAGAAGATTGACTTAAGATCAGGATATCATCATGTTCAAGTTAGGCCTTCAGATATTACATGTATGGATTTCCATAGTCGGTACATCTTATATGAGTATCTCATTATATTTTTTGGTATTACGAATGTGATTTCCATCTTTATGGATTTGATGAATAGGGTTTTCCATCCCTATTTGGATTACATTTTCATGGTATTCATATATTAAATCTTAGAGTATTCTCAAACTCAGATCAACCATGCCACTCATCCTGAGATTTTTTTAAATACATTGAGAGAGCACCAGCTACATGCTAATCTCAATAAATGTCACTTCTGGATTATAAAGATACACTTAATGGGTCACATTATCTCAAAGGTAAGAGTTTTCGTTGACCTGGAGAAGGTGATAGATGTGGTTACCTGGGAGTATCCCAATAACATATTTGACATACGGAATTTCATGGGGCTAGATGGTTACTACAAGCATTTTATATAGGACTTATCATGCATAGAATCCCCTCTTATGGGATCGAATAAGTTGGGTGTGAAATATATGGTCTTAATCCTATAAGATATCCTTAAATAAGCTATAAGGGAGATTGAATTCAGCACTAATCCTGATACTTCTAGAGCTAGGAAGAAGCTATAATGTCTATTGTGACACAATAGGTGTCGATTGAGGAGCAGTTCTGGTGTAGGAAGATATAGTCGTTGAAAATGGGTCATGGAGGTTGAGGCCTCATGAGAGTAATTACTCGATGCATGATCTCAAGTTGGCAGTTGTTGTTCACGCCTTGTGGTGTTAAAGGAATTAAGTACTGGGCAAGAGTTTTTTGGTGTTTACAAACAAAAAGATCCTCAGGTATATTCTTACACAGTGAGACTTAAATCTCAAGTAGTAAAAATGGGTATAATATATACAATCATTTGGCTTGAAGCTAGCCTATATGGCTGGAAAAGGCAAAGTTTTTGTTGAAGATCTGAGTAGGAGAACTCAGATATAGGTAGTTCAAGATCCCATTTGTGAATATAATATTATGTATCTTCTTTCTGAGATGCACATAGAGGTTCCAGACCATCAATGATAGTATGTACTTTCATCGCTATCAATGACCTCTTTACTTATAGAGAAGGTAAAGAGGAGTTAGTTTTCATATTCTAAAGTCTTGGTCCTATGGGAGAGTATTTCAGGTAAGGACCCGCCTCCATATTGGAATATAGATGATGAATACATCCTATATATACATGGGCATATCTAGGTTCCCATATATATGTGAGTAGAGCTTATGTGTGAGTCACATGCTTCACAGTGGGCTTTTCACACAAGTATATTCATGATGTATCATGATATATGATGATAATATTGGTGTCCCGGGATGAAGCATTAGATATCAAGTTTTATCACTAGTCATTCCACCTATCAGCAGGTGAAGGTGAAGAACCAGTGACTTTTAAGATATCTACAGTCATTTCCAGTCCTAGAATGTAAATGGGAGGAGGTTGTGATGGAATTCGTCGTCGTCTTATGGAGGTCTCCTCAAGGTACTGATGCATTTTGGGTAGATGAAATTATCTCACTTACTTTCTATCTGGGATACCTTCTCAGTTGATGAGCTGAGAAGATTTTATGTCTGTGATATTATCTAACTACATGGGGTCCCTCATACTATCATTTTAGATAGGGACACTCATTTCACATCAAGGTTCTGTTAGGGTTTGTAGAAGGATATGGGTACATAGGTTCTTCTAAGAACAATCTTTTACCCTCAGACCGATGGTCTGTCAAAACGAACTATACAAGTTCTAAAGTAAATACTCTGAGCATGTGCCCTTGATTTCTACAGTTCTTCAGAGAAGCATATCCCTCTCGTTGATTTATTCTACAAGAAAAATTATCAGGATGTGGTTCATATGGATACTTATGATTCCCTATATGGTAGGTCATTTCTTTCACCCGTGTAATAGTTAAAGGTAGGATAGGCAATGCTACTGGGTCCTCATCTCATTTAGGAGACTTTAGAGCTAGTTCTACTAATCAAGAAGCATATTTCTACTGTTCAGTATAGACATAAATCTTATATCAATTGTCATTGATGACCTCTATATTTTGAGTTTTGGGATCATGTATACCTATGAGTATCACCAAAACTTGGGAATAGATGGATATAGAGGCAAGGGAAGATTTCGCCAAAAAAATTGGTTGTTTAAGATTTTGGAGAGAGTCAGGCCGGTAGATAATCAGTTGGTATTACCTCATAGGTATCGCTCCATGCACTACGTCTTCCACATTTCATAGATTTTCTGATATCATGTCAAC
This sequence comes from Viscum album, assembly GCA_963277665.1. Taxonomy (NCBI): domain Eukaryota; kingdom Viridiplantae; phylum Streptophyta; class Magnoliopsida; order Santalales; family Viscaceae; genus Viscum; species Viscum album. The sequence continues at coordinate 581,590,637 of OY728144.1, forward strand.
CCCTCTCATACTTTTGATCGAAATGATGTTGATCTTGATGGTGATACTTGTTTTGAGGAGTATTTCATAAGAATAATTGATCGAATCATGAAGTCTCTCAGAGGTCGGTCTATCACTTTAGTATGGGTGTTATGGAAGGATGACTGGGTATAGGATGATACATGGGAGTGGAAGGCCTATGTACATTCTCAGTGTCTGGAATTGTTCTCAGATTAAGTGCTTTTTCCCTTGGAAGTTGAACTTGGGGACGATTTCCTTTAAGGTGGGGAAGATTGTAAAAACCCCATTTCTCACTCAGGTATGGATCCTTTTAAATTCAGTCTAATTATTTATTTTGGACCAAATATGGATTCTCTATGAGGTTATAAAGGTTTTTTGGGTGTTTGGGTCTTGTTTGGAGTTTAGAACCCTAGAAGGTGGAGAAAAACACTGGGTTGCATGGTTAGTAGAAACCATGTGATCAAACCCACACGGTCTCTCCTAACTGTGAAGGGATGTACATTGGGGTGAATTAAAGAACATGGTTTAACCTAACTATGTGATAGGGGCCACACACCCATGCGAAATGTATATAGTTTTTAATAGAGGATATTCACACAGTTTCCCCACAGTTTCCCTAATTATGTGGCCTAACCAAAGGGTTTCCCTCCTTAAGTAGTGGGTGGTCCGCAGTTGGTGAAAAATTTGGCTAACCATGCAGCCAAACCATGCGACCCAAGAAAATTGGAAAAAGTTTCCATTTTATTATAAAGAAATGTTTAATTCAGCCTCTTTCCTCCTTGGTTCATTCCAGAGGATAGTAAGGGATCTCTTCTCCCTTTTTGAATCTCTCAAGTCCCTTTTGATAGGTTAGGATCTTGTTCATCTATTTGAGCTCCAATTTGATCCATGTTCATCACATTGGATGCACATCAGTAAGATCTTGATTCCTTTTTAGTCATTCCTTTTTTTCTCTTTATCTCGATAGAGTTATCGAGGTGTAGGATCTTATGCCATTTTGTTAGGAAATTCATTCATTATTCCAATTTAATCCAAGCCAGACTGAACTAAAGGCTGATAATAGAAAAGTAGAGTTGTACGAGTATGTGGTAGGTATTCTATAAATTATCCCTCAAATTTTGATGTTTAATAATTTTTTTCACTATGCCGCATGCCAATTTCACTATGCATTGACCATAAATTGTAATTGCCTTAATTTGGTTTCCTAGATTGGAACCTAAATACTTGTTATAATTAAACCTCTTATTAAGATGGATAACCTAGGAGTGATCAGTCCCTTTGGGTGTTCCTCACAATATTCCTAGTTTTCCCTTCAAGATATTATGCCCGAAACACCAAATGGTGTGTTTGGACTTAAATTAAAATGATGATATCATGTTGATATGGAATGAAAGTAGTCTCATAGAATGTCTATTTCCCTTGAAAATTTTAATGAATTGAATTCAAGTGATTGGTGGTCCCACATCACTTGCTTAAATGGAAAATGGTTACGCCATTTTCATTATTAAATTTAAATAAGAAATGAATTATACATTGGTCTGTATTAAAGATAGTGGTTATTTATCAATGATAAGTCATAAGGGAATGATGGAACTTACTAATTATAATGAATGGGAATGACAGCCCTTGTGAATTATAGTGAATGGGCACGACATTCCTTATGAATTTATTATACCAAATGGGCATGACGACCCTCTATAAATAAATTAAGTGGGTATGATGACCCTAGTTATATCTAAATGGGAATGGTGACACTTATGTAAATGTGATAATATACAGGCATGGCTTCCCTTATGATACTATATGGGAATAGAATCCCTTGTGATACAATATGGACATGTAATACCTTCTGATACTTTACAGGCATGTCGTCCCTTATGATACTATATAGGCATGGCATCCCTTGTGATACTATATGGGAATGGCATCCCTATGATACTATACGGGCCTGGAATCCCTTGTGATACTATATAGGAATGGCATCCCTTGTGATATTACTATGATACTAGGAATAGTGTCCCTTATAAATGTGATATTGGGTATTATGACCCAATATACTTATTCAGATTTATTCTAACATTGGATAAAGAAGGTAGTGTCATTTTGGTTTCCTTTCAGGAACTAGAGTCGGACTATTTATAGTTTTATTATTACTTTACGTTGTTATACCTATATACTTCCATATTTTATACATAAACTGGATATTTATAGACATCGTAGGTGGTGGTCTACTAATATTTATCTCACACCCTATATGGGGTGACTATGGTACCCGAGAAGGCTTCATTCTTGCTAGTGTAGATAAGGCGAAGCTTCCTCTTATGAATGTGTGACATTCTAGCATGTCTTAGGATGAAGCATGGTAGAATATGACCAGGCTGGAGCTCGGGGTGTTGGATAGACTTTTTGTAATTTTTGTACCTTTTTATATAGTACTACTACCTACTACCTGTATCCATGTTTTCTTGCTTTATAGATACATGACATACATTATCATCCTTTTTTATATGATTTAGTTTCTAATTACCAGTTGATCATTATTGCTTGGTTGTTTATATCTGCTTCTATTGTACCATCTGGTTATATTATTCTTATGTTATTTATATTTTGATTGTACCATTATGCTACTCTAGTAATGAGGGAATAGTCTCCCCCACAGACACACCCAAGTCCCTCACTGCTAGTCATCAACCTTTGGCATTTGGGGAGATATGCTTGAGGCCATGTGTCCAACAGAGCTCGGGGCACTGTTTAGTGGGATCCGGGTCCAAAACGTCAAAAAAGGGATGGTTGAGAAATCATTTGTGAAAGGACTGATGATGTACCTTCTTTTATGATTTCCATGTCCATCCTTTAAAATTCTAAGAATATTTTATCCATCAAAATTCTCATCATTGATAAAGTTATAGGATCCTTTCTGCATAGATTATCTTCTACTTTATTTTCTTTACCAGGATGGTAGTGAATTAAGATGTCTTAATCCTTGATGATATTTAACCATCTTCATTAGCGCATATTAATCTCCTTATGTGTGAATATATATTTTAGGATCTTGTTATTAGTATATATCTCACACTTCTCCCAATAGAGATTATGCCGCCAAATTTTCAACGTGAAGATCATAGCCTCTGACTCCATATCATGTGTGGGATAGTTTTGTTCATGTACTTTTATCTTCCTTGAGGAATAGGCTATTAAATTATCATTTTTCATAATTACATATCCTAATACATTCTTTGAATAATAACTGTATACCAAAAATATCTCCTCACTTTTTGGTAGTGTATGTACTGGTACAATGATAAGAATCTTCTTCAACTCTTTGAAGCAGTCATCACATTCACTAGTCCAGACAAACTTTACTCTATTACAAGTCATCTTGGATAATGGGTTTGAAATTCATGAGAATTTCCTCAAAACTCCTTGATAATACCCAGGTAGACCAAGGAAACTATGGATCTCTATTGCAGATGCTAGTCTGGGCCACTCTTCAATTGCCTTTGTTTTAGAAGGGTCCACAGATATTCCTTTGTTTTTGATAACATGCCCCAACAATGATACTTTATCCATCCAAAACTCACTTTTACTATAATTTTCATATATTTTCTCCCATAAAAAATTCTTTATAATAGTATTAAAATGCTTCTCATGCTCCTCCTTTGTCTTAGAGTATACTGGGATACCATCTATAAACACTACCACAAATTTTTTGAGGTAATATCTAAATAATCTATTCATTAAGTCCATAGAAATTTTTGGAGAATTAATGAGTTCGATGGGAGTCACTATGAACTCATTGTTTCTATACCACATTTGAAAGGTAGTTATGGGAATATCTTCCTTCCTCACCTTTAATTGGTGATATCCTGGTTGAAGATCTGCCTTAGAGAAATATTGGGCTCCGCATAGTTGGTCGAGAAAGTCATCTATCTATGGTGAGGGATAATTTTTCTTTATCATGATTATGTTGAGATCATGATAATAAAAGAAGAGGTTCATTGATCCATCCTTATTCTATAAGAATAGGATTGAAACACCCCATGGTGAACCACTCAGGCATATAAAACCCTTGTCTAGATTCTCTTGTAAATGATTATTCAGTTCCTCCAACTCAATGGTGGCTATACTATAGGGATTATTTGGTATAAGAAGAGATCCTATTATAAGATCAATTGATAACTCAACCTCTCATTTAGGAGGAACACCAAGAAATTCTTTAGGGAACACATTAGTGTATTCCCTCACAAAGGTAATGTCTTCAAGCATGATCCTCTCCTTTGCCTCAATCATTTGAGCTAAATATGATTTATTATAAGGTAATAATATTCACAATTGAGATGATGATTCTAAAGAAGATTCATCCTCCTCCTTACACTTGTACAGAATTGGGGGATGCCACATATTTGAAGAGTGATCTCCCTTTCCCAACAGTTGATGTTGGATTTGTATAAAGATACTCAATCCATTCCCAATATAACATCAAACTCTATCAAAGGAAGTAAGATCAGATTTTTTGGGAGGTTCAGTCTACAAACATTAACTGGGGAGGAGTTATATACTATATATGTAATAATTTATTCATCATATATTCTCATTGATAACTCAAGATTCATATTTTGAGGTGGTTTTTTAATATTTCTACTAAACTTTCAAGATATAAAAGAATGAACATAATTAGAATCAAATAGTATATTATTTATTTTGGAATGAATAACCAACATACCTATCACCAAATCATTTTTGGGCTCCACCTCAGTAATAGTGATAGTATATCGCCTTCCTTACTTCCATGGAGGTTTTTGTTGTTTATTGTCTCTGAAAACCTTTAGCTTAGGGAATTGGCTCGTATAAAACCCATGTTTATTGTAGTTGAAACACTTCACTATAGGCTGAGTGTTGATCATAAATTTCCTTTATTCTTTCACATTAGTGGGATTCTTCAAATAGCTTCAAAAATAATTATCCTTATTCACTCTCTTTCACATTTGAAACATCTCTTAGATCCCTTTAGATAGTTCCTAGAATTATTCTTTCTACATTTTTGACATGTAGGACGTTGTGTTTTCTTTCCTTAATGGGATTTACCTGTTAATCCTCCTATATTAAACTATATTTTCCTCTTTTTATGTCTAAGTCCATGAGACCACTGAGAGTCTCTTATCTATATTTCAAACTTAAGGTCCCAACAGAAAATCTCTTCATAGCTATCAAAGTATCGAATCACCGAGGATTTTCATAGACTCAAATTTAATCCAATAAATAAGTGAACCACATTACTTTTAGTATTCATGAGAAAAATATAGGAGTATTGTGCAAGCCTTTTGAAGTTTTCCTTCTACACCCTGATAGATTAATCTTCCTTTTTATTAGTTTCTAGGAACTCCCTCTCTATATTAATATAGAGAGTTCAGGGAAAATATTTATTGAAAAAAAATTCGTAAATGATTCTCATTCCATGGAATCAATTTCCTCCTTAGATTTTGTGTTTTTTATCAGTTTCTACCACTGATCAGCTTCCCCATTAAAATTATAGACCACCAATATGACTTTCCCTTATTTTAATCATTTAAGGATAGATAATATCTTCTCAATTGAGTTAATTCAATGTTACATGATGATGGGATCAGAATATCCACAAAAGATAGGAGGCCTTTGTCGCATAAAGGATTTGACTAAAACATTCACTTTCGTAGGATAAGGAGTGAGTTCCACATGATTCAAGTTATTATTCATAACTTGATCAAGTTGATCCAGTACTATCATGAATTTTTGGGCACTCGTTCTCATTAGGTTTGGCATCTCATTAGGTAAATCTTCACATTTCCTATCACATTTATTTTTGGAACGGGTTCTCCTATTTCACGCCATTAACTAAATAAAATAAAATAAAATTAGTGGGATTGAATAATTATCTACTGATCATATAAAAAGTAAACTATGAATATAGAAGGAATAAAAAATAAATGAAAATTATATCCTAACTTATGATTCCAAAAGTTTCAATCTTGGTTATCCATGGTGATGGAATTATCCCTAGGATTCTTACTAAAGTTTTCTAGTCCTGGTCCCCAAAAATAACTAAACCATGCTCTGATACCAAATATAGATACCCTATCCTCTTACACGTATTATTACATGATTTAAAGTATAATTATCCTATAAATACAAACCAAGGATCAACAAGTATAGTGTCTTTGGAATATTAGGTACATAATTATAAAATATGAAACTAGTTAAAACATAGTTTTATTAATATTTATAAACACCTCTTAAATTACTTTGATCTCCTACATCTACATAGTATAACTCAAGGAATACATAGACAAAATGGGTGCATTAAAAAGCCCAGTAAGGGGGTAAACATGGGAATGAAGCATAACAAATGATTTAGAAGGCACAAAATGATAAGATAAAAGGAATGATCATAAATAAACATATTTAAGAATAAAATATATAAAATGGAATCATATAATAATGTAAATATTTTAATGTGGAAAAAATATATAACAGGACATAAACATGAGTCAAGGATAATTGCCAATACTATATCACATGTTGGACAAGTCCTATAACAGATTAGGTTTACTCCCTAATCCCATACATAGCATCTCATGAGACTAAATATTACCCATTGAATTGCGGAACTATCTAGGAACACCCATCATAATATTTTCATGAATATTTTTTCCACAATAATAAATCAAACATAAAGAATAAACATAAGAGTTTCCCATGGAATGAAATGAGCATCGTAATCATATCATAAGGCATAACCAAAGGGTGTACCATAATGGTATCCATGAAAAATGTATTCAAATCATAATTTTACATTAATAAATTAACAATAATAATATATTATGATAAATTATGTCTAAATAAAGTGAAAACATGTAAAAAGAGTGGTTACGTAACCTTGGAAATGTTTCTCTTAAGCTGGGTTTTAAAAGAAGAGGTAAAGAGTCTTTAAAAGGGGTAAGATAATAATAATTTGCATAAAACCAGAAGGGAACTAAAATGGTTTTTCAAAATAATAAGGATTTTTTTATAAATTGTAGTATTTTTAAAACATTTCGTTGAGTGTCACTTTAAAAGAGACAAAGAAATTAGAGAAGTTCCCTATAATCGGCTTTTCGAAAGGAATTAAGAATGGAACCTTTAATACATGTAGATCCCCATAAAATAAATATTAAATAAACATGGTATATAATTATGAGACATATATAAAGAATATAGAATAATTATACAAGAAAAATTGAGTGATAAAATGAATAAGATATAGAGGGGATATAACTTAAGGGAAATATGGTGGTTTGAAAATGTCCCTTACCTTATGTACAAATGTGTTCTACACTTGCACTTAATGTCCTAGATAATCAAATTAGATTAATTAATAATTTAATTCAGAACCTATTAAACATATAATTTATTTATTATAATTTTATTAACATCATTTATGGCCATTTTGATGAGTTATACAGTATAATTCCATCATTCTGAAAGTGTTCAATTCATGGTTTCATGGTGGGTTCGCTTGTGTAAAATTATGAAAGTTATTTTAAAATGGTAAAAATTCTCTAGAAGTTAAATTATATGATATTCATGTACTTAAATAAGTTTAAATGGTACCATTTATCATTTATTTTTCTGGTATAATGATAATGAATTTGATAGAACATTAATGATAATTGTTTAGTTTATTTTTTGCAGTTTCTTCGACCATCACGAACTAGTTTTTTTTTATTGAATATTATGTTTATATATTGGTTCCAAAACATGAAAAAAGTTATAATATACATATTAAAATCTTTTTTAACCAAAATAATATTATTATGACTAGCCTTGAAGTTAGTAATGGGAAAAAATCATTGTCCACGGTGATGGTAAACCGCCATAATTTGGACAATGATTTCGTTTCTTTAAATAAGAGAAAATGAGAAAAGAGGTGGAGAGAAGATATTATATTAGAAATATAAAAATTAATTATATACATGATACTATATTTATTATTATTTTATGGATGGAGTATATTATGAGAAGGTAGAAGAAAAAAATAAATTAAAAGAGATGGTTTGAGAAAGTTACCTCTTGAATATCACCTCCATGAAGAACCCCTTAAGGAACTTTAAATTGATATTTTGATCAAAACAGTAGCTATTGAATGTGGGGAAGAGGATTGGTAAGGTAATTGTATAGAATATTTAAAATATACAAGTATTGGAAGGTGTGAGGATAAGGGGTGGTGAGGGGTGGTGTTTATAGGGGGAGGGGTGTTTTTTATTATTATATTCATTAGTTTGTTATTTTTGATCAAGACTGTAAATAGTGTTGATTACTATGACTAAATGTAATAAATATTGAATTTGGGTTCTATATAATGGGTTCTTACATCATCCATGAATCACAAATTCATTTATTTAGTTTATAATATTAAATACTATAAATTATCGTATTTCACTATTCACCAAAAATTTAACTATTTTAGAAAAATACCGAAGATTCACCCTAACCATTTTTTGATATTTATATTTTAAAAATGTAATCTATTTTATGAAAATAATTTTTTAAATATGAAAAATTTAGTATTTAAATAAAATCATCATTTATTTGAAAAATACTGATTTTAATACTATAATCAATAATTTTGACCCTTTGAAAAATTAATTAAGGTCACATGAAACTATCTTGTAATTATAATACAACATAATATTAATTTATGAATTTATTTTATGAAAATTAATTTTAGTTTAAATTATTATATTAATTATAAAATTATAAATAAACATTTATTTTTTACAAAAAATACTAACACATAATTTATCACTTTTAAAACATTTATTTACTTGTACAGTGATATAAATATATCATTTTTTTATTTATAAGATACCTAGATTTTATTTTATACTTTTATAGGTGAGGTTACTATTCTAATGGATAGATTACTTTTCCAAATGGTTAGATTGCTATTCTATTGGTCATATATATAATGGTCATATAAGTTCCTTAATTTATATAAATACCACTTATTTCATTCATTTTTCATTCACTTATACTTTCTCTCAAGGTTTAATATTTTCATCTTAAAAATGAACATTATGTTTTATTTCTACATATTTTTACATGAGTGGGGTCATTCTAGTGGATCGAGCATATCCAAATTTTTTCATTCTTATTATTTTATTTTCTATTTATTCTCTTGCTATGATATTTAGAATTCTTATTGGTTTATTATATGAATAATGTATCATTCTTCATATATGAGAATAATTTTTTTATTAGGTTCTATATGTGATGTATGTTTTTTATGACATAATTCTAAGAAGGTATATTCCATTGGTAAAATTCTGAATTTTGGGTTATTATAATCAATCCCTCAACAAACTCGTGAATTTTATTATCCTCTAGTGATTTAAAATATTTTCAAGTAATGGTTTCATTTTTCCACTCTATGGTACTTAAAATAATTGAGAAAAAAATTAAGAAAATATGTCTTTATTTCTCTCTTTAGTCAGAAATCTATTTTTTTCCAAAACCATGTTTTCTAAAAATGTTTTCAAAAATGTTTTAGTATTATCCAAATGATTTATTAAATACATTTATACCCATGTTTTAATTTTTTTACAAAATGGTTTGAAAGGAATATTCTTATCATTTTCTAAATGAGGAACTTTTCTAACCTTTTTATAGTGTAAAAGGAATGTTCTTTTTAACTTATATGACATGTGTGGAATTGCATGTCATCATGACCATCATTTCTTTGAAGCTCCTATTAAAATTTTATAGGGTTATTTTTAAATAAAATGTTTTTATAATATTATATAAATTCATAGTTTTTTTTAAATTTGTTTCTCAAAATGAAAAGAATATTTTCCTTAAGAATGTTTTTAAGTATATTTTTATTGAATTTATATTAATCAATGATATCAACACTTTAATTTAATTATGATTCATTAGGGATATGTTGTATTGATATCAGCCTTATTCTTTTCTTGGATGATTTATTATTAGTTTAATTAAGTATGTATAATTTTATTACCATTCACCATTTTACTTGGAATGGTTTATGATTATGTTTATTAATTAAGGTAAGTATTAATATTTCATATGTTAGTTTTTTTAATACAAATTTTTATGTGCATTATGTTTCATCCTTTTTATATGATGAATGAATTTGACTTAGTAGGTTGTGGAAGTGGTCCTCTATATCCCCTTGATGCATCAGTAGGTCTCATGAGACAAACTAGATATGGTTTGTGCTAAGGCTATACCCATTTATATAGATATCTTGGAACGAGGCCTCGATAGTAATATTTTTTTTGGAACAAAGCCTTGGTGGTATATTTCATATTTCTATCATTATTCATTCCATCATTATAAATTCATTTATTGATATTCCATGTGATTATTCAATTTAGTTAGAATATCCATGGTTAAGTTTCATGCCCATGTGACTATTTATATGGAATTATTTGATGATCATTTATTCATACCATATTATTCTCTAGTTATTGATTAAATGGAATGTGTTTTATTTATTAACCTTTCCATATTGAATATTCCTTATTTATTCATATCTTCTATTGTACGCTTACCCTTACAGAGTATATGAGCTCACCCTTTTATTATTTTTTATTTTCCCTAGGATACTAGGAATTATTTTATGATTGATATGTAGGTATATAATAAGGGGAATAATGGTGTTCTCAAGAAAATAATTTTCTGTATTTTATGTTTTCAAATATAAATGTGATTCAATTGTGTATTTAATTTACCAAGACTACTAAAATATTTCCTCCATTTGGATTTGATTCCTTATATCTTTTTCTGACGTAATAAAGCAATCACTGGCTCTAGAATATTGGGGACAAGGTCACTGCACTTTCTAAGGTTTTTCTTATTCCTATTGGATTTGGAATCAATTTTTTTAGAGAGATTTTTTCTCATGATTGATCATTTTTTTGAAGATACATTCCTTGTATTTTTCTATGGTGAAACCATGTTACGTGAATTCTAAATAGTGGGGTATTATGCTTCGTATGACTTATTATTTGAGGTTTTTATTTTGGGTATTCTTGGATATGTTTAGAAAACTTATGGTTAAATAGTTTTATCATTTTAAGGATCATGGTTATTTTATTTGATGTTAGATCTTGTTGAGTGTTTCTTTGGGTTAGGTTATCTTGGGATATTCCATTTATCTTGCATTTTTCTTTGACCATAATTTTTGGGGGCATAAAGTGGCATAGTTGGGAGTTTTTGACACCCCTTGTGATATGGTGTTATTAATTTTATATTATTTTATCTTTTCTTGAGTTGTTTTGAGTTTCAGTTGGTTTTGGGATGAAATTTATAGTATTTTGTGCTTTTTTTGAGGATAATGGTTAGCCCACATGGTTAATAGTAACCATGTGGTACCTATATGGGTAAAACTGACATTTTTATAGTGATTTTTTCATGTCTTCCATGTCATTTTACAAACCAAGCAGATATCACAAGAAACCATACAGCCACTTTGGCCTAAGAGGAGGTTGTCTCATGGTTTGGGAAACTATGCGGCCAAAACATGCAGGTTGTCTGTATATAGGTAGTGGGATATGCATGGTTGGTGTATGGTTTAGAAAACCATACATATTTCCTAGGTATTTAATTTTTGGGAATTTCCCAAAATTTCCACTTTGAATTTAAGGGGTTTCACCCACTATTCTCCCTCATTCATGTTGTTCGACCCTTGGAAGCTGAAGAAGATCTCCATTGTCTTACTCCTCTTGATTCACGGCCTTCCTTTGGAATTTTTCAAATGAATCCAAGGTATTTAATTTTTGGTAATTTCCTTCACTCTCTCTTATCTCTTGGTTTTTGATTCCCCCATAAACCCTAGATATATTTTGGATAGTTTTATGGTTCTTAGTGGGTTTAATTTTGGGTTTTTTGTTGTATGGTGTTTGTAGAAATTGTTTATATCCCTATTGGTGTGGTATTCATTAAAGGTGACATGTTCCAAAGTTGTTAGCATGATTATCATCTCTTTGAGGTAGGTGTTTATGTTCAATTATTTCATTCTGGAATTCAAAGTGTGCTTGAATTTTCTAAACTCTCTTTTTGTGAAAGTATGAATATATGTGATATATCCTTGGTGATTTTAAATTATTTCTTGGTGTTTTGAGATTTTCATAAATGTAATTTTATGTTAATTATATGCTTTCATGTTTGAGATGGAATGTTTAAAGGGTTAAGAGTTTTTGAAATTCTAGTATAGATTTTTGAAAGGGTTTCCTTATTGTGCATTGGATTTTGATCCAATTTTAGTATTCAATGAGTGAAAACTACGTTTTAAAGTGAGTTTAGTTGTAAAGTGATGTTTTAATCTCAAATTATATATTAAAGTGGTTCTTGATTGTATTTTAAATAGTGATTTGAAATTTTTTTCTGACTTACCCCATATGAAAATGAATTAATGGATATTTTGAAATGTGTTGATGTAAATGGATGGGTTTGGCCTAGTTTTGGATTTCAAAGAAGGATGCATGTATCATATTATGGATTTGAAAAAAAAAATTAATGGTGTGATTGATGTCCATCAATTTTTAAGAAATTTATAAATTGTTGTTTTATGAAATGTTAAAGGGATTGGAATCTCAAGGCATACTTTAGTGTAAAAGTCATGGTTGGATCTTTGATTTTAAAATAGTTGATGTGAAAGGAACCCCTTGATTGCCCCTTATTTTGATTAACCCTTTTGTGGGTTGTTGAACTCTATGTGATTCTTGTTTCTACCCTTATGTGGTAATGTGCTTGTTATGTCATGGGTGAATTATATATATATGGGGTTACTTATTTTTGGGTGTTAGGGGTAAGGGTATCTTCGGTTATGCCTTGTGTGTAGACATGGCTTGGTTGTTCCTATGCCTAAATTTCTTTTTGGTCATGGGAAATTGAGTATTAAGTGGGGGATATAATTTGTTATTATGGTTGGTTCACATGCCATAAGTGTACCTATAGTCATCCTAGGTAAAAAGGTATTAGATGGGGTTTTCATTGCAATGATACTTGTGTGGGCTTGTTAGATGACTTGTGGATTAAACTTTAGCAAATGTTGATAGCTAGAACATGAGTTGGTATACTATTATAAAGTTAGATTCTTCATATGTTAGGAATCATAGGATATAGCCCATGACACATTCAAATTCATGGTAGGTTATTGATTGAGGGGAGTTTGATCTAGTTCTTGATTGTATCATTTCCCCTGCTTTCATTGTTACAACACCATTTCTTACTTATATGGACATATTCCTTGTTATGTGTGGTGTCTGCATTATTGAGATTGAACCATGTGTTTTTGGGTCATTTACTTTGGAAAAATAGTTTTCAATTATGTGTGTAAAACCTATTTTTAATTTAAAGACTCTAGTGTGGGCGCTTTAAATTGGATTTCAAAATGGTTGTTTTTTATTTAAAGGTGACTTCGATCAGTCAAATGTTTTTATGTGTTCATTTTCATTTATATAAAACAAATTATTTGCCTTGAGAAATGTAAATTGGTGTGTCATTTGGAAATGGATTAGGCCAGTGGTTTATTTTCAAAGCATTCTTGTCAGTTTGTAAAATGAGTGAAATTATTTTAAAAGTGATTATAGACATGTTTGGTTATTCATATAGTATATGTGTAAACCTTACTTTCTATTTTATGTTAAAAACAGAATTGATGAATTTCCTTATGAAACATATTGTATAAATTCAGTGGGTTGTGGTGACATAGTGGTATTTTTAGCTCACTCCTATATATTTTATGTTCCAAGTTCTCAACTAGACTATGTTTGATTATTGCGGCCGACATGAGGTGAGTTGGGTGGTGGTGAGAAATCTAAAGTTGCATGGATATGGTTTCAGTTTCATATCAAGTTGGTAAGTAGTTGTTTATTTTTTATTTAGTGTTGTATCTACTATAATGTTATACTATTTTATTTATGGATGATGTTATGTTCATAAAAACAGGTAAGATTAGTTTAGTTGGTTATGACCTTTTTGGATTGTGTGTTTATTTTGGATCTTGCATTGATTTATTCCTCTTTCCTTATCTCTAATTTGGGTGAATTTATTCCTAGAGGGATTCTTGTGATGTTGAGACACTTGTTTCCAACCCATGGGGGTCAATAATTCCCTTTGGACCTTATGGTGGGTCGGGTTAGGTTCTAGGTTTAGTGGCAACCCAGGTCAGTTCATTACAAAATGGTATTAGAGATTGGGGTTCCTATAGTGGAAGCCTAGGCTTATTGTGTATCCCTTGTTATTTGTGGATGTCCTGGGAGAAAGTATACTATGGTTTTCTAATCTTGATAGGTAAGGGTTGGGATATTCTACTAGCTCTTTCTCATCCCAAGCCTCAAACTGCTCGGGGAAGTTGGGTTTTGAATTGTGAATTAGAGTCTTTTTAGTTGTTATTAATAGTTTTTGAGGTGAAATGATGTTTTTTTATACCCTTTGAGTATGTATGTGATATTTGTGATCATTCCTTGGTTTCATGGTGAAAATGGAAGGAAACTCAAGATGGACAGTTAGCTCGCACAGCCTGTGAAACCGTATGATACCCGTGTGGTTGAGTATGACTCCTTTACAGACTGTGTTTCACAACTAGCACACGGTTTCCCAAACCATGTGATGAAATAGTATTCAAAATTATTTCTTCTCTAGTTATATTATTTTGACTTCTCTAGATTTTAGATTCTCCTAAGGTTATTTTTACTTGTAGGAGGTGTATGGAGGAGTGTGTTGATGCTTTTTTAGGATATCGGTCTTATGAACCATGATTGAATGATTTTGTGGTTCTTTGATTGCACTTGGATTTTTTAAATAATTTTTAGGTAAATGAAGAGATTTTATGAAATTTTTATTTTAATTATTTTTATGAGATGTTTCAAACTCACTTCTCTGGGTTTTCCTGAAAAAAATCAGTAACAAAATTGAGTTCTGAAATCATTTCAAGAGAAAAATAGAGACTGTTTTGAATGAAAGTTTGAAAGGTGTTTTGAAAAGGGAAATGAGGTGGATGATAATTTCTTAGATGCTTTATTTTCAAAATGAAATGGGATTTTAAAAGCAATTTGTGGTGCACCTTGATGGAGGCTGAATTCAAAATTCCTTAGTGAAAATGGTGAATTCAAAATGAAATTTATTTTGCTGTGAATGTTTTGGTACCTCATTTGAGGGATTTTTTCTTTGGATTAAATTCCTACATTAGGGTGTAATAGTTTTTTTTTATTTTTAGGAATGAATTTATATTGTTCATATATCTTTTTTTTGTGTTATGCCTCCCAGAATGGTCGAAATATTTTCTTCAGTTCTTGTTCCTACCTGGATTTCGAGTGGAGTAGTAGACTTGGAACTTTTCTTATGATTAGACCCCATCTTGGAATTCTTGAATCAGCATCCACCTTCATTTGGTAGTGGTCAAGGATCAGTGGAATCAGTGAATTGGTTGGAAGAGATTAAGGTAATCTACAATTCTCTTGGGACACTTGGAGCTTCATAGGTGAGATCTATTGAGAGATTGTTTGACAGTTTTAGCTAATTTTGGTGGGAGTAGATGGTACCTTATCAACTATGTAAAGGTATGTATTGGTAGATATTTAAGATGGCATTTTTTCAGTGTTTATTCCCTAAGGGAATGAAGGTGGAGAAGAATATTGAGCTTGTGAGACTTTATTAGGGTGACTGGTCAGTGATGGAGTACACCGATCACTTTTTAAAGTTTTTTTTTCCTTTATCCAAAGCTGGTGGTCAATAATGTTAATAAAAAAAATCATTCAATGGTGGTATTCTCTTGGATTTTGGTTTAGCTATACTTGCATCTGACTTGAGATTTTTTAAGAGGTTATCAGTGAGGCCATGTGAATGGAAGTTGAACAATCTAGGCAACCTGAGATGGGTGATGCCTTAGTTCTATATAATGTATGGTGGAATCATGGTGGGAATAAGGATATCTAAGTGAGTAAGGAGCACAAGTAGGATGATCCAAAGCTTGGATTGAAGTGTCTTTATCATTGAAATAAATATATCTTGTGGTTTGGAGTATTTTGGATGGTTTTATTGTGAGGTGTTTCTTGTGAATGGTTTTGGATGTCATTTTATAGCATTATTTTTTTTATTGTGAAATACCCCCCCCTCATGAGTGGCTTTTGTGGTTGTTGGCCTATTTTGCATCATTATTTATGGTTGGAAATGAAAGTTGTTTTTTGAGCCTCATTTTTTTGGGTGAACCTTCCTTAAGTTTTTTAGTTCCACTTGTTCTTAAATTAATCCTTTTAGGATCCCATTGTTTGGACATGATAATGTCCTTGGGTACACAATTTGGTAACTAGGGTGTGTGATATAACACCCCAAGATTTTTTTAAAAGAAGAAAATTATGTTTGATGACATAAAAGACACATAACACAAATATTAGAAGAAAATTAAACACCAAAAATACATTAATATATATTTATTTATTAATAAATTTAATATCATTAATATCTTTTGATACACGTAACCTAGATATTTTTAATCTTGATAGCGTACAAGATATGAAACACTGATTTTAAACAAAATGTGAAATATTATTAAAATAATATTATTAAATAAAATATTTATCACCTATCCATTGTAATAGTGGTTATGAATATTAATAACTAAATTATGAAAATTATGGATATTTATTAATTAGAAATAAAATAATAATCATTTCAAAGAAAACAACAATGTCTTCTGAAAAACAGTATTTTTCTAAAAGAATGTTTGATCACGCTTTGTACAAATAATTTAAAATTACTTTTTACCAATTTTATATAGTTTATTTGGAAAAATAAACTTAATTTCTAAAATTGGAATTCAAAAATTTTCTTAGGGTGGTTTTTTGAATTTTTCTGAGAAGTATCATTTTTTGATGAATAGTGAAAAATACAGAATTCTGTTTCAAATCTACATTTTTTATTAAATAATTTTTAACGTTAAATTATATTTTGAATTTTTTTTAAAGTAATATTAGATAAATTTTATATCAATTAATCTAATTTAGGTCATTTAAATCTTTTCATACTAAATTTTGATATAAAAACTTTGTAAACTTTTGAACATTTTCACTTTAAAAACCAGCGTTCTCATCGCATCTATAGGATTAATTTTAAATTAAATTATATCAATTATGTGAGTTTAATTTATAAAAATGTATTTATTATTTTTAATAATAATAACTTATATTATATAATAAGTTCAAATTAATTTTTAAACATAGTATTTAGTGGAAATAGTAGTAATTAATTAACGTAGATAATGTAAAAATGAGCTTACTATGGGCTTAAACTAAACAGATAAGAGTGAGAATGCCCTAAAATATTATCTTAATTTTATTTTAGGAGTTTATTTTAACCTTAGACATAAAATTATCTAACATATTGCAATTTTTTTCCAATTTCCTTTGAAAATGACCTATATAATAAGTTAAGTAAAAAAAAGACAAAAAAGCAATCATCCTTGATTTTACTGTCTATAAAGATTTGGGATAGGGAAAAAGACAACCAATATTAAGTTATAGATAATTATTTTAAATATAAATGTGTTTTTTTATAATTATAATTTATTTTAATTTTTTATAGATTAAATAATTACTTTAAAGGCTTAAGGAATGCCAACACGTTAATTATTTAGTTAATAATTAAATAAAATAAATGTTACTAAAAATAAAAAACAATATGAAGTAAATTGAATGAATTAATGTGTTCCATAAATTATTTATATTAATGTATCATTTTAAATAGGTTTTAAAATAATATATTTTAACACCATCATTATATTGATATTTTTTAACTCAAAATAAATTAATAGTGTCAAAATTGACATTAATGGTGTTTTATAATAAATGGTATTTTTTAAAATGATTTAAAATTACTAAAATACCAATATTCTTCCAAGTTATTTTTAAATGTTTAAAAATATCATATATGATCTATTTATGGATCAATTATTCTTTTATAGTGATTTATTAGTCCCTAAAGAGTAAAAACTTTATTAGCGCGGTTAAGGTTAAAATGGTGTTTTTACACGTTACATGCACTTGTGTTAAAATTAATTTTCAACACACATATAATTTCTATTTAATAAATTTTATTTAATATTTATAATTGGTGGGTACAAATTATCTAATAATATTCTTTTTTTATGGTCTTAAATGATGAATTACCTGGATAAAAAACTAGTTACCATAGTAGAAACCAAATTGGTAAAAGGAAACTTAGATGTTGAGGAACAACATTATTAAAACATGTTTTTCTTATGTGGTGAAATTTTTGATCGACCATAATTTCCAGAAAATCTATTATTTTTCAATTTTTAAATCACATAAGGTAAGTTTGACTTCCCAATAGTGAATACTTTTGGGTATTTATAAGAATTCCACTCCTCCTCCATTATAAAAGGGCATTCACTCCCCTTATTCACATCTCTAAATAAATTTGGATCCAAAAACCCTAACAAAATAACTTTTCAAATTCCCTAATATTATCCTATAATCCTTATTTTGGGCATAAATCCAACCTAGGAAGGCTTTAGTGTAAACCTAATAAGGATACCTGAAGAAGAGGTAAGTTTCTTCAACGAATGTTTTTATTTTATTTCTTTTCCCACCTCCTTAAATTATGATTATACCATGTTGATATAATAACATTAGTATCTTCCATATACTAATATTTTTTTATGATAGGGTTATGACCTACAACTGCACACACTCTCATAAAATGGGTTATTAAATCATCATTTATGTGTGCAGCAAACTACCACCTCACGAAACGATGTCATTCATTTTTCCATTACAACATCTCACAGTTGGGTATGATGATAAAACTAAGGTTTATATATGATATTTATAAAATAATTATACCTATGGAGTTATTATATCATATATTACCTTTTACATTCCATTTATTAAGGGTTAAAATAACATCACTCGTTTGTATGGCAGACCACTTCCTCGCAAAGCGATGTGATTCGTTTTTCACTAACACGTTACATGGAAGGTAATAAGGGTAACTATAATAAATATATGTGATATAAATAAAATATTTATAATATTCATGACATATTTATAATATTCATGAAATATTTATCATTCTATAAATATAATATATCATTTTCTTTACTTTTTCACTCACTGAAAAAAAGATAATGTCGTTCGTGGACATGTGGATTATCACCTCCGTGAAGTGATGTGATTATTTTTTCACCATAATATAATGATAATTCTATATATAAGTATATATAACTAAATAATATGGTATTTATTATATTATTATAATTATAAAAATATAAAATATTACTTACCTTCTTTCCATAATGATCATTGAAAAAATTGAAACATTGCTCATGTGTACGTACAGCCTATCGTCTCCATAATCACAACATTAGTTTATTTTTCATCATCATCATTCATGATGGATTTAAAAAGTTTAATTGATGTATAAATATGATAATTATTTCATTATCATTATTCTTTATATGTTTATATAATGACCACTTTGACCATAGTCAACCGACCAATGTCAATTTTGACACATGATCCAAATATAGTCAAAACATCTGATGCAAACTTAATTGATTAAGTAATTTTATACAACTTTAAAATAAATGAAATAAAATTAATAATATAATTGAAAAATATTTTCAATCATGTAAATAATTAACATAAGTTTATTATAAAGGAATATAAATACACATGTGTCGAATCAAACTCAAGGTAAGGGACTTCATCTCAATTTCCTTTCATTGAGGCATATTTGGATGTTACACACCTATAATATTTTATAAGGTGTATATACATCCCCTTTTTAATCTTATATCATGAATTTATCTATTCTAATAATATTTAAAGTTTTTTAATGTTATTATTTAATGGGTTTTACAATTCAAGTGTTTCCCAAGTGATAAGGGAATTTTCTTTTAAAAAGAATCATCTTTTAAAGTTTTCTTTCCAACTCTTTCTCTCCCATGTACAAGTTTTATAATGATTTTATGAAAGATTTTATATAGAAATAAAATATTTATAAAGTTAATTTATGTATCTTTTTACTTTATTTCAATGTTTTTCCAAAGTAATCTTTTTACATGTTTTATATGAAAGGTTTTGACAAACAAAAAAAGGAATTTTTTATTATTAACATACACAGAAATAGAGAATTTTATGTCATTATATCTATTATTTGATTTCTAGATTCCTTTATAATATTTCATGTTTTATTTAAATAAAAACCCTTTTCCTTTTTTAGGTATTTTGGTATTAAATATGGTTTTTCAAAAAAAAGTATATTTTGGTATTAAAAGGGGGTTTTAAAAGGAAAGAGTACTTTTATTCGAAAGTATTTTCCATATGAGTTTAAAAGAGTATTTTCAATGGTTTTTATGGTGAAATTTTTTTATTCATGATATAATACTTGATCATTATATGAAACGGGTGAGCCTGATATATATTATACTAAGGTTTTATCTCCATTATATCTCACGAGTGATCCCGATATAGATTATAAGAAGTGTTGATCCCCATTATAGCTCATAAGAAATGGGTGACCCCAATATCTCTTATATGAAGGGTGAGCCCCATTATAACTCTCAAATTCATTGGTTAATGATTATATTGGAATTTAACAATATTGTTATTCCAATTAAAAGTTTTTTGAAAGGGATTTATGAATATAATTCTCTAAGTAACCAATAATGGGTTTTTAATTTCTTGATATGAGTTTTAAAGGATTTTTTTGAGTAAAATGTGTATGTGTTTTCTTGTGAAAATTATTTATTTTTTTCGATCAAAGAACATTTATGTAAAGGTAAATGTTTCATAGGTTTTCATGTTTTTACTGAACTAATGGTTTCTTTTCTTTTTATATCCCTTATTGAGATTTTGGGCCCATCCCATGTTTCTAAAATGTTTTTCACAGGTTTGAGGATGGGTAAGGGAAAGGAAGAAATCAAGTTAAAATTTATGAATATTTTCCATGAAAATAAATCATTTTTTATTTTAAATTTCTTATATTTTAGGAAAAATGGATACTAATCAGAAGTTTTCACTTTGTATTTTATGGTTTTTTTATGTATGATTTATGGACTAATTCTCTAAAACTCTAAACCTAAAAATATCCTAAAATTGAAAGAAACTAAATTATTTACTAAAATTAAAGATTATGTAATGTTTAAGGAAAAGTCTTTATAGTTTTTATCAAAGTATAGTGTATAAAACTTTAGAGTCTGGGATAGTGTTAATAGAATTCCCTTGGAAGATTTTAGTTTATGGTTAATTTGAAATGATATATAATTTCAAGATTTCTATTTTGCCTCATCTAAACTATGTTTATTCAAAATGGTTTTCTATAGAGGAAATTGGAAAGTTTTAGTGGTAAGGTACCGAAAGGAAAATATCATTCCAAATCAGCATTCTAAGATGGTTGGAATTGGAATACAATAGTTTTTTGCAATGATGGATCAGTTGAAATAAGCTATTAATGGTGGTGGTATCCATACTAGAGAGGAACTTGATCTACCTGAAGGAACATGTCAATAGTAGATAATTTCATAAGGAAAAATTCCCCATTATTCAGCAGATCATCTGACTATATGGTATCTAAAGGATGGATTAATGATTTGGAAAAGATATTTAAATTCATGGGATGTTTGGAACGGCAAAAGGTAACTCTTTCCATCTATCATTTTAAAGGTGAAGTTTATCGATGGTGGTTTTTAGTTAAGAATATCAAGGGAAATATGATCTTGATAATATAGAATGGGACAAATTTAAGAATATTTTCCATGTGAAATATTCACCTAAGGTTTTTCGACTTAATATGGATGGATAAAAAATTATTGTAATTGAGAAAAATAGATGAAGATTTTGTGGATTCATGTGAATAAAACTTCACAAGATTGGTTAGGTATGTGCTAGACTTTATTTGAGACATTGATAGTAAAATTAATAGACCTTAATCAATATGAAAACCAATCTTTCAAAGAGAACTTGCCTCATAATAATTTAGAAGTTATGAGAAATTTTTTTGTTATGCTGAGAAAGTTGAGATGGAGATTGTCGACACTTTTGTTCCATGAGATGAAAAGTGTAATAAATGGTTAAGGTGGAAGAAAATAGAGAATCAACCGACTAAGAATTCTTGAGGTAAGCCCAAAACTTTTTCCAAGTGAGGTAAAATAAATTTTGGGGAATGTATGTCAGGATATGGAAATTGTTACTGGTGTGGTAAGTTTGGTCACAAGGTTTGTGACTGAATTGAAAAGAGTCATGAACAATCTATAAGAATGAGATGACATATAACCAGTCAACAGCGATATTTTTTAGTACAAATTATTTGGAAAATTATTCTAGCATGTGTCTGAAGTTACTTACTTAGAGTGTAAATCATCATGATCATAAGCAAAAAGGGGAAGAAAAATAATTTTCTACTTCTACATTTGATATTGGTCCATCTAGTGAAGTGGTGACAGCTTCAGGGAGCTCTGTATTTTTGGAATTTGGATCATAATATAAATGAATTAGGTACCCCTCTTTTGATTTTTTAAGTAATTGAATTACTTTTTGATACTTTTATTGAGTTTTAATAGGTATCTGAAGTATATTTTATAGTGGAAGAGTTATTTGAGGAATAATTCCTTCAAATTTTATAGAAATAAGTTTAAAGGTATTGATAACCTTTAGGGTTAGTATGACATTAATATAAAACCACTATATACCCACAGATCTATACCCATGGTTTAGAGAAACTATGGTTATAGATTGTCTTCCCAAACTTATACCCACATTTTAAAAAAATCTTTGGTATAGGTTATGTTATACCAACTATTTTTAAAAAAATGTGGGTATAGATCTTTAGTTAGGCATTATCACTAGGGATCCTCCTCCCCCTCCTCATTTAAATCTCTATCTCTCCCCTCCCCACCTCAGATGATCTTTGACATCCCCCCTCACCACCTCAAGAAATATTCAGTGTCCCCCCTTCTCTGCCCTGGTTTACCTCTCATCTGAGCGAGTAGCCACCCAACCAAGTGGAAACCTCCCATATACTTTGGTGATCTCCTCTATTTCAATAATTTTTTCATTTGAATATTATTCAACATCCCATAAGTGAGTTCTAAATCTTTCTAATCTTCTGCTTAGTATTTTTTTCATTTTTATCTATGTTATCATGTGATCAATCAAAGATGATATTTATTTTTATACTAGTTAAATATATCCAAACATTTTTTTATTTTCAAATAAATCACTTTATGGGTGAGTGAGAACCTAAAAAAATCACTTTGAGTCTAAGTGAGAACCAAAACAAGAAGAACAACAAACAAAGTAGTGTGTCCAAGGGGATCCACCATTGTAAACACGCGACAGAACCAACCCAAAACACCAAAACATAGAGAAAAAAACCTTTCAAGGATCCCAATCCTATATCAGACCCACACCAAAAGAAGGTAAAAGCATAAGAACGTTTCGAGAACTACCCATCCCTGCACGAGCCCACATCACACATAAACCTGCATGATCAAACATATCACCTCGAAGCCACCAATGAACCATACCCAACATCCTCCGAGAGCAGATATGTCATCATCAGATCCACCAACACCATCCTAATTTTCCAAATAATCCTTAGAACCAGTCCATACTGGGGGTGTGCGCGAAGGTAAAGGTGAAAAGAGAATAAGAGAATCAGATAATGGTGGAGCCAGACCATGGAACACAAAACCAGAACCCCAAAGGGCCAAATGTTGCTAAATAGAGGAGAACAGGTGAGGAAACTCCTCAAGCCCTGAGTGTTCCTGAGGTCACCCTCTACGACCTCATATTGACCCAGGTAGAATACGATGACCCTACCTTGTTCCAACCTCAAATAAAATTACAAGGGATGAACGTTGATTAGAGGACATCGTCGGTACCGAGCCATCTGCCATCTGTATCTTCATACTAGCTCTAGAAAATGGAAATGATGTCCATGCCTCATACTGACTCCATCAATTCCAAATGACCGAAATTTGGTGATCTCCCTAGGAGAAACCGCAAGACTTACTCTGTCGAAGGGTTCATTGATAGAGATCATGTCGCTCCGTCGCTCCTGACCGCATGCATCGCTCTAATGATCTTGACCGCATGCATCGCTCTGTCGAAGGGGGTTGCTCACCGACAGGGATCCTAGCCACATTTCTAATCTGAGTGCTGACAGATCCAAACCCAAAGTAGTGAAATAAGAAATGTGAAAGGAGGGGAGCATATGAAGGACAAGAGAGGAGAAATTGTAGATGTGGTTTTATATTATTTTTGGTATCATGAATTTTTCTGGTTTCTTTTTTATATAGAATTGTATATTTTTTTATAATTTCTTCTTGGAGTGGTAGTGTTTGTGGTTTTTTGAGAATAGGTATGTTTCTTGTGCTATTTTGGATTTTTTTAGAGTTTTTTTTTTTGAAGTGTTTTCGCCTTTATTTCTATGTGGGTTCCCACTAAACCCCAAAAAGTGATGTATTACATTTCTAATCTCATAAATACAATAGACCTCTATATTTTTTTAGGGTTTTTATATATATTTACCTTAACAATAATGTACAAATATGTGTAAAAGATATCATTTATTATAAATTCTATTTTGATTAAATGTCATCTACTATGTGTTTGATGAAATGTTAGTATTACGTTATCATGAAATAATTAATATTATATTTATGTAATGATTTAATAATAATTATAAAAAATTAATAAAATTATTTAAAATATATTTTCCAATTGTATAAGGTTGTTTTTATTGTTTCAATAGAGTTTTAATTTTATGGTTCACTTCCTTTATATTGTTTCCCCTTTTATGATATGATTTATTATTATAAAAAATAGTGTTATACAAACTAACTATTATTATATTTAAATATGAAAATGGGATATTTAATTGAAGAGTTATTAGAGATGAGGTGAGTGGTTTTTAAATTTTTTTTATTGTATTTACTGATGAATATGTTTAGAAAACATCATTTAAGAGACTTCTATACTGAAGGGGGTTCTAGTAATAAATACACTTTCTAGGTTAGGTTACATGTTACTTGGGTTTTCCATAGTTTTTATTACACTCATGCTAGGATAGAATAGTTTAAGATTATTCTTTAGATAATTCCTTTTGTGATATTGTCACTAGTTTATATTATTCACTAGATAGTTACTTAAACTATAGTTTAGGATCATGATTTTGTTAGAGGACTACCTTTAGTTTAAGTATTGACTAAACAAATCATAGAAATCCTTTTATTGGTCCTCTGGTTAAAATTTTATGATTTCTGGGAATAAATTATGTAATATAATTATTTTAATTATAAATGTATTTATATGAATGTGTATTTTGATTATACATGATTTATATGTGATTTTATTTTATTAATTTTATTTAATATAATTAAATGGATTCCTTGCTTATATTAATTTCAAAACATAATTCCATATTTTTTTCCTAAAGGTTGTGAATAGAGAATTTGGTGGAATTCTAAAGGGAATCAATTCTAACAACCTTTATAAACAATTTTTGTGTATATAGACTTGGTTACATTTCATGAATGTAATGAAAAATATTTTCCTTGAGATAATGGATATTTAAAGTATTTTTCAAGATTTGATGAGATAATAGATGGTATATGAATACTTTCCACATAGATATGGGTAGAAATAGTTTTTTTCTATTCTACTTTATATTTTTTTACATTTTTAGTTTTCTAGCCTCTTGGTCTTTAAATCCCATTTTTCCATTATTTTGGATATTTTATATGATTTTTGGATATATTTAAAAGATATTGATTATGTTTATATTCAATGTCTTTATGTTTTATAATACATTTAATATTTCATTATGTTATAATTCTATGTTTGAATGTTCTTTATTTTAAAAACCTTTATTTCATATATATTAATGAAAAATATATGAAGTTTTCATCCTAGGTTCTTTGATGGAATTGTTTTTTTAGTTTTATTTTTATTCAGGTGAAATAATTTCCATTGTGTAATTTTATGTCCTTGGAACTTTTTTCTAGCCCATGTTGATCAGGAATGAAATTTAAGCCTTGTGGTAGACCAGATCGAGTATAGGTATAGATAGATAGGGTTAGTTTATTAAAAAAATAAGTGAGTATAATGGAATAATATGGATTTTAGTGTCTCAAAGTTATTAAATTTATCCACTATGATAGTGAATTCTTAAATTTCAGGGATACCCACCTTGGTTCGTTATTTTTATTCATCACTTATAGCATATGTTATTTCTCTTATTCTTTGTTTTGCTAGAAACTAGTATGATTTGATGGCTTTCATATTAAAATTATTTGTAATAGATTTTTTAATTATGGTTTACATTGTTGATTGGAACATAACTTTTTTTCCTATAATAGAATGGATAAAAGTTGTATGTATCATACCGATCAAATTTCAACCAATTTTTAAAAGAATTTGGAAAAAATTTTAGATTTTTCATTTAAAAATGCTTCTGATGGTGGTTGTATAGAGTGTCTATGATATAATTGTTTTGGAATACCATGGTTAAGTTGGTAAGAAGTTAGCTGCCATATAATGAAAGTTTTATTTCAAACAAACTATTATGTTTGGTACCACCGTGGAGAAATGAGACAATATTCTACTGTTCATAAACAAAAAGAAATAGTTTTTATGGATAATTTAATATATAGTCAGTTTCAATTTGTGCATCATCATGATAGAGATATTATACTATTGTAAGAAGTAAATGATATCAATACACATGAGGAAAATACTGGATATGATGATGTTGAGAGAGTAGAAAATTTAATGGATGATTCTAGAACTCCATTAAATCAAGAATACACTAAAATAACCAAGTTGTAATTTTTAATGTGGTTATATCATGGAGAAAACATGTATGGAATTTATAATGCCTCCATTGATTATATTCTTACCTTTTTGAAGGACTTTATTCATGACAGTGTAGATACTACCTCAAATCATTATAATGAATGGATGTTAATTAAGCATCTTGGATTTTCTACTACTAAAGTTGATGCTTTTTTGAAAGATTGTAGTTTATTTTTGGGAGGAAACAGTTGATATTAATGACTATAATGAATGTGGTACCTCTCTATGGAAGGTAAATGAAAATAGAACAACATCTTGTGTGCAAAAGAAATTCATGTGGTTCTTTACATTGATTCAAAGGCTTCAAAATCTATTCATGTTTGTAGAAATCTCAGACAATATGCAATGGAATGATGCTGAGATAATTAAAGGTAATGATGAGTTGGTTCATCCTATATATGTATTATCATGACGGTAATTTGATGCATAACATCCTGATTTTTTAGCTAAGGTACATAATACAAGTTGGGTTTATCCTTTGATTTTTTTAATCTGTTTGGTCATATTATTAATAGTCACAGCACGTGGATAGTTTTTATTCATGTTTATAATATTCCTTTGTGGATGTGTATTAAAAAAACTTTCACTTTCTTGAGTATTATGATGTCTGGACCTTTTGATCTTGGTAATGATATATTCATCTAATTGCAACCTTTAATAATAGAGTTGAAGAATCTTTGGGATATGGTTGTGCACACATTCGATGATTCTTTAAAAAAAATATTTTAGATGTTTGATTCCCTTCTATGGACTATTAACGATTTCCCTTCTTATGCAATGATGTCTGGTTTTAGAATGAAGGGAAAACTATCATAATATATTTGTATGAAGAATACACGATCAATAAGTATTAAATATCATCGTAGTTTTAATTTAATGGGGAATTGACGATTCTTTCAAATGGATCATCAACACAAGAAGAATCTTTAGAGGCTTCATAATAATGTTGACACTGAACAATCACCTCAAAATATGTCAGAAACTGATGTACTTAATAAATTGAAAGATTTTAATTTTTCATTAGGGGAAGGTTGGATGAAATCTAAAAGATGAATAATTTTGACATTGAATCTTCCTATAATTGGAAAATGATAAGTATCTTTTTTGAGTTTCCATATTGGTATAACAATTTGTTACATCATTTTTTAGATGTAATGAAAATTGAGAAAAATAAATGTGAAACGTTGCTTTCAATTCTTTTAAATATCAAGGGGAAGACCAAATATGAATTATGATCTTATCGATACTTTTTGGATTGGATTAATTGACCAGAACGGCATCCCTTATGTATTGGTGAAAATAAATGGAAAGTTCCTTGTGCTTCTTATGTGATGAAACTATTAGAGAAAAATCAATTTTTAGAAGTATTTAAAAATATAAAGGTTCCTGATGGATATTCTAGCAATATATCTAAACAACTCAATAGAAGGGATTTAAAACTAAAATCCCCAAAAATCATGATTATCACATCCTTCATCATGAATTGATTCAAATAGAAATTTAGAATTTTCTATCCAATGATGTAAGGGTGAAATTGATTCATTTGTGCCATTTTTTAGAGACCTTTGTTCTAAAAGGTTATCCAATTCATTCTTGATAAAAATTTATCAAGAGGAACCATTAATTTTGTGTGAGTTGGAAAAAAATCCTCCATCATTTTTCACATGAATGCTGCATTTAACAGTTTATCTTCCAAATTAAACACTACTTGGGGACCCATTACTTTTTTGTGGATGTATCTACTAAAATAAATATATGAAAAATGAAATCTTATTTCTAAAATAAGAATTATACTAAAGGTTCCATTATGAGATGTTATCTGGATTAAGAATGTGTGGTATTTTGTTCAATGTATTTTTTTGATGTGAGAATAAGGCACAATCATGAAAATAGAAATGAAGATGAAGAATATGGGTAAATTGAGCCCTCATTCCATCTCTTCCCCAAATAGGAGGAATTTCTGGGTCATATACATTGGATACATTGATCCTTGAAGAGAGATATATGGTAGATCACACAGTCATGTTTAACTGTGTTTTTTTTGATGAATATATCAAGTAAGTAATTTGGATATTTATATGTTATCTAAAACTATGTAATTTCACATATAACATAGATTTTTATTATCATTTTATATAGGGAATATAAAAAATTTTAAGTAGAGTTCACCAATCTTTTCTTTTGAGAAAGATATAGGATTTACATAGCCAAGAGTTTCTTTCTTGGTAGAAATAAAAGGTGTGACCATTACTTTAATTAAAATATAGATATCTATTGAATTGTTTTATTCATATATATTTTAGGTATTGAGTTTACCTGTGGAATTTGTTTCTCCAGAATTAAGAGCGTTGGATTTTAGTCTCAATTCTTTGGTTTATGAATGAAAATATTTAATAATAATTGGGTATAAATTTGTTACAACTGGTCGAGTAGTGAAATGAGAACAAAGCATGATGGAGTTATTTTAACTACTATAACAGACTATTATGCCAGTCCATCAGATAGTCAGCCACGATATAAAGATATTTATTATTATAAACTTGTTGAGAAAATATTTCTATTAGATTAATACTCTCAAGGTAGATTCACTATGATGAAATGTAAATGTTTTGATTCAATGAACCAACAGAGTACATTTATTGATGATTGTGGATTCAAAGTTATTTACATGAGTCGATTCCTGACTACCGATGAACCATACATTTTGGAATCAATGGAAAAACAAGTGTTTTATGTGAAATCTCATTTGAGACCTGATTATGGAGTCATTAATAAAGTAATCCCAAGACATATTTTTCATGATGTTGGGGATGAAATTGACACCATTGACTCCCCCATTAGTTTTGGAAAAAATATTTCATTTGATGACTCAAATTTTCCCATTTTGATAGTTGATGTTGAACTTGAAGTAGTGGTCGGTAATATATTGAAGATACCATATATGTTCTTATTCTTTCAGTTTACCTTGACATGAGTTTATTAGGATGGTATTATTGTAATTAATTTTGTTTAGTTTCAGTTTTGAATGATATGTTTGTTTTAGTATTGCTTGGTTTTATTTTATTTAATTAGATTTATTTCAATTTAGAAACTAGGTTTAAAATGGGTTTTTAAAAAATTTATAACTTGTTTTTAAATTATTGTTACTAAAAAATGTTATGAAATTTCAATGACTTGTCTTACTTCTAAGTTGTATATATTATTTTTTAAAAAAAATCTAAAAAATGTACATTTGATTCTTATGAAGATTGTGACAAACACTTCAAAAGTTCAAAGGAATCAATTATTTTATGTTGATCAATATATGCGTGAGTGTGGGTTTCATCCTCTACTTCCCTTAGTAAGTATAATAATTGTAATATTTTTCCTTTTCATTACATATAATTTCATGTTAATATTATTTATAAATTTTTAGGTACATTCAGTTCCACCAGAGTTGACTCCTCCTCATCCTACTAGCATGGGTCCGAGCGGGGATGCTCCTAAACCTAGACAGAGTACCTATCACACCCATTCCCACCCTAACCCACCAGTAGACACCCCATCCACCACACCTTTCCATACTCTACTTGAGCCTCTAGGAATTCTCCCATCCATGCCTCCATTATCATCTCATTTAGCATCGTATTCCAATACCATGTCTATGTCACCTCTATGGATGTTCCCACTCATTGGTTCATCATAATCTCATTTATCCTCTTCTTTCCATACCATGTTTGCACCTCCTCCAGGGATGCTCCCACCTTTACCATATCCATATCCTTTGATGCATCCCCAAGCCTATTATCCACATACTTCTAGGTCTACACCGCCTCCACTTCCTATCATCCATTGAGGATCTGATGATTATATTCCTTCGGCTTCCACTCTAATGTATGTAGATCACCCAGATCATGCATTAGAAGAGACACATCCTTCAGAGGATACTGATTCAGGACATCCCACAGATCCATTAGATCCTATTGAGCAGCATGTATCATATTTTTTTTATTATAACGATGTCAAATTATATCACTTAATTTTTTTCCTATTGTACCATGACTTAATTATTCTTTTCCCCATTTTATCTTATTCAATAGTATCTTGTAGTAGGTGACGTGGGATCTCCCATATGTGAGAAGCCTATAATTTCCAAACACAAATAGTGTTGGATTACAATGAATAAAATCAGATGATAGGTAAAAATTCAAGGTGGTGAATAATTTCCATGGACACTTAATCCAAGTACCACGATGTCATTCCAGTGGAACCGGTCTCATGGAGACATCTCAGTAATAACATCAAGGACAAATCATGGGCACAAATATGGGTAAGGGAATTTTATAAATTTATATCTATATTATTGTTGTATTTGTATGAAATAAAATGTTCATTAGAAAGTTGGTTTAAATTTCCCAAAGGTGAAGCTGCTATGGTTTCAAGGTTGATGGATCTTGGGGAGTTATGGAAATCATATAAGCATGAGTTATATATTGGTTAGAGGAGTAGATTTGGTTCTGATTTAGAAGGTGTACCCATATTCTCTGACTATCCAAAAACACAATATCAAAAAATGATTTCATAATGGAAGACTGATGAGTTTAATTTATTCCCAATATTTAATGTTTTACATATAAAATTTCATTATTATTACTTCTATTAAATTTTTGTTTTTAGGATCTTTTGGGAAAAACAAACAAAACAAATATTTGATGACTTATCTGTACACATTGGGGTGCACTACAATGCCTGATCATGATAAACACCATGTACTTTAATATGAATAGAAATAATATCTAGATTTATATTGTTACTTAGTTAGATATGTATATTTTCATGTCTTATTTTAATATTCATCATTAATTTTTTATATTTTAAATCTCTGAATTATATCATTATGCTATTAAATAATTATGATTTACCATAAAAACATTAATTTTTTATATGATACAATGTATCTTTATATCAAGAACTAAAAAATAAGATAACTATTTTTTAAAAACATGATATATAATGATATTTTAATATGATTTAGAAATTAGATATAATTTCTATATATTATATTAATTAGGAGACACCTTCCTTCATCAAATTAAAATGTTAACATTAATTATTATAACCTTTCTCAACATCATTGGTTTCTATATTTGTATTAAACTCTATGAGTTACATATTGTGATATAGTTTCCATATCTTAGATAGGTACTTGTCTTCCATTTTACAATTTTGATATACAATGAAAATCTCATTAATAATAATCTATTATTTCTCTTATTTGAGTTCTTACCGATGAGTTATCGTGGTGCATGATTCATTGTCTTTTTGTTTCATCTTAATTTATCTATAAATATATTTTTAAATGATTTAACATAACATTTATGGACTAGAAATGTATGAAATTTATTCATCTTTTTCAACTTCAATAACTCACTAAGGTTTTTGATTTGTATTTGGGCATTCCGTCACTTTATTGAAATATCAATTTAGTTGTGTAACAAACAAGAGAATATAATCCTCTTCCAAATTTGTTTTATTGTGGTAATATTAATTTTCAATGAATGATGGTTGTAGGACCCCGGGACACCCTGAGAGGGGAGGGGTGAATTAGGGTGAAAAAATTTTCTTTTGATGTGATGGATCTTGTTCCCACATTGGCAGGAACTTGTTAAACCTATATGATGAATATGATCAGAAAGAAAACATTCACATGCAGAGAGATAACACAGCACTTTTTACTTGGTTCACCACTAAGGGCTACGTCCAAGGAGCATACCCCGATAGGTTGTCGGTCATACCAAATTCCACTAAACTTCACTAGATGTGGATTACAAAGGTTTGAGCATAGTCATTCTATCCCAGGCTCATTGCCTTTACAAAAGCTCAGGGATAGCTCACTGCGTCCCTCAGGTCACTCCTATTGACTCCCCCTGGCTCACTGACTTTAGTGAAGTCCCACTCAGTTTATAGATGTGAAGGTCTCTTCATCATTGAAAAAGAATGCATCCTCTATTGTATGTAGATGCCCTGTTGAAGTCCAACTCTCACCCGTAGACTAATCTCACTTTGCACTGAAGGTATCGGGAAATTTTCCAGCTTTCGTGCAGCCCCAAAAAGACCGGCGTGCTTCAACAACACCAAGTATGCTTCTACAATCCCAGCGCACAAGTTTAAAGATAGCGTGCAAGTCTCAGCGCGCAAGTCCAAACCGGCGTGAAAGTACACCTCAACCACTTGTGTGACACTCACTTATTCAAATTCAAACTTGCACGACTCAACCCCTTTCTCACCCAAACCACCTTGGACACACAGCTAACAACTGTCGTGCAACTTCAACTTGCGTGACCCACCACTAATTGCGTGACCACTACACCTGTGCGACGAGAGCTCTGATTTTATCTAAGTCTGAACTTTGTACCATATTAGGAGTGGTGGAACTCTATTTATAGGCATTTGGATACCCTATATGGCGGTGCACAAGTCCTCCTTCAGCGCGCAAGTTTTGGCATGCAAGTCTCTGCCACGCAATCCACTTGCGTGACCAACCCCAAACTTGGGTGCCCCTTATTCCTTTTCCATATTTTGATGATCTCATCTTGAAAAACAAATGGCGTGCAAGTTTCCAAGACTCCAAGTCTTCGGAACATAAGTCTCTTTTCCATAAACCACTTTTCTCCATTTGTTGATTTTTAGGACCAAAAATTTGGAAAACACTGGAAAACAGTGCCACCTTCATTACTCTTATCTGGTTGTTCTGTATGATCACTTTGTTGCCACACATTATGAACTTCCACTGAGGATTTTCAACAAACACAAACCATACTCCAATTCATGCATAGAGTGAACATGGTTCCAACAATATCCCCCTTTGGGTTTGTTGGAAATCAGTAAATAAATTCAATAGAGCACCATCCATAGGCAAACCACAAATGCAAGAATCAACTCAGCCAACACTCTAAGTCTATGTGAGCAATGATCAGTGTAGAAAACAAGAGATAAATCTTGAATTGGATTCTCATCCAATGTATTTCTTCCCAACCTATCACCGACACTGAACTCTCAATGTGTCAAAAAAGCATTACATGCCTGAATTTGTTCTTTTCTCCCCCATTGACAATAAATCCAAAGACCAATAATTATTCATTGTTCATCTCAAACCACACTCCCCCTTGATAGTATCACCCCCACAAACCTTCATCACATCCATAAACAGATTAAAAACAATTATCATAACTGGGGAGAGGGAATTTTCATAACTTCCTTATGCATTGGGAGGTGGCTGAACATCGAGGTTTAACCAAAGCTTATCAAACACAGCCGCTGACAATGGCTAGGTCAGTATATCAGCCACTTTCTCATCAATCCACACATGATCCATTCTAATCACCCCTTGCTCAACTTTTTCTTTGATGAAGTGATATCTTATTTCAATATGTTTCATACGAGAATGTTGAACAGGATTCTTCGTAAGATCAATTGATCTCTTGTTATCACAGTAAATCACCATTGGTAGTTTCACCTCATCACCAATATTTGTTAGTTGTTGCTTCATCCATAGAAGTTGAGTGCATGCCTTTGTGGAGGAGATATACTCAGCTTCAGTCGTACTAAGAGAAGTAATTTATTGTTTCTTGCTCAACCAGCCAACACATTTATTCCCAATATAGAATGCACCACCACTGGTGGACTTTCTATATACAACATCGCCAGCCCAGACAGCATCAGAAAATGCTGATAATTCACTGTCCCTTCTTGCATCAAAGTATAATCCACAATTGTGAGTACCTTGAATATACCTCGTAATCTCTTTTACTGCTACCATATGTTCCTCCTTTGTATTACTCTGAAAGCGGGCTGCAAGACATGTGGCAAAGACAATATCTGTCTGTGTCGCTGTCAGGTACAGTAGGCTCCCAATGATCCTCCTGTATATGGTGGGATCTACATTGGTACCATCCTCATGCTTTCCAAGTTTATTTCCAACTGCAATCGGAGTTGACATTGGTTTGGAGTCATGCATATTAAACTTCTTCAGCAGCTCTCTTGCATACTTTTCCTAAGAAATGAAAGTGCAATCCTTATTTTGAATCACCTATAGCCCCAATAAATATGTGAGCTCCCCAATCATAGACATTTCAAATTCTAATTTCATGTGATTGGAAAAAGCATCCACTGATTTCTACCTGCTACCACCAAATATGATATCATCAACGTAGACTAGAACCATGAACTGATCTTTTGGAGAATTCTTCACATATAGATTGTGGTATACTCCTCCTCTTTTGAATTCCAGCTTCTTGAGATACGAGTCCATCCAGGAATACCATACTCATGGTGCTTGCTTCAAACCATATAGAGCTTTCTTCAGTTTTTAGACCTTTGTTTCATCAGTACCAGGAAAAAAACCCATTGGTTGTTCAATGTAGACTTCTTCTTCGAGTACACCATTCAATAATGTTGTCTTGACATCCATTTGATATACTTTATATCCTCTTTGGAGTTCCAGGGAAAGGAAAATCCTGATTGACTCCAGTCTAGCCACTGGAGCAAAGGTTTCTTCAACATCAACGTCTTCAATATGGGAGTATCCTTTACATACCAGTCATGCCTTGTTTCTAATAACACTTCCATGCTCATCAAACTTGTTCTTGAAGATCCATTTTGTACCAATCACATTGTGACCTTCGGGTCTCTGGACAATATCCCATGTTTGATTCTTGTCAATCTGATCTAGCTCTTCATTCATGGCTTTCACCCATGATTCATCCTTTGTAGTTTCTTCAAATGAGGATGGCTCCACAACTGACAAAAATTCATATTGCATGTTATTTCTCATCCTCCTTTTTTTATTGGGTGCACTCCTATCCCCAATTATATTAGATGTATCAATCTCAGATCTATGATTTCTCCTGTTTGGTTCAGTTGCATTCTCTCCAGCCATAGTTTCTTCTTCAGATTCTTCTTTTGAATCAACATCATGATGTGACTGCCGAGTGTTTTGTACAGCTTCTTCTATTTCTGTATTTGTATTTTCTCCATGTTCACTTTCTTCTTCACTTTCTATCACATCAGCATATGATTTCCTTGAAGAATTTTTTGTTTTCTCTTCAATAATCTTAACATCACTACTTTCCACAATCCTTCCTAATCGCTTATTGAAACACTTGTAGGCTTTTCTATTCATTGAGTATCCAAGGAAAATTCCTTCATCTGCATTGTCACCATACTTTCCTTGATTTCCTTCTTTGTTTCTGATGTAGCATTTACTTCCAAAAACACAAAAGTATTTCAAGGATGGATTCCTTCCATGCCACAATTCATATGGTGTCTTCGTCTCACCCATATAAAGTCCTATTCAATTTTGAATATACACTGCAGCTTGAAGAGCCTCTTTCTAGTAATGTCATGGAATACGACTCTCAATCAACATAGTTCATGCCATGTTGTTCACCTCTTGATTCCTACATTAAACAACTTCATTTTGTTGTGGAGTTATCACATCATCTACCTCATGTTGTATCCCATGATTCTCCAGGTAATTTCCAAATTCAATGTATGTGTATTCCCCTCCATTGTCAGATCGCAACACTTTGATTGTACGTCCAGTATCATTCTTGATGATTCGCTGATATGTTTTCATGCAGTCAAGCACTTTTCGTTTCCTGTGAATGACCATTACACATGCCATTCTACTGTAATCATCAATGAAAAGGACAAAGTACCTTTATCCATGAGTTCCGGCAACATTTATTGGCCCGCATACATCTGTATGAATTAGATCAAGAAGATGGGATGCCCTTTTCTTCTTTGGCCAATATGAACTGCAGACCAGATTCCCACAAATGCAAGCATCACAAGACTTTTCACGCTCATGCTTCAGGTTGGGAATGTCCATGACAATCCTCAATTTTGATATTTTCTTTATGTCTTTTTGATTGATGTGTCCCAGTCTCCGATGCCACAAATTGTTTTCTTCTTCAACAGTCATGTAACAAACATTTTCTTTACTATCAACCTGATACAAGTTGCCTTCTGTTCTACATCCCTTCATAAGTGAATTTCCTATCTTTCCCTTGATAGTGCAGCCTTTTTGATTAAAAGTAACTATAAGCCCCGAGTCATAGAGTTGACTCACGCTGAGTAGATTACGACGTAGTCCATCTACATAAAGGACTTCAGTCTTCTTTAGATCTCCATTAGCAAATTCAGTACTTCCACTGCCTTTGATTTTCAGAGCTCCATCTTTACCAAATTGTACTGTGCCATCAACCTTTATTTTGATATCCGTTAATAGGACAGCATTATCTGTCATACGAGATGAACAAACGCTATCCAGAATCTAGGTACTGTTGCTTTTTGTAGCTTTAAGGGCCACCTATGCAAGGTTGGATTTCTCAATTTTCTTCCTTCCTTTCCATGAGACATTGGATTGAGTATATAGCACTAATGGCCTTTCAATTATCTCTTCTATGTACCTAGGTTCTTCATAGTCGAAGTCTTATTTGAGAGGAGAAAACCTGTTTGAAAGAGAAATATTGTCTTGCTGACGAGACTTGACTAGTCTCGAACTTCGGTATGAGGTGTCCATGTCCCTTCTCTACCTGCAATTAACAGCCTTATGACCAAAGTTATAACAAAGTAAACAATATCCATAGAAATTGTTTCTTTTATAAGAATTAGGATATGAATTTGTTCTCCTCTTTTGAACTCCTATATCTTCTCCATTCAGATAGATTCTTCCCTCTTCGCAATAAGACATGGTGTGGCCCAAATATCCATAGAACTGACACTTCATGAGAGGAAATGTCTTCTCACTTCTATTTATCCGCATTTCTTCTTCTGTGGGACAATAGTATGAGGGTTCCATTTTCCACGAGGGTTGAGGGTAATCTTATTTTCTTCTTTCAGATTGAATTGGGGGTTTCTGTTTCATCACTTCAGAAGACTTTCCCATATCACCCACTTTCAGCTTGCCTTTATTTTGGTCACATTTATTTGCAGCATTTGATGATTCTCCCTCACAACCAATTCCACTATTTCCCATACATGCTGGTCTTTAATCATTTAGAATCTTTTCAACTCCATTAGAGCCACATTTTTCTCTCTCCAACAGCTCAGCATCTGAGAACCTTTCAAACTGTATTTTCTTCCTCGATTCTTTTGAAATTGAATATTTTTCAATTTTACTCCTAATAGTAACAAATTCCTCCTCAAGACGCTCAGCAATCTTGGACTTTTCCTCTAGTCTGGATGTGAGGTCATTGATGACCTTTGCTTGCTCTTCAATTCTTAGCTTCAGATCCACTACATCATCATTGCTTTCAATAATTTTAGACTGTACTTTCACCAATTCTTCCAGTTGTTCAGTTTCAGCTTCAATTTGATCAACATATTTAGTTGACTCTTCTACAATTGATTTCCACTTATTGCAAATCTTATATTTAATCTTAAGCTTACTAACAGCATCCTTAAGTTTCAAATCGGAATCTGCACTAGTTTTCAACTTATTTTTCTCCACCAGTATCTTCTGATTTTTCAATAGTGGCCATCATGGAAGAATGGTTCCCAGTTTTAAATTATGGTTCTTCTTCATCACAGAATTCATTATCATCTTCATACTCTTCACAGACAAAACTCTTCTTCATAACTTTCTTTCTAGATTTGAAGTCTCCTTTCTTGAAAAACCTTTTCTGAGGCTTCTCAATGTTTTCAGCATCACTATCATCATCATCGATCTTTCTTAAGAACTGATAAGCAATGTTCCCGACTTTTCCACAATGAAAGAAAGCTAGAGGTAACTTTCCTTTGAATTTCCATCTCCCTTCTGGAACTTCTTGGCAATGAGAGAAAGAATTTGTTTTTCCTCATCATCTTCACCACTACTATATTTTGAAATTTTCAGTTTCTCAATGGATTTGAATGCCATTTCCTTGCTTACTCATGTAATAGCATCTTCTAGTTTGAATCTCATTTCATATGCCACTAGGCTACTCAACAGATCATCCAAATAAAGTTTAGAAAGATCTCTTTCCTCAATGGCTAACACTTTTTCATTGTACAGGGGTGGAAGTCTTCTTAATATTTTCTTTACAATTTCAATGTCTTTGATTTCTTCACTTAGACCCCGAATTGCTCCAACGACTTCAGTAATTCGATTGAAGAAGGAGTATACATTCTCATCAGGATGAATCTTCAAATCATCAAACTTATTTTGTAGGACTTGCAGTTTCAACTCCTTCACTTTGCAATCTCCTTAATAAATATTTTCATGTTTATCCTACATGGAATTTTCTGAGGTGAAACTAATTACCTTTAGATAGATCTGATCAGAAAGGGCTGTGGTGAGATCATTCTACGCTTTAGCATCAGCATCAAGAATTTTCCTATCGGCATCAATCATAGTCATCCATGTTGGATCAGTAACATGAATACTTTGGACAGTGGAAAAAAGGACTTCCATTCCAAGGGATCTTGGATAAGATCTCATTCTATTCTTCCAGATCTAGAAATTACTTCCATCGAAGAGAGGGACTCCTCTGACATTGACTGTATTCTCCATGATGACAAAGGTCAGATTCAACACCAGTAACCTCCCTCTGATACCACTTGTAGGACCCCGGGACACCCTGAGAGGGGAGGGGTGAATCAGGGTGACAACTTTTTCTTTTAATGTGATGGATCTTGTTCCCAAGTTGGCAGGAACTTGTTAAACCTATATGATGAATATGATTAGAAATCAAACATTCACATGTAGAGAGATGACACAACACTTTTTACTTGGTTTACCACTAAGGGCTACGTCCAAGGAGCATACGCTGACAGGTTGTCAGTCGTACCAAATTCCACTAAACTTCACTAGATGTGGATTACAAAGGTTCGGGCACATTCACTCTATCCCAGGCTCACATTCTTTACAAAAGTTCAGGGATAGCTCACTGCGTCCCTCGGGTCACTCTCATTGACTCCCCCTGGCTCACTGCCTTTGGTGAAGTCCCACTCTGTTTATAGACGTGAAGGTCACTTCATCATTGCAAAAGAATGCATCCTCTGTTGTATGTAGATGCTCTATTGAGGTCCAACTCTCACTCATAGACTAATCTCACTTTGCACTGAATGTATCAGGCAATCTTCCAGCTTTCGTGTAGCCCCAAAAAGACCGGTGTGCTTCAAAAACACTTGGTGCGCTTCTCCAAGCCCGGCGAGCAAAGTTTCAAGATGGTGCGCAAGTCTCGACGCACAAGTCCAAACTGGTGCGCAATTACACCTCAACCACTTGCGCGAAACTCACTTCTTCAACTTCAAACTTGTGCGAATCAACCCCTTTCTCACCCAAACCACCTTGGATGCGCAACTAACAACTGTCGTGCAACTTCAACTTGCGCAACCCACCAACACTTGCACGACCACTACACCTGCGCGACAAGAGATCTGATTTTCTCTAAGTCTGAACTTCGTACCGAATGAGGAGTGGTGGACCTCTATTTATAGGCATTTGGATACCCTGTGTGACGGCGCACAAGTCCTCCTTCGGCGTGCAAGTTTCGGCGCGCAAGTCTCTATCACACAAGCCACTTGCGCGACCAACCCCAAACTTGGGAACCCCTTCTTATTTTGCCATATATTGATGATCTCATCTTCAAAAACAAATGGCGCGCAAGTTTCCAAGCCTCCAAGTCTTCAGCGTGCAAGTCTCTTTGCTAGAAACCACTTTTCTCCATTTGTCGATTTTCAAGCCCAAAAATTTGGCAAACACTAGAAAACGGTGCCACCTTCAATATTGTTATCTGTTTGTTCTGTATGATCGCTTTACTAGAACACATTCTGAACTTCCACTGAGGATTGTCAACAAACACAAACCATACTCCAATTCATACATAGAGCGACCATGGTTCCAACACTGGTAGTGTTCACTTAAATTTTA
The DNA here is from genome assembly GCA_963277665.1 of Viscum album. NCBI lineage: Eukaryota > Viridiplantae > Streptophyta > Magnoliopsida > Santalales > Viscaceae > Viscum > Viscum album. The sequence goes on from OY728144.1 coordinate 581,631,452, forward strand.
TTTCCATTTTTAGCACTAAATAATATATGATATTTATAGAATTTTCATAATGAGTAGTTAAAATTATACAGTGTTTATGATTAGCCTTTATTTATGAATTTTTCATCAATGTTTATCACATGTTTAAATTTATTAATTTTTCATTCATTTGAAAGTTATTACCTTTTATTATTATTAAATATTATAAAACGTTTTTATTATGAATATGTGTATACTAATCAATGTCATTTTCAGCAAGTGTTATTGGTCGTCGAAGGTTGTGTGCCTCGAGAAAAGTTATTTTGCTTGAGTAGGAAGAAAAAGTATGGAAGTGCAGTAAATGCACAAACATAAGAAAATATGGTAATAATTTTTATTTATATTTAAAATATTTATATGAAATTCATAATTAAATATCTTTTTTATATTTTCAACAGTCTTTCTTGTATGACCTTGATGATAAAAAAGATGAAAACTTTAAGACAAATGATCATTTGAGTCAGGTATTAGGTGAGGATCACCATGGGAGAGTCTGATATTGACTCAGGAAAAAAATCGTCCCTCCTAGGTATTGGTCCTCATCGGTCTCCTCTCAAATATCTCAAACCCCCGAGCAGCAAAGTTCTCATACAGAAGCAACTGAGGCAAAAAACATATCTTTACATGAGCATGAAATAAGTAAACATAAGCATGAAAGAAATAAACTGATCACAGAACACTTCCTGAAATTTATGTCAATTATAATTCAATCAATTCCATCCGAAGCTACTATTACTATTGATTCATATATTCCATCAAGGTATCTTTAAATGATGCCCTGAGTGATGCTAATGAGTGTCCTAGTGTCGTTTGAGCTGATGGTGGTGGTGATGATGATTTTGATGATATTTTTGATGATGGTGGTGTTGATGATGATGTTGGTGGTGATGAGGATGTTGCTGATGGTGATGAGGATATTGCTGATGGTGATGAAGATGAGGATGTTGGTGATGGGGGGATATTGATCTTCTCCATTTTTGACTTAGTAGTAAGAATACATGTGGAAGTTGTTTAATGAATTGAATTGATTGGTTGTATGAATTTATATGTATGTTTTAGTATTTTAAATGGTTTGAAAATTATTTAAAATAGTTATTTGAATATTATATTTTTACTTTATTGAATGTGTACTATATGTTTTATTTTATTTACAAGTTTAAGATATTGAGGAAGATTTGTTGCTTCTACTGCCAAATGGGGACAGCTACCTATACCCAAGATTTGTAAAAGCATGGGTATAGGTTCTCGGCTAGGATAATCTATACCCATGGTTCTCAAAACCTTGGTATAGATATATACCCACAGTTTTGGTTAAACCTTGGGTAAGATAAAATCTCTAGGGCCTATACCCACAGTTTGTATAGGAATCGTGGGTATAGGTCTATACCCACACCACCATCGGCCACAGTTCTAAAAACTGTGGGTATATAGTGGTTTTCTAGTAGTGTGGCCTTGTTTTTAGTTAAAAGTTTAGAAAAATAAATATTAATGATGAACCAGTTGTGTTACTTTTGAGGTTTAGAGATTAATTTATTATATTGGATGACTTGTGCTAACCATTTTTATTTTAAAAAATAGTTAGTGACGGATGGAAAGACTTATCACTCTTTTATGGATATTTTGATCTGTTAAAAGTGAATTTTAGTGCTATGAGAATAAAAAAATTCATTTTTGGATATTCATTTCATGGAGTAAGTGATGAATTGGAAATTGATTAAAGAAAAACCAATGGAAAAATAGTGCTTATGAAATAAAAACATATCAAATAATTATATTTCCTTATATTCTTATATACTAAAATAATTCCTTAACTTTAGGAAAAGGATCTTGAAACAAAAAAATTATCCTATCACATTCATATTTGATGAATCATACAGTATTTTAGATCATCATAAATTTATGGTTTCGAGTCCCTTAACTTTCCATTGATCATTAATTTTCTTATGATCAATGGCCTCAATCACTCTCTAAAATTGTTTACACTTTTCTTCCATGTCCAATTCTTTACTTCCCACCTATGTTCTTATACTGGGAAGCCTAGTTATGCGGCATTCTCGATAACCATAATAATTCCTTTACTATCTTATCAAGATGATATTTTATTAAATATTTTTATGATGTGAGATTACAAAAAATTATTTTTTAAATTTTCATCCTTTCATTACCAAGAAAAATTCTAAATTATGAGGATGCAATTTTCTAAAGGCGGGATGTAACACCATGCGATTTTTTTAAAAGAAGAAAATTATGTTCAATATCATAAACAACACACAACAAAAATATTAGAAGATATTTTAACACCCCAAGACATTATGATATACTTATTTATGAATAATTTTAATCTCTTTAATAGCTTTTGGTACTCGTAACCCTGAGTTTTTTTTTCTCGATAGCATACAAAACACATAACACTAAGTTTAAAAGAAATGTAAAACTATAAATTTTCATAGAGGGTATGAATAGTAATAAATAAATTATGAAAATTATTATTATCTATTGATTAGAAATAAAATAATAATCAATTAAAAGAAAAGGAAATGTTTTCTAAAAAACATTATTTTTATAAAAGACAGTTTAATCACGCTTTTCATGCATTATTTAAAATTAATTTTTATATATTTTAGATAATTTATTTCAAAAAATAAAATTATTTTTTTAAATTGGAATATCAAAATTAGTTTAGGTTTAATTTTTGAGATTTTTCTTAGAAGTTTCTTTTTTGAGGAATAGTGAAGAATACTAAATTTTATTTGAAATATACCTTTTCATTTAAATAATTTATAAGGTTAAATTATATATTTAATTGGTTTAAAAGTAAAATTAGATCAATTTATATCAATTAATCAAATTTAGTTCATTGTAATTTTTTTCATATTAAATTTTGATATAAAAATATTTTAAACTTTTAAACATTTTCACTTTAAAAACTCGCTTTATCATCGCATTTGTGGGATTAATTTTAAATTAAATTATACCACATATGTGAGTTGAATTTGTAAAAATTTATTAAATATTTTTAATCAGAGTAATTAATATTATATAGTAATTTCAACTTAATTTTTGAACATAATAATTACTGAAAACGGCTAAAATCGATTACCGTAGTTAAGGTATTGTGGGGTTAAACTAAAAATATAAGATTGAAAATGCCCTAAAATGTTATATTTATTTTATTTTATGAGTTTATTTTGACTTTAGACATCAGATTCACGAACATATAGAAATTTTCTTCCATGTTCCTTTCAAAGTAACATATCTAATAAGTTAAGTAAATAAAAAGACAAAAAAAGGAACATTCCTTGCTTTTAATATCTATAAAGATTTTGGATAGGTACAAAGAAGATCTATATTCGGTTATAAAAACTTATTTGAAATATAAATGTGTTGTTTTATAATTATATTTTATTTTAATTTTTTAGAGATGAAATAATTACTTTAAATGATTAAGAAACGCCAACGCATTAATTATTTAGTTAATAATTAAATAAAATAAATGATACTAAAAAAATAAAAGTGTAGTAAATTGAATGAATTATTATGTTCCATTAAATTTTTATATTAATATATCATGTTACACAGGTTTGACCATAATATATTTGAATTCCATCATTTTATTGATATTTTTAAAATTCAAATTAAATGAATAATGTCAAAATTGACATTAATGTTGTTTTATAATAAATGATATTTTATTAAATGATTTAAAATTCCTAAAAAACCTATATTCTTAAAATTGATTTTTAAATGTTTAAAAATATAATATATGGTCCATTCATGGATAAATTATTCTTTTATTATGACTTTATTGACCCATAAAGAGTAAAAACTCTATTAGTGTGGTTATGGTTAAAACTGTGTTTTTACACGTTACATGCGCTTGTGATAAAATTAAATTTCAACACACATAGGTTTTTATTAAATAAATTTGATTTAATATTTAGAATATTTGGGTCTAAATTATCTTATAAGATTCATTTTTTCTATACTTAAATGATGAATTACATAGACAAAAAGACTAGTTACAGTAGTAAAAACTAAATTGGTTAAAGTAAGGAAACATAGAGGTTAAGGAACAACATGATTAAAACATGTGTTTTTTTATCTAGTGTAAGTTTTGATCAACCATAATTTCCCTCTAAAACATTCTTTTTCATTTTTTTAATCACATAGGGTAAGGGAGACCTCCCAATAGTGAATACTTTTGGGTATTTATTAAAATGTCACTCCTCCTCCATTATAGAAGGGAATCCACTCCCCTTACTTATTCAAACCTGTCAAGACATTTGGATAAACCAAACCCTACCAAAATAACTTCCCAAATTACCTCCAATAATCTTATAAGTCTTATTTTGGGAATAAATCCAACCTATTAAGGGTTTAGTGCAAACCGAAGGAGGATACCTGAAGAAGAGGTAACGTTCTTCAAAAAAATTATTTTATTTATTTCTCCACCTACATAAATTATAATTATACCATGATGATATAATAACTTTTTTATATTAAATATACTTATATTTTTTTATGATAAGGGTATATACTATAACCATACACACTCTCATATTATTCGTGTGTACGGTGGACTACCGTCTCGCGAAACGATGTCATTTTTTCCATTACCACCGTTCATGGTTGGGTATGATGATATATATAAGGTTTATATATTATATTTATAAAAACATTATACTTATTAATTCATTATACCATATATTCCCTTTTAAATTCCATTCTGTAATGGATATTATAATATCTATGGTGTGTGTGATGGACCACCGCCTCACGAAGCGATGTGAATCATTTTTCACTAACATGTTACATGGAAGGTAATGAGGGTAAGGATAATAAATATATGTGATATAAATGAAATATTTATCATATTAATGACATATTTATCATTCTGGAAATATAATATATTATTTTCTTTTTTACCTTTTCACTAGCTGAAAAAAATGATAACATCGTTCATAAACGTGTGAACTATCACCTTCTCGAAGCGATGTGATTATTTTTTCCCCACCACATCATGAGAATTATATATATATATATGTATATATAAATAAATAATATGGTATTTATGATATTATTATAATTTTTAAAGATAAAATATCACTTACCTTATTTCCATAATGATCATTGAAAAAATGGAAATGTTACTCATGCGTATGTACAGCCTACCGTCTCCATGATTGTAAAGTTAGATCATTATTCATAACCATCATTCATGATGGGTTTAAATAATATAATTTATGTATAAATATGATAATTATTTTATTATTATTATTCTATATAATTTTATATAATGAACTCTTAGACCATAGTCAACCTACCAAAGTCGATTTTGAAATATAAGCCAAATATGGTCAAAACATTCGACGTAAACATAATTGATTAAGTAATTGTATACAACTTTGTAAAAATTAAAATAAAAGTAATGATATTATTTAAAAATTTTATAAATAAATTAAATAGTTAATATAATTTTATTATTCATGAAGATAAAGAAGCACATGATGAATCAGACTCAAGGTAAGGTACTTCGTCTCAATTTCCTTTCATTAATAAATATTTTGATGTTATGCACCTATAATCTTTTATAAGGAATATATACAGCCCCTTTGACATGTTATATCATGAATTTATCTATTATAATTATATTTAAATTTTTTTAATGATATTATTTAATGGGTTTTATGATTCAATTATTTCCCAAGTGATAAGGGTATTTTCTTTTAAAAATAAACATCTTTTAATGTTTTCCTTCCAACTCTTTCCCTTCCATGTCCAAGTTTTATAATGATTTTATGAAAGTTGTTATATGGACATAAAATATTTATAAAGTACATTTTATCTCTCTTTTTAATTTATTTCAAAGGTTTCCAAAAGGAATATGTTTACATGTTTTATACAAAATGTTTTGAGAAACCACAAAAGGAATGTTTTTTATTAATGTACATGGAAAGAATGAATTTTCCATCATCATGTCCATTATTTTATTTCTAGATTCCTTTGAAATATTTAATATTTTATTCAAATAAAAACTATTTTAATTTTTTAGTAATTTTGGTATTGAAAATTGTTTTTTAAAAGAAAAGTTATTTTGGTATTGAAAGTGAGTTTTTAAAAGCAATGAGTATTTTTATCCAAAAGTGTTTTCATATGAGTTTAAAAGAGTTTTTTAAAGGGTTTTATGATGAAAGAGTTTTATTTATGATGTTTTACTTGAGAATTATATGAAATGGGTGAGCCCAATATATCTTATACGAAGGGTTGAGCCCCATTATAGCCCATGGGTGAGCCTGATATAGCTTATATGAAGTGCTGAACCCCCTTATAGCTCATGAGAAATGGGTGATCCTGATATATAAGAAGGTTGATACCCATTATATTTTTTAATACATTGGGTAATGATTATATTGTAATTCATCTCTATGGTTATTCCAATTAAAAGGGGTTTAAAATAGTTTTATGAATATGATTCTCTAAGTCACCAATAAGGGGTTTTTAATTGCTCGTAATGGGTTTTAAAGTGTTTGTTTTGAGTAAAATGTGTGTGTATTTTCTTTTGTAAATTCTTTATTTCTTTCGTTCAAATAAAATTAATGTAAAGGTAAATATTTCATGGGTTTTCATGTTTTTACTAAACTAAAGGTTTCCTTGAGGGCATGTCCGTTGTTTGACCCCATCCGCCGCTCTGTTGTCCTTTTTCTTTCTCTTAATAAATGGTCAGAAGCTTTGCCTTTAAAAAAAACTAAACTAATGGTTTCCTTTAATTTTATATCCCTTGCTGAGATTTTGTTCTCATCCCAAGTTTTTAAAACGTTTTTCACATAGTTTAAGGATGGGTAAGGGAAAGTAATAAGTCAAGTTGAAAGTCTTGGATATTTTCCATGAAAATAAATCATTATTTATTTTAAATGTTTTATATTATGGGAAAAATGGATATTGATCGGAGGTGTCCAATTTGTATTTTATTGTTTTTTATGTATGATTTATGGCCTAATTCTCTAAAACTCTAAACCTAAAAGATATTTCAAGTGAAAGAAAGTAAATTCTTGAATAAAACTCAAGATTATGTAATTTTTAAGGCCAATTCCTTATATGTGATCTACCAGTTGAGTTTGGTATATTAGCTGGTGTTTGGTTGTGACTGTTGTAAGTGGGTTCCCTAGAACCAAATCATGTATGTACTTTGATTATCATTACATGTATAAAATTTGATATATAAAAGTATTTATATTTCTAGAATAGTGTTGATACTTCTGTGTCCACTATATTTATGTTAATTTCCTTAGATTATATTTCTTATCAAAAGGTTATAGAAGATCCTTGGCTATAATGATAACCTAGAGATACCATTACAGTAATATTAAAGTGATTTCCTATGGTATAGAGACATCATAATGAAAGGACATAGATTATGTGTGACCATTTGGTTTTCGGGGCTTATAAACATTGAGAATTCTTCTCATGAATTTTACACTTGGTGATTTTGAGTAGATGAGATCATCAGGACTGACCCGTCAATAGGACCACCACATGTTTCAGGTGTCATTGGTTGTTCATATCTATAAACATGTGTATTTTTATCCTGAGTTGATATCATTATCAATGTATATCATGTGATCACATACTTTAATGTAAAGAAAATCCATGACATTTAAGATGTGGTAAGGTAGCTTGTGTTGCGTGCGTCTTTGGTGGTATAGCATTGGTTGAATGATCAAGATATAATTTGTCACTTCCAAGTTGAGGAATTGATATCTTAGGCCTATTTGATCAGGATGATAGTACCTTCACTAAATCCATTACCATGGTAGAATAAGGTAATCCTATCAAGTTATATCAACAAATAATAAAGTAATAATGGATGATGATACAATTTGTGCATCCTTCTTTACTAAATATTAAGAGATAGAGAGATTATATTACAAGGAGTGTGTTTATAGGAATTTTATCATTGATATGACTATTCTTTATCTTGTTAGGGGCCTTGATGGGTTTCTAAAATCCAATCTTGGTCTATGAATAGTATTCACTATTATCGAGATAAGGGTTGTAACACCCTGAGATTTTGGGAAATATTTTTTTCAAATAAATTTAATTTTTTTGATATTTTGTGTTACACACAATACTAAGTTTATTTGGTGTTACACGCAACACTTAGTTTAGCTTCATTATATGAAACACTGATTGTGTCTTGTGATACACGCAACATTGAGTTTAAACAAAATATAACATACTAAAAAAATATTATTATTTAATATGAAATTTATCACCAAGTTGTTGGAATAGTAAGTATGAATATGATTAACTAAATTTTAAAAATATATGGTCTATAAAAGCATATAAAAGGAATTATTAGTTGACTAATTAATTATAAATGAAAAACTATTTGAAAATAAAGGAAATGTTCTTCTTAAAAACTGTTTTTAACTAAAAAATTTGTTTTAACTTAATAAATTAAACAAATAAATTTTATTGAATTATTTTAATGAAATTTATATATTATAAATTCAATAAAAAATTTAACATTCATCTTATGTGTTTTCTATACAAGAGATAATAATTAATCCAATTTTTTTCTTAAAACTATATTTTTCTTAAAAAAAAATATGTCTCCTTTTGCGTGCTTATTTTAAAATTAATTTTTACAATTTTAGAAACAAAAAATTAAAAATAAACTTAATTTTTGAAATAATTATGTAAAAATTATCTTAGGTGAATTTTTTAGAATTTTTTTAAGATAAATTTTTCAACAAATAATGGAAAATTGTTGTTTTTATTAGGAATTGACATGTCTTTTAAAGAATTTAAAAACTTATAAATTGTTATAAGATGGTTTTAAAGGAAAAATTAGTTTAATTATATATCTATTAATTCAATTTAGTTCATTGGAATCAATTTCATATTGAATTTTGATATAAAAACTTGTTAAATATTTGAACAGTTTTCTCTTTGAAACCTCACTTTTTAGTCACATCTGCAGAATTAATTATAAATTAAATTTATCTAATTATACAAATGTAATTTGGAAATATATATTAAATTCTTGTAATCATAATAATTTATATTATCTAATAAGTTAAACTTAATTTTTTACCAAAATGAATAGTAAAAATAGTAAAAAATATTTTCTGTGGTTAAGGTTAAAATGGTTTTACCAGGGGTTAAACTAAAAAGATAAGGGTGAAAAATTAACCAAAAATTTTCCAACAACCATTTTCTGGAAATATTTAGATCTTATCTCTTATAGGATCTATAATGGTCCATTTTTTATCATTTTTTCATGATAAAAACATGGGTACACTTTTTTATTTTTAAAAATTAAAAATGTGCCACTCACTTCACTTATAAAAAGCTACCCCCTCTCCTCTCCTCTTCACACTTACAAAATCATTTGTTTCAGACAATACCTACCCAAATAACTTCCTAAATTCCCTCCTATAATCCTATAATCCTTATTTCTTTCATAAATTCAACCTGAGAAATATTTTGGTGCAAACCAAAAGAAGTTGTCTGTAGAATAGGTAATGTCCCTAATTGTGCATTTTATTATATTTATTCCTCCACCTCATAAAATTATTATTATACCATAATTATATAATAACCTAATTATATTATATATAATTATATGTTACTATTTTAATTTAATATCATAAATCCTTCTCCTCTTCCATCAAATGGGTTGTAAAGTCGTCATTCGTGTGTACGGCAGAATACCGCCTCACGAACCGATGTTATTCATTTTCCATCACCACATATCATGGATAGATATAATGATATATTTATTATTTATATATAATATTATTATTATTATATAATTATTATATCACATGTTTCTACTTTCTTTCCATTTCGTGGGGATATGATAACATCGTTCGTGTATACGGCGGACTACCGCCTCACGAAGCGATGTGATTAGTTCACACTTTATATAGAAGCTAATGAGGATGGATTTAATGAAAATATGTAATATATATATATGAAATAAAAATTATTCTATAATTTTAATATATTATTTATATTTCTTTCTTTCTTTTCATTGGAAAAATGGGAACAGCATTCAAGCGTACGTGCGGCTTACCGTCTCCATGAATGGTGCATTTAATTTTATAATCATAAATTTTATGGATCACTATAAATACATGTATACTGAATATATATTATATTTATATCATTTTTAACATTATATATATTATATAACCATTATCAAAGTAAAATGACCAAAAATAACAATTCAAAACATACATGAAAAACAAAGCAGTTATTGCCCTAAACGTGGAATTAACATAGAATTGTTAATAAATGGATAATAAAATGTCATAAGTAAATCATATATGGTATGATATATATATATATACATATGTTTATTTATATATTTAAAATAAAATTATATTTATTATATATGAGGTTTGAACATATACTAAGGAATTTGAGACTTATGGTAAGGGATTTCCGTCTCACTTTTAACTTCTATGAGACACATGCCATATTCAACACATATTTATTTAATGTGGTGTATATAATTCCCAAGAATGTATTTTATGATTATTCACCTAAAAATTATTTTTATTTACATATAAATTTGATTATCTCTCTCTCATGGGGTCTACGCTTCAAAAGTTACCAAAGTGGTAAGATATTTTTGTCTCAAATTACTTTCTTTGAGACATAAGTTATATTATGAATATAACTTCATCTATGTGTTGTATATAATTCACCTTTTATATGTTATGTAATTAATATCATTATTTTAATTATATTAAAAGTTTCATTTTATTTTATTCTTTAATGGGTCCTATGATTCAAAAAATACCTAATTGCTAATGGTTTTATGATATAATCTCATCATTTATCAGGATTATTTATGGTTATGTTTCTGATGATAAAGTATTATGATCCATCTCTCAAGAAACACATTGATTTTATTATCCTATGGTTACTTCTTGAGAAAACATATTTTTCCTTAATTTTCCTCTCTTTATATACTCAAGAGGTCAAAATAATGTTTTTAATAAAAATCATCTTTATTTCTCTATTCGGTTGAAAATAAATTTTTCTTCCTAAACCATGTTTTCTAAAAATGTTCTAAAAAACATATTTAAATTTATTAAAGTGATTTATTAAATTAATTTTTACACATTTTTGAATTTTCATATAATGTTTTGAAAGGAATCTTCATTTCATTTTCCAAACAATTCCCATTTGGATTTTACCAAAAATATGAAAGGAATCTTCATTTTAACATGTATAGAATAAACATAATTCTCCACCATCATGACCAATCATTTCTTTAAAGATTACTTTATAATTTTTCAAAGTTATTCTCAAATAAAAAATTTCTGAAAAATTTTTAAGTTTTAAAATGCGTTTCAAAGTGGAAAGTCTATTTTTCTCAAGAAATGATCCAAGTAATATTTCAAACTAATTTTCCATCTAAGATGAAATCCTTTTATATAACCTATTATTTTCTGGGGATATGATCAAGGAAACCATTCTTCTTCTTTCTCTAAATGGTTTATGTTTATGATAACATGGTGTTTATGAAACATGTTTCTCTTCCACGGGTTATACCATGATAAAATGCTTATGAAACCTACTTCTTTTCATGGATTATACTATGATGAAATGAAGAAATGATTGTGAAACCTGTCTATTTTCCAAAAGTTATGATATGATGAGATTTTTATAAAATCTATTTCATTTCATGGGTTATGATATGATGAATGTTTTATGATCTTATGACACACATGCATGTTATTTTCATTATTTGATGGGTGGGACCAATATCTCCCTCCAGTACATTTGGTAAAGATTTATATCTCATGAGATGGACAAGACTGTAATGGGGAGTGAACCCTATTCAGTAAGTGACTTTGTTCACTATGATGGTATTGAGAGTAAACCTTGAGTATTATTATTGTTTAGTGAGTTAAACCATTAAACTATTATATCCTTGGAATTTATCCTTGAATGATATGGAAATGATTTTCTATACTTATGTGTATGCCACAATTATATGTCTTATTCCAATATTATGCTCTCATGGATCATGTCATTTGATTTCCTTATGATTTAAGCCTTATTAACTGCTAATATTTATGCCATGACTCAAGATTATGATCATTGATGTGCAGGTTATAGTTTTCAAAATGTTATGTTCATGTTCTAATACACTTATACTCATGTTATGCTTACGTATCTATCTTGTTTACCCTTACTGAGCTTCTGACCCTACCCTTTCTTTTGTTTCCTCTCCCTAGGTTATGAAGAAAGGTTATAAGTATGGTATGTATAAAAAGAGTACTATGTGGGAATATATTTTTTGGGGATGTTGAAGATATTTCAAGAAATAAAAATATTTTGTGTTTAGTCTCTAAAGGAACTAAACCATTATGATCTTTAGGTATGTGTTTGTGTAATGTAATGAATATTTATCTAAAAGGTATAATATCTATGTATAAAAATCCTAGGTCATTATAGTTGGTATCATATGATGAGTTTAGTTAACATTTGGAAACTAAGATGGGGAAACTTTAGTGATACCCCTAAGTAAATTTCTAAGTATAGTCTTAGTATGAGTCAAATTATTGGAAAATATCCTGTAATTTTGGTAAAGGATAGAGTGAGTGGTTTCCAATCAATTACATCCTTTTATGGATACTAAAAGTGGATGTGTCATTGGCACAGAGGTACCTATGGGTAATAACTTCAAAAAGTGCACATTGATCTGGACTTGATTGTCGTTTGGTGTGCGACAATGGGCCTTTCCACACACCTAGTTTGATACTCCTAGAAAATATGCTTTGGAAATTCATAAAAATTTTATAAACCATCATAAAGGATTTAAATATATTATTACTATAAATAATCTAGTATAAACATAAGGTGTCATGATTTAGACATATTATAAGTAATTTTTCATGATTATGTGGTTACCTTCTATAATTATTGTTACTTACACTATTATTTTTGGTTTTAGTCAATTGTAGAAACTAGAAGGAACTAGATTAACATTGAATGTGATAACCAATGTGTTGATGAGAAAACAAATGGGATGATGATTGGAGTAAAAGATATTTTGATTATTCCTAATCAATTATCATGATATATGATTAACAACATACACCTTAACCAACTCTCAGACTCACCAAAGAAGATAAGGATAGAGTTTGTTGAGAGTTTGGGTGGTGGAAACCATGAAGGAAAGAAGATTTAGTTTCCTATATGTCAATAATGTGGGAATAATCACTCTAGGGAATATATCAAAGGAATAAAAAGAAGTTTTTGTGTGAATAATAAGGACATAGAGTAAGTGATTGCGGAGGAAAAATGAAAAGTTCAGTTAAAAAAATGGATGGGAATTTTGGTCTCCCTACATTTTTATCAATGGATGAATTTTTTAACTATAAGTATGGAAATTATGAAAATAAATTTCCTAGGGGGATCTCATGAAGAGAATTAAAAAGGTAGTATGAGTAATGGTTATACTACTGATGATGAAGAGACAATGAATGACATATAAAAGTTATGATTTATTCTAAAAATATTGTTTAAATTAAACATAAGAAGTATGATTAAATTGAGATTGATAAATGTGAAGACTTGATTCATATATATTGTAGTAAAGATGATTAAGGAATAATATGATGAAAACTAGTTAATGGTTTAAGAATGAAGTGGAGTGATTGGAGTGTTTATGTATTATAATTTAATAATTATGTTATATGTATCATGAAATATATAAGGGATGTTCATTTTTTTATTAAGGATTTTCAAGAATATGATGAATGGTGTTGATGAACTAGAAATTTGATTTAATAGTAAGGCGAAATTTTATGGAAAACCCCATGATTAAGGGAAGATAACCCTTCATACATTCATGATGTTGAGATAATGATGTTGGGATAAAGAGATGATGGATATGAATAGTGTAAATTGGATAGTATTGATAACCTTGGAACTAATTAAGTATTTGTGGACAAATTGGTTTATGTTATCATTGATGAAGTTTATAAAATTATTGGATTTATGGGATTTATTCAATAATATATGGTTTTATTCAAGGAATAAGGAAGTATGTATGTTTTAATTAAGGTTTTATGGTAATTTTGGTTTCTATCATGTTTCAAGAAAATATATGACTAAGGTATTCACATATTTTATGTTGGTAGAAGGTCACATAGCAGATGCCAGTGTAAAAATGGATTTAAAATTTTTTCCATCACTAGAGTGATGAAAATTTATCATCTCTGGTGATCTAATCCCTGTTATGGTTCAAGGATCTCACATGGTTTAATCAAATATTGGAAAATAAAAGAATGATTACCTCATTTCAATTAGAAGAGTGTATGTCTTCCATGAGTCACTGGTGACCAGTGCTCAAAGGATCCAATGTCAAACCCCTCTAAATCATCCACACACACTTATCAAAACTGTACGTACATCGTTCATCAGATTCTAGGTGCTAGTGTAGAGCTCCAACAATCACTTCAACGCTAAAATGATCACCATGATCACCAGCCTTCTATCTGTGAAGGTGTTCGCAGATCATTTTCCTAGATTGAGTAATTCTCTCCCTATGAGTCGGGAAGAGAGAGAAGCTCTCAATTCTTAACTCATTAATAGTCAATTGGAATGATATTCTCTCCACTTATATAGTTGATGTTCAAATAACCAATTAGGTTTATCTGGACCCCCATATATTTAACGTCCACTAAATAAGTAATAAATAATAATTATTAAAAACTAATTGTATCATAAATATTATTTATATTTATCACAAACTTGTAATATATATTAAATATATTATGTGATAAAACTGAGTCATTAACTCGACTCGTAATTCCTGATAATATTAAACAAACATGGAATATTAAAATAATATTCATTCATATAATATAATCCTTATATTTACTTAAACACTTGTAAAAAATTTTAATAAATAAATTCAACCCAATTATTGTTTACTTAAATAATAATGATTTTATTTATTTATCGATGATCGATAAAGATTGGACAACACTCGGACCTCGTGGTGGGGTCCACCATGTCCTATATTCCTATTCACTAAAATTGGGAAGATTCACAAATATGCTATTGTGTGTGATCCTCTAAGATCTTATCTCAATATCATTGAATAGTGTTCACATACTAGGAGGGGAGTTGAGAAACCCATAAAGGCCCTTAAAGATATAAGGAAAAGTCATAGTAATGACAACCAACCTACAAACACACACTGTGTAATATAATATCTTTATCATATGATATATCATAAATTAGGATGCAAACTTGTGCCATCATCCTTTATTGCTTTATTATTTTTTGATTTATCTAGATGTATTTGCCTTAGACTACCATGGTCATGGATTTATGAAGGTACTACCATCTTAATCAACTAGGCAAGAGATATCAATTCCTTAACTCAGAAGAGACAAATTTTATCTTAATCATTCATCCAATTTCATACCACCAATGATGCACCCAACACAAACTACCTCACCAGGACTTCATTTTCATGGTTTTCACCTTGCATAAAAGTATGTGACCAAATGGAATACATTGATAATGATCTCAAGGAAGGAGTCCAATACACATGTTCGTAGATAAGAATAACCAATGAAACCCAAAACATGTGGTATTTATATTGGTGGGTTTTTCCTCATGATCTAAACTACTAGAGATCACCAAGTGAGAACTACATTAGAATAATTCTCAATACTTATGAGCCTCCAGCACCTTATAGTCACACATCTTATGTGTCCTATCAGTATGATGTATCTATACCATAGGAAATTACTTTAATAGTACTTTCATAGTACCTCAATGATCTCATTATAGCCTGGGAACTGATATATCCCTTTGATACGACACTTAATCCAAGTAAATTAACATAAATAGAGTGGATGCAGAAGTATTGACACTATTATGGTAAGATAAACACATGTATTTATATACATCAAAATGTATTCATGTAGTGGTAATCAAAGTACATCACAATTTGGGTCTAGGGAACCCACTTTCAACACTCCCACTTACACTATATCCAACTACTAACAAGTCTCAATATGCTAGCTCTCACATGAAAATCATGATTCTATTAAGATATGACTTTAGTAAGGGGGTCTATCACATTGTCCTCTATGATGAATCTGTTAATAGCGAATTCACCGCTCTGAGTAAAATCCCTCAAGAGTTGAAACTTCTGAAGTATAGGCTTTGTCCTCTAGTGTGACCTGATATCCTTGGAAAGCACCGCTACTGCAGTATTATCACAATAAACTAGAATATGATTTGTACTGCTAGGGAAAACACCAATGTATGAGAAAATGTTTTATATCCATGCTGGATCCTCAGCTTCATTAGAAGCAACTTTATACTCAGATTCTATTTTAGATTCAGTGACCACTGGTTTCTTTGAGCTTCTCCAACTCACTGCACCACCATTAAGGAAAAATATATAGTCTAACAGTGATTTTAGATCATCATGATATGTCTAGAAACTAGCATCAGTGTATCCTCTCACTATTAGTTCCTCCTCTCCTCTATACCCCAATAACATATCTTTTGTATGTCTCAAGTACTTAAGGATATTTTTGAAAGGTACCTAATACATATCTCCTGGATTAGCTTGACATATGGACACCATGATTAAATAAAATCCAATACTAACCTAGTATGTAGCATCACATACATGATAGATCTCACTAATGAGGAATAAGGGATTCTTCTTATTCTTTCAATCTCATCCTGTGTTTGTGGACACATTTTCTATCTGACATGGGTAACAACCCTCTCTTGGATTGTTCTATATTGTACCTTTTGAGTACCTTTTCAATATATATACTTTGACTTAGCCCAAGCCAACTATGAGATATATCTCGATAGATCTTGATCCCTGGAATATAGGATACTTCACCTAATTATTTCATGGAGAAGCATTCATTTAACCAAATCTTAACTTGATGTAATACTTGTATATCATTTCTCATAATTAATATGTTATAAACATATAATACTAGGAAAAATATGGCATTATTATTAACCATATTATAGAAACAAGTCTCACTTTCATTTTTAACAAAACCAAAATCTATTGTGGCCTCATCAAAATAAACATTTCATGATCATGATGCCTTCTTTAACCCATAAATGGATCTATTCAACTTTCACGCTTTACTAGAATTCTTTGACTTAAAAAACCCTTAGGGTTGAGTCATATAGATGTCTTAAACCAACATCCCATTTGGAAAAAAAGTTTTGACATTCATTTTCCAAATCTCATCATCATAAAAGGCTGTTATTTCAAACAATATTCTGATGGATTTCAGTATTACTACTTGTGATAAGGTTTTGTCATAGTTTATTACTTGACGTTGTCTAAAACCCTTCACTATCAGTCTTGATTTATAGGTATTTACCATACCGTCCATGTCCATATTTTTCTTGAATAACCCTTTTCACCCAATGGGTTTTACATCTACTCAAGGTTCTACCAAAATCTAAACTTTATTTTGATACATAGACTTTATCTCATAATGCATGGAATCTTTCCATTCAGTAACATCATTTCCTTATACTTCTTCCTTGTAGTTTAGAGGTTCATCATATTCAAAGAGTAATATGTCACCTGACTCGGTGACAATAAAACCATAACACTTTGGTTATATAACCTCTCAATTTTACCTACACGGTACTTGTGTCTCTAGAACTTATTCATCTCCCACTGTCTCTTGTGGAGATTGTTCTTGTACCAACTCATGTGAATCTGGTGCATTAATTTCATTTAAGTAAATATTTCTCCCACTATTTACAATGGAAATTTTTTAACTTTCTAGAAATATGGATTGTCTTGCCACAATTACCTTTCTATCTGAAGAGTTATATAGGTAATATCATTTGGTTTCTTTAGGATAACCTATAAAGATTCACTTCATGCTTCTGGGTGTTAATTTTTTGTTGTGTATAGTCTTGAAAAAAGACTCGCATTCCCTTACATGTATGTATGATAGATCAGGTTTCATTCCATGCCACTAATCATATAGAATCCCATCTGTCTATTTTTTTGGTACATGGTTAAGAGTATATGTCATTGTCTGCAAGGCGTATCCCCGAAAGGATGATGTAAGAGTTTTCTAACTCATCATTGATATGACCATGTCAAGGAAGTCATATTCCTCCATTCACTAACACCATTCCACTATGGTGTGTAAGGAGGAGTTAGTTGGGATACTATCCCACACTCCTTTAAGTGGTCAATTAAATCTTGGTTAAGATACTCTTGATCTAGGTCTGAGCATAGTTCTTTGATCTTCATACCAAACTGTTTTTCTACTTCATGTTGATATTCCTTAAACATCTAAAAGGACTGTGACTTATACTATATTAAGTATATATATCCATACCTACTATCATCATCGATAAAATCAATAAAGTACAAAAACCCACCCCATTCCTCTACTAGAAATGGATGACATACATTAGTAAGAATTAATTCTAGTAATTCAGTGGCACTTTTTCCCTTCCCAAAGAAGGGTGCTTTGGTAATTTTCCCTTGTAAATAAAAATGACATACATCCAAGGGTTTTAACTCAACCAAGTCTAAATACCCTTCTTTATGTAATTTTTATAATCACTTCTCATTTACATGAACAATCATGAAATTCCATAAGTGGGTGTTATATGAGTCATACTCACTGGTTTTTTCATTGATTGTCATTACTGGGTTTTTGACTTCAAGTATATATAATCTATTATTAAGATGGGACGTACCATAACACATGTTATCCTTATAAAAGAGACAACATTTATTTACAAACTTGAAATAAAATCCCATAATGTCTAAAAATGGAACTGAGGTTATATTTATGGTTGTTGAAGGTATATAATAACAATTATTTAATATAAAAATCAGACCACTAAGAAAATTCAGATGGTAATCTCCCACTGCTAAGGCTGCTAGACTCGCGCCATTTTCAGCTCATAGATATTTTTAGCCTTTTTCAATCTTCTTAAATATAATTGGTTCCTATATATTGATAAAAATGTGTAAAACACATGTCGTATCCAATACCCAACTTGTAGATGATGAAAGATTTCATTCAATGAAAAAAATACCTGAAGTAGAAATGTTTCCTTACTTATTCTTCCTAGATCTACAATTCTTCTTACAATGACCTTTCTTTCTATATAGAAATTAGATAACCTCATTCTCATTTCCCCACCTCTGTATCCTTGAATTTTTGGAAGGACGATGCATTGGTGTCCTCATCCTCAACTTTTCCTTAGATGCCTTAGCCTTTCCCTTCCTCCTCTTATTCACCATAAGGACTGAATAATTAGTATTCTTTATATTCTTAAAAACTTGGAAAAATAAATCCAAAAGATTCAGTAGTTAATTTTTCATGTTATTCATATTTTAGTTAACAATGAAAGTCAAAAATCTTGGCGGTAAGGAGTAAATAATGGGATCAGTTTCTAGTCTTTGGTTCAGTTTGAACCCAAGGGCTTCAAGCCTCTCAATGTACCTGATCATCTTGAGTACATGAGGTATTGCTTGATTTACTTCTTTTACCCTACACCTATATAGTGCACTATAAATATCATACCTTTCTCTCCATGCTCTGTCTGGATAAAAATGTCGGAAATGAGTAAGCATCCTGTAGCCATCCTCATCGTCGTGCATTTTCAGCGATTGACTGGATATATATGACAACATGATGCATTGTACATCCATTGCATCATCTACATGATTTTTTTCATTTTTATTTATCCACCTTACTTGCTTCCTAAGGGGGATTAGCAGGAAGTGAGTATTCCATCGCATAAATCTTCATTTCTTGGTATAGTTCTATGTACAAGTGCCTGTACCACTTCTAGAATTTATGGTCAATGAGGATATTTTCTTTATCCAATATAGATCACAGTGATAGTATTTCAATGGTGGTAGTGATTTCCATGTTTGATCTACAAAAAATAAATTTTAGCAGTCATTACTTTATCTTGATTACCTTTTAGACATTTTTTATTAATTAATTTTTAAATCATTAAATGTCTCCCACTATTTTATCAAACTATAATATCCTTCACTATTAGATTTGGAATACTTTGTCGCTTTAGTATTCTATTGGTAAGGATCCTTGAAACTCATCATCATAGTCTACAAGATTTGGATACATCACTACTTGGAGAGTTTCTAGGTAGGTTCTAGACTGGACAACCACATTAACTCATAGTTCCTTGATATGTTGAGTAAATTCCTAGCTTATCAAAATCGTAACCTTGATTCTCTCAACACTTTTCCTCCAAAGTGATAGAAAGCTAGATTTGAATAGTTCTTTGCTACCATATTTAGTTAATTTAACACATTACTCTGATAAAAACTCCCCTGTAGTAGGACGCACCCTCAACTTTGGCTAACAAGCACCCCAAACACCTAGTTTAGTTCAAATTTGAGAAACAAAAGGCATTTATGACTTAATATGTCTTTAAAGTATTTTAATTATTTATTGATGAATATAACCTATTTCTATTAAAATGTTCCATCTATGTTGTCATGCTCACAATTGAACATGCATTAATGGAAAAAACATATGTCTCATCCTTATGAATTTTCTTGTTTATTATTTTATATGATCACACAATAAACACGCACACATAAAAAATAAAAAAACAATGCATAAAGGAAATGATTCTACCAGAATTGTCTTGAGAATATGATTTTGATCAATCCATTTTAATAAAAATGGATCCATCACAACCTAGGGGTTTCATACCTGAGTCGAGTTCTAACTCGTATCACAACTCACGCCCAGTCCAGTGCATTCGCTTCTCATCTGAAGAATCATCTCGTCTTGGCAGGGTCTGTATCTTAAAGCATCATCGAATAATGTACAAATATACTTTTTCATAGGAGAGGGGTCTAGGGGCACAATATACAATAGCTAAATTGGACATGCAGGCCCTTATACATGTTAAACAAAAAGTTGATGTGCAAACTGTCATTTAATTACCTACTTATTACAATCATTGCAGGCTTGAAAAATAAATAATTAAATAAATCATCCAGACATGCATAGTCTCAGTCAATGTTTTCAACACCAGTCAGTATAATAAATAAACGCATGATAAAAATTAAACTAAAATAAATTAAGTATGAGGGTATTTAAAAAAATAAATGAATTTAAATAAATTCAAATAATTTATTTTATTCGTTCCCATTTTTAATTTAATTTTATATTAAAATTAAATTAATCTATCAGAATATTAAAATATTAATATCAAATCAAAAATTAATTTTAATTTATTAAATTTTATGCGAAAATTAAATTAATGAAATTAATTAATTAATGATTATATTAAATTAACCCAGTCCCTGAAAAACCTGCCTAGGCCCTTTGTAGACTAGGTCGTAAACCCGCAAGCAAATTTGGAGCCAAGCAAACCCTATGCAAGGGTGTTTTGGGTGAATTAAACCTACCCAGACCTATTCCGGGTTGGGAAAAGCCACCCTAACCCATTTCAGGGAAAATTGGGTCTGACATAACCAGCGGCAGTGGTAGAAGGGGTTACCTCGCAACTAGTGTAATCCATGACGGTCAGCAGGGCCGAGATCAGAATGTGTTGGTTGGGTTTTGCATAGTGGGGCCTCGGTGGGCTCTTTGGAATGGGACGGCGGCGGGACCTGGTGAGTAGCGGGTTTGGACTTCGCAGTAGAGGTGCGGGTGGCATGAGTTAAGCGGTGGCAGCGATCCCTCGGTGGTCGGCTGCTCGGGGTTTGGTATGGCTAGTAGATAAGGCGTAGTCGGCGAAGGGAAGGTGGTGGGAGGTGGTCTCTCATCGAGATAGAGGGAGAGTTAGGTAGGGTCGTGGGGTCGGGCTCTAGGAGGAGGAAGCGCAGCCATGAAATAGTGGTCTGGCCTCAGTCGGAAACAGTGCGGGTGGCCCGAGCATAGGAGCGATGCAGACGGCGCGACCTAGCAAGTGGCGGTTGTATCTCCCTGGAGGAGGTGCGGTTAGCTATTGTGGGATTCGTCTAAGGAAGGAAATAGGGAGGGTCATGGTTCATTGTGGTCTCGCACCAGGGAGATTGATAGGGGGTCGTCGTCTCGAATGGAGGAGGGTTGGAGGGAGGGTCATCGAATGCTCAGTTCGCCCGAGGGAAGAGGGAGACCCAGGGTGGAGCTAGGTCAGGTGTGTGACATGTGGAAGAAGACTCCCGCATGGGTCTTTGTTAAAAAAAATCTTCAATCCTAAGCCTATGTAGTTGACAAACAAACAAGGTGCCAATTTTTTTTTTTTTTTTGACCCTTCAAGTCATGTTTTTGTTTTTTCCACAGCCTGATATTAGGCTTAAATTAAGATTAAAAATATATTTTAATTTTTCCTTCTACTGGTATGGTCATCGGCCAGAGGATTCTGGTAGCCAGATTCTGACCGATTATTGACCAGAATATATCGAGGTCAACAGAATCACCTCAAAAAAACATAAATATATAATTATATATATATCATGTTTTTCAAAAATTAAAAACCTAAATTTTAATAACTGAAAGAACAAACCACTAGTTTCGGTCCATACAAATTTTTTCTGATGGACATAACTTGGTCGTTCGAGATCAGATCGAAACGCGGGTGGATTTTTTGGGACTATTTTAATACCCTATACTTAAATTTAAAGAAAAATAAATTTTATTGGCTAAGAAAAACTACGTAGCCCTTTTGATACCAATTGTTGGTATCGGGGCATGTGGTGGAAGTTGATGGAAAAATGGATTTAAAATTTTTCCATCATTTGAGAAATGAAACTTCGTCGTCTTCGGTGATTTGATCCCTAGTACGGTATGAGGATATCGTGTGGTTTAATCAGAGAAAAGAAAAAAATAATGAGTACCTTGTCCCAATTTTAAATGTGCATGTCTATCATAAGTCACCGGTGACCATTTCTTGAAGGATCTGACATCAAACCCCTCAAGATCGTCCACAAACGCTTCTCAAATATGTATGTACATTGTTCATGGGATTCTAGGTTCTAGAACGGAGCTTTGATGATATCTTCAATGTCGTGATGATCACCACGATCACCTGCCATCGATTCGCAAAGGCATTCTTGGATCATTTTCTTAGTTAGATCAATTTTCTCTCTAGGATTCAGGAGGAGAGAGAAGATCTCAATTCTGACTGACTTCTCCTCCACTTATATAGTGGATGTTCAAAATACCCAGTTTGGGTTCACCGGTCCCCCCGTATATTTAAGGTATAACAAATAAATAATTATGACAAACTAACTACATCATAAATATTATTTATATTTTATCACATACTTGTAATATATATTAAATATATTACAAGATAAAACCTGAGTCCTTAAATCAACTCATAATTCCTGATAATATTAAATGAACCCGAAATATTAAAATAATATTTGTTCATATAATATTAATCTTTGTATTTACATAAACACTTATAAATAATTTTAATAAATAAATTCAATAAAAATATTCTTTTCTCAAAGAATAATGAATGTATTTATTTATCAATGATCGATCAAACTTGGACAACACTCAGACCCTGTGGTGGGTCCCACAATATCCTATATTCCTATTCACCATAATATGGCAGATTCTCAAATAATCTATTGTTTGACCCTCTAGGTCCTTATCTTGATAGTAGTGAATAGTATTTACAGACCAGGAGCAGAGTCTAGAAACTCATCAAGTCCCCTAAAGAGATAAGGAAAATTCATAGCAATGACAACCAACCTACAAACATGCACTATATAATATAATCAATTTGTCATACTAAAGTACCCAGGAACACCCTGAGAGGGGAGGGGTGAATTAGGGTATCAAATTTTTATTTTAAACTGATAGATCTTATTCCCATGTTGATAGGAAGCTGTTAAACCTATCTAATGAGAAAGAGTAGAAAACAATCACATGCAAAGCAAGGACATAGCCATTTTACTTGGTACATCACTAAGGGATACATCCTAGGAGCATACGCCTATAGGTTTTCATTTGTACCAAAGTCCACTAATCTTCACTAGTTGTAGAGTATAAAGGTTTAGCACAATCACTTTATGTCAGGCGCACTGCCTTTACAAGGTTTAAGGGATAGCACACTGTGTCCCTCGAATCACTTTTTTTGACTCCCCCTTTCTCACTGCATTGGGAAGAATTTGAACTCGGTTTATCGACTTAAAGGTTTCTTTAATGATTTGGAATTAAATCATGCATCCTTAACTATAGAATGATTCTCTGTTGATGTCCCATATTCCCCTACAGATGTAATCTACTTTTCCGCATACTGTTCATTCTCGAACTTGACCTCCGTGAACTGGAGTTCTTCCTCCGTGTATAGGAGTGCTCTACATACCACCTCCACATACCGCCTTTACAAACCGGGACCATGTACTGCCTTCTCAAACCACATTCACAAACTACCTTCTATTCTACTCTCATGTACCGCCTTCCTTAGCATACTACCTTGCTCCACGTACTGCCTCACTTTCTTCGTGTACTACAAGAGAAGCACAGACCAAGTTCTCCCCCCACGTACAGACTCTTCTTTGCATACCACCTCCTTTAGCGGACTACTTCTTCAGATAACTATTTCTCCTCCATGAACTGTCTTCCAAGAACTGTTCTGGAGTTCACCGAATTCCTTTCAAATTTTTAATTAATGTCTTTGTGGGGTTGTCTTCCCGCAAACGACTTCTAGATTTCTCCAAATTCCTCTTGGATTTTTAATCTCAGAGTTGTGATTCTAATGGAGGGATTAGTGTTAATTATATAGTAAAATAGGTTTTCATAATTCTCTAAACCTAGATTTACCAAATCTTCGATATGGAATTGTATTTTCTGCGTACTGTGCATCTTCTACGAACCATATCCTTACGCAGTCTACATACCACCATTATCCATACGTGGCGGCACAAATCACTGTATCGTTTTCGTAAACAACACACTTCATGGATTCTCAAAAGTATGCCTCATTTTTGCGAATGAAACGCCATCCCACGAACTACAAGACTCAATGAAAATCACAAACCTTCACTAAGAACAGTTTTTCATTCCACGTACCATTTCCCTCTAGTCCATGTAACACCCTTCGTCGCCTGTGAACCATTCCTGGTACATGGTACGCATTTCATGTCCTGTGATATTTGGTTCCCTTAATTTTTTTATTTCCTTTGCCATTCCGCATCTCATTCACTCCTATAAATAAATCCTTCCTTTTCCAAAAACAAACTCTTAATTTTGACGCCCAAAAATTTAGCAAACATTGGGAAACTGTGCCACCTTCAATATTGCTTTCATCCTTAATCGTAAGACCACATTACATACAAACTCCTTGATCAACCCAATGTGTATTGAAAAAAAACACAAACCACACTCCATTTACAACAAATAACAACCTTGGTTCTAACAATCTCCCCTTTTGGGTTTGTTGGCAATCTGCAGATAAATTCAATAGAGCACCAGCCACTATCAAAACCTGATATGCAAGAATAAACTTCATCCAACACTCCAAGTTTACATGATCAATGATCAGTGTAAAAAAACAATAGGGGAGACATTAATTTTTTTCTCCTATGTTCAAATGAATGCTTTGAATATTTCTACATAACACTGGATTATTTTCTCGATTCACATTCTCCCACTTTGTAACTCATTGAATTTATTTAGTCTCTATTCTCCTGCAGTCATAAAAACATGAAAAAAATTTCATTCTCCAAATTTAAAAAATGAATTTTTCCATTTCTCCCCCATTGGAAATAATCCCAAAGACCGGTAATTGTACAAAGTATAGCTCAGTGCATACTCACCCTGGATCATATCTCCCCCATAAACCTGCAATACTTTAGCAAATAGATTAAAATAGTTAGAATAACTGGGGAGAGGGGAACGTTCGTAACCTCATCATGTGAGAGGATGTGGATGAACAAAGAGGTTCAACCAATGCTTCTCGAACACATGTACTAACAATGGCTTGGTTAGTATGTCATCCACCTGATCATCCATTCCAACATGATCCATTTTAATCATTCCTTGTTCCAATTTTCCTTGATGAAGTGATATCTGATTTCAATGTGCTTCGTACGAGAATACTAAACATGATTCTTCATAAGATTAATCGCACTTTTGTTATCACAGTGAATCAACATTGGTTTTTTCACCTCATCACCAATATCATTCATTTGTTGCTTCATCTATAGTATCTAAGTGCAAGCCTTTGTAGCGAAGATATACTCAGCTTCAGAAATACTAATAGAAGTATTTTCATGTTTCTTACTCAACCAACCCACACATTATTTCCAACAAATATTGTTTCACCACTTGTGGACTTTCTATCAACAACATCTCCAGACCAATCATCATCAGAAAATGTTGATAGTTTTCTATCTCTTTCTGCATCAAAGTATAATCTAAAATTGTGAGTTCCTTGAATGTACCTCATGATTCTTTTCACTACTGCCACAAGTTCTTCTTTCATATTACTTTGAAAGTGGGCCACTAAGAATGTTACAAAGAAAATATTTGGACATGTCACAGTCAAGTAAAATAAGCTTCCAATGATTCTTCTATATAGTGTGGGATTTATATAAGTCTCATGCTTTACAAGTTTAGTTCCAACAGCAATCGGAGTCGACATTGGTTTGGATTCATGCATATTGAATTTCTTCAGCAACTCTCTTGCATGCTTTTCCTAAGAAATTAAAGTGTAGTCTTTCATATGAATCAATTGTAGCCCCAACAAGTATGTGAGTTCACCAATCATAGACATTTCAAATTCTAACTTCATATGATTGGAAAATTCATCCACTGATCCCTGCATTCTTCCTCCAAATATAATATCATCTACGTACACCAGAACAATGAATTTATCTTTATGAGAATTCTTCACATAAAGATAGTGATCCACTCATCCTCTTTTAAATTCATGCTTCTTCATATAAGAATCCATTCAAGAGTACCATGCTCATGGTTCCTATTTTAGACCATATAGAGCCTTCTTTAATCTTCAAAACTTAATTTCATCATTACCAAGAAGATATCCCACTGGTTGTTCAATAGAGACTTCTTCTTCAAGAACACCATTTAATAAAGTTGTCTTGAAAGCCATTTGATATACTTTATATCCTCCTTGAATTATTATGGAAAGAAACAGTCTGATTGACTCTAGTCTAGCCATCGGGGAAAATGTTTATTCAACATCAACACCTTGAATCAATGAATAGACTTTACACACCAGTCATTCCTTATTTATGATCACATTTCCATGCTCATAAAATTTATTTTTGAAAATCCACTTTGTACCAATAAAATTGTGGATTTTAGGTCTCTTAACAAGATCCCATGTTTAGCTCTTATCGATCTGTTCCAATTCTGCATTCATGGCCTTAACCCATGATTCATCCTTTGTGGCCTATTCAAATGAGTATGGTTCCACAATTGATAAAAATGGAGATTGTTCACTATTACTCATTCTCCATGTCTACATGGGAGCTTTCCAATCCCCAATGATGTTGGATCGATCAATTTTTGCCCCTCGATTTCTCCTGTGAGGTTCAGAACAATTTTCTTCATCCATGGTTTCTTCTTCTGATTCTTCTTCTGATTCAACGTCATAATGTGACTCCTTCATGTTTTTCAATCCTTCATCTACTTCTATATTTAGATCTGTTATATATCCACATTCTTTTTCATCTTCTATCACACCAAAAGATAAATTCCTTGATCCATTTGTGGTTTTATCTTCAATTATTTTCACATCATTGTTTTCCACAATTTTTTCAAAAAAATTATTAAAACATTTTTAGGATTTGTTATTAATTTAATATCCAAGGAATATTCCCTCATATTAAGTATCACCATACTTTACTTGATTTCCTTCTTTGTTTATGATAAATTATTTAATTTTAAAAACATGAAAATACTTCAAAGAGGGATTCATTCCATGCCATAACACATAGGGTGTCTTGGTTTCCCCCATATAAAGCCCTATTCGGTTTTGAATATAAACTGAAGCTTAAATATACTCTTTATAGCAATGGAGAAAGATATGACTCTTAATCAGCATAGTTTGGGTCATGTTGTTCACCTGTTGATTCTGACACTCAACAACTACATTTTGTTGTGGAGTTCTCATAGTAGCCACCTCATGTTGTATCTAATGTTTCTTCAGGTAATTTTCAAACTCAATGGATGTATATTCTCCACCATTATCAGACCGCATAACTTTGATTGTCCATCCAGTATCATTCTCATCTATTCTATGATAAGTTTTCATGCAATAAATTACTTGTTGTTTCCTATGTATAACCATCACACAAGCCATTATACTACAATCATCAATGAAAAGAATGAAGTACCTTTCTCCATGAGTTACAGAAACATTTATCAGACCACATATGTCTGTATAAATGAGATCAAGAATATTTGACACCCTTTTCTTCTTTGGCCGATATGAACAATAGACCAACTTCCCTCAAATGCATCAATCACAAGTCTTTTCCTGTTCATGCTTCATATTGGGTATATATATGATTATCTTTATCTTAGATATATTTTCCATGTATTGTTGATTGATGTTACCCAAACTCCAGTTCCACAAGTTGTTTTCTTCTTCAATATTCATGTATCAAATGTTCTCTTTACTATCAATGTGATATAGCCTTCCATATTTTCTAAAACCTTTCATGAGAGAAACTCTTATTCTTCCTTTTATAGTGCACCACTTTTGATTGAATGGCACTATAAGTCCTGAGTCATAGAGTTGACTCACACTCAAGAGATTGTTATTCAACCCATCCACATAAAGAACCTCAATCTTCTTCAGCTCACCATTGTACAGTTCAGTAGTTCCACTACCTTTAATCTTCAAGGTATCATTATTACCGAATCTTACTATTCTATCTACCTTTTTCTTATCATTTTTTAATAGGTCTACATTTCCTATCATATGGGATGATCATCCACTATTAAGAATCCAAGTGTTTTTGTTCTTGATAGATTTGAGATCTACTTCTACAAGGTTGGATTTTTCAATTTTCTTCTTTTCCTTCCATGAAATATTAGATTGAGTGAAGGATAAAGAGGTAATTTAAAATCAATATTCAATGTGAGTAGTTTCTTCATACTCATATTCTTATTCTAGAAAACAAAACCTGTTTGTAAGAGCAATGCTATCTGGTTATCAAGTATTGGATTGTCTCTGGGTTTTGTATAAAATTTTCTTACCATTCCTTTGCTTGCAATCAACAGCTTTGTGGCCAAAGTTAGAAAAATGAAAACAATATCCATAAAAACTATTTCTTCTATAAGAATTAGGATATGAATTCATTTTACTTTTTTGACTTCCTAGATCTTCCTCATTCAAATAGATCCTTGCTTCTTCATAGTATGACATGGTATGGATGAGGTAGCCACAGAATTGACATTTCATAAGTGGAAATTTATTATCACTTCTATTCCTCCTCATGTCAACTTATTTAGAGGGATAATTGATTTTCTATCATCTCACAAAACTTAGGTACAGTTTTCATTCCACCTTTCAGTTTGATTTGAGACTTTCTTTGTTTTGACTTCAAGTGTCTTTCTGATATGTCCAAATTTTATCTTTCCTTTATTTTGTCCCATTTTAGTTCCACCATTTGATGTTTCAGCATTACAACCAATTCCTATGTTTCCCACGAATGAGGGTCTCTGATCATTTAGAACTGTTTCGACTCTATCAGAACCATTCTTAACTATCTATAGCAGATCATCATCTGAAAATTTTCCAAACTGAATTTTGTTCTTTGTTTATTTTGGGCTTGATTCACTTTCAAGTTTACTCCTAAGATTAAAACCTTATTCTTAAAGTCCCTCAACAGTTTTGTACTTCTCCATCATTCATGATGTAAGGTCATTAATGACCTTTGTCTATTCTTCAATTATGATCTTATGTTCAACTATATCTTATGAGCTTTTAGAAGTTGTTGAATGTTACTTAATAACTTCCTCAAGTCAATCAATTTTAGATTATAGTATATCAACATATTCTAACGACAATTCCACAATTGATTTCCACTTTTTTCATCTCTTTAATTGATTCTAAATCCTACCAAAAGCATCCTTAAGTTGAAACTTGATATCAATATCAGTGGTCAATTGATTATCTCTAGATTTATCTCCTGATAGTTCTAGTTTTTCAACAGTATCCATCATTGATGCAAGGTTTCTATATTTAAACTTTGGTTTTTCTTCCTCAAAGAATTCACTATTATAATCTTATTCTTCATAGACAAAAACCTTTCTCTATATTTTCTTACCAGACTTGAAATATCCCTTTTTGAAAAACCTTTTCTGAGCCTTCTTCATATCTCCAACTTCACTTTCTTCATCATCAAACTTTATTGTTCATTGAGAGTAAATGTACCCAACTCTGCCACAATGAAAACAAGAAATAGGAAACTTGCCTTCAAATTTTCATTTACTCTTATTGAGTTTCTTGGAAATGAGAGAAAGAATTTCTTTTTCCTCATTATCTTCATCAATACTATTTCCTGAAATTTCAAGTTTTTCCATGGCTTTGAATGCCATTTACTTTTTTACTCAAGTCGTTTCATCTTCTGGTTTTACTCTCATATCATATGCTACTAGGATGCTCAGCTGATAATCTAGATAAAGTTTGGAAATATCCCTTTCCTCAAGGGCTAACACCTTTGCATTGTAAAGATGTGGAAGTATTCTCAATATTTTCTTTACAATATCAATGTCTTTAATTTCTTCACCAATTCCTTGTATTACTCCAACAACTTCAGTAATTCGATTGAAAAAGGTATATACATTTTCTTTAGGATGCATCTTCAGATCATCAAACCTATTATGAAAAAATTGTAGTTTCATCTCCTTCACTTTACTGTCACCTTTATAAATATTCTCCAATTTTTCCCACATAAACCTTACTGATGTGCAACTCATCACCTTTAGATATATCTTATCTAAAAGAGTTGTAGTGAGGGAATTATATGCTTTGGAATCTGCATCAATCATTTTCCTGTCTGTATCAGTCATAGAAATCCCAGTTGTATTAGTGACATGTATTCCTTGTGTAGTGGAAAATAGGACTTCCATTCCAAGAGATCTTAGATGAGATCTCATCTTATTCTTCCAGATCTGGAATTTTCTCCTATCAAAGAGGGGCACTCCCCTGACATTTACTATATTCTCTATTGTATAAATGAAGGGAAGATTTAACACCAATAACCTTTACACTCTGATACCACTTGAAGGGCCCTGGAACACCTTGAGAGGGGAGGGGTGAATTAGGGTGTCAACTTTTTTATTTAAACTGATGGATCTTATTCCCAAATTGGTAGGATCCTGTTAAAACTATCTGATGGGAAAGAGGAGAAAACAAACAATCACATACAAAGCAAGGACACATCCAAGGAGTATACACCAATAGGTTTTCATTCATACCAAAGTCTAATAATCTTCACTAGTTGTGGATTAAAAAGGTTTAGCATACTCACTCTGTGCCAAGAGCACTTCCTTTAAAAGGTTTTAGGGATAGCATGCTACATCCCTCATATCACTTACATTGACCCCGCCTTTCTCACTACATTGGGAAGAATTTGAACTTAGTTTATTGACCTGAAGTTCACTTAAATGGGTTGGGATTAAATCATGCATCTTTAACTATTGATAGATGCTCTGTTGATATCATGTTTTCTCTTACAGGTGTAATATAATTTTTTGTGTCCTGTTCATTTTTGAACTTGACCTCTGTGAATTGGACTTCTTCCTCCATGTTCTGGAGTGATCTGTGTACTACCTTCATGTACCATGTCTACAAACTAGGACTGTGTACCACCTTCACAAACTGAATTTGTGAACTACCTTCACTTATTCTCTCACGTACCACCTTCCATTTTATATTTTCTTACTCCGTGTACTGACTCACTTTCTCCACATACTATAAGATCACCATAGACTGAGTTCTCCCTCCACCTATAGACTCTGCTCTGTGTACCACCTCCTTCAATGGACTGCTTCTTCTGTGAACTATTTCTCCTCCATGAACTATCTTCTACGAGCTATTCTAGACTTCACTAAATTCCTTTCATATTTTTAATTAATGTCTTTGTAGGGTTGTCTTCCTATGAACCACTTCTTGATTTCTATGAATTCCTATTGGATTTTTAATCTCAAAGTCGCACTTCTAATGAATGGATTAGTGCTCCTTATATAGGAAAATAGATCTGAATAATCTACTAAATCTATATTTACTAAATATTTAATATGATGCCTCATTTTCTACATATTGTGCATCTCCCACAAACCATATCCCTGCGTGGTCCATGTAGTTCCATTCTCCATACACGGTAGCACAAATCATTATCTTGTTTCTGTAAATGACACCCTTCACGGATTCTCAAAACTTCCCCTCATTTTTGTGAATGATACGTCATCCCACAAAATATTCACCTCCCGTGAACTATAAGACTCTACGTGAACCAAAAACCTTCACCATGAACTGTTTCCTGTTCCGCGTACAATTTTTGTCCGGTCTACGTAGCGCCAATTGTCGTCTGCAAACCATTTTCATACATGGTACAAGATTCATGCCTCATGATATGCAATTCCCTTCCTTTGTCGGTTTCCTTCACCATTCCACATATCATTCATTACTATTCTAAAATCCTTCCTTTTCCAAAAACAAGCCCCTAATTTTGAGGCCCAAAAATTTGGAAAACACTAGGAAACTATGTCACCATCGATATTTCTTTCAACCTTAATTTTAAGACCACATTCCTTGAAAAATCCTTGATCAATCCAATGTGGATTGATAACAAACACAAACCATGCTCCATTTTCAGGAATGAATAGTCTTTGTTCCAACAATCTCCCCCTTTAGGTTTATTGGAAATCTTTAGATAAATTCAATAGAGCATCATCCACTATCAAAACTTGATACGCAATAATCAACTTCAGCCAACACTCTAAGTCTACATGAGAAATGCTCAATGTAGAAAATAAGAGTAAAGATATGTGTTGTGTTCTCATGTGTTCGAATGAATGCTTTGATTGTTTCCACATAACACAGAATTGTTTTCTCAATTCACATCCCCCCCTTTGTAACTCATTGAATTTCTCCAGTCTCTATTCTCCTGTGGTTAGAAAAACATGAAAAACATTTCATTCTCCACATTTCCACATTTAATTTATCCATTTCTCCCACATTGGAAACAAACCCAAAGACCATTAATTTTACAAATTAGAGCTCAGTGCATACTCCCCCTGGATCGTATCTCCCCCATAAACCTGCAATACTTCAGCAAACAGATTAAAATAGTTAGCATAACTGGGGAGAGGGGAACATTTGTAACCTCATCATGCATGGGGAGGTGGTTGAACACTGAGGTTCAAATGATGCTTTTCAAACACATGTGTTGAGAATGGCTTGGTTAGTATGTCAGCCACTTGACCATCAGTTCCAACATTATCCATTTTAATCATTCTTTTTTCCACTTTTTCCTTGATGAAGTGATATCTGATTTCAATGTTTTTCATACGAGAATTCTGAATAGGATTCTTCATAATATCAATTGCACTCTTGTTATCACAGTAAATCAACATTGGTTGTTTCACCTCATCACCAATATCAGTCAGTTTTTGCTTCATCTATAGTTGCTGAGTGCAAGACTTTGTAGCAGAGATATACTCAGCTTCAGCAGTACTAAGAGAAGTACTTTCATGTTTCTTACTCAGCCAACCCACACATTTCTTTCCAATAAATAATGATCCACCACTTATGGACTTTATATTAAGAACATATCTATACCAATCAGCATCAGAAAATGTTGATGGTTCGTTATCTCTTCTTATAGTAAATTATAATCCATAATTGTGAGTTCCTTGAATGTACCTCATGATTCTTTTCATCGGTGCCACATATTCTTCTTTCAGATTACTTCGAAAGTGGGCTTCTAAGCATGTTTCAAAGACAATATCTGGACATGTCACAGTCAAGTACAATAAGCTTCCAATTATTCTCCTATACAGTGTGGGATTTATAGAAGTCCCATCCTTATGATTTCCAAGTTTAGTTCCAACCACAATCAGATCCAACATTGGTTTGGATTCATGCATATTGAATTTATTCAACAAATCACTTACATACTTTTCTTGAGAAATGAAAGTGTAGTCTTTCCTCTAAATCACTTGCATCCCCAAGAAGTATGTGAGTTCACCAATCATAGACATTTCAAATTCTAATTTCATGTGATTGTAAAATTAATCCACTAATCACTGCCTACTTCCTCCAAATATAATATCATATACGTACACCAAAAACATGAACTAATCTTTCTGATAATTCTTCAAATAATGATAGTGATCCACTCCTCCTCTTTTAAATTTGAGATTCTTCATATAAGAATCCAGCCAATAGTACTATGTATGTGGTTCCTATTTCAGACTGTATAGATCCTTATTTAATTTTCAAACCTTTATTTCATCATTACTAAGAAGAAATCCCATTAGTTATTCATGTTGAGTCAAAACATGTTTCGACTTTTCCATCAATAATTTGTTTTATAAATCACAAATCACACATATCGTAATCACATATATTGTTTATCATGTATGTTGTTTTAAAATTCGTAATCACTCACTTTTATTTTCATGTTTGATGTATCCTTATGAAAGACGTGTTTTTTATTCATACACATTGTTTTATATGTTGTTTCATAATCATAACCAGATTATGCATTGCATTGTAGTCAAGAATTGTAACCTGAATATGTATTGCATTATAATCAGAAATCATAACCAGGTTAAGTACCGCATCGTAATCATATATCATAATTAAGATAAGTATAGTGCCGCAATCTCATTTATCATGCATCATAACCAGGTTAAGAACTGCATCGTATTTATACAGTGTAACCAGGTTAAGTACTAAATTTCAATTGTGTATCATAATCACAATATCGTAACTAGGTTATGCATCATCACCGGGTTACGCATCATACTCTTATTATTGTTTTGTATCCAAGAATTGTAACCAGATTAAATATCGTGCATCGTAACCATGTTAAGAATTGTAACTAGGTTATAATTTGTAATGGATATGCATTTTTATCATGATAATCCTAGAAAACAAGTTATGTATTGCACTTATGAAATGCATTACACTCTTATCATAACTTCAATATCGATTTCATGTATCTCATACTCATTGTTTTATACTTTTGTACTTACTAATTTCTAACTAAAACGATGTCGTTGAGTGGGTTATTTACCAATCAAAATGATGTTGTGTATTCTGTTTTTTTTTACCGTTGTAATGAAAGGTGTCCAATTCCCTCTGAGTTTTTCAGAGAAATATGACCATTGGAACCTGAAGCCTATAAATAAGAGGTCATTCAAACCAGAATACACAAATTTTTATTTTATCAAGTTCTAGAGAGAGATGTTGTGACTTCTCTCTTTCTTCATGAGAAAATCTTGAAGATACAAGAAGTTAACACCTCGTTCCATGTTCTTTTATTTCTATAAGTTCTTTATTTCTTCTTTGTGCAACCAATCATTATGATAACGATTGAGGGATTTCGGGGATAGGAAGACGTGTTGTCGATCATCGTATCGAGGGCCTTCAATTGCTTGAAGGACAGAGGTGTTGATTACCTTCTTAATCAAGGACTTCTGAGGATAGGAAGACAGTTGTGCCAATCATCGTATTGAGGGATTACCAAGGTGGTGGTAAGACAGACCTTCTATCCTAGGTGAAAGGATATCCTTCTCTTTGGGTTAAAAGAATTACAATACTTTTATATTTCCACTGTTATTTGTATTAGAAAGGTAATTGTATTGTTTCCCCTTTATTTTCATATTCAATTCAATTGTAATTGTTTCAATTACGATTCATATTGTATTAAGAGAATCTATACACTATATGGTAGAATCATTGACTTTTGTATTACCCTGATCATTGTATTCAATTCAAATAAATTTTTTTTACATTACTTGTAGTATTACATCTTAGTATTTTCATCAGATCCAAGACCTATATGGTCTATTGTATTGATTGTGAATGTTATTAGTTTGAGATCTCTTATACTAAGTCCTTTATTAAGTGTTTAAATACATAGGTTTTAAACTTACAATTCCCCCCACCCCCTCTTGTATTGTTCCATCTAATATACATTTACATCTATATTACGATCCAACAATTGGTATCAGATCAGGTTTACACTATTTTGTATTACTTTCTTTATTCCTTTTGGCAATATAATTGTATTTCTTTTACAAATATTTTTTTATAACTACATACTACATTAACATGTGGAGTAGAAATGTATTGTTTCATAAGATGACAGAAATGAGTATTGGATCAATTGACAATCTAAATCCAACTAGACCACCTATATTTGATGGGAATTATTATGAGTACTGGAGAGATAGAATAAAGACTTTTGTTATTAATACTAGAGAATACAACTTTATCATTCTTACTGGAGGTTATAAAATCCTAGACAAGGAAGTAAATACCTTAAACAATCAAGAGAAACAAGAATATTAACTGAATTACAAGGTACGCAATACTTTGTTATGTTCCATGACCAGGAATATATATAGTCAAATATCATAATGTGAAGTAGCCAATCGTATCTAGAATGAATTGGAAGTCACACATTTTGGTACATCCAAAGTCATATAAATAATATGATAAATGCTTCGAGCAGAAAATCATGGGTTTTTTTCCTTATGGAGAACCAGTATGAAAGGTGCAACAAAGGTTTATGACAAACGTCAATAGTCTACAATCTATGGGTGAAAAGTTTCTTGATAATGAAGCACTTATAAACAAGATTATTGATATTATGCCTAATGAGTGGATATCAAAAAGAACAGTTATTGATGAAAACAAGAAAGTAAATCAAATAACTCTTGATGAGTTATTTGGAACTCTACTTCAGTATGAGAATAGAATGAAAAGAGATATTGATTTTAATAAAAAGAGTAATGGTAATGGGAGTGTAGATTTTACTACTACTAAAGCTAAGACACCAGAAAGGATAACAAGATCCAAAGCTAAGAAAGTTGTTTTTATATCAGAATCAAGTGATAGTGATCACTCAGCTAATGAGTTATCCAATATTGATCAAAGGATGAACAAGATTATTGGAAAGAAATAATTTCAATATAGATTAAAAAATAAATATTGAAAATAAAAGAAATATTCTGAGGTCACTTGTTATGAATGAAAAAGCGCAGGTCATATTAGACTAGATTATCCTTTACTAAAAAGAAAAGATATAAAGGATAAACATTTTTAAAGAAACAATAAAATTATTGAAAGTCAAAGACAAAGACAATTTTTAAGAAAAATGATACTTGGAGTGCAAGTGGTGGTGATTCATCAGATGATTCCTCAGATTATGAATCTTCTGATCAGAGAAACGTAGGACTCAAAGCCAGACTACCAATTGAAAATCATTGTTACATGGCTAAGGTACACAATGTTGAATCCCTTACAAATGTATATTTAAATGCAAATTAACTTAATGAGAAACATTCTTACTCTTTGGATGAATAATATTCCTCAGTAGAGAACAATTTACCATCCTTTGAAGAAGTTTCCAGATTTTTCGAATTACATGAGAATAAAAATTCAAAAATCAAGAAAAATATTGATGAGGAAAATTCTAGAATATATATTCTTACAAAAGAAGTATCAGATCTGTCAAAAAATCTTTATAATAAAACTCTTGATTTTGAAAATATTTCAAAGTATATTAAGGAAGTAAGTTCTGAGAAGGATAAACTTTCTAAAGACTTTGAACAACTTGTTTTAAATAAAAGTGTTTTTGAAACCAAAAATAATTCCAAAACAATTTATTGTGAGAATGATAATTTAGTAATTAGACTAAAATATGAAATCCTTTCTCTTAAGAAACTTTTATCAAACTTTACTTGTGGTAAGGAAAGATTTGATAAGATGTATTCTCAAATTCTTCCTTTAAGGAATACTTCTGGATTTTGATACACTCACTCAAAACCAATTTTTAGTAATAACTATTTTGTTCCTAAAAGTGCCCCATTTTATACGAAATGTCAATGTGGTGGACATTGTGAAAGATGTTGTTCTCTTAATAAAACTCAATCTTTAGAATTTCACAA
The DNA here is from genome assembly GCA_963277665.1 of Viscum album. NCBI lineage: Eukaryota > Viridiplantae > Streptophyta > Magnoliopsida > Santalales > Viscaceae > Viscum > Viscum album. The sequence continues at coordinate 581,669,644 of OY728144.1, forward strand.
AGAACATTTTTTAAAACAAATTTAGATTCCCAAAATTCTTTTATCTAAAATTTCCGGATCCAAACAAGTTTGGGTTCAAAAAAACTAATTATTTCTTTTTCAGGAAAATAAGAAGTGTACCAACAATAAGAACATTTGGTACATGGATAGTGGTTGTTCTCGACACATAAAGGGTAAAAAATATTTCATTGAAAAGATTATTGAAATGAAAGTTGGAAGAGTGACCTTCAGAGATAATTCTCAGGGAAAGATCATTGGTATAGGTAATATTGTTTTTTAGGAAAAGTTTTAATTTCATATGTTTTTTTGGTCAAAGGTCTTAAGCACAACCTTATAAGAATAATTCAATTATGTGATGAAGGTTACCTTGTGAATTTTAGGAATGATAAATTTTTAGTTCAAAATTCCAAGGATGAATTCATTCTTTCTACCCATAGGCATGAGAATGTATACACAATCAACTTAGAAGACCTCATGAGCCAAGACTTACCTTGCTTAAGTGCATTAGAAGACCAATCTTGGTTATGGAACAGAAGGTTAGGACATTCCAACCTAATAAACCTTTGTAATATTTCAAAGAAAATACTTTCTAAGGATCTACCGGATCTTAGGTTTGTCTCTTCAAATGTTTGTGACCCTTGTCAATATGAAAAGAAACATAAAACTGGCTTTAAATCAATCAATGAAGATTCAACTTCAAATGAATTACAGTTAGTTCACATGGATCTCTTCGGTCCTACACAAACTGGAAGCATCAGAGGAAAATACTATGTATTTGTTTTATTTGATGACTATAGTAGATTTACATGGGTCTATTTTCTATCAAAGAAATCTGAAGCCTTTTTCTATTTCAAAAATTTGACATCCCAAGTTAAAAATGAGAAAAAACTACCATTGATAACTATACATATTGATCATGATAGAGAATTTCAAAATTCAGATTTTGAAACCTTTTGTAGTAAGAAAGGTATTACTCGCAACTTTTAAGCTCCAAGAACCCCTCATCAAAATGGTGTTATTGAGAGAAGGAATCATATTCTTCAGTAAATGACAAGAACCAGGTTGAGTGAACACTCAATTACTAAGCATTTCTGGGATGAAGTTGTTAGTACTACATGTTATACTATAAATCATGTTTTAACTAGACCTTTTCTTAATAAAACACCTTATGAATTTTGGACTTGACAAAAACCTAAAGTTTCATATTTTAGAGTGTTTGGATGCAAAGTATTCATATTTAATACAAAAGAAAATTTACATAAATTTTCACCCAAATCCTATAAAGGAATATTTCTAGGTTATTCCATAACTTCTAAGGCTTATAGGGTTTTCAATAAAAACTATTCTATTGTTGAAGAAATAGTGCATGTTAAATTTTATGAAACTAACCCCTTTGTTTTTAAAAAATCCTTACCTACATCAACTGATGTATTTTCACAAACTAATTATCAACCTTTGATTGAAAACTCTTATGAAAAGGGAAATTCTCAAGAAAATGTTTCTGAAAAATTTACCACATAATACTTTCTATCATATGTTGATGAACAGGTTTTAAAAAACCCATATCAATTATTTCTTAAGAATCATCCCAGTAATAATATCATTGGATATGTAAATCAACCTGTAAGGACCAAAAATTCCTTAAGAAATGAAATAGAACATCTTGTATTTCTTTCCCAATTCGAACCTAAAACTTCAAATGAATCATTAGGTGATGAAGATTGGATTAAGGTAATGCAAGATGAACTAAATGAATTTGAAAGCAATCAAGTCTGGACCTTGGTTGAAAGACCTAAAGAAACAACTATAATTGGTGTGAAATGGGTTTTCAGAAACAAATGTGATGAAAATGGAGTCATAGTAATAAATAAATCAAGAATTGTTTCTAAAGGATATAATCAACAAGAGGGAATATACTATAAACAAACCTATACTCCGGTGTCTATACTAGAATCTATTTGAATTCTATTAGCCTTTGCAGCATACTTCAATTTCAAACTTTTCCAAATGGATATAAAATATTCTTTTCTCAATGGTTTTGTTCAAGAAGAAGTTTTTTTTATCATCCCCCTAGTTTTTTAGATCCAACACACCCTGATCATGTTTTTAAACTTACCAAGTCTTTTTATGGCCTTAAAAAATCCCCAAGAACATGGTATGATAGACTCATGGGATTTCTTTTACAAAAAAATTATGAAAAATGTACTGCTAACTCAACTCTTTTTATAAAATTGGAAAACAAAAATGTTTTGATTGTTCAAATTTATATTGATGACATTATATTCATCTCAACTCAGAAATCCTTAACCGATTCTTTTGCGAATCTAATGAAATTTGAGTTTGAAATGAGTATGATGGGTGAGTTAACATTCTTTTTAGGTTTTCAAATATCTCAAAAACTAGAAGAAACCTATGTATCCCAACAAAATTATATCAAATACTTACTCAAAAATTATAGATATGACAACACTAAAAGTATTATCACTCCAATCGGTGCCTCAAATACACTTGATCTTGATGAAGCTGGGAAACTAGTCGATCAAACAACTTTTAGAGGTATGATATGAAGTTTGTTATACTTAACGGCTAGTCGTCCAGACTTAATGTTTTCTGTATGCTTATGTTCAAGATACCAATCTAATCCAAAATAATATCATTTAAAAGCAGTGAAAATAATTTTTCACTACTTAAAGGGAACTATGGATTTAGGACTATTCTATTCTTCTAAAAATGATTTTATTTTTAAAAAAAATTCAGATGTTGACTTTGGTGGATATATAATGGATAGAAAGAGTACATCTAGAACACGTCATTTCTTATGAGATTCTCTAGTTTCTTGGTCTTATAAGAAACAAAACTCAGTAGCACTCTCCACTGCTGAAGCAGAATATGTAGCAGTTGGAAGTTGTTGTGCTTAGGTGTTGTGGATGCAACACACACTCACTAACTATGGCATGAGTTTCTCAAAAACTCAAATACTATGTGACAATACTAGTGTCATTTCTCTTTGTAAAAACCCTACACATCACTCACAAGAAAAACACATAGATATTAGGCATCACTTTATTAGGGATCACACACAAAAATGAGATATTTTTTTACAATTCATCAGAACGCAAGAACAACTTGCTGACATTTTCACAAAACCATTATCTTCTAATAGATTTGAATACATTAAACAAAACTAGGAATGATCGCTATAAATTAATCATTCACATCTATTTCTTTTTTAATCCATATCCTTACATCGAGTTACTCATTTTCAAAGGGGGAGTATACATTTCATTTCTCTTTTTGTTTTAAAGTTTATCAGTTTCATTTTTTTGTTATACAGTTTATCAGTTTCACTTTTTGTTTTACAAATTATCAATTTCACTTTTTTTTTACAGTTTATCAGTTTCACTTTTTGTTTTACAGTTTATCGGTTTCACTTTTTATTTTACATTTAATTGGTTTTACTCTTTAGTTTTCTTTTATAGGTGTCTGAATTTTATCGGTTTTATGTTTATATGAGTTTCATGTTTCGGTTTCAAAAAAAAATTGGTACTAGATTTAGACTATCGGTATTGAATTATCTAATTAGTTCTAAACTATCGATATTGCATCGCTTTATTTATATTGAAAAAATGGTATTGGATTACCTTATCGATACTGAAATATCGATATTGGTACTAGACTATCATTGTGGATTATTCTATCGGTTCTAAATAATCGGTACCAGCCTATTTGATTTTATAGGTTTTAGATTCTTTATTGGTTTTTGTTTATTTTGTTTTCATAAGAACAATATACTGAAACCATAATATCTATCTTATTACTCTAATAGGTAGATTTTATAAAACCTTAATTTGGTTGTTTTAATGATTCTTTCTCATATCTTTCTTATACTTATAAATCAGTTTCACTCTGAATACGATTTTATTTTAAAGAAAACCTCAAGAGTTAGAAATCATTCTTGACCATTGGATCTCTTAGATCTAATCTTGACCATAAATTACCTTTAAAATAATATATCTCACATTGATTTCATCTATGTTTTATCTCAAGACAATATGGTCTATAAATAGTCAACAAGGTTCTTTTAGTTCTTACCTCAATTTTCGTAATCAGAGATCTTCTTAGCTTTTGTAATCAGCAGGTTCTTCAGGCTGTGAGTTAGTCTTTCATGACTGAGTCTGCTGCTTTATCTCCAAAAGAAATGCCTCTAAAGGATTTCTCTTCCATGAATTTCTGTGGTGAAAGGTTAGTCTCCTGATATTTTTATGAGACTTTTGATTCTTCTTTGAAAATAATTCTAAGTTTTCAAGGATGGGAATAAATTTGTGTGGAAAGACTAGTTTCTGGTCAGGATCATGTCTATCATGATGAACTATTACAATTTTACAAATCAGTAGAGATAGACAAGGATATTAATATTTCCTTTAAGATGTATAAAAATAATTATACAACCTCTTAAAAAAATCTAGCTATGTTTCTTGATGTTACATTTGAGGGAGATTCATTGTGTCCTTCTCATAAGTTACCAGAAGCTGATGGAACCTTTTATAGGTCTAAAGATGAAGAAACCCTTTTTGAAATTCATGAGGAAAAAATAAAAGTGAGTCATTTATCAAGAGACAATAGACTCATATCTCTTTGGATTCAATGGTTTTTTGTGATAAGAAAAGGTGATAAGGAAACTTTGAAAGTTTTTGATGTGTATGTACTTGACTACTTGGTGAACATTAGGAAGTTTAACCTTATGCGGCTTATTTTACAAACTATTAAGAAGCTCAAAATAGTGGTATAAAATATCTTCTGATCATGTTTCCCACCATTATTAGTAAGTTTCTGAAAGAGTGCTTGGGTTTGTGTAATATTTCAATTAAGTAAGATCCGACTTTCTTCAAATAGCCCCTAATTAGTAAGGATACAATAAAGAGGCTAAAATTACGTTTCAATTCTAAATTGAAAAGGTTTGAGAAAGATTTGGATGATGAGAAAGAAAAGGAAGTTGTTGAAGGTAGTGAGAAACCTTCTAAGCCATCCAAGTCATCTTCGAACAAAAGAAAGGTAGTTAAGGATACAATTAAAAAACCCTCAAAGAAACAAAAGGTTGTATTCTATGAGGTTGATGCTGAATGGAGTAAGAAGCAAGAAAGAAAAGAAGGGGATCCTCAGTTTGGATTGGATCCGGTTGAATCTTTGGATTTAAAAGTAAGGTCTGAAGAGACTTTGAAAGAAGAAGATAGAAAAAAGAGATTGAATAAAAGAAAGGCCGATGCTATTGCTATTGATAGTCTTCTAATAATTTCTTAGCAACTAAAATTTGGAATTGAAATAAGGGATCCATCTGGTAAACCTCAATCGGTTCTAGCAGGGAAAGGCAAGGAGAAACAAGTTTCTGAAAAATTGGATACATAGTCTCTTGATAAATAATATGAAGAAGAGGATGAAGAACAAGAAGAAGAAGGCCAAGAGGAACATGATCAAGAAGGACAGGGATAGGAGGAAATAGAAGTCGAAGAAAAAGAAGATACAAATAAGAAAATTCATACCGTAGAGTCATCAAAAGTACCATCTTTTGTTTATCCATCTCCAAATCTTCATACCTCCAAGAGAGTATCTCAAAAGGTTTCCTTTAATAGAGTCATTCATATTTCTGATAAATAAGAAGAAGAGGAGGAGGAGGAGGAGGAATAATTCAATAAGAATTGGAATCAGCCAGCTCAAGTGATCGGCATTGAGACTCATTTTGTTGAACTCCCACAATTCACTGAGGAAACTAATTCTGAAAGAAAAATAACTGTTAAAGGGGTCAGTACATTGAAAAAGCCTTGAATAGATTAGAGAATATGTTACCTTTTATTCCAAAAGTTGAAGCTAAGTTGGAAATTCTTTCAAATGCCCGTAATTATAGAACGGATTCTATCAAGGTTTTTATGGACAGGTTTCTATTTCTTGAATCCAATTTCAATATTTTCAAGGAACGTTCTACTGAGCATAGTAAGGCTCGTAATAAAGTTGTAAAGAAGTCTTATAATGTTGATGAAAGCCTAAAGAATCATTTAGACAAGCATGAATAATTGTTACATTGGATAAACAAACTCAACTCTCTCTATCTAAAGCTGATTGATGATTTAAATAAAAAGTTTGAATAATTTCAAAGACTCGGTACCTCAAAATAAGTAGCCTTAAAAGAGATTGAGAGTTTAAAGGAAAATTTAAAAGACAAGATTAATGAGTTTGTTTTACTCTCGAATAGAGTTTCTATCTTAAAAAAAGCCTGTAAACTCAGGATGGACGATTTCAATAACGAGGAAGAAAGACTTAAAGCTCATGAAGCTATTAATCGGCTTCATGAATATTGGCTCTGAAAGAAAGAAAATATTATTTATGAATAGGATGAGAAACTGAAGGCTCAGCGAGAAGCTCTTGAAAAGATCATGGATGATAGAAAAGAGTTCAAGAAGATGAAACTCTCATTGTTTAATCTTTTGAAAAAAAATGGTGAAGAATGATGGTTGAACTCTTGTTGTAATAAAATTTTGTTTCAAGTAACATTTATTGTTTCGTACTCTCTTTCTCTATCTTTTTCTTAGGGAATAAATTCTTTCCATTATTCTTTTTGAAAATCATAAAGGGTGGGAATGGATTTGAAAAGAAAGTTTTTTTTATGAATGTCTGATTAAGGGGGAGATGTCACAAGAAAAAGTAAGGAGAATACGATCCCTTGTGAGTTGTTTAAACCAAGGGTGGAATTAGTCATATTCACTAGAGTTATTAAACTCAGGGGGAGATAAGCCTTTATTGTTTGTTATCCTATTTGTTTTTTGTTTTGTTTTGTGCTTTCCAAAAAGGGGGATATTGTTGATTCAAAACATGTTTCAACTTTTCCATCAATCATTTGTTTTGTAAATCACAAATCGCACATATCATAATCACATATATTGTTTATCATGTATTTTTTTTTAAATTGCAATCACTCGCTTTATTTTTCATGTTTGATGTATCCTTATGAAAGTCATTTTTGTTGTTCATACACATTGTTTTATATGTTGTTTCATAATTGTAACCAGATTATGCATTGTATTGTAGTTAGGAATTGTAACCAGACTATGTATTTCATTATAATTATAAATCATAACCAAGTTAAGTACCACATCATAATCATGTATTGTAATTAAGGTAAGTATAGTATCGCAATCTCATGTATCATGAATTGTAACCAGGTTAAGTATTGCATCATATTTATACAGCATAATCGGGTTAAGTACTGAATCGTAATCATGTATCATAATCATGATATCGTAACCAGGTTATGCATCATCTCCAAGTTATGCATCATGCTCTTATTATTGTTTTGTATCTAAGCATTGTAACCAGATTAAATATCATGTATAGTAACCAAGTTAAGAATCATAACCAGGTTATAATTTGTAATCAATATTCATTGTTATCATGATAATCCTGGCAAACAAGTTACATATTGCACTTATGAAATGCATTGCACTTTTATCATAACTTCAATGCCAATTTCATGTATCTCATTCTCATTGTTTTATACTTTTTTACTTACTAATTTCTAACTAAAACGATATCGTTGAGTTATTTATTTACCAATCAAAATGATGTCATGTATTCTATTTTTTTTACTGTTGTAATGTCAGGTTTCCAAGTCCCTTCGAGTTTTTCATAGAAATATGACCGTTGGAGAAAATATGATCATTGTAACCTAAAGCCTATAAATAGGATGTCATTCAAACCAGAATACACAAATTTTTATTCTATCAAGTTCTAGAGATAGATGTTGTGACTTCTCTCTTACTTCGTTCAAAATCCTTGATGATATAAGAAGTGAACATCTTGTTCCATGTTCTTGTATTTCTATAAGTGCTTTGTTTCTGCTTTGTGTGACCGATCATTGTGATAACGATTGAGGGATTTCGGGGATAGGAAGATGTACTACCGATCATCGTATTGAGGGCTTTCAATTGCTTGAAGAACAAAGGTGATGATTACCTTATTAATCGAGGAATTCTGGGGATAAGAAGACAGTCGTGCTGATCATCGTATCGAGGGCTTACCAAGGTGGCAGTAAGATAGACCTTGTATCCTAGGTGAAAGGATACCCTTCTCTTTAATTTTAATACTTTTACATTTCTGCTACTATTTTTATTAGAAAGGGAATTTTATTTTTCCCCTTTATTTTTGTATTTAATTCAATTGTAATTGTTTAAATTAATATTCATATTGTATTAAGAGATTCTATACACTATATGGTAGAATCATTAATATTTGTATTACACTGATCATTGTATTCAATTCCAATACAATTGTTTTACATTACTTATAGTATTACATCTTAGTATTTCCATCATATCCAAGACCTATATGGTCAATTGTATTGATTGTGAATTGTATTATTTTAAGATCTCTTAAAATAAGTCCTTTATTAAGTGTTTAAATACATAGGTTTTAAACTTACAATTCACCCCACCCCCCTTCTTGTATTGTTCCATCTAATATACATTTACATCTATATTACAATCCAAAAATTCAATATAGACTTATTCTTCAAGAACACCATTTAAGAAAGTTTTCTTGATATCCATTTGATACACTTTGTATCCTCTTTGAATTATCATGGCAAGAAATAGTATAATTGACTCCAGTATAGCCATCGGGGAAAATTTTTCTTCAATATCAACACCTTCAATCAGTGAATAGCCTTTACACACCAGTAGTTCCTTATTTATGATCACATTATCATGCTCATAATTTTTTTTTTAAATCCACTTTGTACCAATCACATTGTGGGTTTCAAGTCTCTTAACTAGATCCCATGTTTGGTTCTTATCGATCTGATCAAATTCTGCATTCATGGCCTTAACTAATGATTCATCCTTTGAATCCTCTTTAAATGAGGATTGTTCCACAATTTAAAGAAATGCATATTGTGCACTATTCCCCATTCTCCTTGTCTATGTCGGAGCTGTTCAATCCCCAATGATGTTGGATCGATCAATTTTGGCTCTTCGATTTCTCCTGTGAGGTTCAGAACAATTTTCTTCACCCATGGTTTCTTCTTCTGATTCTTCTTATGTGTCAACATCATGATGTGACTCCTGTATTTTTTTCATTCCTTCCACTACTTCTATATTTAGATCTATTCTATGTCCACATTTTTTCCTCATCTTCTATCACACTAGCAGATGAATTACTTGATCCATTTGTGGTTTTATCTTCAATGATTTTCACATCACTGTTTTCCATAATTCTTCCAATACATTTCTTAAAACATTTTTAGGCTTTGTTATTCATTTAATATCTGATGAATATTCCTTCATCTGCAGTATCACCATACTTTCCTTGATTTTATTCTTTATTTTTGATAAATAATTTACTTCCAAAAACACAAAAATACTTCAAAGTGGGATTCCTTCCATGTCATAACTCATAGGGTATCTTGGTTTCCCCCATATAAAACTCTATTCGGTTTTTAATATAAATTGTAGCTTGAATAGACTCTTTCTAGTAATGGAAATAGATACAAATCTCAATCAGTATAGTCCGAGTCTTACTATTTAGTTGTTGATTATGATTCTTAACAACTCCATTTTTCTACAAAGTTCTCGCAGTATCCACTTCATGGTATATCCCATGTTTCTCCAGATAGTTTTCAAACACAATGGATGTATATTCTCCACCATTTTCAGATTGCATAACTTTGATTGTCCGTACAGTAGCATTATTGGCTATTTGGCGATAAGTTTTTATGCAATCAAGCACTTTCATTTCCTACATATAACCATCACACAATCCATTCTACTATAATCATCAATTAAAAGAATTAATTGCCTTTCTACATGAGTTCCATCAAATTTTATCAGACCATGTGCATCTGTATGAATGAGATCAATAAGATTTGATTCCCTTTTCTTCTTTGGCCGATATGAACTGAAGACTAAATTCCCTCAAATGCATGCATAAAAAGTCTTTTCCCGTTCACGCTTCAGATTGGGGATATTCATGACTATCTTCAGCTTAGATGTCTTTTCCATGTCTTGTTTATTGATGTGACCCAACCTATGGTGTCACAAGTTTTTTTCTTCTTCAACAGTCATGTAGCAAATGTTCTCTTTACTATCAACTTGATATAGGTTTCCATCTGTTATGCAACCTTCCATGAGAGAATACCCTATTCTTTCTTTTATAATTCACCCCTTTTGATTGAATGTCATTATAAGTACTGATTCACAGAGTTTACTCACACATAGAAGATTGTGACACAACCCATCCACATAAAGAACTTCAATCTTCTTCAGCTCACCATTGTCCAGTTTAGTACTTCGACTACCTTTGATCTTCAAAGTACTATAATTACTTAATCTTATTGTTCCATCAACCTTTCTCTTTACATTCATTAATAGTTATACATTTCCCTTCATATGGGATGAGCATCCACTATCAAGAATCTAAGTGTTGTTGTTCTTGGTAGCTTTGAGAGCTACTTCTTCAAGGTTGATTTTTTAATTTTCTTCTTTTCCTTATATGAAATATTAGATTGAGTGAAGGATAAATATGGCCCTTAAAATCTCTCTTCCATGTGAGTAGGTTCTTCATACTCATATTCTTATTCTAGTGGAGAAAACTTTTGTAAGAGAAACATTGTCTGGTTGGCGATTATTGACTTGTCTCTAGGTTTTATACGAAATGTTCCTACCATTCCTTTGCATGTAATCAATAGTTTTATGGCCAAAGTTAGAACAATGAAAACAATATCCATAAAAACTATTTATTATATAAGAATTAGGATATGAATTCGATATTATTTTTAACTTCCTAGATCCTCCTCATTCAAATAGCTCATTTCTTCTTCACAGTGTGACATGGTATGGCCCAAGTAGCCACAGAATTGACATTTCATAGGTGGAAATTTTTTATCATTTCTATTCCTCCTCACGTCAACTACTTGAAATGGATAATTTGATTTTCTATAATCTCAAGAAACTCGAGGATAGTTTTTAATCCTCCTTTTAATCTAATTTGAGACTTTCTTTGTTTGGACTTTAGGTGTCTTTGTGATATGTTTTACTTTCAGCTTGCCTTTATTTTGGCCCATTTTACTTCCAGAATTTGATGTTTCAGCATTACAACTAATTCATATGTTTCCCATGCATGAGGGTATCCAATCATTCAGAACCTTTTCAACTCTATCAGAACCACACTAAACTCTCTCTAGCAGCTTAGCATCTTAGAATTTTCCAAACTGAATTTTCTTCTTTGTTTCTTTTGGGCTTGATTCAATTTTAAGTTTACTCCTAAGAGTAAAAGCTTCTTCTTCAAGTCACTCAATAGTTTTTGACTTCTCCTCCAGTCTCAATGTAAGTTCATTAATGACCTTTTCCTATTCTTTAATTCTGAGCTTAAGTTAAACTATATATTCTTGGATTTTAGAAGTTGGTGAATGTTCCTTAACAACGTCCTCAAGTTAATCAATTTCAGATTCCAGTATATCAACATATTTTGAAAACACTTCCATAATTACTTTCCACTTTTTTCATCTCTTTTATTGATTCTCAAGCTTACCAAAAGCATCCTTAAGTTGAAACTTGAGATCTATATCAGTGGTCAAATGATTATCTCTATCTTTATCTCCTGATGGTTCTTATTTTTCAACAGTAGCCATCATTGAAACATGGTTTCCAAATTTAAACTCTGGTTCTTTTTACTCAAGGAATTCACTATCATCTCTTCTTCTTTATAGAAAAAACATTTCTCTATAGTTTCTTACCAGACTTGAAATCTCCCTTTTTGAAAAACCTTTTCTTAGCCTTCTTCATGTCTCCAGCTTCACTTTCTTCATCATCAAACTTTCTTGTGCATCGATAGGCAATGTGCCCAACTCTTCCATAATGAAAACAATCCATATGTAACTTGCATTCAAATTTCTTTTTTCCCTTCTTGAATTTCTTGGAAATGAGAGAAAGAATTTATTTTTCCTCGTTATCTTCAACAATATTATCTCCTGAAATTTCAAGTTTTTTCATGGATTTGAATGCCATTTACTTGCTTACTCAAGTCGTTGCATATTCTAGTTTGACTCTCAACTCATTTTCCACCAGGATTCTCAGCGGATCATCCAAATAAAGTTTGGAAATACCCTTTTCCTCAAGGGCTAACACTTTTTATTATAAAGAGGTGGAAGTCTTCTCAATATTTTCTTTAAAATATCAATGTCTTTGATTTCTTTACCAATTCCTCTTATTGATCCCACAACTTTAGTAATTTGATTAAAAAAGGTATCTGCATTTTCTTTAGGATTCATATTCAGATAATAAAACCTATTGTGAAAAAATTATATTTTCTCCTCCTTCACTTTGTTGTCACCTTTATAAATATTATCCAGTTTTTCTCACATAAACCTTGTTGAAATATAACTCATCACCTTTAGATATATCTGATTAGAAAGAGCTACGGTGAGAGAATTCTATGCTTTGGCATATGCATCAATCATTTTTCTGTCTGTATCAGTCATAGAAATCCCAGTTGGATCAGTGACCTGTATTCCTTGTGTAGTGGAAAACATGACTTCCATTCCAAGAGATCTTAGATGAGATCTCATCCTATTATTCTAGATCTGAAAGTTTCTCCCATAAAAGAGGGTTACTCCCCTAACATTTACTGTATTCTCCATTGTAGAAATGAAGGGAATATTTAACACCAGCAACCTTTACACTCTGATACCACTTGAAGGACCCCATAACATCCTGAGAGGGGACGGGTGAATAAGGGTGTCAAATTTTTGTTTTAAACTGATGGATCTTGTTCCCACATTGGTAGGAACCTGTTAAACCTAGCTGATGAGAAAGATCATAAAACAAACAATCACATGAAAAGAGAGGACACAACCATTTTTCTTGGTTCACCACTAAGGGATCCATCCAAGGAGTATACGCCAACAGGTTTCAGTCGTACCAAAGTCCACTAATCTTCACTGGTTATGGAGTACAAAGGTTTAGCATAGTCACTATGTGCCAAGAGCACTGCCTTTACAAGGTTTTGGGGATAGCACATTGCGTCTCTCAGATCACTTCTATTGACTCCCATTTTCTCATTGCGTTAGGAAGAATCTAAACTCAGTTTATTGACTTAAAGGTCACTTCAATGGGTTGTAATTAAATCATGCATACTTAACTATAGATAGATGCTACGATGATGTCTTGTTTTCCCCTGTAGATATAATCTACTTTTCCACATACTGTTCATTCCAAAACTTGACCTCCAAGAACTGGCCTTCTTCTTCCGTGTACTCGAGTGCTCCACGTACTGGCTCTGAAAACCGGGACTGTGTACCACCTTCTCACACCGCATTCATGAACTACCTTTACTTTTACTCTCATGTACCACCTTCCTTTTCGTACTTCCTTTCTCCACGTACTGCCTCGCTTTCTCTACATACTGCAAGAGCACCACGGATCGAGTTCTCCCTCCACGTACAGACTCTACTTTGTGTAACACCTCCTTTAGTAGACTGATTCTTCTGTGAACTATTTCTCCTCCATGAACTATCTTTCCACAAACTGTTCTGGACTTCACTGAATTCCTTTCTGATTTTTAATTAATGTCTTTACGGGGTTGTCTTCCCGTGAACCACTTCTAGATTTTTCCAAATTCCTCTTGGATTTTTAATCTCAGATTCACGCTTCTAATGAAGGTATTAGTGATCCTTATATAGAAAAATAGATCCTCATAATCCATTAAATAGAGATTTACCAAATCTTCGATATGGAACCTCCTTTTCCACGTACCATGCGTCTCCCATGAACCATATCCCTATGCGGTCCGCGTACCACCATTCTCCCTATGCAGTGGCACAAATCATTATTTCATTTCTGCAAATGACACCCTTCACGGATTCTCAAAACTCAACCTCATTTTTGTGAATGACACGCCACCCCATGAATTGTTCACCTCCCGTGAACTACAAGACATGACGCAAACCAAAAACCTTCACCGTGAACCATTTTCCATTCTGCATACCATTTTTGTCCGGTCTGTGTAGCACCCTTCGTCGTCTGCGAACCATTCCCGGTACATGGTACGTGGTTCATGTCTTGTGCTATTTGGTTCCCTTCCTTCACCAATTTCCTTTTCCATTCCACATCTCATTCACTCTTATGCAAAAATATTTCCTTTTCCAAACACAAACTCCCGATTTTGAGGCCCAAAAATTTTGCAAACACTGGGAAATTACGCCAACTTCAATACTGCTTTCAGCCTCAATCATAAGACCACATTCCTTGCAAACTCCTTGACCAACCCAATGTTGGTTGATAACAAACACAAACCATACTCCATTTCCAGCAAAGAACAGCCTTGGTTCCAACACATATTATATCTCATAAATCAGAATGCACACTTGTGTCGTCATCCTTTCTTGATTTATTATTTTTTGATCTATCTATATGGATTTGAATTTGACTACCATAGACATGGATTTATGAAGGTATTACCATCTTAATAAACCAGGCCAAAGATATCACTTCCTCTATTTGGAACCGAAAAATTCTATCTTGATCAATTCAACCAATGTTATACCACCAATGACGCACCCAATACAAACCACATCACCACGACTTCATTATCATGATATTTTCCTTGCATCAAAGTACGTGATCAAATGGAATACATTGATAATGATCTCAGGTTAGAAGAACAATACACATGTAACTAGATAGGAAGAACCAATGACACCCAAAACATATAGTGTTCCTATTGGAAGGCATGTCCTCATGATCTCAACTATTGGAGATCACCAAGTGCAAACTTCATGAGAAGAAGTCTCAATGCTTTTGATCCTCTAGAACCTAATAGTCGCACATCATATGTGTATTTTTAGTATGATGTATTTAGACTATAAGAAATTACTTTAATATTACTATCATAGTATCTCTAGGTTCTCATTATAGCCTAGGAACTATTATAACCCTTTGATACGATGCATAACCCAAGTACATTGCCATAAATATAGTGGACGCAGAAGTATTCGCACTATTATGGTAAGATAAACACATGTATGTATATATATCAGACTTTATAAATGTAATGGTAATCAAAGTACATCACAAGTTGGGTCTAGGGAACCCACTTTCAATATTTGGTATGTGACAATCAAGAGATAGTTTTTGATATTTGGGGAATTAATGTTAAGTTGACCTTATTTATAAATTTTTAATTTTGGAAGGGTTGTAAGGTTAACCATTTATGGAATAGTTTAAGTCTAAATTTGGATGAGGTTTTAGAGATTAATGTATTATTTCGCCATATGAATATTTATGTATATTGGATAACCTATTCTAACAATTTTGTTTTTTATAATAACTAGAGATGAAAGGAATGAATTATTATTATTTTATGGATCTTGTTATTTGTTAGTGCTTTAGACATGAAAAATTCATCTCTTAGAGTAAGTAATGAAGTGGAAGTTGATCAAGGCACAACCAAAGGACGAGATTGTGCTTATGAAATAGAATGATATTAAGTAAGTATATCTTCACATGAAAATTCTTCAACTTTAAGAAAAAGATTTTGAAATAAAATTTTAAACATTTACCTTCATTTCTGATGAATGAATGGTCTTTTCACCTATCATGGATTTATAGATTTTTGGTTATTAACTTTCTCCTAATCATATTCTCTATCACTCTCTATCAGAATTTGGGTGTTAGTTTTCTCTTCTATGTCCATATTTTCACTTCCCACCTATGTTCTCCTATTTGGAAACCTAGTGTGTGTTATTCCAGATGACCTTCACACATCTATTTCTCTCTTTTCAAGAAAAAAATTTATTAATCGTGTTTATAATGTGGGTTTCCCACAAATGTATTTGCAATTTTTAAACCCTTGTTTATCGAGAACAAGTTCAAATTACGAGGATGTAATTTATTTAAGGGGGTAGAATGTAACACCCTGAGATTTTGTGAAATATTTTTTTAAAATAAATTTAATATTTTTGATATTTTTCATTACACAAAACACCAAGTTAAGATTTTGTTGCATGAAAAATCGAGTTTAGCTTGGGTTACACACAACATTGAGTGTAGATTGTGATACATGCAACATCAAGTTTAAGAGAAACGTGACATACAATTAAAATATTATTATTTAATAATATAGTTATCACCTAGCCATTGAAATAGAGGGTATGAATAGGATTAACTAAATTATGAAAATATATGGTCTATACATGTATATAAAATGAATTTTTTTGTGAACAATTAATTAGAAATTAATATAAAAACTATTTGCAAATAAAGGAAATCTTCTTCTGAAAAAACTATTTTTATGCACAAAAATGCATGCTTTTAATGAAATATATATATATATATATATATATATATATATATTATATTAAATAAAATATTTAACATTCATCTTATGTGTTTTCTAGATAAGTTATAAGAATTAATCCAATTTTTTTCTTAAAACTGTATTTTTCTAAAAACAGTTTTGTCGCATTTTGCACACATATTTTAAAATT
Organism: Viscum album; assembly: GCA_963277665.1. NCBI lineage: Eukaryota > Viridiplantae > Streptophyta > Magnoliopsida > Santalales > Viscaceae > Viscum > Viscum album. The sequence continues at coordinate 581,686,169 of OY728144.1, forward strand.
ATTTTTTTCCAATTTTATAAAATTTACTTGAAAAATAAAAATTCATTTTTAAAATTCATGTGTAAAAATTATCAAAGGGTTAATTTTTGAGAATTTTCTAAAGATAAATTTTACGATGAATAGTGAAAAATAATGGTTTTTATTAAGAATTGTCATTTCTTTTAAAGAATTTAAAAACATTCAATTTTTTTAAGATGGTCTTAAAAGTTAAAATTAGTTCAATTATATATCTATTAATACAATTTATTTCACTGAAATAAATTTCATATTTAATTTTGATATAAAATGTTTTAAAACATTTGAATAATTTTCTCTTTGAAAACTCACTTTCTTATCGTGTCTGTGAGATTAATTTTAAATTAAATTTCTCCACTTGTGTAATTGAATTTGAAAAAATGGATTCCATACTTGGAATCAGAATAATGTATATTATCTAATATGTTCAACTTAATTTTTGACCATAATGAAAAGTAAAAACAGTAAAAATGGGTTTACTGGGAGTTAAACTAAAAAGATAAGGGTTAAAAATGAATAAAAACTTGTCTGAAACCCATTTTATGACCATATTTAGACATTATATATTCTATTATTGTTAAAGGACTATTTTGGAGCATTTTTTCATGAGAAAAACATGGGTAAACCTTTTTACTTTCAAAAATTACAAGGGTGTCACTCGCCTCACTTATAAAAAGTCACCCCTCTCATCTCCTCTTCACACTTCCAAAACTATTTGGTTTGGACAAGACCTAGAAAAATAAATTCCTTAATTACCTACTATAATACTATAATCCTTATTTTATTCATAAATTCAACCTAATAATCCTTTTGGTGTAAACCAAAAGAAGTTGTCTGAAGAAGAGGTAATGTCCCTAACCGAGCGTTTTATTTTATTTCTTCCTTAGCCTCCTTCAATTCTTATTAAAACATGATGATATAATAACCTTATTATATTAAATATATTATATATTATTATGTTAATTTCATAACCTAAATCATTCTCCTCTCCCATAAAATGGGTTACAAAATCATCATTCGTGTGTACGAGGGACTACCGCCTCGCGAACCGATGTTAGTTTTCCATCACCACCTCTCACAAATGGATATAATGATGAATTTATTATTTATATATGATATTTATCATATTCTTCTTCTTCTTTAATCATTATATCACATTTTCATTCTTACTTTCCATTCTTTGGGAATATGATATGTTGTTCATGTGTACGGTGGATTACCGTCTTAGAAGTGATGTGATTAGTTCACAATTTATATGGAAGGTAATAAGGATGGTTTTAATGAAAATATATTATATATGACATAGAAATGATTTTGGAATGGTAATATATTATATAACTTTCTTTCTTTGTTTCCATTGGTAAAATGGGATCAACGTTCATGCGTACGTATAGTCTATCGTCTCCATGAACGGTGCATTTCATTTTCTAACTCTAAATTGTATGGATCACTCTAAATATATATATATATTTAATTTATATTATATTTATATCATTTTTAACATTATTTTGATGATGGAACCATTATCAAAGTAACAGGACCAAAAATAAAAAATCAAAACATACACGAAAAATAAAGCTGTTATTGCCTAAAATGTGACTTTAACATGAAATTGTTAATAAAAAAGTAATAAATGGTCATAATTAAATAATATATGGTATTATTTATATATATATATGGTTCTTTAATATATATATATATACTTATATTTATTATACAGGAGTTTCTAACGTGTACGAAGGAATTCGAAACTTATGGTTCTCACTTTTTACTTATGTGGTGTATATAATTCCCATGAATGTATTTTATGATTCTTAGCATAAAAATTATTGTTATTTATATATCCATTTGAGTGTCTCTCTTTCATGGGGTCTATGGTTCAAAATTTACCAAAGCGGTAAGGTATTTTTTGCTCAAATTGCCTTCTTTGGGACATAAGTTGTATTATGCATCTATCTACTTCTATGAGGTGTATATACTGAACCTTTGACATGTTATAGAATGAATCTAATTATTTTAATTATATTCAAAGTTTCATTTTATGTTATTATTTAATTGGTCCTATGATTCAAAAGATACCAAAGTGGTAAGGGTTTTATGATACAATCTCATCGTTTATCAGGATTGTTTATGGTCATGTTTATGATGATAAATTATTATGATCCATCACTTAAGAAACTCATGAATTTTATTATCCTCTAGTTATTTCTTGAGAATGAATGTTTTCCTTTCATTTTCCTCTCTTTATGTACTCAATAGGTTAAAAAAATGTTTTTAAGAAAAATCAACTTTATTTCTCTCTTCGGTCGAAAACTCATTTTTCCTCCAAAACCATGTTTTCTAAAAACATTTTCAAAAATATTTTTCACATTATTTAAATGGTTTATTAAATACATTTTTACCCATGTTTTACTTTTCACGAAATGTTTTGAAAGGAATTTCATGTCGTTTTCCAAACAGTGCTTGTTTGGATTTTACCAAATATGTGAAGGGAATCTTAGTTTTAACGTGTATGGCATGAAATGAATTCTATATCATCATGACCAATCATTTCTTTAAAGATTCATTTATAAGTTTCCAAATTTATTTTCAAATAAAAGTATTTTGAAAATGTTTTAGGTTTTAAAAAGTGTTTTTAAAAGTGGAAAGACTATTTTCCTCAAGAAATGTTCCAAGTAATCTTTTAAAATCATTTTCCATCTAAGATGTCATCCTTTGATGTAACCTATGATTTAATAGGGATATGATCCAAGTAAACCATTCTTATTTTTTCTCTGAATTGTTTATGTTTATGATGGCATGATGTTTATGAAAACTATTTCTCTTCTATGGATTATACCTTGATAAAATGCTTATAAAACCCGCTTCTTTTTACAAGTTATGTTATGATGAAATGATGAAATGGTTATGAAACATGTCTCTTTTCCACAGGTTATGATATGATGAAATATTTATGAAATGCATTTTATTTCATGGATTATGATATGATAATTTTTTTATGAGATTGTGGCACATATACATATGATTTTTATTATGTTATAGGTGGGACCTATATCTCCCTCCAATGTATTGGGTAAAGATTTATATCTCATGAGATAGATAGGACTGGAATGGGGAGTGAACCCAGTTCAGTAAGGGACTTTGTCTACTATGATGGTCTTGGGAGTAAACTTCGACTACTATGATAGTTTGGGGAGTGAGCTCATTCCACTATGATATCCTTGGCAGTGAGCCTTGACTGCTATGAAAATGATTTTCTATACTTATGTGTATGCCACAATTTTATGTATTATTCCAATATTATGCTCTCATGAATCATGTACTTTGATTTCCTTATGATTTATGTCTTATAAACTACCAATATTTATTCCATGACTTAATATTATGATCTTTGATATGCAGTGTATGGTCTTCAAATGTTATGATCATGTTATCATACCCTTATGCTCATGTTATGCTTATGTATCTCCCTTGTTTACCCTTACTGAGCATCTGAGCTCACCCTTTCTTATGTTTTTTCCCTCAAGTTATGAAGAATGGTTTTAAGTAGGGTATGTATAAGAAGATTACTATGTGGGGAGATCTTTATGGGAGATGTTGAAGATCTTTCCATAAATAAAAATATTATGTGTCTAGTCTCCAAGGTCACTAAACCATTACGATCCTCAGGTACGTGTTTGTGCAATGTAATGAATATCTAAAAGATGTAATATCTATATATGAAAAGGATGGATCACTATAAGGTCTTAGAGGGTCACATGCAATAGTGTATTCAAAAGTCTATCATATTCTATTGAATAAGAATATAGGACATAATGGGCCCCACCATGGGGTCCAAGATTTATCCGAGAATAAACAATCAATAATGAATAAATAAATTCATTATTATTAAATTATAGAATAATTAGAGTTGAATTTATTTATTAAAATTATTTACAAGGTATTAAGTGAATATAGGAAAAATATTATACAAATGAATATTATTTTAATATTCAATTTTTTTTAATATTAGAAGGAATTGTGAGTCAAGTTAATGACTCGGTTTTATCAAATAATATATTTATTATATATTAAAAGTAAGTGATAAAAATATAAATGACATTATTACATAGTTAGTTCATCGTAATGTGTCATTTATTTCTTATTTAGTGGGTGTTATATATGCGGGGGTCGAGAACCCTTTATGGGTGTTTAATCTCCACTATATAAGAAAAGAGGATATAATTTTCATGGGACTATCCATTCCCATGATTTTGAGAGCTCATCTCTCCTTCCCGCATCCAGCAGAGATAATGCTCTCGTCCAAGTGTTTGATCTTCAATTTCCTTCATGGATTGAAGGGATGGGATCATGGTGATCTTCGTAACACCGAATAATTCATTTAAGCACCACACTAGCACCTAGAATTTTATTATTGGCATTTACAAGGACTCTTGAAGTGTGTGTGGATGATCTAGAGGGGTTCGGCCATGGATCCTTTGAGAAATGATCACCAGCAATGAGTTGCTGTTGAACGCACCAATAATTTGAACAAGGTAATCGTTAATGTTTATTTTGTTCTTAATTAATTCGCATAATATCCTCAAACCTTTATCGTGGATTGGATAGCTAGAGATAGTGAAGTTTTATCACTCTGGTTATGAAAAATTTTAAATCTCCGGCCCACTCGATTCTGCTCCACACCCTAGTACCAACAGTTACTATTTGGATGCACCATGTGAGGGTGATCTGGGTTTTTGACCTTAGTTTATTTGTGTGTCTAGTGACCCAAGGTGAGATCTCATGTCATTATTTTGAGGTTGCTTATGGTTATTCTTCTTTCTGCTGGGTTTGGAAGCACTTTTGGTTTGAGAGCGAGTTTTCTCGTGCTTGATCAGTTTTTCGAGGATGCGTTCTCAGTAGTTTTCTTTAGTGCCTCCATGTTAGAAGAATTATAAATGGTAGGATATTATGCTTCATAGGACTTCCTGTTAGAAGATCACGTTTTGGTTGTTATTTGAGATGTTTGGAAACCTTCTTGTTAAATAGTTTGATCATTTTGAGGATCTTGGTTGTTGCTTTGAGGTTGGATCGTGTTGAGCAGTTCTTTGAGTTGGGTCCTCTTGGGATCTTCCATTTTCTCTCACTTTTTTCTTTGATCATAATTTCTAGGGGAATAAAGTGGCATAGTGGGGAGTTTGTGACCCCTCATGTCACAGTGTTGTTGTTTTTGTATTATTTTATCTTTTCCTGAGTGGTTTTGAGTTTCGGTTGGTTGCAAGCCAAAATTTCAAGTTTTTTTAGGCTTTTTGGAAGGAGCACGGTTATCCCACATGGTTAGGAGTAACCATGCAGTGCCCATGCGAGTAGGCCTATCATTTTGATAGAACTATTTTTCACGGCTTTCACTCGGTTTGTTAAACCATGCATAGCTCCCCAAAAACTGTGCGTCCTCTTTGGCCTACGCAAAGGCTAGCTCGTAGTTTGGAAAACTATGAAGGTTCTTTGTGTCTAGGTAGTGGGTTGCATACAGTTGGCGCACAGTTTGGAAAACTGTGTGGCCAAACCGTGCGGCTTTCCCAGGTGTTTAATTTTTGGTAATTTCTCAAAATTCCCCCTTTGAATTTAAGGGGTTTTTTCCCCTATTCTCCCTCATTCATGTTATTCGGACCTTGGGATACAAGGAGGAGCTCCATCTTCTTCATCCTCTTGATTTGTGTCCTTCCTTTGGCATTTTTCAAGTGAACCCAAGGTATTTCTTCCTCTTTTTCTTTCTTCTTTACTTCCCCCTTTCTTCTCTCTTGGTTTTGGATTCCCTCATGAACCCTAGATCTATTTTGGATGATTTTAGGGTTCTGGGTGGGTCTAATGTTGGGTTTTTGGGTGTCTGGGGTTTGTAGAAACCATTTTTATCCCCGTTAGTGTGGTGGTTGTTGGTAGCGGCACATTATGAAGAGTTTCGACTTGATTCTCATCTCTTTAAGGTAAGTGTTTCTATGAAATTATTTCATTTTGGAATTCAAAGTGTGATTATGTTTTCTAAACTCTCTTTTTGTGAAAGTAAGAATATATGTGATATCTCCTTGGTGATTTGAAACCATTTCTTGGTCTTTTGAGCTTGGCATAAATGGAATTTTATGTGAATTCCATGTTTTCATGTTTGGAATGGAATATTTAAAGGTTTTATGATTTTTTGAAATGTCTGTATGGATTTTTGAAATGGTTTCCTTGTTGGGCATTGGATTTTGATCCGATTTTAGTTTCCAATGAGTGAAAACTATGTTTTAAAGGGAGTTTGGTTTTAAAGTGAGGTGTTGACCTCAAATTGGTTTATAAAGGGGTTTTTGATTGTATTTGAAATGGTTATTTGAAATGTATGTGTGACTTACCCCTTGTTAAAATACCTTAATGGATATTTTGAAATGTGTTGATAGAAATGGATGGCCTTCAGCCTAGTTTTGGATTTCAAAGGAGGCTCGTGTTGGAGGGTGGATTTGAAATATTTTTAAATGGTGTGAGTGATTTTCATCATTTTGTAAGAAATGACTAAAGTAGTGTTTTATGAAATGTGAAGGGGCTTGGAATCTCGAGTTGTGTTTCGGTGTTAAAGGTTTGGTTGGAACTTTGGTTTTAAAATGGTTGGTGTGAAAGATACCCCTTCATTGCCCCTTGTTTTGTTTAAACCTTGTGTGGATTATTTCACTCTGTGAGATTCTTATTTATCCCCTTGTGTGGGAATGTGTTTGTTATGTCATGGGTGCATTATATATATATAGGGTTATTCATTGTTAGGTGTTATGGGTGAGCGTAGCTTTGGTTATTCCTTGTGTGTTGACTTGACTTAGTTGTTCCTACGCCTTACTTCCTTTTTGGTCATGAGAAATTGGGTGCTAAGTGGGAGATCTAATTTGTTACGCTAGTTAGTTAACACGTCGCTAGTGGCCCTCCAATCATGCTAGGCACAAAGTTCTTGGAAGGGGTTGTCTTCACAATGAGGCTTGTGTGGGCTAGTTGGATGACTTGTTGGCTGAACTTCAATGCATGTCATGTTGAAGTTGGTAGCCTAGAACCAACTACTTTGTACTTTATTCATTAATAAATACCTTATCACATCTTGATTATTCTTCTACGTGACAATTAAAGTGATAATATCCTAAGGACAGTTGTTGTATTAAAGGTTCATAACGGATCCCTACTATGATGAGAACCCAGAAGTGTCATAACACTGTTCTTGAATATATGTTCTATGGCCGGATGATGTTATTTGAGGGACACAAATACAGCCCATTATGGGTGAGGACTCATAAAACTTTGAGGCAACTTCTCATGTTGTGTACCCTTGGTAATATCTAGGAGGATATTATGAGAACAAGACCCGCCAGTAGGAAATCCACATTTCATAGTGTCATTGGATGTTCCTATCTGCAGACGTGTGTATTGGTCCTTAGACTTTAAGATTATTATTAATGGGTATTACAACTCGTGCACTTAGATGTATTGATGAAAACTGTGACAACACACTGTTCGTAGTGAGGTAGGATACGTTGGGTGCGTCACGAGTGATACTACATTAATAGATAATGTGAGAAAGGATTTTTCCCTTCCGTTCCATAACGTAAGTATATATCTCAGGCCCTTTGATGGAATTGATATATCCTAAATAAATCCATGTCCATGGTAAGGTATGGGCGAGTTCAATTCTGGGAATTCAGAGAAAGAATAATCGAGCACATGGGTTGATGGCACTAGCATGAAACCCGCTTGATTAGAGATATCAAGACAAAGGGATTAAATTACACAGTAAGCATTCGTATGAGGTGAAACGTCAATGCGGTGTCAAATTCTTTCTCTTGGGTGCCTTGACCTGTTGCTAGACAGTAATCTTGGACTTTAGGAAAGCTCGCCTAATTCCAACAATAAAGAGGCCTAGAGGGTCACACACTAAGTGTATCCAAGTATCTCAAGTAGAATAAAGATTATTCCCGTATGTGGTTTAATAATTATTCAAGGAAGCCTAAATCATTTTAATGTTGGAGGAAAAATAAAATGAAAAAAAACAAGATATACATGCCATGTACATTGAATGTACACGCTGTGTAGTTTTCATTTTGGAAAGGAAATGAAAAACAAGTACACGCCGTGTATTAATGATTACACGTCGTGTAGTTTTTCCAGTCGGGATTTTGAGGAAATAATATTGTTTTATTAAATTATATTTATTATAATCAGCATGGTCGCATGCCAAGGAATTAATGATTCGACATGGGGGTTTTCAATAAGAGTTAATGAAATAAATAAAACATGTAACGCATTTATTTATTGTCATAACACTATAACCTCAAACTCGATTATAAATATCCTCACAACCCCAACACTTTTTGATGAATCATTGTGCACAACAATTCTGGAAAATTCTCTCAAGGCTGAGAGAACTCCTTCCTCCAAGAACGCTCTCAAGACTGAGAGAGATCCTCCTCCATCGGATCAAGGTGATCTAAGGCGGACAACGCAAGCAAAGGCTTATCCAAGCTAGCACCCATAGATTCCTTTGGCGACGTCCAGAGATAATTGGTGCACGTGTGGATCACCGCTAGAGGAAGTCTACACTTGGCTTCTGCGATACAATGATGAATCACATCAAAACGTGACTGGAAAACATCAACGAAGAAATAATTCCATCAAGGTAATTCTTTTCAATTAATTAAATTAATTATAACCAACATATGATGATCTTCTCGATGATTCTAGGACCCTTCTCTTTCTTTTTGCTCTTCGTTCTATTCTGAAGATCCAGTGTTTTATTATTGTGACGGATCTCAGATTGAACGTTGTTTAACGCTAAAATTAAAGTTGGGAAAACCCACCAATGTGCTTCCACTGTGCCCGGAACCTATAAGTGGTATCAGAGGGGTCATATTATTGATTATAATTATTTAGTTTTTCGTTGGTGATTTATGCATTTAATAATTTAGTTGTTTCAATTCAAGTTAATCGATCTTTAAATCTGAATCTTGAGATATGTTCCTCCTCTCTCGTTTCTCGTTCACCTTAAAGAAACGAATTTTTCTTTTAACTTTGATTAAAATAAAATAGAGGATCTCATCTGGAGGTGCCAAACGTTTCTGGCCATACAACACAAGAATACACGGCATGTATTCGGAAGTACACGTCGTGTAGTCTAGATTCAATGCATTAGACTGGTCCACCAAATCAGGTCGTTTATTGGAGTATACCTAAGTCATAAATGACACCGTGTGTTGACCAGGAATAGGTGGCACATGGTTTCCAGATTACATGTTGTGTGGTCCACTGAACACGGCGTGTAGTCCCTTCGGGTTAGGGTTGGACCATGTACCCCGTACACGGCTTGCCCGACTGAAAACTGTGTAACGTGGATACTACACAGCGTGTGTCCCACTGAACACGTTGTGTACTCTAAAAATTTCCGAAGTACATCTACATGCCATGTCTCCGGGCGTGTACTTCGGATGGACGGTGAACAAAAGTACACACCGTGTAGTCGGAACTACATGTCGTGTACTCATCCAAATTACGCAGATTTATTAAAATTTATTATTATATTATACAAACCCTTGAGACATGTACCATAGTGCAGGAGTAAAGATGAGGTACAACACGTGATAGGTGTTTTATATATATGTGTTTAATTTAACAATTTAACATATGCGTAATGAATGATAATTCATCGGGTTGCCTCCAAGGTACAAGTTACGTACAAAGATAATTTTAAATGAATTTATTTGTTTAAAATTTTGATAGATGAGAATCTCAAGGAAATTCAAAAAAGGGTTTAAGATAGATGGATTGATTAATTAAAGATAATTAATTGATTTGAGCATGATTTATCTTAAGCAAGAACGATTAAAGAATTGAATGATAGTTTTATTTATATGTAAATATCGTTGCATGTATGAATGATCATGAGCTAGACTAAGACCTTTGTATGTGAATGGTTTCTTTTAATTTATTTATTTAAATTAAATTTGTTGGTCTGTGAGCCTTCTCCTCATTAATATGTAGGGTCTGCACGCCCAAGGATTATTTTATGTAAAAACCCCTTTTACCCCTCACCTCCGTGTGAGATAAATGCATATGTAATGGATGGAGCTCACAAGCTAGTGGAGGTGGCTCAAGTCAAGATCCAAGGTGAAACCAATCCAAGGAGATACAATGGTGGATAGGTGGAAAGTTGTAAACACGAACCCGAAAGGTTCAAGGTGTTTCTTCCCAAGGTCTTGGGTTAGTTTATCAACCGCTAGATAAACTAACCAATAGAACAAGATTGTGATCATACCATGTATTTTATTTTTGTCAATTGCATGGTTTATTTATTGTGGGTGTGTTGTCACGATCACACAATTAATGAATTAAACAAGCATGTAATATGGAACTAAAATAAGACCGTCTTATGCGTAAATATTATCTTAGACATGGTTAATCACTTAAGTATATCCCACTTAATATTAAAAATCATGTAATAAAAGATAATAAAATGAAAATTTACATATAAGGATAAAATCCCTCAAATAAATATTAAGTCGGTATAGCCTTCCATAATCTTGGTTAGAATCAAACCATAGTTCAAAGTGTTTGACCAACCCTAGTTGGGGTGCTTTCAATTATCAGGGAATTCTAATTCAAAGTTTTGGGTTGACTTGACTTGGTTCGCATCAAGGGTTGACTGCCATAGCAGGACTTGGTGTGACTAAGAGGCAAAGGTTGAGGAAATCCAAAATAAAAGGATTTCAGGATTGGGGAGTCCACTCAGCGGATCAAGGAGCTACGAGTTAATGCAGTTGGCATTTGTAATTCCTACCTAAAACCCTTCAAGTTTCTTAACCAACCCTAGTTGGGGTAATGCAAAGGGAAATATGGATCCTTGCCACTATAATATTCAGGCGACAGAATATTCTGAAGTCAATGGTGAGGGCTATTGGATTTTGATAAAATAGTGGGAGACTAATAAGTATTAATTTATTTATTTGTCTCAGTTTTATAAAGTACTAAAACCTTTGCTCGTCTTAATTTCTAGAAACGACAAGAAAAAATGACTTCAAACTTATCATTGTGAACCATACTCGAGAAGAAAAACCTTCTCACTGGCACCAATTTCCAAGAGTGGCATAAGCGTTTACGCGTCATCCTTCGCCACGAGAGGAAATTGTATGTGCTGGAAGAGCCTGTTCCAGTTGCGCCTAGGAAAGAGGCCAGTGATGAGAAAATATCTCTCTATGCGAAACATATGGATGATGCCACAGATGTCCATTGTTTCATGCTATCATCCATGTCTAATGAGCTCTTGAAGAAACATGAAAACGTGGATGCGTATAGCATAAGGTCTCACCTTAAGGATATCTACCAAGAGAAGGCGAGACAAGAGAGATATGAGATCTCCAATGCTTTGTTTACAACTAAGCTTGGAGAGTCTGTTCCAGCTGGGCCTCATGTAGTCAAGCTTATTGGCTACATTGAACATCTGGACATCTTAGGGATTAAATTCCCGGATGAGTTGCGTACAGATCTCATCCTATCATCACTGCCAAAGACCTTCTATAGCTTCATTGTCAATTATAACATGAGAAACAATGAGAAGAGTCTATCGGAACTTCTGAACTTAATTCGCCAGGTAGATAAGGATATAGGGAATGGCAAACCCGCAGTCCTTATGGTGAATAAGAAAAGGAAGGACACGGAAAAGGGGGAAAAGACCTATAAATGGTCTGAAGCCCCAAAGTGTCGTCCCTCCAAGAAGGTAAAGATACAGAGGCAGGGCAAGGAATGGGAGGCAGTATGTTTTGCATGTGGCAAGCAAGGCCACTAGAAGAGGAACTGCACTCAGAAGCATGGGGACGCTAAAGGTGTGTTCGTTATCGAGTGTAATCTTTCCATTTCTATACATTGGGTATTAGATACAGCTTGTGGGGCACACATTTATATTCAAATGCAGGAACCAAGTAGATTTAGAAAGATTTTCAGAGGAGAGGTGGATCTTTGAGCTGCCAATGGCGTAAGGCTGGCTGCGTTGGCTATTGGCGATTACCACCTCTCATTGCCAACTGGGATGATTTTGGTTTTACATAACTGTTATTATGTGTCTCGTGTTACCAAGAACATAATTTATGTATCTTGTTTGGATATGGATGGATTAATTTTCAAGTTTGGAAATAAGGGTTGTCTCTTTTATAAGAACAACGTATGTTATGGTATGAAAAATTTAAATAATTGTTTGTATGTATTAAATTACGAAAACCAAGTGTTGTCAATTGATAACGAAACAAAATCACATGACTCATACATCACCCAGTTGTGGCATCACCGTCTCGGTCATGTAAACGAGAAGCGCTTGACAAAGCTCTGCCAAGATGGTTATTTGGAATCTACTGATCTAAAACCACTTGATAGATGTCACGCTTGTTTACAATGAAAAATGATCAAGCCGCCCTTCGGTGGACAAGGTGAAAGGGCCACAGAGCTTCTAGGATTGGTGCACACGGATGTGTGTGGACCATTTCCATTAGAAGCTAGAGGTGGATATTCTTACTTCATTACTTTTACTGATGATTTGGGTAGATATGGATATGTCTACTTAATGAGGTATAAGTTAGAAGCCTTAGAGAAATTTAAGGAATTCAAGAATGAAGTAGAGAATCGTCTTGGTAAGAAGATAAAGAAACTTTGATCGGATCGAGGTGGAGAATATTTGAACCAAGAGTTCATCGATCTTCTACGGGAGTCTAGGATTTTATCTCAGCTCACTCCTCCTTATACACCACAGTGTAATGGTGTTAGTGAAAGGAGGAACCGCACCTTATTGGACATGGTGAGGTCGATGATGAGTCATGAAGATCTTCCATATCCTTTTGGGGATATGCATTACAAACTACAGCATACACATTAAACTGAGTACCAACTAAGGAGGAAAATGGAATTCCCTCCGAGTTATGGAATGGAAATAAACTCATTTTGTCACATACACGTGTATGGGGATGCGAGGCATTTGTTAAGGCCTTCTCAGGAAACAAACTAGCACCTCGGGGCACGAGGTGTATCTTTATAGGATATCCCAAGGAAAAAAAAGGATATTACCTATATAACCCTCAAGACAAGAAAGTGACTGTCGCCAGACAAGCCATCTTTCTTGAGAGGGAGCACATCCTCAAAAGGGATAGTGGGAGCAAGATTGACTTTGATGAAGTTGATGCTCAAGATACACAGGAGTTGGTATAAGAACAAGTTCCACAGGTCCCTGTGGAAGAGTTTCCAGAAACACAAGTACTACGTAGGAGCTCAAGAGAGGTAAGGGAACCAGAGAGATTTGGTTTCCTAGTCACTGAGGATGGTGAATCATTATTGTTGGACAATGATGAACCTCTCTCCTACAAAGAATCAGTAGAAAGCTCAGAAGTTGAAAGATGGTTAGAAGCTATGAATTCTAAGATGGATTCCATGTATCAGAACCAAGTCTGGGTTCTGGTCGATGAGCCAGTTGATGTAAATCTTGTTGGATGCAAATGGGTATTCAAGAGAAAACTGGACATGGAAGGTCAAGTTAGCACCTATAAAGCAAGGCTAGTGGCTAAAGGATTCAAACAGCGTCAAGGAATTGACTATGATGAAACCTTCTCACCAATTTCCATGTTTAAATCCATAAGAATCATACTTATCATATCAGCTTAACATGACTACGAGATTTGGAAAATGGATATCAAAATAGCATTCCTTAATGGGAACCTTTAGGAAGATGTCTATATGACACAACCAGAAGGGTTTGTGACACCAGGTGAATCCAAACGGGTTTGCAAGTTACAGAAATCCATTTATGTATTAAATCAAGCATCCAGGTCATGGAACATTCGATTTGATAAAGCCATAAATGTATTTGGTTTAATTAAGAACGAATGTGATCCATGTGTTTATAAGCGGTTTAATGGGAATGCGATAGTTATCCTAGTAGTATATGTTGATGACATATTGCTTATTGGAAACGATGTACTAGTCTTACAGTCAGTTAAGGACTGGTTGAACAAGTGTTTCTCCATAAAAGACTTGGGTGAAGTAGCCTACATTCTAGGGATCAAGATCATTTGTGATAGATCCAAGAGGCTGCTTGGACTAAGTCTGGGTACATACATTGACCAGATACTAAAGAGAATTAGTATGGAACAATCCAAGAGGGGATTAGTTCCAGTGTCACATGGCCTACATCTTTCTAAGAAAATGTGTCCTCAGACACAACAAGAGAAAGATAGAATGAGTAAGATCTCATATGCTTCAGCTATAGGATCCATCATGTATGTCATGTTATGTACCAGGCTTGATGTTTCCTATGCACTGAGCATGGTAGGAAGATATCAAGTAGATCCAGGAGAACAGCATTGGACTGCTGTTAAGACTATCCTTAAGTATCTGAGAAGAACTAAGGATATGTTCCTAGTGTATAGAGGAGACGAAGACCTTGTCATCAGAGGGTATGTTGATGCTGGTTTTCAGACAGATCAGAACGATTTGAAGTCACAATCTGTATATGTTTTCTGTCTCAATGGAGGAGCTGTGAGCTGGAAGAGTTCAAAGCAGCCAGTTGTCGTTGATTCTACAACGGAGTCCGAATGTATAGCAGCTTCTGATGCAACCAAGGAATCCTTCTGGATTCGGAACTTTATCCAGGATCTTGATGTGGTGCCTAGCAGTAAAGATCATATCACGTTGTATTGCGATAATACTGCAGCGGTGGCTCTTGGAAAAGAACCAAGGTCACATCAACGGACAAAGCACATACTCTGGAAGTATCACCTCTTGAGGGATTTCTATCAAAGGGGTGAAGTTTCGGTGAGCATAGTTTTCACAGAAGAGAACGTGGCGGACCCCATGACTAAAGGCATATCTCAGCAGAAGCGTGAATATCATGTGAGAGCTAGCGGGTTAAAGGTCGTTAGCAGTTGGCTCTAGTCCAAGTGGGAGTCTGTTGGAGTTGGTGGCCTAGAACCAGCTACTTTGTACTTTATTCATTAATAAATACCTTATCACATATTGATTGTTCTTCTGCGTGACAGTGCATGTGATAATGTCCTAAGGACAACTGTTGTATTTTAGGGTCATAGCGGATCTCTGCTATGATGAGAACCCGGAAGTGTCATAACACTGTTCTTGAATATATGTTCTATGGCCGAATGATGTTATTTGAGGGACACAAATAATATAGGTCATTAGGAGTGAGGACTCATAAAACTTTGAGGCACCTTCTCATGGTGTGCACCCTTGGTAATATCCAGGAGGATATTATGAGAATGAGACCCGCCAGTAGGAAATCCACATTTCATAGTGTCATTGGATGTTCCTATCTGCGGACGTGTGTATTGGTCCTTAGACTTTAATATTATTATTAATGGGTATCACAACTCGCGCACTTAGATGTATTGACGAAAAATGTGATGACACATTGTTCAACGAGGTAGGATACGTTGGGTGTGTCATGAGTGATACTGCATTAATAGATAATGCGAGAATGGATTTGTCCCTTCTGTTCCATAACAGAAGTAGATATCTCAGACCCTTTGATGGAATTGATATAGCCTAAATAAATCCATTGTCATGGTAAGGTATGAGCGAGTTCAATTCTGGGAAGTCAAAGAAAGAATAATCGAGCACATGGGTTGATGGCACTAGCATGCAACCAGCTTGATTATAGATATTGAGACAAAGGGATTAAATTGCATGGTAAGCGTTCGTATGAGGTGATACGTCAATGCGGCGTCAACTTCTTTCTTTTGGGTTCCTTGACCCGTTGCTAGACAGTAATCTTGGACTTTAGGCAAGCCCGCTTAATGCCAATGAGAAAGAGGCCTAGAGGGTCACACACTAAGTGTATCCAAGTATCTCAAGTAGAATAAATATTATTCTCGTATGTGGTTTAATAATTATTCAAGGAAACCTAAATCGTTTTAATTTTGGAGGAAGAATAAAATGAAAAAAAACAAGATGTACACGCTGTGTACATTGAATGTACACGCCGTGTAGTTTTCATTTTGGAAAGGAAATGAAAAACAAGTACACACCGTGTATTAATGATTACACGCCATGTAGTTTTTCCAGTCGGGATTTTGAGGAAATAATATTTTTTATTAAATGATATTTATTATAATCAGCGTGGGTGCATGTCAAGGAATTAATGATTCGACATTGAGATTTTCAATAAGAGTTGATGAAATAAATAAAACGTGTAACGCGTTTATTTATTGTCATAACTCTATAACCTCAAACCCGATTATAAATATTCTCACAACCCCAACACTTTTCGATGAATCGTTGTGCACAACAATTCTGGAAAATTCTCTCAAGGCTGAGAGAACTCCTTCCTCTAAGAACACTCTCAAGACCGAGAGAGATCCTCCTCCATCGGATCAAGGCGGTCTAAGGCGGACAACGCAAGCAAAGGCTTCTCCACGCTAGCACCTGGAGATTCCTTTGGCGACGTCCAGAGATACGTGGTGCACGTGTGGATCGCCGCTAGAGGAAGTCTACACTTGGCTTCTGCGACGCAACGACAAATCACATCGAAATGTGACCGGAAAACATCAACGAATAAAGAATTCCATCAAGATAATTATTGTCAATTAATTAAATTAATTATAACCAACATATGATGATCCTCTCGATGGTTCCAGGACCCTTCTCTTTCTTTTCGTTCTTCATTCTATTCTGAAGATTCAGCGTTTTATTATCGTGACGGATCTCGGATTGAACATTGTTTAATGCTAAAATTAAAGTTGGGCAAACCCACTAGCGCGCTTCCACTGCGCCCAAAACCTACATGTCGGTAGCTGGTTCACGAGTTGGTATACTCTTATACGATTAGATGCTTCGCACATTAAAAATCCATGACACATTTGACTGCACGGTTGGTTATTGATTGAGGGGAGTTTGGTCTTGTGTTTGATTGTATCATTTCCCATGCTTTCATTCTTATGGCACTTTTTCTTGCTTATGTTGATATATGTCTTGTGATGAGTGGTTCCTGCTTTGTTGAGCTTGAATCGTGTGCATGTTGGGTCATTTCCTTTGGAAAATGGGTTTTCAAAGATGTGTGCAAAACCTATTTTGAATTCAAAGACTCCAATGTTGACATTTACAAGTTGATTTCAAAACAGGTGTTTTTTTAAAGGTGGCTTCAGCTGGTCAAATGTTTTAGAGTGGTTGTTTTCATTTAGATGAAACAAATGAGTTGTTTTGAGAAATGTAAATGGGTGAATGGTTTGAAAATGGCTTAGGTCGATGGTTTATTTTCAAAGCATCATTCTCGATTTGGAAAACAAGTGAATTGTTTTGAAAATTGATTATGGAAATGTTTGGTTTTTCATATGATATAAGTGTAAATCTTACTTTCTAGTTTATGTTCAAACTAGCATTGATGAATTGCCTTATGAAACACATTGCATAGATTCGGCGAGTTGTGGTGACCTATTGAGCTTTTTAGCTCACACCTATATATTTTAGGTTCCAGGTTCTCAGCAGGACTTCATTTCATCATTATGGCCGATGTGGGGTGAGTTGGGTGGTGGTGAGCAACTGGAGATTGCATGGAGATGGTTTCGGGCTCAGCTCAAGTTGGTTTGTAGTTGTTTAATTTTTAGTTAGTGTTGTATTTATCGTCCTGTTGTGCCTTTCTATTTATGGGTGATGTTATGTTAATGTAAATGGGTTGAACCAGTTTAGTTGGTTACGATTTGTTTGACATGTTTATTTTGGCTCTTGCGTTTATTTATTTCGCTGTCCTTATCTCTGATTTTGGTGAAATTGTTCCCAAAGGGATTTCTGTGATGCACAGGCACTGGTAGCCATCCCATGGGGATCGGTAACACCCTTCCGGCCTTGTGGCAGGTCGGGTCAGGTGTCAGATTCGATGGAAGCCTGGGCCGGTTCATTCACCTTCGATGCCTCTTGACATCCTTTAATTCTTGAGGTTTCCTTGTCTTCAAGTGAGAAGAATTATGGGGCATTCAATTTTTTTTGGCTTTGGGAGATTAGTATAAAAGTGGAAACCTATAAAGAAGCCTCAGTCGTCATTTTTTTTTGGAGATTTTATTGTTCATGCGAATAATAGATCTTTGGAGTTCTTATTTACACTGGTGGTAATCATTAGCTTGAGGCTTGTGAACCAAATGATAGTGGAGATACAACGATGACGACTACATCTTGAGGCCTGTAGGTTTCGATAACTTCAAGAAAGGCATGATTGAACCTTGGTGAGATGGTTCGGTTTTGTAAGCATCGATCGTGCTTTTGTTGTTATTACATGTATCTTGCTTCTTTAAAGATGTGTTTTGATCATGTGCATCATGTAAAGACTATCAAGATGGAAGTGGATGGAATTTTCTCGAGCTAGAATCGGTTGTTAGTTCCTGGATTTTTCAAGGGTTTCATCATGGATAAGTTCTTTCGTTTTTCATCTCGAATTGATTTCTATAGTATGCTTATTTTTTGTATTATTATGTCTTAAAAGGAATCATTTGTGGTGTTCATGTTGGACATACAAGTCCAAGTATTACCAATGACTAAAATCTATGTGTTCATTTAATGTTCTGCACTTTTCTTTTATAGATCGTGAAAAACATGTTATCTTCTAGTATATTAATTCTGGTTTATTTAAATCATCGTTTATCATCATGGAGAGTTTTGTTTTATTGTGTTCACTCGAAATTCATTTCTATTGTTTCCTAGATGGAACTGTGCATCAAAATGGATTATTGTATATTTCTTTATAGTAATTGGAAATTGTTTTATATATAATTCAATATTTTGCATTTCATTATCTCTTGAAATGTATGGACATTCAGTTATTCTTAGGTTATTACATGTGAATCAAAGTCGGTTTTTTCCAAGGCATCCGATGGGGTGATGGATCCTAATGGTAGACTCTTTATAGCTAATCTTTTGCTTTATCCCTCAAAGAAAATAGAAAAATCTCTCACCTGAAAAACGTTAGTGGAAACCTCATTGTGTTTAAAGGTATTTCATATCTCCAAAAAAATTTGAAAGGTGGCCATGAGGATCTTTATGTTGCATTCCACAAAATTATCTCATGCTCTAGATCATCTGGAGAATGCTTGTTTTTAGCTCAAAATTATTTTCTTGAATGGGTGGCCTCACAAGGTTAGGTGTCGCTCCCTCAATTGAAGGTAATCCGTAGCCCGTGATGGATCCCTCCCTTTGATACTTCATTGCATTGTCACCATCTCATAAGGGAATATATAAATTTAGATATTTATACTCTTTTTAACACCAACTACAAAGGCATAGTATGGTGAAAGTTTGAGTTCAATCCCACGAGGAACAAGAAATCTTAGATTTGATATTCTGCTAATTGTTAAATTGATAAAAAAAAATAGAATTTTGATTTAATCTTTAAATGAAAGTATTGAATTGATTTAAAACAAAGGTAGGAGAATTAATTTCAAAGGACATCCTTTTTAAACAAATAAATCTAACTCGCTCGTAAAATTCATTAGTTTTAATAGCTGTAAGATTATTGGCATAATTTGTATTCAAATGGTCAATTTTAATCCATAATAATTCAAATATTTCAACCTCTATGATCAAAGGAATCAAAATAAATTAAAGTGCATTAGATTTGAATCTTAAATGAGAAAATACAAATCTAAACTACTAGTCATGATTTAATTTAGTAAAACAATGAATTTCAATACAATATCATCAATCAGCATGACCTGTTTTAGCATCTAGATATTTCGTGTTCACACAACCCTATTTGGTGTTCCAGGTTTTCAGGCCGAACTGGTTCGATATGATGGTCCGACCACATGAGTTTTTGGTTTGGATTGACCCCATACAATGACTTGGGTTTTTCAGATGGCCTGATCTAGATTGCCCCAACGATTCGAGGTTTTGGACTTCTTGATGACAAGGATTTTCAGGCCGACATGATCAGTTTGTCGGGTTGGGTTTCAAACTAGGTTGGCCCCATCTAATAATCGGGCTTTCATGGCAATCATATCCAACAATTCAAAAAAATTAATAAGCTCAAGCAAGTTTGGCAAGTCGGATTTTTTGGGGGTGGCTCAAGTTTTTGTCCTGGTTCGACCAAGTTTAGTGGCTCCGGTTCGATGGCATGGTCCAACGGCTTCAGATTTTAAGACACTGATCTAATAATTCAGACTTCTGGGTCAGCTCAACCTTGTTTGGCAACCTGGGCTTTGAGGTCAACTTGGCATGCCCGGGTTTTTCAACTGTGTTTGTCTGCTCAAATCCTTCGGCTTGGTTTTTCTGTGGCAGCATGAAAATTTAGGTGTGACTTTCAGTTTTGGATTTTCCACCAAACTCAAGTCCCTAAAGATTTTATCGTGTGTGTCTCAATATTAGTTTATATGTTTTATTATATATTACAAACAGTTGAGAAAGAGAAACTACAAAACTACAAAGATACACGCACGCACACACATGAAACGGCCAAAAGGGTGCCAAAGCTGCCAGCTCGGCAGTGGCCTTGGGAAAACAATGACAAGTGATTGGATCGGGGTGCTTTGCTATAAAAAGAACATCTCTTACCAACCAGCCAAAAAAAATACATCAGACGAGGTACACCATCCCCACCTCCAGTGTCGATGCATGGGGTAGTCTCCACGCATAGCAGCACCCCCGGCTGTTCCTCCGCAAGAACTCATACACAACATTGATCACTAACCGCTTCACGAGCCCCGACCCCGGCTTCGCCTTCACGTACGAGTGCCCTGTTATGTACACCACCCCCGCCTCCTGAGCTTCCATCAGCTCCCTCAACTCCCCCCTCACCCCATTTTCCATCCTTGGGCTATCAGGCACCAGAAACTGCACCCTCTTCTTCCCCTCCCTCTGGTGCGAGGTGGAGGCCAAACATATCTCACTCCCCACCCCCTCCATTTTTTTCTTTCCATCACCGATCGGTGACAATGGCAAGGGTGACTGTGTTATCTCACTCCCCACCCCCTCCATCTCTTTCTTTCCGTCACCGATCGGTGACAATGGCAAGGGTGACCGTATCTTCGATGCAACCAGGGACAACCTCCCACTGTTCTCAGACATTTGAGCTGCTTCGTGATTGCTCGATCTAGTCCCAAACACAGTCATCCCCCCTTCTCTGACCTCTTCTGCATGTCCTGTCTGTATGAACTCCGCAACTGCACAAACCAAGTCCCGTTCAAACCCCACATCGTCCGCATGGACGTCGCGGTACCCATACCGCACGATGCAACGGTACAACCGGTGCTCCCTTGGGCCAATACGCCCCACGAGGAACCGTTCCCCGGGCTTGACGTGGGGAATGGGGATGGACTTGATGCACAGGAAGACGACGACCTGGTGGAAGGCCAGGAGGTTGGTGACGAAGTGGGAAAAGACAGCTGGGATCCCGGAGACGAGGTCCGTGTGGACAAGGCCGATGCCGCGGACCCGGACGATCCCAAGGCTGGAGCCCAGGCCAAGCAGCCAGTTGATGGAGACCTTGTTCTGAATATCAAACTCATACTTCCTCAGGCTGCCGTAGTGCCACACGTACATGACCATGAGGAAGATGAGGGAGAGGGCAATGGGGACCCATGCCCCTTCCAGGAACTTGATGAGAGAAGCTGAGAAGTACAGGGCCTCAATGGTGCCGAAGAAGAGCACAAAGCAAAATGCAAAAAATGCATTGCGGTGCCAGCACAGAACGATGACGAGTGACATCAGGCAGGTGGTGACCAGCATGACAGTAATTACGGCCAAACCTGAGATGACAGATCAAATAACAATGGCAAGAATGGTTCAGAGTTCGGATTTTTTTTTTTTCCATTACTCTCAAAACCACTACTACAAATCTAGTTAGTAGAAGTCTTAATGATTTAAGCTCCGTTTGACACCACTTATTGAAAAAGAATTATAACACTTATCACTTATGGTAAACAATTATTAAAAATAAATGGCAGAAAAAATATTTTCTCAATAGGAAATTTGAAAGCACATACACAAGTACTAAGGCTCTCCATTTAACATGACTTGCTGTCGCTTTAGATAAGTTAATTTGAAAAAATCAGCAGTGTTTGTTCTGTTTCTGAAAAAACATTCACACTCAAATTTCAAAAGAAAATGACTTAAATAAGTGACAAAAAACACTTTTTCAATATACAATCTGAAAACAAATATACAAAATCGCTTATCATAAGTGGTAAATTCCATAAGCAATAAGGGTTTGTCTAACTGCTTGTAAAACTTATCACTTATGATAAGCAATTTTAAAAAATAAGTGTCGTTTGATCTGTTTCGGAAAAAAAACCCACAATTGAAACACTTATATAGAAGCACTTGTCATAAGTGATAAGAGACATAAGCAGTTTTCAATAAGTGGTGTCAAACAGATTCTTGATCAGTAAATGAGAAATTCCGTAAGGAATGCATCAATTTCCATACCAGAAGCATTCCCCATGCGCTTTGTGTCTCTGAATCCAATAGTGACAGCCAAGCATAACAGCATTAGCAACCAGTTGATCTCCGGTATGTATATCTGGCCATGTACCTTCGATGATGTGTGGACGATTTTGACTCCGGGAAAGCAGCTCAGAGAAGAGCATTGTTTAATGATAGAGAAGGTTCCGGTGATGATGGCTTGACTTCCCACCACCGCAGCAAGTATGGCTATTGCCAGAACAGGCCATCTTAATTTCTCTGGAATGTTTTTTTTTTTTTACATAGATGTTACTTTGATAGTTAAAACTCACCAGCAGCAATATATAAAAAGATAACACAAACACGAACACAGATACAAAATTATTAACTTGCAGCACAAACCAGGTACAGATACATAAAATCCAATTCGGTAGTCGTTGTCAATCACATGATGCCGAGACAGATAAGCAGCTTGCCCCATATATGCAAGGATCAGAGAAGGATACACCACAGCAGTGAAGGCAATCTGCAGGAACCAGGACAGCCCATTTTAGACAATGCTAAAAACGGCTAAACATCATAATGATTTCACTAAAGGAATTAATATATCAAACAGGTATTTCATCCATAATAACAGCATAATACAAATGCCAATCACACCCATTGCCATGTACCTGGATTGATAACTGAGAAAAGTGACCCAGATCGGCAAACATAGCTTCTGAGCCTAAAACATCAAAAATAAGGTTTTAGGAGAAAGGGCGGATACTGCCTTTAATGGTCTTATAATCAAAATTAGTCATTGGATGCAGATGGCTACCAGTTATGCATAACAGGATCCCGCCCAAGGACATCCAACCACCTCTTTGAGTTTTCCTCAAAAACTTGAACATGTAATATGGCGAGACTGCTTGGTACACATAAGGATTCCAGTGAAAAATATTGTATAAACCTATGGCACTGATGCACAGAAGCCATGTGATGACCACTGGTGCAAACAAGAATCCTACCCTGTGGGTGCCATAGTGCTGGAGGAAAAACAAGCATATCAGTATGATGCAGGCAGCTGGGAGTTCTACATCTGCAAGAGAATAGGACATGAGAGTAAAATCTAATAGATGAACTATGATCCAATGTGCAGAGGCCCAGCACTTATTGGATATCGACACATTTCAAATCAAACTGGCAAGTGATAATAAAACAG